>CM068725.1:21783372-22413305 GCA_035079005.1 Fraxinus americana | reverse complement strand
TCCCTTCCATGTTTTGTCAACAACGATTGCCGAGCCGGGAATCCGTGTCAATGGCTTCAAATTTCGATTGTCGATTGTCAAATTAACATATTGTACCACACCGAGAAAGTACGCCAATGGCATATCCCTATTGGTCACTCAGGTTGGCTCCACTAGGCAATTACGAAGCCGACTTTAAATGGGGTCCCCAATAATTAATGAATTGATTAGATAACAAAGCTATAACATATGATTGGTAGGATTGGTGAGCGCTGGCGTAAATCCTTTTGAATGTCATTAATTAATTGAATATTTCGTCAATGTGTAAGGTTTCTGCAATCATTATGTCTCCTCAAATCACGACCGTCATAAGTACCAGCCGACCTCGTAGATCCGACCTCAATTTATCATGAGCCAAGTGCGTATAATAAACGGTCTTTATTAAGTTGTCGTGTCGGATGTCAACAAACCTAACTAGATCATTTTAATGTTTTGAATTAAAAATTTATTGACCAAATTGATAATACGAGTAAATTGTATTATATATTTATAAACTAATATGAAATAACTTAATTTTTTGAGCTAATATTTAATTAACTATCGTGTTAAATAAAATTACTATTTTATTTAATTATACTATTTAAAAATTTAACTTCCATTTTATAATTAGAGATTTAGAATGGAAAAGAACCTTATGTCACGAACTTGACCCTCAAATATATTTTTTTAATCCAACAATTCATTTATTAAATGAGAATATTACATCTCCAATTGTATTCTTCAGATTTAAATTTATCATTTTTTGTTACCATTCGATAAAGAAAACAAACAACACGCAATTCATATATTATTTTTATCGTTACATTACATATATTAAATAAAAGCACAATAAAATTTGTTGAATATCTTGAAATCACATACGCCATTTTTATTTATTTATCTTAATTTTATTCAAGTTTCTCACATCATAAAGCAACTAGGTACATTTAAAGCACGATAATCTAAGTTCGCTTCCCTTCTAGAAAACTTGATTGATACGACTGTAACGATACATTTATAACATTACCCACCAGACACATAGGTTGAGGATGTCGAAACAAAGTTCGGAGACCATTTCCACCGAAATCTCTCCTTACTATTTGAATGTAATAATAACTTTCCCAATGACGTCCAAGGAAAAATTAAGGATGAGGCTCTTTAACCTTTTAAATACTGTAAATATTGGTCTTCAACCTTCTAACATGAGCTTCTTGATTCTCAATTAATATATAACGTTGTCAATTTGTGTCCATAGTTCGCAAAATCGTCTATTTAATGGTTAAATAATTAATTTTTTAACAAAATAATTACAATGCCCTTGGGCCTTGGCCAAATTTTTCTCGCTTGATAAAACTCATTCATCTTGAAAATCTTGATTCGTGTACGAAAATTAAAACATAAAATTATAAAAAGAAAAAAAAAAAAAAAAACGAGAGAGAGAAAAGATTGTCTTCTTGAATAATCTATACGGAATTAATATTTTATTATTTGCAACAATTTCACTACAAGTGGAAATAGTTGATAATTAATATTTCATTATTCGCAACAATTTCACTACGGGAGGAAATAATTGAGATTATTTGCATAAATTGCAAACACAGAAAGGACCATCGAGCCCTATACTTTCAATACATTGCACAGTGGTCGAAGGTCCAATTTTATTTTTGCAAAAGGCTGAACATTTATCAGTTTTCCCGCCTTCACAAAGAATTTCAGGATGTATCTGGTAGCACGATCTCTGCATCATTCCAACTACGATTAAAAGGCAATGAAAAATGTTAGTCGAAACTTTGATCTTCGGGACGACAAATAAATAAATTCTGTAATCAAAATGATTTTTCTTAGAAAAATCAGCAATTAAAAGGAACTAATAGCGAATTAAGATAGGCAAAAATGAAAAATAAAATACCTGATAAAAGAGCAAAGAGGACAAATATGAACATTTGGAACTTCATGATTCTTAATTGAAAGACGATAAGGTTTTAGAAACCCAGCAAAGGAAGGATAAAAAATAATATTCCGACTTCCCTCTGCTTAATGATAGCATGAGGTTGTATGTATATTTATACTAAACCAATTGTACATATATATTTGGAAATGCAGAACAATATGGAAGGAGCTAAATGTGTACAATGAGCTGTCTGGTATGTATTGTTTTCAGGTCTTTCCCTCTTTATAGGATTTGATATCATTCACAAAATGATCTAACGAATTTGTTGGCAATGATTCAGTAATAATCCTAATATCCCCCCTCTAGCGGACTGTGGATGAAGGACAAACAGTGAGCTTGGATTGTTGGAAATTAAAATGAGAGCGCGACAAGCACTCTGTGAACACATCAGAATCCGCAGCTAAAAATAAATCATCAAAATAAAAAACTAAAAATGAACTCAAAATTTAAAATTGGAACACAAGGCGAAGGGCCCAAAGTAATTTTGATAGGTTATACACTTGAGTACTTGCATACGCAATCGTCTATATCAAGAACTACCATTTACACCCCGCTCATTCTCTCAAATCTCCTTAGAAATTTTAGATAAGAAAACTAATAATTTAAAGAAAGGTGAGCCACCATCGATGACTAAAAATCGTTCGAGATCTTATTTGGAGGTGAAATGAGTCTCTCTAATCTATAGACAATACACCTAAAACCAGCAAGAACTGTTCATCAAATTTTGATCTGAAGATTCTGTATCCGGATTATGGATGCCGATACCCTACTTTCCTTTGATTTTGAACACTATTTATAGCATATTTTCGGTGCATACCAGAATGATTTCTAGTGCCCACGACCTTCCATTTTCTCAAATATTCCCATTTCTTCGGTACAAAATTAGTACTTTATTATAAGAAATTGAGTTTATCACTTTTTCAACTCATTTTTATCCTAAGATTGGAAAATTTTCAGGTTTAATTCAAAGCTAAATACTTGAGAGTGAGTAAAGTTTGATTTGTGTAATTTATGCGTTAGATTTGTATATTTGTTTTGAAATGCGTGCCTTACATGCAACTTATTTATGAGCTACAAGACTTGCTTATTTGAAATTCAAGAAGTGTGTTTGCAATCTTTGGTTAATGATTAATGTTCTAAATTGGTGAGCTATTAAAATTTTCAGATTTAGACCTCTACTTCGAACGGTCACGCCGAATTGTGCTTTTAGAGTTTCAGATAAAATTAGTTAGGTTTGAAAACCTGACGATTTTACTGTCTAGGAAACATGGAATCGTACTTATTGGTTGACTGTAGAAGTACTCGTGCACATTTTCCCAAATTGCATCGGCTTATTCGAATTATACTTATGTATTCGCCGTCAAGCTATTTGAATAGTAAAAAGGAGGAGATGAATTGTGAAATTTTACCATGTCATTCGCGACAATTTATACGTTTAACATATAAAATTCATAGTTTTTTACGTACAATTGATTTATGTACAAATATACGAAAAATCAACGTGAAAACCTCATACATTATGTTTTAAATCCATTGTTCATTTACATGTATTGCTTCTTAACTGAATATGACTTGAGCCTTCCACTATTTAAAAAATGAATACGATAATGTTTCGCACCGTAGATTGTTATGGGATAAAAAATCACATCGAATAAAGATGTAGACATTTACCAACTTATACAGGGTTGGACCACTCCTGTTAACAAGGTTGACCTTTTGAGATGGAACCCGAGTTCTTAACAATGTAGCAGAGCCCATTAAACTCCAACGAGCGATTCAATTCGATTAAGACTCCAAAAGCGAGTATACGGATTTCAAGATTAGTCTCTCAAACGAGTCACCATCTTGTGGGGGAATGTTAAGAGATATAAGTCCAACATAGAATAAAGATGTAAATCTGGATCAACTTATAAAGGATTGAGTTACTCCTCTTAATAAGGTTGACATTTTAAGATAGAACCTCAAATCTTAACACGGTATTAGATCCCATTAACCTCTAACGAGCAATTCGATCGATTAACACTCCAAAAGTGAGCATACGAAATTCAAGATTGGTGTGCTCAAATGAGCCATCATCTTGCGGGGGCATGTTAAGCGATATAAAATCCCGAATCGATTAAAGATGTAAACATAGACTAACTTATAAAGGATTGCACTACTCCTTTTAACAAGGTTGGCCTTGTAAGATGGAATCTCAATTCTTAACAAAGATATCGTCGCATTACATAAGCCTTATACTGTAGGGACCAAAAGTGAAATAAAAAAAAAAACTTTTTATTATCTATGTTTTCATCTCTCTCTCTCTCTCTCTCTCTCTCTCTCTCTCTCTCTCTCTCTTACTTTAGCTTTTGTTTTTTTATTTCCTCGTTTTCTTTTTTTTTAATTGTTATTTCATTTTTTAATTTGTATTTGACTTTCCTATTTAGTTAAAAAAAAAAATTTATTTGTTAAAAGCTGTAGTTCTATCCCTAACCTTTGAAAATGGTGCGAATGGGTATCATACCTTTTTTTTTTTTTTTTTTTTTAAATAAAAAGTTAAAAGAAACTTGTTGAGGTTGAAAATTGTAAGAACTAAATTTAAGCCAACATCTAATGTGTAATTAGGATTTTTATTGGTAATTGCTACAATTTTCTTTCTCAAAAGCACCTATGCTCCTTTATGAAGTTCTTGAGCCCCCTTTTTACAAGGAAAAAGGGGGCATGAATCTTCCCTTCCATGTTTTGTCAACAACAGTGCCGAGCTGGGAATCCGTGTCAATGGCTTCAGCCTCGATTGTCAGTTGTCAAATTAACATATTGTACCACACTGAGAAAGTACGCCAATGGCATATCCCTATTGGTCACTCAGGTTGGCTCCACTAGGCAATTACGAAGCCGACTTTAAATGGGGTCCCCAATAATTAATGAATTGATTAGATAACAAAGCTATAACATATGATTGGTAGGATTGGTGAGCGCTGGCGTAAATCCTTTTGAATGTCATTAATTAATTGAATATTTCGTCAATGTGTAAGGTTTCTGCAATCATTATGTCTCCTCAAATCACGACTGTCATAAGTACCAGCCGACCTCGTAGATCCGACCTCAATTTATCATGAGCCAAGTGCGTATAATAAACGGTCTTTATTAAGTTGTCAGGTCGGATGTCAACAAACCTAACTAGATCATTTTAATGTTTTGAATTAAAAATTTATTGACCAAATTGATAATACGAGTAAATTGTATTATATATTTATAAACTAATATGAAATAACTTAATTTTTGAGCTAATATTTAATTAACTATCGTGTTAAATAAAATTACTATTTTATTTAATTATACTATTTAAAAATTTAACTTCCATTTTATAATTAGAGATTTAGAATGGAAAAGAACCTTATGTCACGAACTTGACCCTCAAATATATTTTTTTAATCCAACAATTCATTTATTAAATGAGAATATTACATCTCCAATTGTATTCTTCAGATTTAAATTTATCATTTTTTGTTACCATTCGATAAAGAAAACAAACAACACGCAATTCATATATTATTTTTATCGTTACATTACATATATTAAATAAAAGCACAATAAAATTTGTTGAATATCTTGAAATCACATACGCCATTTTTATTTATTTATCTTAATTTTATTCAAGTTTCTCACATCATAAAGCAACTAGGTACATTTAAAGCACGATAATCTAAGTTCGCTTCCCTTCTAGAAAACTTGATTGATACGACCGTAACGATACATTTATAACATTACCCACCAGACACATAGGTTGAGGATGTCGAAACAAAGTTCGGAGACCATTTCCACCGAAATCTCTCCTTACTATTTGAATGTAATAATAACTTTCCCAATGACGTCCAAGGAAAAATTAAGGATGAGGCTCTTTAACCTTTTAAATACTGTAAATATTGGTCTTCAACCTTCTAACATGAGCTTCTTGATTCTCAATTAATATATAACGTTGTCAATTTGTGTCCATAGTTCGCAAAATCGTCTATTTAATGGTTAAATAATTATTTTTTTAACAAAATAATTACAATGCCCTTGGGCCTTGGCCAAATTTTTCTCGCTTGATAAAACTCATTCATCTTGAAAATCTTGATTCGTGTACGAAAATTAAAACATAAAATTATAAAAAGAAAAAAAAAAAAGAGAGAGAAAAGATTGTCTTCTTGAATAATCTATACGGAATTAATATTTTATTATTTGCAACAATTTCACTACAAGTGGAAATAGTTGATAATTAATATTTCATTATTCGCAACAATTTCACTACGGGAGGAAATAATTGAGATTATTTGCATAAATTGCAAACACAGAAAGGACCATCGAGCCCTATACTTTCAATACATTGCACAGTGGTCGAAGGTCCAATTTTATTTTTGCAAAAGGCTGAACATTTATCAGTTTTCCCGCCTTCACAAAGAATTTCAGGATGTATCTGGTAGCACGATCTCTGCATCATTCCAACTACGATTAAAAGGCAATGAAAAATGTTAGTCGAAACTTTGATCTTCGGGACGACAAATAAATAAATTCTGTAATCAAAATGATTTTTCTTAGAAAAATCAGCAATTAAAAGGAACTAATAGCGAATTAAGATAGGCAAAAATGAAAAATAAAATACCTGATAAAAGAGCAAAGAGGACAAATATGAACATTTGGAACTTCATGATTCTTAATTGAAAGACGATAAGGTTTTAGAAACCCAGCAAAGGAAGGATAAAAAATAATATTCCGACTTCCCTCTGCTTAATGATAGCATGAGGTTGTATGTATATTTATACTAAACCAATTGTACATATATATTTGGAAATGCAGAACAATATGGAAGGAGCTAAATGTGTACAATGAGCTGTCTGGTATGTATTGTTTTCAGGTCTTTCCCTCTTTATAGGATTTGATATCATTCACAAAATGATCTAACGAATTTGTTGGCAATGATTCAGCAATAATCCTAATATCCCCCTCTAGCGGACTGTGGATGAAGGACAAACAGTGAGCTTGGATTGTTGGAAATTAAAATGAGAGCGCGACAAGCACTCTGTGAACACATCAGAATCCGCAGCTAAAAATAAATCATCAAAATAAAAAACTAAAAAATGAACTCAAAATTTAAAATTGGAACACAAGGCGAAGGGCCCAAAGTAATTTTGATAGGTTATACACTTGAGTACTTGCATACGCAATCGTCTATATCAAGAACTACCATTTACACCCCTCTCATTCTCTCAAATCTCCTTAGAAATTTTAGATAAGAAAACTAATAATTTAAAGAAAGGTGAGCCACCATCGATGACTAAAAATCGTTCGAGATCTTATTTGGAGGTGAAATGAGTCTCTCTAATCTATAGACAATACACCTAAAACCAGCAAGAACTGTTCATCAAATTTTGATCTGAAGATTCTGTATCCGGATTATGGATGCCGATACCCTACTTTCCTTTGATTTTGAACACTATTTATAGCATATTTTCGGTGCATACCAGAATGATTTCTAGTGCCCACGACCTTCCATTTTCTCAAATATTCCCATTTCTTCGGTACAAAATTAGTACTTTATTATAAGAAATTGAGTTTATCACTTTTTCAACTCATTTTTATCCTAAGATTGGAAAATTTTCAGGTTTAATTCAAAGCTAAATACTTGAGAGTGAGTAAAGTTTGATTTGTGTAATTTATGCGTTAGATTTGTATATTTGTTTTGAAATGCGTGCCTTACATGCAACTTATTTATGAGCTACAAGACTTGCTTATTTGAAATTCAAGAAGTGTGTTTGCAATCTTTGGTTAATGATTAATGTTCTAAATTGGTGAGCTATTAAAATTTTCAGATTTAGACCTCTACTTCGAACGGTCACGCCGAATTGTGCTTTTAGAGTTTCAGATAAAATTAGTTAGGTTTGAAAACCCGACGATTTTACTGTCTAGGAAACATGGAATCGTACTTATTGGTTGACTGTAGAAGTACTCGTGCACATTTTCCCAAATTGCATCGGCTTATTCGAATTATACTTATGTATTCGCCGTCAAGCTATTTGAATAGTAAAAAGGAGGAGATGAATTGTGAAATTTTACCATGTCATTCGCGACAATTTATACGTTTAACATATAAAATTCATAGTTTTTTACGTACAATTGATTTATGTACAAATATACGAAAAATCAACGTGAAAACCTCATACATTATGTTTTAAATCCATTGTTCATTTACATGTATTGCTTCTTAACTGAATATGACTTGAGCCTTCCACTATTTAAAAAATGAATACGATAATGTTTCGCACCGTAGATTGTTATGGGATAAAAAATCACATCGAATAAAGATGTAGACATTTACCAACTTATACGGGGTTGGACCACTCCTGTTAACAAGGTTGACCTTTTGAGATGGAACCCGAGTTCTTAACAATGTAGCAGAGCCCATTAAACTCCAACGAGCGATTCAATTCGATTAAGACTCCAAAAGCGAGTATACGGATTTCAAGATTAGTCTCTCAAACGAGTCACCATCTTGTGGGGGAATGTTAAGAGATATAAGTCCAACATAGAATAAAGATGTAAATCTGGATCAACTTATAAAGGATTGAGTTACTCCTCTTAATAAGGTTGACATTTTAAGATAGAACCTCAAATCTTAACACGGTATTAGATCCCATTAACCTCTAACGAGCAATTCGATCTGATTAACACTCCAAAAGTGAGCATACGAAATTCAAGATTGGTGTGCTCGAATGAGCCATCATCTTGCGGGGGCATGTTAAGCGATATAAAATCCCGAATCGATTAAAGATGTAAACATAGACTAATTTATAAAGGATTGCACTACTCCTTTTAACAAGGTTGGCCTTGTAAGATGGAATCTCAATTCTTAACAAAGATATCGTCGCATTACATAAGCCTTATACTGTAGGGACCAAAAGTGAAAAAAAAAAACTTTTTATCATATATTTTTTCATCTCTCTCTCTCCCTCCCTCCCTCCCCATCCCAACCCCCGCTCTCTCCCTCTCTCTTACTTTTAGCTTTTGTTTTTTATTTCCTCGTTTTCCTTTTTTTTAATTATTATTTCATTTTTTAATTTGTATTTGACTTTCCTATTTAGTTAAAAAAAAAAAATTTATTTGTTAAAACTGTAGTTCTATCCCTAACCTTTGAAAATGGTGCGAATGGGTATCATACCTTTTTTTTTTTTTTTTTTTAAATAAAAAGTTAAAAGAAACTTGTTGAGGTTGAAAATTGTAAGAACTAAATTTAAGCCAACATCTAATGTGTAATTAGGATTTTTATTGGTAATTGCTACAATTTTCTTTCTCAAAAGCACCTATGCTCCTTTATGAAGTTCTTGAGCCCCCTTTTTACAAGGAAAAAGGGGGCATGAATCTTCCCTTCCATGTTTTGTCAACAACAGTGCCGAGCTGGGAATCCGTGTCAATGGCTTCAGCCTCGATTGTCAGTTGTCAAATTAACATATTGTACCACACTGAGAAAGTACGCCAATGGCATATCCCTATTGGTCACTCAGGTTGGCTCCACTAGGCAATTACGAAGCCGACTTTAAATGGGGTCCCCAATAATTAATGAATTGATTAGATAACAAAGCTATAACATATGATTGGTAGGATTGGTGAGCGCTGGCGTAAATCCTTTTGAATGTCATTAATTAATTGAATATTTCGTCAATGTGTAAGGTTTCTGCAATCATTATGTCTCCTCAAATCACGACTGTCATAAGTACCAGCCGACCTCGTAGATCCGACCTCAATTTATCATGAGCCAAGTTCGTATAATAAACGGTCTTTATTAAGTTTTCATGTCTTATGTCAACAAACCTAACTAGATCATTTTAATGTTTTGAATTAAAAATTTATTGACCAAATTGATAATACGAGTAAATTGTATTATATATTTATAAACTAATATGAAATAACTTAATTTTTGAGCTAATATTTAATTAACTATCGTGTTAAATAAAATTACTATTTTATTTAATTATACTATTTAAAAATTTAACTTCCATTTTATAATTAGAGATTTAGAATGGAAAAGAACCTTATGTCACGAACTTGACCCTCAAATATATTTTTTTAATCCAACAATTCATTTATTAAATGAGAATATTACATCTCCAATTGTATTCTTCAGATTTAAATTTATCATTTTTTGTTACCATTCGATAAAGAAAACAAACAACACGCAATTCATATATTATTTTTATCGTTACATTACATATATTAAATAAAAGCACAATAAAATTTGTTGAATATCTTGAAATCACATACGCCATTTTTATTTATTTATCTTAATTTTATTCAAGTTTCTCACATCATAAAGCAACTAGGTACATTTAAAGCACGATAATCTAAGTTCGCTTCCCTTCTAGAAAACTTGATTGATACGACTGTAACGATACATTTATAACATTACCCACCAGACACATAGGTTGAGGATGTCGAAACAAAGTTCGGAGACCATTTCCACCGAAATCTCTCCTTACTATTTGAATGTAATAATAACTTTCCCAATGACGTCCAAGGAAAAATTAAGGATGAGGCTCTTTAACCTTTTAAATACTGTAAATATTGGTCTTCAACCTTCTAACATGAGCTTCTTGATTCTCAATTAATATATAACGTTGTCAATTTGTGTCCATAGTTCGCAAAATCGTCTATTTAATGGTTAAATAATTAATTTTTTAACAAAATAATTACAATGCCCTTGGGCCTTGGCCAAATTTTTCTCGCTTGATAAAACTCATTCATCTTGAAAATCTTGATTCGTGTACGAAAATTAAAACATAAAATTATAAAAAGAAAAAAAAAAAAAAAAAAGAGAGAGAGAAAAGATTGTCTTCTTGAATAATCTATACGGAATTAATATTTTATTATTTGCAACAATTTCACTACAAGTGGAAATAGTTGATAATTAATATTTCATTATTCGCAACAATTTCACTACGGGAGGAAATAATTGAGATTATTTGCATAAATTGCAAACACAGAAAGGACCATCGAGCCCTATACTTTCAATACATTGCACAGTGGTCGAAGGTCCAATTTTATTTTTGCAAAAGGCTGAACATTTATCAGTTTTCCCGCCTTCACAAAGAATTTCAGGATGTATCTGGTAGCACGATCTCTGCATCATTCCAACTACGATTAAAAGGCAATGAAAAATGTTAGTCGAAACTTTGATCTTCGGGACGACAAATAAATAAATTCTGTAATCAAAATGATTTTTCTTAGAAAAATCAGCAATTAAAAGGAACTAATAGCGAATTAAGATAGGCAAAAATGAAAAATAAAATACCTGATAAAAGAGCAAAGAGGACAAATATGAACATTTGGAACTTCATGATTCTTAATTGAAAGACGATAAGGTTTTAGAAACCCAGCAAAGGAAGGATAAAAATAATATTCCGACTTCCCTCTGCTTAATGATAGCATGAGGTTGTATGTATATTTATACTAAACCAATTGTACATATATATTTGGAAATGCAGAACAATATGGAAGGAGCTAAATGTGTACAATGAGCTGTCTGGTATGTATTGTTTTCAGGTCTTTCCCTCTTTATAGGATTTGATATCATTCACAAAATGATCTAACGAATTTGTTGGCAATGATTCAGTAATAATCCTAATATCCCCCTCTAGCGGACTGTGGATGAAGGACAAACAGTGAGCTTGGATTGTTGGAAATTAAAATGAGAGCGCGACAAGCACTCTGTGAACACATCAGAATCCGCAGCTAAAAATAAATCATCAAAATAAAAAACTAAAAATGAACTCAAAATTTAAAATTGGAACACAAGGCGAAGGGCCCAAAGTAATTTTGATAGGTTATACACTTGAGTACTTGCATACGCAATCGTCTATATCAAGAACTACCATTTACACTCCCGCTCATTCTCTCAAATCTCCTTAGAAATTTTAGATAAGAAAACTAATAATTTAAAGAAAGGTGAGCCACCATCGATGACTAAAAATCGTTCGAGATCTTATTTGGAGGTGAAATGAGTCTCTCTAATCTATAGACAATACACCTAAAACCAGCAAGAACTGTTCATCAAATTTTGATCTGAAGATTCTGTATCCGGATTATGGATGCCGATACCCTACTTTCCTTTGATTTTGAACACTATTTATAGCATATTTTCGGTGCATACCAGAATGATTTCTAGTGCCCACGACCTTCCATTTTCTCAAATATTCCCATTTCTTCGGTACAAAATTAGTACTTTATTATAAGAAATTGAGTTTATCACTTTTTCAACTCATTTTTATCCTAAGATTGGAAAATTTTCAGGTTTAATTCAAAGCTAAATACTTGAGAGTGAGTAAAGTTTGATTTGTGTAATTTATGCGTTAGATTTGTATATTTGTTTTGAAATGCGTGCCTTACATGCAACTTATTTATGAGCTACAAGACTTGCTTATTTGAAATTCAAGAAGTGTGTTTGCAATCTTTGGTTAATGATTAATGTTCTAAATTGGTGAGCTATTAAAATTTTCAGATTTAGACCTCTACTTCGAACGGTCACGCCGAATTGTGCTTTTAGAGTTTCTTATATAATTAGTTAGGTTTGAAAACCTGACGATTTTACTGTCTAGGAAACATGGAATCGTACTTATTGGTTGACTGTAGAAGTACTCGTGCACATTTTCCCAAATTGCATCGGCTTATTCGAATTATACTTATGTATTCGCCGTCAAGCTATTTGAATAGTAAAAAGGAGGAGATGAATTGTGAAATTTTACCATGTCATTCGCGACAATTTATACGTTTAACATATAAAATTCATAGTTTTTTACGTACAATTGATTTATGTACAAATATACGAAAAATCAACGTGAAAACCTCATACATTATGTTTTAAATCCATTGTTCATTTACATGTATTGCTTCTTAACCGAATATGACTTGAGCCTTCCACTATTTAAAAAATGAATACGATAATGTTTCGCACCGTAGATTGTTATGGGATAAAAAATCACATCGAATAAAGATGTAGACATTTACCAACTTATACAGGGTTGGACCACTCCTGTTAACAAGGTTGACCTTTTGAGATGGAACCCGAGTTCTTAACAATGTAGCAGAGCCCATTAAACTCCAACGAGCGATTCAATTCGATTAAGACTCCAAAAGCGAGTATACGGATTTCAAGATTAGTCTCTCAAACGAGTCACCATCTTGTGGGGGAATGTTAAGAGATATAAGTCCAACATAGAATAAAGATGTAAATCTGGATCAACTTATAAAGGATTGAGTTACTCCTCTTAATAAGGTTGACATTTTAAGATAGAACCTCAAATCTTAACACGGTATTAGATCCCATTAACCTCTAACGAGCAATTCGATCTGATTAACACTCCAAAAGTGAGCATACGAAATTCAAGATTGGTGTGCTCAAATGAGCCATCATCTTGCGGGGGCATGTTAAGCGATATAAAATCCCGAATCGATTAAAGATGTAAACATAGACTAACTTATAAAGGATTGCACTACTCCTTTTAACAAGGTTGGCCTTGTAAGATGGAATCTCAATTCTTAACAAAGATATCGTCGCATTACATAAGCCTTATACTGTAGGGACCAAAAGTGAAAAAAAAAAACTTTTTATCATATATTTTTTCATCTCTCTCTCTCCCTCCCTCCCTCCCCATCCCAACCCCCGCTCTCTCCCTCTCTCTTACTTTTAGCTTTTGTTTTTTATTTCCTCGTTTTCCTTTTTTTTAATTATTATTTCATTTTTTAATTTGTATTTGACTTTCCTATTTAGTTAAAAAAAAAAAATTTATTTGTTAAAACTGTAGTTCTATCCCTAACCTTTGAAAATGGTGCGAATGGGTATCATACCTTTTTTTTTTTTTTTTTAAATAAAAAGTTAAAAGAAACTTGTTGAGGTTGAAAATTGTAAGAACTAAATTTAAGCCAACATCTAATGTGTAATTAGGATTTTTATTGGTAATTGCTACAATTTTCTTTCTCAAAAGCACCTATGCTCCTTTATGAAGTTCTTGAGCCCCCTTTTTACAAGGAAAAAGGGGGCATGAATCTTCCCTTCCATGTTTTGTCAACAACAGTGCCGAGCTGGGAATCCGTGTCAATGGCTTCAGCCTCGATTGTCAGTTGTCAAATTAACATATTGTACCACACTGAGAAAGTACGCCAATGGCATATCCCTATTGGTCACTCAGGTTGGCTCCACTAGGCAATTACGAAGCCGACTTTAAATGGGGTCCCCAATAATTAATGAATTGATTAGATAACAAAGCTATAACATATGATTGGTAGGATTGGTGAGCGCTGGCGTAAATCCTTTTGAATGTCATTAATTAATTGAATATTTCGTCAATGTGTAAGGTTTCGCAATCATTATGTCTCCTCAAATCACGACCGTCATAAGTACCGGCCGACCTCGTAGATCCGACCTCAATTTATCATGAGCCAAGTGCGTATAATAAACGGTCTTTATTAAGTTGTCGTGTCGGATGTCAACAAACCTAACTAGATCATTTTAATGTTTTGAATTAAAAATTTATTGACCAAATTGATAATACGAGTAAATTGTATTATATATTTATAAACTAATATGAAATAACTTAATTTTTGAGCTAATATTTAATTAACTATCGTGTTAAATAAAATTACTATTTTATTTAATTATACTATTTAAAAATTTAACTTCCATTTTATAATTAGAGATTTAGAATGGAAAAGAACCTTATGTCACGAACTTGACCCTCAAATATATTTTTTTAATCCAACAATTCATTTATTAAATGAGAATATTACATCTCCAATTGTATTCTTCAGATTTAAATTTATCATTTTTTGTTACCATTCGATAAAGAAAACAAACAACACGCAATTCATATATTATTTTTATCGTTACATTACATATATTAAATAAAAGCACAATAAAATTTGTTGAATATCTTGAAATCACATACGCCATTTTTATTTATTTATCTTAATTTTATTCAAGTTTCTCACATCATAAAGCAACTAGGTACATTTAAAGCACGATAATCTAAGTTCGCTTCCCTTCTAGAAAACTTGATTGATACGACTGTAACGATACATTTATAACATTACCCACCAGACACATAGGTTGAGGATGTCGAAACAAAGTTCGGAGACCATTTCCACCGAAATCTCTCCTTACTATTTGAATGTAATAATAACTTTCCCAATGACGTCCAAGGAAAAATTAAGGATGAGGCTCTTTAACCTTTTAAATACTGTAAATATTGGTCTTCAACCTTCTAACATGAGCTTCTTGATTCTCAATTAATATATAACGTTGTCAATTTGTGTCCATAGTTCGCAAAATCGTCTATTTAATGGTTAAATAATTATTTTTTTAACAAAATAATTACAATGCCCTTGGGCCTTGGCCAAATTTTTCTCGCTTGATAAAACTCATTCATCTTGAAAATCTTGATTCGTGTACGAAAATTAAAACATAAAATTATAAAAAGAAAAAAAAAAAAATATATATAAAACATTGTATTCTTGAATAATATATACGGAATTAATATTTTATTATTTGCAACAATTTCACTACAAGTGGAAATAGTTGATAATTAATATTTCATTATTCGCAACAATTTCACTACGGGAGGAAATAATTGAGATTATTTGCATAAATTGCAAACACAGAAAGGACCATCGAGCCCTATACTTTCAATACATTGCACAGTGGTCGAAGGTCCAATTTTATTTTTGCAAAAGGCTGAACATTTATCAGTTTTCCCGCCTTCACAAAGAATTTCAGGATGTATCTGGTAGCACGATCTCTGCATCATTCCAACTACGATTAAAAGGCAATGAAAAATGTTAGTCGAAACTTTGATCTTCGGGACGACAAATAAATAAATTCTGTAATCAAAATGATTTTTCTTAGAAAAATCAGCAATTAAAAGGAACTAATAGCGAATTAAGATAGGCAAAAATGAAAAATAAAATACCTGATAAAAGAGCAAAGAGGACAAATATGAACATTTGGAACTTCATGATTCTTAATTGAAAGACGATAAGGTTTTAGAAACCCAGCAAAGGAAGGATAAAAAATAATATTCCGACTTCCCTCTGCTTAATGATAGCATGAGGTTGTATGTATATTTATACTAAACCAATTGTACATATATATTTGGAAATGCAGAACAATATGGAAGGAGCTAAATGTGTACAATGAGCTGTCTGGTATGTATTGTTTTCAGGTCTTTCCCTCTTTATAGGATTTGATATCATTCACAAAATGATCTAACGAATTTGTTGGCAATGATTCAGCAATAATCCTAATATCCCCCTCTAGCGGACTGTGGATGAAGGACAAACAGTGAGCTTGGATTGTTGGAAATTAAAATGAGAGCGCGACAAGCACTCTGTGAACACATCAGAATCCGCAGCTAAAAATAAATCATCAAAATAAAAAACTAAAAATGAACTCAAAATTTAAAATTGGAACACAAGGCGAAGGGCCCAAAGTAATTTTGATAGGTTATACACTTGAGTACTTGCATACGCAATCGTCTATATCAAGAACTACCATTTACACCCCTCTCATTCTCTCAAATCTCCTTAGAAATTTTAGATAAGAAAACTAATAATTTAAAGAAAGGTGAGCCACCATCGATGACTAAAAATCGTTCGAGATCTTATTTGGAGGTGAAATGAGTCTCTCTAATCTATAGACAATACACCTAAAACCAGCAAGAACTGTTCATCAAATTTTGATCTGAAGATTCTGTATCCGGATTATGGATGCCGATACCCTACTTTCCTTTGATTTTGAACACTATTTATAGCATATTTTCGGTGCATACCAGAATGATTTCTAGTGCCCACGACCTTCCATTTTCTCAAATATTCCCATTTCTTCGGTACAAAATTAGTACTTTATTATAAGAAATTGAGTTTATCACTTTTTCAACTCATTTTTATCCTAAGATTGGAAAATTTTCAGGTTTAATTCAAAGCTAAATACTTGAGAGTGAGTAAAGTTTGATTTGTGTAATTTATGCGTTAGATTTGTATATTTGTTTTGAAATGCGTGCCTTACATGCAACTTATTTATGAGCTACAAGACTTGCTTATTTGAAATTCAAGAAGTGTGTTTGCAATCTTTGGTTAATGATTAATGTTCTAAATTGGTGAGCTATTAAAATTTTCAGATTTAGACCTCTACTTCGAACGGTCACGCCGAATTGTGCTTTTAGAGTTTCAGATAAAATTAGTTAGGTTTGAAAACCTGACGATTTTACCGTCTAGGAAACATGGAATCGTACTTATTGGTTGACTGTAGAAGTACTCGTGCACATTTTCCCAAATTGCATCGGCTTATTCGAATTATACTTATGTATTCGCCGTCAAGCTATTTGAATAGTAAAAAGGAGGAGATGAATTGTGAAATTTTACCATGTCATTCGCGACAATTTATACGTTTAACATATAAAATTCATAGTTTTTTACGTACAATTGATTTATGTACAAATATACGAAAAATCAACGTGAAAACCTCATACATTATGTTTTAAATCCATTGTTCATTTACATGTATTGCTTCTTAACTGAATATGACTTGAGCCTTCCACTATTTAAAAAATGAATACGATAATGTTTCGCACCGTAGATTGTTATGGGATAAAAAATCACAT
The DNA here is from genome assembly GCA_035079005.1 of Fraxinus americana. Classification (NCBI taxonomy): domain Eukaryota; kingdom Viridiplantae; phylum Streptophyta; class Magnoliopsida; order Lamiales; family Oleaceae; genus Fraxinus; species Fraxinus americana. The sequence continues at coordinate 22,395,674 of CM068725.1, read as the reverse complement.
CGAATAAAGATGTAGACATTTACCAACTTATACAGTGGTTGGACCACTCCTGTTAACAAGGTTGACCTTTTGAGATGGAACCCGAGTTCTTAACAATGTAGCAGAGCCCATTAAACTCCAACGAGCGATTCAATTCGATTAAGACTCCAAAAGCGAGTATACGGATTTCAAGATTAGTCTCTCAAACGAGTCACCATCTTGTGGGGGAATGTTAAGAGATATAAGTCCAACATAGAATAAAGATGTAAATCTGGATCAACTTATAAAGGATTGAGTTACTCCTCTTAATAAGGTTGACATTTTAAGATAGAACCTCAAATCTTAACACGGTATTAGATCCCATTAACCTCTAACGAGCAATTCGATCTGATTAACACTCCAAAAGTGAGCATACGAAATTCAAGATTGGTGTGCTCGAATGAGCCATCATCTTGCGGGGGCATGTTAAGCGATATAAAATCCCGAATCGATTAAAGATGTAAACATAGACTAACTTATAAAGGATTGCACTACTCCTTTTAACAAGGTTGGCCTTGTAAGATGGAATCTCAATTCTTAACAAAGATATCGTCGCATTACATAAGCCTTATACTGTAGGGACCAAAAGTGAAAAAAAAAAACTTTTTATCATATATTTTTTCATCTCTCTCTCTCCCTCCCTCCCTCCCCATCCCAACCCCCGCTCTCTCCCTCTCTCTTACTTTTAGCTTTTGTTTTTTATTTCCTCGTTTTCCTTTTTTTTAATTATTATTTCATTTTTTAATTTGTATTTGACTTTCCTATTTAGTTAAAAAAAAAAAATTTATTTGTTAAAACTGTAGTTCTATCCCTAACCTTTGAAAATGGTGCGAATGGGTATCATACCTTTTTTTTTTTTTTTTTAAATAAAAAGTTAAAAGAAACTTGTTGAGGTTGAAAATTGTAAGAACTAAATTTAAGCCAACATCTAATGTGTAATTAGGATTTTTATTGGTAATTGCTACAATTTTCTTTCTCAAAAGCACCTATGCTCCTTTATGAAGTTCTTGAGCCCCCTTTTTACAAGGAAAAAGGGGGCATGAATCTTCCCTTCCATGTTTTGTCAACAACAGTGCCGAGCCGGAATCCGTGTCAATGGCTTCACTCGATTGTCAGTTGTCAAATTAACATATTGTACCACACTGAGAAAGTACGCCAATGGCATATCCCTATTGGTCACTCAGGTTGGCTCCACTAGGCAATTACGAAGCCGACTTTAAATGGGGTCCCCAATAATTAATGAATTGATTAGATAACAAAGCTATAACATATGATTGGTAGGATTGGTGAGCGCTGGCGTAAATCCTTTTGAATGTCATTAATTAATTGAATATTTCGTCAATGTGTAAGGTTTAGGCAATCATTATGTCTCCTCAAATCACGATCGTCATAAGTACCGGCCGACCTCGTAGATCCGACCTCAATTTATCATGAGCCAAGTGCGTATAATAAACGGTCTTTATTAAGTTGTCGGGTCGGATGTCAACAAACCTAACTAGATCATTTTAATGTTTTGAATTAAAAATTTATTGACCAAATTGATAATACGAGTAAATTGTATTATATATTTATAAACTAATATGAAATAACTTAATTTTTGAGCTAATATTTAATTAACTATCGTGTTAAATAAAATTACTATTTTATTTAATTATACTATTTAAAAATTTAACTTCCATTTTATAATTAGAGATTTAGAATGGAAAAGAACCTTATGTCACGAACTTGACCCTCAAATATATTTTTTTAATCCAACAATTCATTTATTAAATGAGAATATTACATCTCCAATTGTATTCTTCAGATTTAAATTTATCATTTTTTGTTACCATTCGATAAAGAAAACAAACAACACGCAATTCATATATTATTTTTATCGTTACATTACATATATTAAATAAAAGCACAATAAAATTTGTTGAATATCTTGAAATCACATACGCCATTTTTATTTATTTATCTTAATTTTATTCAAGTTTCTCACATCATAAAGCAACTAGGTACATTTAAAGCACGATAATCTAAGTTCGCTTCCCTTCTAGAAAACTTGATTGATACGACTGTAACGATACATTTATAACATTACCCACCAGACACATAGGTTGAGGATGTCGAAACAAAGTTCGGAGACCATTTCCACCGAAATCTCTCCTTACTATTTGAATGTAATAATAACTTTCCCAATGACGTCCAAGGAAAAATTAAGGATGAGGCTCTTTAACCTTTTAAATACTGTAAATATTGGTCTTCAACCTTCTAACATGAGCTTCTTGATTCTCAATTAATATATAACGTTGTCAATTTGTGTCCATAGTTCGCAAAATCGTCTATTTAATGGTTAAATAATTATTTTTTTAACAAAATAATTACAATGCCCTTGGGCCTTGGCCAAATTTTTCTCGCTTGATAAAACTCATTCATCTTGAAAATCTTGATTCGTGTACGAAAATTAAAACATAAAATTATAAAAAGAAAAAAAAAAAAAAAAGAGAGAGAAAAGATTGTCTTCTTGAATAATCTATACGGAATTAATATTTTATTATTTGCAACAATTTCACTACAAGTGGAAATAGTTGATAATTAATATTTCATTATTCGCAACAATTTCACTACGGGAGGAAATAATTGAGATTATTTGCATAAATTGCAAACACAGAAAGGACCATCGAGCCCTATACTTTCAATACATTGCACAGTGGTCGAAGGTCCAATTTTATTTTTGCAAAAGGCTGAACATTTATCAGTTTTCCCGCCTTCACAAAGAATTTCAGGATGTATCTGGTAGCACGATCTCTGCATCATTCCAACTACGATTAAAAGGCAATGAAAAATGTTAGTCGAAACTTTGATCTTCGGGACGACAAATAAATAAATTCTGTAATCAAAATGATTTTTCTTAGAAAAATCAGCAATTAAAAGGAACTAATAGCGAATTAAGATAGGCAAAAATGAAAAATAAAATACCTGATAAAAGAGCAAAGAGGACAAATATGAACATTTGGAACTTCATGATTCTTAATTGAAAGACGATAAGGTTTTAGAAACCCAGCAAAGGAAGGATAAAAAATAATATTCCGACTTCCCTCTGCTTAATGATAGCATGAGGTTGTATGTATATTTATACTAAACCAATTGTACATATATATTTGGAAATGCAGAACAATATGGAAGGAGCTAAATGTGTACAATGAGCTGTCTGGTATGTATTGTTTTCAGGTCTTTCCCTCTTTATAGGATTTGATATCATTCACAAAATGATCTAACGAATTTGTTGGCAATGATTCAGCAATAATCCTAATATCCCCCCTCTAGCGGACTGTGGATGAAGGACAAACAGTGAGCTTGGATTGTTGGAAATTAAAATGAGAGCGCGACAAGCACTCTGTGAACACATCAGAATCCGCAGCTAAAAATAAATCATCAAAATAAAAAACTAAAAATGAACTCAAAATTTAAAATTGGAACACAAGGCGAAGGGCCCAAAGTAATTTTGATAGGTTATACACTTGAGTACTTGCATACGCAATCGTCTATATCAAGAACTACCATTTACACCCCTCTCATTCTCTCAAATCTCCTTAGAAATTTTAGATAAGAAAACTAATAATTTAAAGAAAGGTGAGCCACCATCGATGACTAAAAATCGTTCGAGATCTTATTTGGAGGTGAAATGAGTCTCTCTAATCTATAGACAATACACCTAAAACCAGCAAGAACTGTTCATCAAATTTTGATCTGAAGATTCTGTATCCGGATTATGGATGCCGATACCCTACTTTCCTTTGATTTTGAACACTATTTATAGCATATTTTCGGTGCATACCAGAATGATTTCTAGTGCCCACGACCTTCCATTTTCTCAAATATTCCCATTTCTTCGGTACAAAATTAGTACTTTATTATAAGAAATTGAGTTTATCACTTTTTCAACTCATTTTTATCCTAAGATTGGAAAATTTTCAGGTTTAATTCAAAGCTAAATACTTGAGAGTGAGTAAAGTTTGATTTGTGTAATTTATGCGTTAGATTTGTATATTTGTTTTGAAATGCGTGCCTTACATGCAACTTATTTATGAGCTACAAGACTTGCTTATTTGAAATTCAAGAAGTGTGTTTGCAATCTTTGGTTAATGATTAATGTTCTAAATTGGTGAGCTATTAAAATTTTCAGATTTAGACCTCTACTTCGAACGGTCACGCCGAATTGTGCTTTTAGAGTTTCGTATAAAATTAGTTAGGTTTGAAAACCTGACGATTTTACTGTCTAGGAAACATGGAATCGTACTTATTGGTTGACTGTAGAAGTACTCGTGCACATTTTCCCAAATTGCATCGGCTTATTCGAATTATACTTATGTATTCGCCGTCAAGCTATTTGAATAGTAAAAAGGAGGAGATGAATTGTGAAATTTTACCATGTCATTCGCGACAATTTATACGTTTAACATATAAAATTCATAGTTTTTTACGTACAATTGATTTATGTACAAATATACGAAAAATCAACGTGAAAACCTCATACATTATGTTTTAAATCCATTGTTCATTTACATGTATTGCTTCTTAACTGAATATGACTTGAGCCTTCCACTATTTAAAAAATGAATACGATAATGTTTCGCACCGTAGATTGTTATGGGATAAAAAATCACATCGAATAAAGATGTAGACATTTACCAACTTATACAGGGTTGGACCACTCCTGTTAACAAGGTTGACCTTTTGAGATGGAACCCGAGTTCTTAACAATGTAGCAGAGCCCATTAAACTCCAACGAGCGATTCAATTCGATTAAGACTCCAAAAGCGAGTATACGGATTTCAAGATTAGTCTCTCAAACGAGTCACCATCTTGTGGGGGAATGTTAAGAGATATAAGTCCAACATAGAATAAAGATGTAAATCTGGATCAACTTATAAAGGATTGAGTTACTCCTCTTAATAAGGTTGACATTTTAAGATAGAACCTCAAATCTTAACACGGTATTAGATCCCATTAACCTCTAACGAGCAATTCGATCTGATTAACACTCCAAAAGTGAGCATACGAAATTCAAGATTGGTGTGCTCGAATGAGCCATCATCTTGCGGGGGCATGTTAAGCGATATAAAATCCCGAATCGATTAAAGATGTAAACATAGACTAACTTATAAAGGATTGCACTACTCCTTTTAACAAGGTTGGCCTTGTAAGATGGAATCTCAATTCTTAACAAAGATATCGTCGCATTACATAAGCCTTATACTGTAGGGACCAAAAGTGAAAAAAAAAAACTTTTTATCATATATTTTTTCATCTCTCTCTCTCCCTCCCTCCCTCCCCATCCCAACCCCCGCTCTCTCCCTCTCTCTTACTTTTAGCTTTTGTTTTTTATTTCCTCGTTTTCCTTTTTTTTAATTATTATTTCATTTTTTAATTTGTATTTGACTTTCCTATTTAGTTAAAAAAAAAAAATTTATTTGTTAAAACAGTAGGTCTATCCCTAACGATTGAAAATTGTGCGAGTGGGTATCATACCTTTTTTTTTTTTTTTTTTTTTTAAAAAAAGTTAAAAGATACTTGTTGAGGTTGAAAATTGTAAGAACTAAATTTAAGCCAACATCTAATGTGTAATTAGGATTTTTATTGGTAATTGCTACAATTTTCTTTCTCAAAAGCACCTATGCTCCTTTATGAAGTTCTTGAGCCCCCTTTTTACAAGGAAAAAGGGGGCATGAATCTTCCCTTCCATGTTTTGTCAACAACAGTGCCGAGCTGGGAATCCGTGTCAATGGCTTCAGCCTCGATTGTCAGTTGTCAAATTAACATATTGTACCACACTGAGAAAGTACGCCAATGGCATATCCCTATTGGTCACTCAAAGTTGGCTCCACTAGGCAATTACGAAGCCGACTTTTAAATGGGGTCCCCAATAATTAATGAATTGATTAGATAACAAAGCTATAACATATGATTGGTAGGATTGGTGAGCGCTGGCGTAAATCCTTTTGAATGTCATTAATTAATTGAATATTTCGTCAATGTGTAAGGTTTCTGCAATCATTATGTCTCCTCAAATCACGACTCGTCATAAGTACCGGCCGACCTCGTAGATCCGACCTCAATTTATCATGAGCCAAGTGCGTATAATAAACGGTCTTTATTAAGTTGTCAGGTCGGATGTCAACAAACCTAACTAGATCATTTTAATGTTTTGAATTAAAAATTTATTGACCAAATTGATAATACGAGTAAATTGTATTATATATTTATAAACTAATATGAAATAACTTAATTTTTGAGCTAATATTTAATTAACTATCGTGTTAAATAAAATTACTATTTTATTTAATTATACTATTTAAAAATTTAACTTCCATTTTATAATTAGAGATTTAGAATGGAAAAGAACCTTATGTCACGAACTTGACCCTCAAATATATTTTTTAATCCAACAATTCATTTATTAAATGAGAATATTACATCTCCAATTGTATTCTTCAGATTTAAATTTATCATTTTTTGTTACCATTCGATAAAGAAAACAAACAACACGCAATTCATATATTATTTTTATCGTTACATTACATATATTAAATAAAAGCACAATAAAATTTGTTGAATATCTTGAAATCACATACGCCATTTTTATTTATTTATCTTAATTTTATTCAAGTTTCTCACATCATAAAGCAACTAGGTACATTTAAAGCACGATAATCTAAGTTCGCTTCCCTTCTAGAAAACTTGATTGATACGATCGTAACGATACATTTATAACATTACCCACCAGACACATAGGTTGAGGATGTCGAAACAAAGTTCGGAGACCATTTCCACCGAAATCTCTCCTTACTATTTGAATGTAATAATAACTTTCCCAATGACGTCCAAGGAAAAATTAAGGATGAGGCTCTTTAACCTTTTAAATACTGTAAATATTGGTCTTCAACCTTCTAACATGAGCTTCTTGATTCTCAATTAATATATAACGTTGTCAATTTGTGTCCATAGTTCGCAAAATCGTCTATTTAATGGTTAAATAATTATTTTTTTAACAAAATAATTACAATGCCCTTGGGCCTTGGCCAAATTTTTCTCGCTTGATAAAACTCATTCATCTTGAAAATCTTGATTCGTGTACGAAAATTAAAACATAAAATTATAAAAAGAAAAAAAAAAAAAAAAAGAGAGAGAAAAGATTGTCTTCTTGAATAATCTATACGGAATTAATATTTTATTATTTGCAACAATTTCACTACAAGTGGAAATAGTTGATAATTAATATTTCATTATTCGCAACAATTTCACTACGGGAGGAAATAATTGAGATTATTTGCATAAATTGCAAACACAGAAAGGACCATCGAGCCCTATACTTTCAATACATTGCACAGTGGTCGAAGGTCCAATTTTATTTTTGCAAAAGGCTGAACATTTATCAGTTTTCCCGCCTTCACAAAGAATTTCAGGATGTATCTGGTAGCACGATCTCTGCATCATTCCAACTACGATTAAAAGGCAATGAAAAATGTTAGTCGAAACTTTGATCTTCGGGACGACAAATAAATAAATTCTGTAATCAAAATGATTTTTCTTAGAAAAATCAGCAATTAAAAAGGAACTAATAGCGAATTAAGATAGGCAAAAATGAAAAATAAAATACCTGATAAAAGAGCAAAGAGGACAAATATGAACATTTGGAACTTCATGATTCTTAATTGAAAGACGATAAGGTTTTAGAAACCCAGCAAAGGAAGGATAAAAATAATATTCCGACTTCCCTCTGCTTAATGATAGCATGAGGTTGTATGTATATTTATACTAAACCAATTGTACATATATATTTGGAAATGCAGAACAATATGGAAGGAGCTAAATGTGTACAATGAGCTGTCTGGTATGTATTGTTTTCAGGTCTTTCCCTCTTTATAGGATTTGATATCATTCACAAAATGATCTAACGAATTTGTTGGCAATGATTCAGCAATAATCCTAATATCCCCCCTCTAGCGGACTGTGGATGAAGGACAAACAGTGAGCTTGGATTGTTGGAAATTAAAATGAGAGCGCGACAAGCACTCTGTGAACACATCAGAATCCGCAGCTAAAAATAAATCATCAAAATAAAAAACTAAAAATGAACTCAAAATTTAAAATTGGAACACAAGGCGAAGGGCCCAAAGTAATTTTGATAGGTTATACACTTGAGTACTTGCATACGCAATCGTCTATATCAAGAACTACCATTTACACCCCGCTCATTCTCTCAAATCTCCTTAGAAATTTTAGATAAGAAAACTAATAATTTAAAGAAAGGTGAGCCACCATCGATGACTAAAAATCGTTCGAGATCTTATTTGGAGGTGAAATGAGTCTCTCTAATCTATAGACAATACACCTAAAACCAGCAAGAACTGTTCATCAAATTTTGATCTGAAGATTCTGTATCCGGATTATGGATGCCGATACCCTACTTTCCTTTGATTTTGAACACTATTTATAGCATATTTTCGGTGCATACCAGAATGATTTCTAGTGCCCACGACCTTCCATTTTCTCAAATATTCCCATTTCTTCGGTACAAAATTAGTACTTTATTATAAGAAATTGAGTTTATCACTTTTTCAACTCATTTTTATCCTAAGATTGGAAAATTTTCAGGTTTAATTCAAAGCTAAATACTTGAGAGTGAGTAAAGTTTGATTTGTGTAATTTATGCGTTAGATTTGTATATTTGTTTTGAAATGCGTGCCTTACATGCAACTTATTTATGAGCTACAAGACTTGCTTATTTGAAATTCAAGAAGTGTGTTTGCAATCTTTGGTTAATGATTAATGTTCTAAATTGGTGAGCTATTAAAATTTTCAGATTTAGACCTCTACTTCGAACGGTCACGCCGAATTGTGCTTTTAGAGTTTCAGATAAAATTAGTTAGGTTTGAAAACCTGACGATTTTACTGTCTAGGAAACATGGAATCGTACTTATTGGTTGACTGTAGAAGTACTCGTGCACATTTTCCCAAATTGCATCGGCTTATTCGAATTATACTTATGTATTCGCCGTCAAGCTATTTGAATAGTAAAAAGGAGGAGATGAATTGTGAAATTTTACCATGTCATTCGCGACAATTTATACGTTTAACATATAAAATTCATAGTTTTTTACGTACAATTGATTTATGTACAAATATACGAAAAATCAACGTGAAAACCTCATACATTATGTTTTAAATCCATTGTTCATTTACATGTATTGCTTCTTAACTGAATATGACTTGAGCCTTCCACTATTTAAAAAATGAATACGATAATGTTTCGCACCGTAGATTGTTATGGGATAAAAAATCACATCGAATAAAGATGTAGACATTTACCAACTTATACGAGGTTGGACCACTCCTGTTAACAAGGTTGACCTTTTGAGATGGAACCCGAGTTCTTAACAATGTAGCAGAGCCCATTAAACTCCAACGAGCGATTCAATTCGATTAAGACTCCAAAAGCGAGTATACGGATTTCAAGATTAGTCTCTCAAACGAGTCACCATCTTGTGGGGGAATGTTAAGAGATATAAGTCCAACATAGAATAAAGATGTAAATCTGGATCAACTTATAAAGGATTGAGTTACTCCTCTTAATAAGGTTGACATTTTAAGATAGAACCTCAAATCTTAACACGGTATTAGATCCCATTAACCTCTAACGAGCAATTCGATCTGATTAACACTCCAAAAGTGAGCATACGAAATTCAAGATTGGTGTGCTCGAATGAGCCATCATCTTGCGGGGGCATGTTAAGCGATATAAAATCCCGAATCGATTAAAGATGTAAACATAGACTAACTTATAAAGGATTGCACTACTCCTTTTAACAAGGTTGGCCTTGTAAGATGGAATCTCAATTCTTAACAAAGATATCGTCGCATTACATAAGCCTTATACTGTAGGGACCAAAAGTGAAAAAAAAAAACTTTTTATCATATATTTTTTCATCTCTCTCTCTCCCTCCCTCCCTCCCCATCCCAACCCCCGCTCTCTCCCTCTCTCTTACTTTTAGCTTTTGTTTTTTATTACACCGTTTACATTTTTTTAAATTATTTTTTCATTTTTTAATTTGTATTTTAATTTCCTATTTATTTAAAAAAAAAAAATTTATTTGTTAAAACTGTAGTTCTATCCCTAACCTTTGAAAATGGTGCGAATGGGTATCATACCTTTTTTTTTTTTTTTTTTTAAATAAAAAGTTAAAAGAAACTTGTTGAGGTTGAAAATTGTAAGAACTAAATTTAAGCCAACATCTAATGTGTAATTAGGATTTTTATTGGTAATTGCTACAATTTTCTTTCTCAAAAGCACCTATGCTCCTTTATGAAGTTCTTGAGCCCCCTTTTTACAAGGAAAAAGGGGGCATGAATCTTCCATTCCATGTTTTGTCAACAACGATTGCCGAGCCGGGAATCCGTGTCAATGGCTTCAAATTCCTCGATTGTCAGTTGTCAAATTAACATATTGTACCACACTGAGAAAGTACGCCAATGGCATATCCCTATTGGTCACTCAGGTTGGCTCCACTAGGCAATTACGAAGCCGACTTTAAATGGGGTCCCCAATAATTAATGAATTGATTAGATAACAAAGCTATAACATATGATTGGTAGGATTGGTGAGCGCTGACGTAAATCCTTTTGAATGTCATTAATTAATTGAATATTTCGTCAATGTGTAAGGTTTCTGCAATCATTATGTCTCCTCAAATCACGACTGTCATAAGTACCAGCCGACCTCGTAGATCCGACCTCAATTTATCATGAGCCAAGTGCGTATAATAAACGGTCTTTATTAAGTTGTCACGTCGGATGTCAACAAACCTAACTAGATCATTTTAATGTTTTGAATTAAAAATTTATTGACCAAATTGATAATACGAGTAAATTGTATTATATATTTATAAACTAATATGAAATAACTTAATTTTTGAGCTAATATTTAATTAACTATCGTGTTAAATAAAATTACTATTTTATTTAATTATACTATTTAAAAATTTAACTTCCATTTTATAATTAGAGATTTAGAATGGAAAAGAACCTTATGTCACGAACTTGACCCTCAAATATATTTTTTTAATCCAACAATTCATTTATTAAATGAGAATATTACATCTCCAATTGTATTCTTCAGATTTAAATTTATCATTTTTTGTTACCATTCGATAAAGAAAACAAACAACACGCAATTCATATATTATTTTTATCGTTACATTACATATATTAAATAAAAGCACAATAAAATTTGTTGAATATCTTGAAATCACATACGCCATTTTTATTTATTTATCTTAATTTTATTCAAGTTTCTCACATCATAAAGCAACTAGGTACATTTAAAGCACGATAATCTAAGTTCGCTTCCCTTCTAGAAAACTTGATTGATACGACTGTAACGATACATTTATAACATTACCCACCAGACACATAGGTTGAGGATGTCGAAACAAAGTTCGGAGACCATTTCCACCGAAATCTCTCCTTACTATTTGAATGTAATAATAACTTTCCTAATGACGTCCAAGGAAAAATTAAGGATGAGGCTCTTTAACCTTTTAAATACTGTAAATATTGGTCTTCAACCTTCTAACATGAGCTTCTTGATTCTCAATTAATATATAACGTTGTCAATTTGTGTCCATAGTTCGCAAAATCGTCTATTTCATGGTTAAATAATTAATTTTTTAACAAAATAATTAGAATGCCCTTGGGCCTTGGCCAAATTTTTCTCGCTTGATAAAACTCATTCATCTTGAAAATCTTGATTCGTGTACGAAAATTAAAACATAAAATTATAAAAAGAAAAAAAAAAAAAAAGAGAGAGAAAAGATTGTCTTCTTGAATAATCTATACGGAATTAATATTTTATTATTTGCAACAATTTCACTACAAGTGGAAATAGTTGATAATTAATATTTCATTATTCGCAACAATTTCACTACGGGAGGAAATAATTGAGATTATTTGCATAAATTGCAAACACAGAAAGGACCATCGAGCCCTATACTTTCAATACATTGCACAGTGGTCGAAGGTCCAATTTTATTTTTGCAAAAGGCTGAACATTTATCAGTTTTCCCGCCTTCACAAAGAATTTCAGGATGTATCTGGTAGCACGATCTCTGCATCATTCCAACTACGATTAAAAGGCAATGAAAAATGTTAGTCGAAACTTTGATCTTCGGGACGACAAATAAATAAATTCTGTAATCAAAATGATTTTTCTTAGAAAAATCAGCAATTAAAAGGAACTAATAGCGAATTAAGATAGGCAAAAATGAAAAATAAAATACCTGATAAAAGAGCAAAGAGGACAAATATGAACATTTGGAACTTCATGATTCTTAATTGAAAGACGATAAGGTTTTAGAAACCCAGCAAAGGAAGGATAAAAAATAATATTCCGACTTCCCTCTGCTTAATGATAGCATGAGGTTGTATGTATATTTATACTAAACCAATTGTACATATATATTTGGAAATGCAGAACAATATGGAAGGAGCTAAATGTGTACAATGAGCTGTCTGGTATGTATTGTTTTCAGGTCTTTCCCTCTTTATAGGATTTGATATCATTCACAAAATGATCTAACGAATTTGTTGGCAATGATTCAGCAATAATCCTAATATCCCCCTCTAGCGGACTGTGGATGAAGGACAAACAGTGAGCTTGGATTGTTGGAAATTAAAATGAGAGCGCGACAAGCACTCTGTGAACACATCAGAATCCGCAGCTAAAAATAAATCATCAAAATAAAAAACTAAAAATGAACTCAAAATTTAAAATTGGAACACAAGGCGAAGGGCCCAAAGTAATTTTGATAGGTTATACACTTGAGTACTTGCATACGCAATCGTCTATATCAAGAACTACCATTTACACCCCGCTCATTCTCTCAAATCTCCTTAGAAATTTTAGATAAGAAAACTAATAATTTAAAGAAAGGTGAGCCACCATCGATGACTAAAAATCGTTCGAGATCTTATTTGGAGGTGAAATGAGTCTCTCTAATCTATAGACAATACACCTAAAACCAGCAAGAACTGTTCATCAAATTTTGATCTGAAGATTCTGTATCCAGATTATGGATGCCGATACCCTACTTTCCTTTGATTTTGAACACTATTTATAGCATATTTTCGGTGCATACCAGAATGATTTCTAGTGCCCACGACCTTCCATTTTCTCAAATATTCCCATTTCTTCGGTACAAAATTAGTACTTTATTATAAGAAATTGAGTTTATCACTTTTTCAACTCATTTTTATCCTAAGATTGGAAAATTTTCAGGTTTAATTCAAAGCTAAATACTTGAGAGTGAGTAAAGTTTGATTTGTGTAATTTATGCGTTAGATTTGTATATTTGTTTTGAAATGCGTGCCTTACATGCAACTTATTTATGAGCTACAAGACTTGCTTATTTGAAATTCAAGAAGTGTGTTTGCAATCTTTGGTTAATGATTAATGTTCTAAATTGGTGAGCTATTAAAATTTTCAGATTTAGACCTCTACTTCGAACGGTCACGCCGAATTGTGCTTTTAGAGTTTCAGATAAAATTAGTTAGGTTTGAAAACCTGACGATTTTACTGTCTAGGAAACATGGAATCGTACTTATTGGTTGACTGTAGAAGTACTCGTGCACATTTTCCCAAATTGCATCGGCTTATTCGAATTATACTTATGTATTCGCCGTCAAGCTATTTGAATAGTAAAAAGGAGGAGATGAATTGTGAAATTTTACCATGTCATTCGCGACAATTTATACGTTTAACATATAAAATTCATAGTTTTTTACGTACAATTGATTTATGTACAAATATACGAAAAATCAACGTGAAAACCTCATACATTATGTTTTAAATCCATTGTTCATTTACATGTATTGCTTCTTGACTGAATATGACTTGAGCCTTCCACTATTTAAAAAATGAATACGATAATGAGCCATGACCGTAGATTGTTATGGGATAAAAAATCACATCGAATAAAGATGTAGACATTTACCAACTTATACAGGGTTGGACCACTCCTGTTAACAAGGTTGACCTTTTGAGATGGAACCCGAGTTCTTAACAATGTAGCAGAGCCCATTAAACTCCAACGAGCGATTCAATTCGATTAAGACTCCAAAAGCGAGTATACGGATTTCAAGATTAGTCTCTCAAACGAGTCACCATCTTGTGGGGGAATGTTAAGAGATATAAGTCCAACATAGAATAAAGATGTAAATCTGGATCAACTTATAAAGGATTGAGTTACTCCTCTTAATAAGGTTGACATTTTAAGATAGAACCTCAAATCTTAACACGGTATTAGATCCCATTAACCTCTAACGAGCAATTCGATCTGATTAACACTCCAAAAGTGAGCATACGAAATTCAAGATTGGTGTGCTCGAATGAGCCATCATCTTGCGGGGGCATGTTAAGCGATATAAAATCCCGAATCGATTAAAGATGTAAACATAGACTAACTTATAAAGGATTGCACTACTCATTTTAACAAGGTTGGCCTTGTAAGATGGAATCTCAATTCTTAACAAAGATATCGTCGCATTACATAAGCCTTATAATCGTAGGACCAAAAGTGAAAAAAAAAAAACTTTTTATCATATATTTTTTCATCTCTCTCTCTCCCTCCCTCCCTCCCCATCCCAACCCCCGCTCTCTCCCTCTCTCTTACTTTTAGCTTTTGTTTTTTATTTCCTCGTTTTCCTTTTTTTTAATTATTATTTCATTTTTTAATTTGTATTTGACTTTCCTATTTAGTTAAAAAAAAAAAATTTATTTGTTAAAACTGTAGTTCTATCCCTAACCTTTGAAAATGGTGCGAATGGGTATCATACCTTTTTTTTTTTTTTTTTTAAATAAAAAGTTAAAAGAAACTTGTTGAGGTTGAAAATTGTAAGAACTAAATTTAAGCCAACATCTAATGTGTAATTAGGATTTTTATTGGTAATTGCTACAATTTTCTTTCTCAAAAGCACCTATGCTCCTTTATGAAGTTCTTGAGCCCCCTTTTTACAAGGAAAAAGGGGGCATGAATCTTCCCTTCCATGTTTTGTCAACAACAGTGCCGAGCTGGGAATCCGTGTCAATGGCTTCACCTCGATTGTCGCTTGTCAAATTAACATATTGGACCACACTGAGAAAGTACGCCAATGGCATATCCCTATTGGTCACTCAGGTTGGCTCCACTAGGCAATTACGAAGCCGACTTTAAATGGGGTCCCCAATAATTAATGAATTGATTAGATAACAAAGCTATAACATATGATTGGTAGGATTGGTGAGCTGCGCGTAAATCCTTTTGAATGTCATTAATTAATTGAATATTTCGTCAATGTGTAAGGTTTTCGCAATCATTATGTCTCCTCAAATCACGATTGTCATAAGTACCAGCCGACCTCGTAGATCCGACCTCAATTTATCATGAGCCAAGTGCGTATAATAAACGGTCTTTATTAAGTTGTCGTGTCGGATGTCAACAAACCTAACTAGATCATTTTAATGTTTTGAATTAAAAATTTATTGACCAAATTGATAATACGAGTAAATTGTATTATATATTTATAAACTAATATGAAATAACTTAATTTTTGAGCTAATATTTAATTAACTATCGTGTTAAATAAAAATTACTATTTTATTTAATTATACTATTTAAAAATTTAACTTCCATTTTATAATTAGAGATTTAGAATGGAAAAGAACCTTATGTCACGAACTTGACCCTCAAATATATTTTTTAATCCAACAATTCATTTATTAAATGAGAATATTACATCTCCAATTGTATTCTTCAGATTTAAATTTATCATTTTTTGTTACCATTCGATAAAGAAAACAAACAACACGCAATTCATATATTATTTTTATCGTTACATTACATATATTAAATAAAAGCACAATAAAATTTGTTGAATATCTTGAAATCACATACGCCATTTTTATTTATTTATCTTAATTTTATTCAAGTTTCTCACATCATAAAGCAACTAGGTACATTTAAAGCACGATAATCTAAGTTCGCTTCCCTTCTAGAAAACTTGATTGATACGACTGTAACGATACATTTATAACATTACCCACCAGACACATAGGTTGAGGATGTCGAAACAAAGTTCGGAGACCATTTCCACCGAAATCTCTCCTTACTATTTGAATGTAATAATAACTTTCCTAATGACGTCCAAGGAAAAATTAAGGATGAGGCTCTTTAACCTTTTAAATACTGTAAATATTGGTCTTCAACCTTCTAACATGAGCTTCTTGATTCTCAATTAATATATAACGTTGTCAATTTGTGTCCATAGTTCGCAAAATCGTCTATTTCATGGTTAAATAATTAATTTTTTAACAAAATAATTAGAATGCCCTTGGGCCTTGGCCAAATTTTTCTCGCTTGATAAAACTCATTCATCTTGAAAATCTTGATTCGTGTACGAAAATTAAAACATAAAATTATAAAAAGAAAAAAAAAAAAGAGAGAGAAAAGATTGTCTTCTTGAATAATCTATACGGAATTAATATTTTATTATTTGCAACAATTTCACTACAAGTGGAAATAGTTGATAATTAATATTTCATTATTCGCAACAATTTCACTACGGGAGGAAATAATTGAGATTATTTGCATAAATTGCAAACACAGAAAGGACCATCGAGCCCTATACTTTCAATACATTGCACAGTGGTCGAAGGTCCAATTTTATTTTTGCAAAAGGCTGAACATTTATCAGTTTTCCCGCCTTCACAAAGAATTTCAGGATGTATCTGGTAGCACGATCTCTGCATCATTCCAACTACGATTAAAAGGCAATGAAAAATGTTAGTCGAAACTTTGATCTTCGGGACGACAAATAAATAAATTCTGTAATCAAAATGATTTTTCTTAGAAAAATCAGCAATTAAAAGGAACTAATAGCGAATTAAGATAGGCAAAAATGAAAAATAAAATACCTGATAAAAGAGCAAAGAGGACAAATATGAACATTTGGAACTTCATGATTCTTAATTGAAAGACGATAAGGTTTTAGAAACCCAGCAAAGGAAGGATAAAAAATAATATTCCGACTTCCCTCTGCTTAATGATAGCATGAGGTTGTATGTATATTTATACTAAACCAATTGTACATATATATTTGGAAATGCAGAACAATATGGAAGGAGCTAAATGTGTACAATGAGCTGTCTGGTATGTATTGTTTTCAGGTCTTTCCCTCTTTATAGGATTTGATATCATTCACAAAATGATCTAACGAATTTGTTGGCAATGATTCAGCAATAATCCTAATATCCCCCCTCTAGCGGACTGTGGATGAAGGACAAACAGTGAGCTTGGATTGTTGGAAATTAAAATGAGAGCGCGACAAGCACTCTGTGAACACATCAGAATCCGCAGCTAAAAATAAATCATCAAAATAAAAAACTAAAAATGAACTCAAAATTTAAAATTGGAACACAAGGCGAAGGGCCCAAAGTAATTTTGATAGGTTATACACTTGAGTACTTGCATACGCAATCGTCTATATCAAGAACTACCATTTACACCCCGCTCATTCTCTCAAATCTCCTTAGAAATTTTAGATAAGAAAACTAATAATTTAAAGAAAGGTGAGCCACCATCGATGACTAAAAATCGTTCGAGATCTTATTTGGAGGTGAAATGAGTCTCTCTAATCTATAGACAATACACCTAAAACCAGCAAGAACTGTTCATCAAATTTTGATCTGAAGATTCTGTATCCGGATTATGGATGCCGATACCCTACTTTCCTTTGATTTTGAACACTATTTATAGCATATTTTCGGTGCATACCAGAATGATTTCTAGTGCCCACGACCTTCCATTTTCTCAAATATTCCCATTTCTTCGGTACAAAATTAGTACTTTATTATAAGAAATTGAGTTTATCACTTTTTCAACTCATTTTTATCCTAAGATTGGAAAATTTTCAGGTTTAATTCAAAGCTAAATACTTGAGAGTGAGTAAAGTTTGATTTGTGTAATTTATGCGTTAGATTTGTATATTTGTTTTGAAATGCGTGCCTTACATGCAACTTATTTATGAGCTACAAGACTTGCTTATTTGAAATTCAAGAAGTGTGTTTGCAATCTTTGGTTAATGATTAATGTTCTAAATTGGTGAGCTATTAAAATTTTCAGATTTAGACCTCTACTTCGAACGGTCACGCCGAATTGTGCTTTTAGAGTTTCAGATAAAATTAGTTAGGTTTGAAAACCTGACGATTTTACTGTCTAGGAAACATGGAATCGTACTTATTGGTTGATTGTAGAAGTACTCGTGCACATTTTCCCAAATTGCATCGGCTTATTCGAATTATACTTATGTATTCGCCGTCAAGCTATTTGAATAGTAAAAAGGAGGAGATGAATTGTGAAATTTTACGGGGGCATGTTAAGAGGTATAAATCCAACATCGAATAAAGATGTAAACATAGACCAACTTATATAGGATTGTGCTACTCCTTTTAATAAGGTTGGCCTTTTAATATGGAATCTCCAAATCTTAACATGATAGTAGAGCTCATTAATCTCGAACAAGCGATTCGATCAGATTAAGACTCCAAAAGTGAGCATACAAATTTCGAGATTGGTGTGCACAAATGAAACACCATCTTATGGGGGCATGTTAAGGGACATAAATCCAACATAGATAAAGATGTAAACATATACCAACTTATAAAGGATTGAGTTACTCCTCTTAACAAGGTTGACATTTTAAGATCGAACCCCAGATCTTAACATAGTATTAGAGCTCACTAAACTCTAAAGAATAATTCGATCCTATTAAGGCTCCAAAAGTGAGCATATGAATTTCAAGATTGGTGTGCTCAAATGAGCTACCATCTTGTGGGGGCATGTTAAGGGATATAAATTCCGAATTAAATAAAGATGTAAATATAGACCAACTTATAAAGGATTGGACTACTCCTTTTAACAAGGTTGGCCTTTTAATATGGAACCCCAATTCTTAACTTAGATATCGGGGCATTACATAAGCCTTATACTGTAGGGGCCAAAATTTAAAAAAAAAAAAAAAAAAAAAAAACTTTTTACTATCTATATTTTTCATTTCTTCTCTCTTTCCCTCTCTCTATTTTACTTTTAGCTTTTGTCTTTTTTTTTTTAATTTCCTCATTTTCCTTTTTTTTTAAATTATTATTTCATTTTTTTATTTGTGTGTGACTTTCCTATTTACTTTTCTATTTTATTTTATTTTTTTTTATGAAAAAGACTAGCAATCTTATTTTTAATTAGTTGAAATTGTAGTTCTCCTTTGAAAATGGTGCAAATGGATCTCGTACCTTTTTTTCTTTTTCTTTTTTAAATAAAAAGTTAAAAGAAACTTGTTGACGTTGAAAATTGTAAGAACTAAATTCAAGCCAACTTCTAATGCAAAATAAGGATTTTTATTGATAATTGCTTGTGAACTACAAGTTTCTTTCGCAAAAGAACCTCTGCTCTTTATGAAGTTCTTGAGCCCCCATTTTATAGGAGAAAAGGGGCATGAATCTTTTATCATTCAACTTTTGTCAACAAAAGTGCCGAGCTGGGAATCCGGGAATCCGTGTCAATGGCTTCAGCCCTGATTGTCTATTCTCAAATGAACATATAGTACCAAACTGAGAAAGTACGCCAATGGCATATCCCTATTGGTCACTAAGGTTGGCTCCATCAGGCAATTATGAAGCCGACTTTAAATGGGGTTCACAATAATTAATGAATTGATTAGAGAACAAAGCTCTAACATATGATTCGTCGGATTGGTGAGCGATGGCGTAATTCCTTCTAAATGTCATTAATTAGACATTCATTAATTGAATATTTCATCAACGTGTAAGATTTATGCAATCATTATGTCCCCTCAAATCACGACAGTCGTAAGTACGAGCTGACCTTGCAGATCCGACCTCAATTTATCATGAGCCAAGTGCATATAATAAACGGTCTTTATCTAGTTTTGAGGTCAGATGTCAACAAACCTAACTATTTCATTTTAATGTTTAATTTGAATCAAAACTTTATTGACCAAATTGATAATACGAGTAAATTGTATTATATATTTTCTAAACTAATATGAAATAGCTTAATTGTTGAGCTAATATTTAATTATCTATCGAGTTAAATAAAATTACTATTTTATTTAATTACACTATTTAAAAATTTAACTTTCAATTTATAATTATAGATTAAATATGGAAGACAACCTTATGTCACGAACTTGACCCTCAAATATATTTATTTAATCGAACAATTCATTTATTAAATGAGAATATTACACCTCCAACTGTATTCTTCATATTTTAATTATCATTTTGTTACCATTCAATAAAGAAAATAAACAACACACAATTCATATACTATTTTTATCATTATATTATATATATTAAATAAAAGCACAATAAAATTTGTTGAATATCTTGAAATCACATACGCCATTTTTATTTATTTATCTTAATTTTATTCTAGTTTCTCGCATCATAAAGCAACTAGGTACATTTAAAGCACGATAATCTAAGTTAGCTTACCTTTTAGAAAATTTGATTGATACGAGTGTAACGATACATTTATACTATTACCCATCGGACACATAGGTCGAGGATGTGGAAACAAATTTTGGAGACCATTTCCACCAAATTTCTCTCCTTACTATTTAAATGTATTAATAACTTTCCTAATGACATCGAAGGAAAAATTAAGGATGAGACTTTTTAACCTTTTAAATACCATAAATATTGGTATTCAACCTTCTAACATGAGCTCCGTGATTCTCAACTAATATATAACGTTACATTTTGTGTCCATAGTTTCAAATCGTCTATTTAACGGTTAAACAATTAATTTTTTAACAAAATAATTATAATGCCCTTGGGCCTTGGCAAAATTTTCCTTGCTTGATAAAACTCATTCATCTTGAAAATCTTGATCTATGCGTGAAAATTAAAACAAAAAATTATAAAAAGAAAAAAAAAAAAAAAAAGAGAGAAAAGATTGTCTCATTGAATAAACTATACGGAATTAATATTTTATTATTTGCGACAATTTCACTACAAGTGGAAATAGGTGATAATTAATATTTCATTATTTGCAACAATTTCATTACAAGAGGAAATAATTGAGATTATTTGCATAAATTGCAAACACAGAAAGGACCATCGAACCCTATACTTTCAATACATTGCACAGTGGTCGAAGGTCCAATTTTGTTTTTGCAAAAGGCTGAACATTTATCAATTTTCCCACCTTCACAAAGAATTTCAGGATGTATTTGGTAGCACGATCTTTGCATCATTCCAACTACAATTAAAAGGCAACAAAAAATGTCAGTCGAAACTTTGATCTTCGGGACGACAAATAAATAAATTCTATAGTCAAAATATTTTTTTCTAGAAAAATCAACAATTAAAAGGAACTAATAGCGAATTAAGTTAGGCAAAAATGAAAAATAAAATACCTGATAAAAGAGCAAAGAGGACAAATATGAACATTTGGAACTTCATGATTCTTAGTTGAAAGTTGATAAGGTTTTAGAAACCCAGCAAAGGAAGGATAAAAAATAATATTCTGATTTCCCTCTGCTTAATGATAGCATGAGGTTGTATGTATATTTATATTAAACCAATTGTACATATATTTAGAAATACAGAACAATATGGAAGGAGCTAAATGTGTACAATGAGCTGTCTGGTATGTATTGTTTTCTGGTCTTTCCTTCTTTACAGGATTTGATATCATTCACAAAAAGACTTAACGAATTTGTTGGCAATGATTCAGCAATACTCTTAATATCCCCCCTCTAGCGGACTGCGGATGAAGGAGAAACAGTGAGCTTGGATTGTAGGAAATTAAAATGAGAGCGCGAGAAGCACTCTGTGAACACATCAGCAATCCGCAGCTAAAAATAAATCATCAAAATAAAAAACTAAAAATGAACTCAAAATTTAAAATTGGAATACAAAGCGAACGGTCCAAAGTAATTTTGATAGGTTATACACTTGAGTACTTGCATACGCAATCACACACACACATATATGTATGTATGTATGTATGTATGTATGTATGTTTCCACTCTCAAGAACTACCATTTACACCACCCCTCATTCACTCAAATCACCTTAGAAATTTTTAGAAAAGAAAAGTAATAATTTAAAGAAAGGTGAGCCACCATTGATGAGTAAAAAATCATTTGAGACTTTATTTGGATGTGAAATGAGTCTCTCTAATCTATAGACAATACTCCTAAAACCCGCAAGAACAGTTCATCAAATTTTGATCTGAAGATTCTGTATCCGGATTATGGATTATGGATGCCGATACCCTACTTTCCTTCGATTTTGAACAGTATTTATAGCATATTTTCGGTGCATACCAGAATGATTAGGCCATGACCTTCCATTTTCTAAAATATTCCACTTTCTTCGGTATAAATTAGTACTTTATTATAAGAAATTGAGTTTATCACTTTTTCTACTCATTTTTATGTGCTACAAGACTTGCTTATTTGAAATTCAAGAAGTGTGTTTGTAATCTTTGGTTAATGATTTATGTTCTAAATTGGCGAGCTATTAAAATTTTCAGATTTTAGACCTCTACTTCGAACGGTCACGCCGAATTGTGTTTTTAGAGTTTCAGATAAAATTAGTTAGGTTTGAAAACCTGACAATTTTACTGTCCAGGAAACTTGGAATCATACTTATTGGTTGACTGTAGAATTACTGGTGCACATTTTCCCAAATTGCATCAGCTTATTCAAATTAGGATTTGTCTACTTGTACATTATGGATACCATAATGGTATCCATAATGCACAAGTGGCAGCCCCCCATTGGGGCTTCGGCTGACGCGACCTGTTGTGTCAGCCAACCCCCCCAATGAGGGGCTGCCACTTGTAAATTATGGATACCATTATGGTATCCATAATGTACAAGTAGCACATCCCTTCAAATTATACCTATGTATTCACCGTCAAGCTATTTGAATAGTAAAAAGGAGGAGATAAATTGTAAAATTTTACCATGTCATTCGCGACAAGTTGTACGTTTAACATATAAATTTCATAGTTTTTTACGTACATTTGATTTATGTACAAATATATGAAAAATCAATGTGAAAACCTAATACATTATGTTTTAAATCCATTTTTCATTTACATGTATTGCTTCTTAACTGAATATGAGTTGAGCCTTCCACTATTTAAAAAATGAATATGATAATGTTTCGAACTGTAGATTGTTAAGGGATATAAATCCACATCGAATAAAGATGTACACATATACCAACTTATAAATGGTTGAACCACTCCTCTTAATAAGGTTGGCCTTTTGAGATGGAACCCGAGTTCTTAACATGGTAGCAGAGCTCATAAAACTCTAACGAACGATTCGAATAAGACTCCAAAAATGAGTATACGGATTTCAAAATTAGTCTCTCAAACGAGCCACCACCTTGTGGGGGCATGTTAAGCGATATAAATCCAATATCGAATAAAGATGTAAATATACACCGACTTATAAAAGATTGGACTACTTCTCTTAATAAGGTTAACCTTTTAAGATGGAACCTCAATTCTTAATATGGTAGTAGAGCCCATTAAACTCCAATTAGCTATTCGATCCCATTAAGTCTCCAAAAGTGAGCATACGGATTTCAAAATTGGTGTACTCAAACGAGCCACCGTCTTGCGGGGGCATGTTAAGGAATATAAATCCAACATAGAATAAAGAAGTAAATATAGACCAACTTATAAAGGATTGAGCTACTCCTCATAACAAGGTTGACCTTGTAAGATGAAACCCTCAATCTTAACTTGATATTAGAGCTCATTAAACTCTAACGAGCAATTTGATCCGATTAAAACTCAAAAGGTGAGCATATGAATTTCAAGATTGGTCTGCTCAAATGAGTTACCATCTTGCGAGGACGTGTTCAGGGATATAAATCCCAAATCGAATAAAGATGTAATCATAGACCAACTTATAAAGGATTGGACTACTCCCTTTAACAAGGCTGACCTTTTAAGATGGAACCTCAGTTCTTAACATAGATATCGGGGCATTACATAAGCCTTATACTGTAGGGAACAAAAGTAAAAAAATAAATTTTTTATTATCTCTCTCTCTCTCTCTCTCTCTCTCTCTCTCACTTTTAGCTTTTGTTGTTTTTATTTCCTCGTTTTCCTTTTGTTTAATTATTATTTCATTTTTTAATTTGTATTGGACTTTCCTATTTACTTTTCTATTTTTCCTTTTTAGTTTGTTTAGGTTAGAGGGAAAAATTGTTAATTTTAAAATTTTAATAGAATAATTAAGTAAATTTTATTTTAATACACAAAATTATTAAAATTTGGCATAGACGTCTTTGAGCAATTGTTCATTTTTTTTTTATGAAAAAGACTAGTAATCTTATTTTTAATTAGTTAAAATTGTAGTTCTGTCCCTAACCTTTGAAAATGGTGCAAATGGGTCTCATATCTATTTTTTCTTTTTCTTTTTTAAATAAAAATTAAAAGAAACTTGTTGACGTTGAAAATTGTAAGAACTAAATTCAAGCAAACTTCTAATGTAAAATAAGGATTTTTATTAATAATTGCTTGTGAACTACAAGTTTCTTTCTCAAAAGAACCTCTGCTCCTTTATGAAGTTCTTGAGCCCCCTTTTTATAGGATAAAAGGGGCATGAATCTTTTCTTATTCGTGTTTTGTCAACAACAGTGCCGAGATAGGAATCCGTGTCAATGGCTTCAGCCCTGATTGTCTGATGTCAAAAGAACATATAGTACCAAACTGAGAAAGTACACCAATGGCATATCCCTATTTGTCACTAAGGTTGGCTCCATCAGGCAATGAAGCTGGCTTTAAATGGGGTCCCCAATAATTAATGAATTGATTAGAGAACAAAGCTATAACATATGATTGGTGGGATTGGTGAGCACTGGCTTAATTCCTTCTGAATGTTATTCATTAATTGAATATTTCATCAATGTGCAAGGCTTCTGCAATCATTATGTCCCATCAAATCATGATAGTCGTAAGTACGAGCCGACCTTGCAGATCCGACCTCAATTTATCATGAGCCAAGTGCATCTAATAAACGGTCTTTATTAAATTGTCAGGTCGGACGTCGACAAAGCTAACTAGTTCATTTTAATGTTTTGAATCAAAAATTTATTGACCAAATTGATAATAGGAGTAAATTGTATTATATATTTTATAAACTACTATGAAATAACTTAATTTTTGAGCTAATATTTAATTAACTATCGTGTTAAATAAAATTACTATTTTTTAATTACACTATTTAATAATTTAACTTCCATTTTATAATTATAGATTAAAAATGGAAAAGAACCTTATGTCACGAACTTGACCCTCAAATATATTTATTTAATCGAACAATTAATTTATTAAATGAGAATATTACATCTCCAATTGTATTCTTCATATTTTAATTTATCATTTTGTTACCATTCGATAAAGAAAATAAACAACACACAATTCATATACTATTTTTATCGTTATATTAGATATATGAAATAAAAGCACAATAAAATTAGTTGAATATCTAGAAATCACAATATTTAAAGGACCAAATTTTGTTCTTTATGGTCACCCTCCGAGTATCTCGTCATGTTCTTTTCTGGGAACACAACATGTTCGCCTCCATATCCAAGTTTCACCTGCCGTATGACATCACCTCTTTCCTATTCACTGATCTCTCCATAGATCTTTTTCCTGACACTCTTGAGACAAACTCTTCATCTGAGTCAACATCTCTACCAACACATCATCTCTCTCTCTCTCTCTCTCTCTCTCTCTCTCTCTCTCTCTCAGATATGTCATTACCAACTGACATATCTACAGATCCCTCAATTGAGTTATCCACTTTACCCTCTCCTAAAGAACTTGTCTCTTCCGATGGATCCGCTCCAACAGTTTCTGATCTCCCTACTCGACGAAGTGACAGGGTAAAAATTCATTCTGTTAATTTTCGTGACTTTGTTGTATTTTCTACTATTTTTTCTCACCATGAACCTCAGTCTTATCGTGAAGCTAGTTCTAGTCCTCTTTGGCAGAAAGCAATAAATGATGAACTACAGGCACTCGAAAACACTCATATCTGGGATCTAGTGGATCTACCAAAGGACAAACATGTTATGGGATGCAAGTGGGTCTACATGATCAAAACTCACTCTGATGGGTCCATTGATCGGTACAAAGCTCGCTTGGTAGCTAAAGGGTTTACCCAAGAGTATGGGATTGACTATGAGGAGACCTTTGCCCTGATTGCTCGCCTTACTTCAATTCACAGCCTAATTGCAGTTACCGTCGTTCGTCATTGGAAATTGTTTCAGATGGATGTGAAAAATGACTTTCTTAATGGTGAACTCACCGAAAAAGTTTATATGTGCCCTCCTCCTGGTTCTCATCATCTTTTGCATCAAGTCTGCAAACTTCGCCGGGATCTATATGGTCTCAAGCAAGCTCCTCAGGCTTGGTTTGCCAAGTTCGACACCATTGTTGGATATTTTGGGTTTACTTCCAGCTCACATGTTTCTGCTCTTTTCATTCGCAAAACAGACCAGGGTACTATCCTTCTTCTCCTCTATGTTGATGATATGATCATCATTGGTGATTACACATCCGAAATTTTTGATCTCAAGACTTATCTTAGCCAACATGTCGAGATGAAAGATCTTGGAAATCTTAGTTACTTTTTGGGACTTGAGATCACTTCTAACTCTGAGAGATATTATCTTTCTCAAACAAAGTATGCTACTGATCTTCTTACTCGAGCGAGACTCACAGATAGTAAGACATGTACTACTCCTCTAGATCTCAACTCTAAACTCACTCCTATGGATGGTACACCTTGGATGACCCCACCTTGTTTCGCCAATTGGTCGGTAGTCTTGTTTATCTTACAGTTACTCGCCCTGACATCTCTTATGCTGTCCATATTGTCAGTCAATTTCTCTCTGATCCTCGCACATCCCATTATGCTGCAGTACTTCGGATTCTCATGTACATCAAAGGGACCCTATTTTATGGTCTCCATTTCTCATCCCAATCTTCACTTGAGTTTCGCCCCTACTCAGAAGCAGATTGGGTAGGTAACCCCACTGATCGTAGATCCACCACTGGTTATTATTTCTTCCTTGGTGATTCTCTTATTTCTTAGCGTAGCAAGAAGCAAGCAGTAGTCGCTCGATCCAGTACAGAGGCTGAGTATCGAGCCCTTGCTGATACAACTTGGGAACTTCTTTGGCTTCGCTGGTTACTTGAAGACATAGGTGTCATTCATTCTACTTCCACTATTATAAGCTGCGATAATCAAAGTGCTATCCAAATTGCTCACAATGATGTATTTCATGAATGCACAAAACACATTGAAATTGATTGTCACTTTATACGTCATCATCTCACCCGTGGGACTATTGGACTATTATCAGTTTCTTCAGCCGATCAAACTGCTGATATCTTCACTAAAACACATCCTCCTGGACGCCTTCAGGATTTAGTTTCCAAACTCAAGTTAGTCTCCATTTTACCTCCTTGAGTTTGAGAGGGGCTGTTAATGTATATACATATATATACAATGTACATGTTAGTTAGTCCCACCTTGATTAGAAAGTAAAACATTCCTATCAAGTAACTATAAATAGGATGTCTTTCTTGTAAACAAATTATACTATTCAATACAATTCTATTCTCTTTGTATTGTCTTATTTTCTTTTTTAAATTCAACTAATAAAGACTTTTGTCCATGACTCAATAAGATTACGTGTAGAATATTTCATCACGTGAATATATGGTTGAAAATAAGTATGTAGAATAAAGAGTTTTAAAAGTACGATTGTCGAATTGGGGCTTAAAGTGACTTGTTCATCAGAGTTTCACAAGAAATGCACTAGAAGATGCTAAATCTCATACTCAGTAAATAGTCCTGTACATTGATACTTGATAGAACAACCACAATAAATTTCAACTTCAATTAAAATAATTAAGCATAAGAAAAATTTAATAAAGGGTTAAATTTTAAAATATAAAATTATCTTTTGGAAGTTTTTATAAATGGTTCAAACTATAAATAGAATAAAATGAGTGAATGGATAAGTGGATGATACTTATGAATTTTTCAAAATATGTAGATAAAAAATGACTTAAATATGCATAAACATGAGCCAAAAATAGGCTTACACTGCCACACTCCTAAAATTCAAAAGAAACGTTCTAATACTGAGTACCTATAGATCTATCAGTCATCCAAATTTTACATGGTTGAGACCTTTATTCTGCCAGAGCTATACACATGTTAGTGGGAAAGGATTCAGGGTAGGATTACAAGTCAGACTAATATGTTTAAAAAAAACAAAAAACAGCATGTTAGAAATGACTCCATTAAGTTGGTGTCTGTTTGATGCCCCTTTTTTTGGCATTTTAAAGAGTTTCCAATTTTTTCAATAGTGTTATATTAATAAAAAAAAATTACCTACCATCTGACATACAACAACTTTTGGTTCAAGACTAAGACCGTTGGAAACTGATTTTCCATACATGCCCTCATTTACAATGTGGCAAATTACAACATTGACTTTGTAAGATGTAATTAATTGTACAAAAACATTTGAGGGAAGATTGGGAAAAAATAATTGCCTTAGTACAACTTTCCATCCAAGTGATAAGACTAACATCTCACTCTTCAAGGGCCTACTATATTATTGAAAACATTATTTTTCATCCAAAATAATAAGTGTCAAACATACGCTTAATAAGATATGCACCCCTTTTAACATTACTCGAGATAATCAAAGGTCACTCCATTGTAGAGTGGCATGTTAAAACCATATCCTCAAGAGTGGCGGATCCAGCATCTAATCTCAGCTCGGGCAAACGTTGATAAGTCAACGTCGACAATCAACGATTGTAAGAGCGGTGTCGTTTATTACTATTTAATTATATAATATTAAAAAGTATTCAATATAAATGTAAACGCACTAAAACGTAATAATTATATATATATATATATATATATATATATATATATATATATATATATATATATATATGAAAACGTGCTTCAATACAATCAAAATACTAAAGAAATACGCAATACAACATACTCTGTAACTGTGATTTTAGACAACTGTATTCTACGGGATCTTATGTTTTGAAAACGTTGTAATATTACCTTATTCTCATTTTTTTTCAAAAATCTCTTTCCCCATGTAAATCACCAAATTGTCGTTCAACCAATCGTCTCCCATTTTGATGCGCAAGTCACTCTTGATTAGATTCATAACAGAGAATACTCTTTCAACACTTGCAGTTGCTACAAGGTAAAATCAAAACCAAGGTAATCAGCCTATAAACCAATGGAAAATAATAAGAGCTTCTGGTTTCAACCAACTTCTGAGCCACACAAGAAATGTTATTCAGGTTCAAGAAAGCTTCATTCATTCTCACAAACATAAGGAACTTGTCAAATTGAGGTCGAAATAATAAAAGCTCTTCATTATTGAAGTCTCAAGGATACAATTGACCAAGTCATATCAATTTATCCCTATCAAATGCTGCAAAGGAATCTTTTGGATTTAAACATAAAATACAAGTTAGGAGCTCAGTAGTTATATAGGAAAAACGATCATTCAACTCTTGTAAGATTGAGTCTATCACATGATGACACAAATCAACATAAAAGCGATGATAATAAGTCACCTGCTCAATTCCACACCTAGGTCGACCTTTCAATACCACAATATCCTCCATATTGGGCACTAAAATATATCTAACAACACAATACTCAATCACCCTACTCAACAAATTATCTCAATCATTGTCTCGCATGTCCTGCAATGCACATTTACACACATTCAATAACCCCATAGCATTCTCAATATCCTGATCATTTTTTCTATAAGGCTTGTGAAAGATCGTCTGTAATTGTAAGAATTTCAAACATGAAGTGCAAACTCAAAGTCCTGCATAGTATCCATTTGTCTTGCGGCCATTGATTTCTGATCTAAATTTACGCCGTCTTCTGATATATCCTAAATGAACATTTATTAGGGATGGTTCGACGAAAACCATAACCGCACCACCAAATTTTTGGTCATACCATAACCGTACCATAACCACGAAAGTCGGTTCGGTTCGACTTGCTTCATATCTCGGTTCGATTCGATTAATAACCACGAAGATAAATTATTTTTTTATAAGTCCAAACTCATACCGTTAAATTGTAAAAAAAAATTATGAAACGAAGAGAATAAAAACAAAAACACAATAATAAGCCAATTTAGCAAACAATATCCCAAATGAAAATGCAAACAATATAACAAACAATATTATCAACATAGGTGAAGACTCTTACTAGCATGGGTCAATCTTCATTCTTCCCCACAACTCTTACAAGCATAGGTCAAGAGTCAAGACTCAAAGTTGATTCCTATATAGTAAATAAGAAATGTAATTAGAATAATAATACAAACATACTACATAATAAAAAATGATCTTAACTGAAGCTTTAAACAAAAAAATGTACATCTTCGTCAATGTCCTCCTTGCTAAACATTGCACAAACTCCAAAGTATGATGAAGGAGCAGAATTTTCAACATACAATAGAGAAAAAAATCAGTAATAAAAGAAAGTGTATAAATAACAAATATGAAACAATAAATCATATCATGAATATCAGTCCAAAGTCAATCCCGAGCACACATTAAAGCTTCTAAAATTTTCGGGTGAAGCCTATTTCTATGTGGACTCACAAATCAGTGGAGGGAAGTCTTAGGTTAATTTTGAATCTTTGATTCGTGTTGAGCGTTGACGCCGACGGAAGTGTTAGGACATTAGGTTAATGGTTACTGAGTAATAGTAATGGTTATTGGACAGTGGGCTCAATTATAGGACCCTAATTACTACATGAATTGTTATTTATTAATTTTTATTTCTTGATATTTTTCACTAGCCTATTTAATACTTAAGCTAGATACTTGAATAGGTTATTACGTTCTTCATTTTAATTTTAATTTATTATGTTTTAAATATTTTATTATCGGTTTCAATCTTATTCGTTCTTTCTTTCACATACCTATTTAATTATTTTATGCCTTTGTCCAAAAAAAATTAAAATTAAAATTGTCCAATTAAATTTATTTTTTTAGCAAGTAATCGGTTCGGGATGGGGCACCATTGTTAAATATCATACTCGCCATACCACGAATCGGGTCATTAAAATCAAAACCATAACCACCCTATTACACCATCAGTTTGATTTTTTTCACCCCATTCGGTTCGGTTAACCGCGGTTTTCGATTTTCACATTTCGAATTGTCATCCCTAACATTTATGATAGCATTAAACATATTAATAACACGAGTAATTGTCAGTAGGCGTGAGCCCCATCTATTATCACCTAGGCGTGCCAAACTCATTTTTTGAAACTTACCACTCCCACAACAAAGTTTCTCAATATTAAGCTTCTCCAAAATATCGGCACGAAGAGCATCTGCACGCTTACATGATGCACCCACCAAATTCACAATAATAGCAAGCACGTTAAATAAATCAACATGCATATTATTCTTACGTGCCACAAAAACAATTGCCAACTGAAGTTGGTGAGCAAAGCGATGGACATACATGGCATATGGGTTTTCTCTTGAAATTAAAGCTTTCAAACCATTGAACTCACCTGACATATTGCTTGCTCCATCGTAATCTTGACCTCTCAAGCGAGACATGCACAACCCATGCGTAGAAAACATCGCATCAATGGCATCCTTTAGTAATTGGGCACAAGTATCAGCGACATAGGTAATATCCAAAAAATGCTCCTTCACTAACCCACTTTGGTTAACAAACCACAAAACAACTGTCATTTGTTCTTTTATAGAATTATCACGAGTCTCATCAACCAAGATTGAAAACAAACAATTACCTATCTCGTTGATAATAGCCATTGTTGTTTCTACTGTACAACAATTAATCAAGTCTTTTTGGATCTATGGTGAAGTCATTTGATCATTTCCAAGAGCATTACTGAATACTACTTGTTTAACTTCCTCACACTGAGCTGCATACAAGTCTAACAACTCAATTAGATTTCCTCTATTGTTAGACTCCTTAGATTCATTGTGACCACGAAATGTCAATCCTTGCATCAAGAGGAATCTAGTACAATCTAACACCGCAATCAATCCCGTCCTATAATTTTTTTGTTAACTACTACTTTGACTGGAAATAACGTAAGAGATACTTTGCTTTTGATTCATCAAGTTGGTACACTTTGCGAATGCTTGATTATGAGCACTATCAAAGAGACCGACATGATCTTTCAATATCTTTTTGTGCTTCCAAACCCTAAAACTGATCTTAGTAAATACATGTCCACCCCCTTGACCTCATCTATCCAGTTTGAACAAGTAGCAATACAAACAATACACCGCATTCTTTTCTACAATGTCTCTAACCAATCAAATTAACCTAACCATTCTTTCCGAAAATACTTGTTTCACTTCCCATATGTCTTCTTGAAAAGTCGCGTCCATGTGTGTGACAAAGACCTTTCTCTAAATATGTTATCCTAACATCATCTCTTATATTAGGATTATATGACTCAATATGGGGTGTTTCCCTAGGTCTGATACAAGATCATCCGAATTGAATTGAGCCCAAGACTTTTTTGTGTTATCTAACACGTCGGCTACTCGACTAGAAGCAATGGCGGGACTGGATGCACCATTAGAACTGGAAGAAACAGGTATAAACGGAGGTTGAAAAAATCGTTCAATAATCTACAATTGCAAGTGTGCAACATAAATCAATCATGAAATCAATGCAACTAATTGCAAGTGTGAGATGAATCTATGTTAACTTAATTTCATTCCTGAAATTCATCTACTTTTATTATGATAGTTTTACATAGTTGAATGTAGTGTCATAAATTTTCAATTCCCCCAATTCCAATCCCTAAATCTAAATCCAAATTTATTTTCCCCCAATTCCAGATCCAAATCCAAATCCAAATCCAATTTTAATTTTCCCTAATTCAAATTCATAAATCGTATTTCAAATAAACTGAAAACAATCACAAAATCATGATTTCAAAACTCATAAACAGATAATAATACCAAAAACCAAAAAAACAAAAAAAAAAAACAATGTGCAGCCGGCAGAACAAATAAAAACTCACTGGGCTCATGATTAAATTGGCGAACGGAAAAAGACGTTAGTCGGTGGTGGTGGAGAAGATGGGTGACGGCATTGTGACGACAGGCAGTCACGTCGCCTCTTGATTTTGTTGCTTGAAGGCGGGAGGAAATGAGACCAAATATAGTTCCTAGGCTGAGCTAGGATAATATATGTATATATATATATATATATATATATATATATATATATATATATATATATATATATATATATATATATATATTTATTTATTTATTTATTTATTTATATATGCTTTTACGCTTTGAGAGGTCACTCAGAACTTATTTTAAAAACAGTTTAAACTTTAACTTGGAGTTAAGACATGCTCTTATCATATACTCAGTATGAAGCATAAAACTCTTTACAAAAACATAAAAATTTATAAACAAAAATTGTTTTTAAAAGATCTGGAACTAATATTAATTATTAGTACCATATCTTAGAACTATAAAACATACATACTGGAATGATCCGTCAGTAGTTTAAATAAAAAACAACATATTTTTGTGGGATATTATAATATCTGAAAGGGTAATTGGTGCAAAACGTCCATACCTTTGCCTATCTTTGTGGAAAACGTCCCTACCTTTCGTTTCTTGACGCGGAACGTCCCTACCTTTCACTTTTTTTGCGCAAAACGTCATTTTCCCTAAATTTTAACGTAAAATGACATATATACCCTCCAATTTAAATAAAACAAAAAAGAAAAGAAAAGAAAAATAAAAACAAATTGCAATATTACTCCTAGACTTTTTTAAAAAGACAAATCAGTCCAAAACTTATGAAAATATTAAAAATAACAAAAAATTACAAATCAATCCAAAACACTAATTTAATTTCACCAAACATTACAAACCCTAATTCTCTCCCTCCAATCTCTCTCTAAACCCGTCGCCTCCCTCCAACCCGGCAACCTCCATCCATTCTCTCTCTACACCGCTGGAGTGGCTGGACATCACAATCTGGTTTCCTTACGTGCAGTGTGTGGCAATGGCTTTGCCTTTGAGTCCATCAGTGCTAAATCCTTCACAACTCAACAAAGATAAAGCCTTAAATCCCGGAAACGACGTAGCCAAGAACTTCAAGCTCTCATCACTTAAAAGTCATTCTCTTGAGCCTCAGCTCCTCCAAAAAGGGGTAAACTTTGGCAAACACTACAAGCCAAGAATGCACATCAGCCCCCCAATGTTGAGGGACCAAATTGAAATCAGAAAATCTTGGCTTTCCTTTGAGTGTAACACTCTTAATTCTGGGAAAACAATTTCAAGAGAAACTGAATAGAAGTTGCCTATAAAAAGTTTGATTCTAGTCCACCGCTCAGCATTATACCGGTCCTTGCAGACCAGTGAAACTGAATTCATGTCCTTGTGGTAGTGCAACAATGAGAGGACCCTTTCCAGGACTTCATCTGGGAAAGGGAATGATGAAGGAGTTGAATTGGGTGAGTTGGCCGAGTTTGATGATGAGTCTTTGGTTTTCTTGAGTTTTGGATCCATTTTGCATTAGACAACTGCATTTTAACGATGGAAAATTAATAAGAATCAGAACCCTTTTCATTAATTCAAATGGTTATTTATACCCAGACTGAAATCTCGAACCTTTTTCTCTGTAAAAAGGAAAAAAGTTGCAATAAAGAAGACAAATCCTAGTTTAATTTTTTTTGTTATTTTTAATATTTTCACAAGTTTTGGACTGATTTGCATTTTTAAAAAAATCTAGGAGGAAGATTGCAATTCTTTTCCTTTTTGTTTTATTTAAATTGGAGGGTATATCGGTCATTTTACGTTAAAAATTAGGGAAAAGGACGTTTTGCGCAAAAAAAGTGAAGGTAGGGACGTTCCGCGTCAAGAAACGAAAGGTAGGGACGTTTTCCACAAAGATAGCAAAGGTAGGGACGTTTTGCGCCAATTACCCTATCTGAAAATAAGATAGATTAAGAATTTCCCTTTCGGGAAGGAAAAGAAAATTAGAACATTTTGTAAGAACGAAAGCTTGTATTGTATTATTTTTTCTCTTGTGTGTTTACAAATGAAGAAAGGGTCTCCTTATATAGTAGAAAAAGCTAGAAAATGCGTTTTTCAAAAGCAAGGAATCTTTGCTTTTTCAAAACGTCAAAAAGAAAACAGTAAAAATAAATCTAATCAAATCTTACTTTATCAAATAGTAAGATTCGTTACAAATTTTTCAAAAAAGAAAACAGTAAAAATTCTTCTTTTCGTACAAAAAATCTAAAAAATCTCCGAGTAATTAAGTCTTGTCTTGTCAATCACCAGGATTTTTTGCCAAGTGTCTCCCTTTACAGCAAAAATCTGAAAATTCTTATCTTGTTTCATAATTATGTCTGCCAATACTGTCCAAAGAGTCTCCTCCGTCAGTACAGTCGTCTGGATTATCATTTTCTTCTGAATTATTGTCTTTGAAATCTTCCAAACCTTTTTCTTTTTCAGCTTTCTTTTTGCCTTTATTTTTCTTTTTAAACTGTATCTTCTTTTTCTTTGTAGTGCTTTGTTTAACTTGTTACTGAAGTTCTTCAATCTTGTCAAACATTTCTTTAATTCTTTTGATATCTGTCTGAGAAATTTGTTCTGGATCTTGAGACGATTGAAATGATTCTAAAAAATTTATTGGGCTTTTCTGTTTAAGGTCTATTGGACTAATAAGTCTAGTAGCGAGTATCGATCACGTTGTCTCGATCTTCAAAAATCTTATTTTCTGTAACAGGATTTTCAGCATGTTGAGTCTGATTAAATTGGAAAGTAGGAGAATCAACAGTCTCCTGAGTCTATTGAGCTTTTGGTAAGCCCAGAACCATGAACGGATTTGAGATGTCTTTACCAGCTTCCGTTTGAGCTGAACTAGCTATAGACTTCTTGGACTCTATAGTACCTGATTGTGTCTGAACAATTGGATTTAAAATCTTTAAATTAATAATTTCTTGTTCTAATTCAGAAATTTTCTTTTGTAAAGCTAATTTTTCTTGTTGTAAAACCTGATTAGACTCATTTAGAATTTTAAAATTCTTAGTCATGCACTCACAATGTTCACAAAATTTTGAAACATAATCTAAGGGCTGATCTGAAACATTCTTTAAAGAAGGTGCAACAAAATAATTAATTCCTAAAAATTTTCTGCATTCTTCTAATGCTTCTGAAATTGAATAAAATCCTTTATAAAGAGGATTTGGAAAATTTTTAATACAGTCTGAAACTTATAACCAAGTATGATAAACTCCTGAAAGTCTACCTTGTAAAACAACATAACACTTAAATTTTTTGTGATCTTGACTAAAATGTTCTGAGAGTGCATTTAAACATGCTAAAAAATATTTTTGATCTTTTGGATTTTTGTTATAAGAAATCCATAAATTGTCTAAAATACATTTTTCTGATTTTGTAATTAAAATATGAGGAAGTGTCTTAAAACTAATATTACTATTTGGAAAACAAAGTAATTCTATACTACCAAACCTTAACTTATCATGAGTTTGTATTATGTTTGTCTGAGAAGTTGAACTGCCAACAATTGGCAATCCTAGTCTTGGTCCTCTGGGTCTCTGCATCTGCAAACAATCAGTCATAATCTTTATTTTTAATTATTCCACTTAAAATATCTGCTATCTGATTATTGCTACCTTTAATATGTTCAAAATTAATTATTAATCCAGTATTAGTAATTCTATCTATAAAATTTAACCATCTTCTTCGATTACTTCTTTTATTTTCTAATTTCATTTTATTAACAAAATTTACTTTTGCCTCACAATCTGTTGTTAAAGTAATTTCTTTTTTAGAAATAATGAATAATTCAAAAGAATCTAATGCATAATTAACTGCAAGTAATTCTAAATCTATGCTACTTATATTACCTTTTTCTTTATAATTTCCACTATTGTATCTAGCAATTTTTTCAAGATCTTTACCTGCATACTTATTGGGTTTTGCAATTAAAATTGCTCCCCATCCTGTTATACTTCCATCTGTTTTTATAATCAAATAATCTGTATCTAATGGCATATCTAATTTAGGTAAATCTTTTAATCTTTCTTTTATTTTTTGTACTAATTTAATAGCTTCTATATTAAAATATCTTTGTCCTTTAGGAGATGTTTTTCCATATAATAGTCCTGCTATCTTTCCTAAGTCCTTAATAAAAGGTCTAGCATAATTTATTAATCCTAAAAATTTATGTAATTGTTTAAGATCTTCAAGCTTATTTGGGAATTCTAAAGCTTTCTGAGCTATATGAGGTTGTAATTCAATCTTACCTTTTCCTATATTAACTCCTAAAAATTCTATATATTCTTTAAATAACATCATCTTTTTCTTATTTACAATTAAATCATGTTTTATAAATTCTGAAAAAAAAAATTGTAAATGACCTTTATGTTCTCTTTTATTTTTACTAAAAACTAAAATATCATCAATATAAACTATAATAAATTTACTATGTTTATTAAAAATATTTTCCATTTTTCTTTGAAATATACTAGGAGCATTCTTTAAATCAAAAAGCATAACTAACCACTCATAATGACCTTCTGGAGAAGTAAAAGCTGTCCATTCTATAGAATCTGGATACATTTTAACTTGCCAAAATCCTGATTTTAAATCAAACTTGCTAAAAATATTACAGTCTTGAATTTTATTTATTAAAACAGTCTTATCTGAAATAGTATATGCATCATCTATTGTATTATCATTAAGTCTTTTATAATTTATAACCATTCTACTTTTTCCTCTAATTATTTCTGAATGTTTTCTAACTATAAAAGCTGCTGATCTATGTGGGCTATCTGATTTTCTTATAACTCCTAATTTTAAAAGATCTTTAATATGCATCTTGAAATCTTCAATATCTTGATTTGTAGCTTCAATATTTTTAGTCTTAATTATATATATTCTGGATTTTTTTATTTTTAATTTACATAAAACTTTATGTAAATTGGCTCAAGATTATATATATATTAAGTATTTGGCTCAAGATTAAATTGGCCTAACCCAATAAAAAAAAAGAAAGAGGAAATTACACCCAGGCTGGTTTTTAAGATGTCAATTTCACAAATCAGGTCACTACTTTAACATTTCAAAAAACAGGTTTTATTTTATTTTATTAAATATTAATTATATTAATATTTTATTTTATTTTATTAAACCTAATCAAACCTAATTTCCCAATTTCATTTCTTCACCGTCACCTCCCTGTTCTTCTCCTCCTCACGCCGCCACCATCGTCTCTCCACACACGGCGTCACCGCAACCGCCATCCCTCGCCACCTCCACCGTCTTTCACCCATTCCTCCCTCTTCTCTGTGAACCCGCCGTCGCCATCTCCTCTCCTCCCTCTTTTCTACCAACCGCCCCTTCTCCTCTACTCTCGGCGAGTTCGCCGTTTGCGACGCCTCACAGTAGCGGCAGCGTTGACGCTGCCTAGTCACGGATCGACGCCGCCTGGGCCTCGCAGCTAGCCGATCGGATCGACGCGCCCGCCGCGACAGTCGCGATTTGCCGCTACATTTTACGACGACGATATTTATGGTTTTTATCTCGTATCCATTTTGCAAAGACCCATTCTCTCACAGATCTCCCATTCTCTTTCTCATCCTCACCAGTCACCAGCACGCCGCCACTTATAGTTCGAGTTTGATTTTTATTGGATGGGTGTGGTGGTTGGATCTGTGTCGCGACGCTGATGGTTTTATTTTTTTGTGCACAGATCCGTTGTGGTTTTTGTGCACAAATTCGACAAATGGTGGTGGTGGTTTTGTTTGGTTGGATGCGACGGTGGTGGTAAGGTTTTTGTGTGGCGGCAGTGGTGTTTTTGTGTGGGTGTTGGTATTGGTTGCTGTGAGGTGGTGGCGGTTTTTGTGGCAGGGGCGGCGACGGTAGTGGGTATGGTGCGGCGACGGTGGTGCCGTTGGCGGATGCAGTGGCGAAGTGGTCACAACTGATTTCGGTGGTGGTCACAAATTATTTGGTTGTTTGTGACCAGCAATTTGGTTAGTTTGTGACCAGTAAACAACATGTGACCAATCAATTAGATGAATTGCGACCAATAAGTGCTTTGTGGCTTACAAATTATTAATTTGTGACCCAAAAATTGATAAATTGTGACCTAATTATAATTAATGTGATGTTTGTGACCTTAAATAAATATTGTGACTTTGAAATTCTGTGATTTGTGACTTATGAAAAAATTGTGACTTTTAAATTTTTAAGTTGTGACCAATAAATTATGAATTGTGACCTAAATAAGTATTGTGACTTATAAATTTTGTGATTTGTGACCGATTAATAAATTTTGACTTTTAAATTTTTAAGTTGTGACCGATGAACGAATTGTGACCTACGAAAATTTTGAATTGTGACCTAAAAAATTTTAAATTGTGACCAAATCGTATAGATCTGTGACCTTAACATATTCGTCGGAATCGGAAAAGTCGTCGGAACGGTCGTCGGAAAAGAGTGGTGATCGGAACGGTCGTCGGAATAGTCCCGGAGTTATAGGGGTGGTGGAGGTGGGGGTGGGTTAATTATTTTATAGTTGAATTAAATATTAATTATAAATTAATTTAATAATTATTATTTCATAATTAAAATTTTAAATAAACCTGATTTTTGAAATTTAAAACATGTTTTGGCATTTTTGAAAGGTGTAAAAGTAAACACCTTATTTATGTATTCTTCCCAAAAAGAAAATAAAAGGGATGATGTGGGCCTATATAATTAACCATTGGGCCTAAAACAAGGCCCAACGTGCCAACCCATATAAAAAAAATAGTGCTGACCACTGGGCTGGGCTAGAAGCAATGGCCCAAAGGCCAAACTTTAAGTTATAACAAAACAAAAAATAAAAGAAAGAAATCAGCAACAACACCAGCCGAAGAAGACGAACCAGTCAGGCACCAGCGCGGCAGCTTCCCAAAAAAAATTTCCGAAGAAGCCCAGCACGCCCCCCCCCCCCCCCCGACCGGGTGCTGGGTCCGCCACTACTCAAAAGAGAAACCTCGACTAAGGAAAGCTCTAAATTGGTTAGTATGTCCGATTTTACCTACAGGCATGTCTTGTTGATTTTTAGCGAGACAAAGATGGTCATAATCTCGTCTCCTATTAGCTTTCTCAACGTTTATTAAGGAGCCATATGAGTTGACATTTTACTTGTAGGTGAAATAATACGCCTTTGGCTCCAAAAGAATGGCTCGAGTTCAGCCACTCCAAAAGTTACCGTATGAGAGAAACTACATATAAAGGAGCCATATCCACCAAACATTTACTTTTTTTTTTCGTCTAGACTAAAGTTCCAACAGTGGGGCCATCAAAGGAAAAATAATGTGTTTGAGATTTTTTGCAATTATTATGTTTGATAATTAGGATTTTTTTTACGTCAAAAACTTTCGAATATGAATATTTGAGCCCCATTTTTTATTTTTATTTTTTTGAAAATGAGTTTTGTGATGGTGAACTTTTGGAAAATGTATAATTGAAAAGATTGTATTATTATTATTATTATTATTATTATTATTATTATTATTTTGCATGCAAATATTTTAGTGTTAATTTCACAAACAGTCATTGAAATTACGTCAAAAGCATAAAACGGTTATTGAAGTTTAAAACTTGCACTAATGGTTAATGAAGTATTATCCTATTTCAGTTATGATCAATGAAGGATATTTTTCATTTTAATTGGAACTTAATGGACCAAAATAGTTGAAACTTGAATCTTGAGGACCTAAATCGCAAATTTGACAAATTTATATTTATTTTCCTAGCCTCCAATTAGATATAAATTTATAAATGGTATTCAATTAAAATTTTTAACTATTCATTTAAAAATTATTTTTTATTATCCATACATTTCGTAAGACCTATTATATTCCACTCATTGTTCTCTTCATAAACCATTTATAAATTTGCAAAACAATGGCTTAAACTAAAATTGAAAAAATATAAAATATATTCTAGTAAATTAACAATATGTTGAAAAATACAGCAAAAACTTCCTTTGAATTTTATTTTAACATTACTAAATGGACAAATAGAAATTATAAGTTGTTATCATAAGTTACAGATAATGAACTAAAAAGAGGAAGTAAAATGATATTTCATATTATGCATTATTTTGCAGCTTAAATGAATTTATTATTTATTTTAAGTTGAAGTTATAGTTTTATACTATTTTGTTAATATATTTTCAAGAATTCATATATAATTTTATTGATTTTTTTTTTATGTTCCTATTTGCTTTTTCTATATATCCCTCTCTCTTTTCACCAAAAAAAAAAAAAAAAATCACCTTATATGGGCTAATTTCACAAAAAGAAATGGTTTTGGAGGGTTTTATTGTCAAATTTACGATTTAAGGCCCTGTTTGGAAGAGATTAAATTTTTCTACAGTAAATCAATTCTCATCTTCAATCACACATTTTTCAATAAAATAATATTTTTCATCACATCAATAATTTTTTCTTTTTTTTCAACCACACATTTCCCATCATATCACTATTCAAAATCAATTTTTCTCCCAAAAATCTCTCCCAAACAAGCTATAAGTCCTCAAGGTTTAAGTTTCAACTATTTTGATCCATTAAATTCCAATTAAAATGAAAAGGTCATTTGGTGATCATTACTGAACCGGATGATACTTCAGTGACCTTTAATGCAAGTTTTAAACTTCAATTACCGTTTTGTGATTTTGACGTAATTTCAGTGACCGTTTGTGAAATTAATCCAAATATTTTATTTTGAGAATGAATAGTTGAAAAAAAGTTTGAAAAAAAAAATGAATTTTTAAACATGGATGTACTAACTTTTTTTCTTTTTTAGTGTAATGAATATACATAGG
The DNA here is from genome assembly GCA_035079005.1 of Fraxinus americana. Classification (NCBI taxonomy): domain Eukaryota; kingdom Viridiplantae; phylum Streptophyta; class Magnoliopsida; order Lamiales; family Oleaceae; genus Fraxinus; species Fraxinus americana. The sequence continues at coordinate 22,353,545 of CM068725.1, read as the reverse complement.
CCGATAATATATAATAAATTAAAAAAGTTTATTTATATTTTTTGATAGTGTTTATTTGGTGTATGGTTTAACAAAATATAAATAGGTATTATCATTTTTAAAGAAAATAAAAATTGGATTAGAATCATGAATATCAAGTTCATGAATCTCTTGGTCCTTTTTTACATAATCAAGAAAGCAATCATTTTCACTAGTGAGAAAGATTGATTTCTCGGTTTTTACTCATGTTTGGACTTTTGTTAAATTCATTTTTTAAAATTAATTTTCAATTACAAATTTTCTTACTAAAATAATATTACATGTAAATTCAAAACTTTTTTCTAATTTTTAATCACACGTTCTAGAAAAAAAAAAATCGTATTTTACCAAATATATTCTCAGAAAATGAGACTTAAACGTGGACCTGTAAAGAAAATGTATATATTTTTATAATTGAGACAAAGAAAATTTAAAAAAAATTATCTTTACTTGGAAGAAACATCAAATACACAATTCTGTTTCTGTACATGTATAATTCTTGGTAAAAAAAAAATGGCATTTTAACATAGCATAAAACGTCCAATAAAGTGAAAACATCAGAAAAAAAACTCTTTGAATATATTACATCTAAATTATTTCATTCTTGCAAAAACCCTTAAATAATTTAAATTCAATAATTTATTCACCATGCTCTGTAAAAAGCAAAGGATTGTTACTTAATAACGAAAAAAAAATCGTAATGAGGGAGTTTAAAGACTTATTTTTCTTCGAATTTTTAAATAAGTAAGATATACAACAAATAAGAAAATTCGAGAAAATATTTCTTCACGCTAATACAATATTTTTTTTAAACAAACTAGAAGATATTAAGTACAATTAAAATGTGATACAAACAATAAAAAAATTGTCGGGAAAAATATTTTGGGGGTGCTGGCAGATTTCTTTTCTTTTTCCTTCTTTTATTTTTAGTTTAATTATTTTATTGTTAATATTTAAAAAAATATATAAATTTATCATTTTACCATTTTAAAATTGGTCAAACTTTTATTTTTCTAGTCAAAATCGTACATGTGTCCTTTGGTTGAAACTAAATTAAAGGTTTAGGATCATGAATGATACGAATGAAAAACTTGAGTAAAGTCAAAAAAAAGTAAAATGTTTGGAACTTCAACTATAATTATCCCTATATTTAATCAAACAAATTAACAAAACAAGCATACTACATCAACAGACACAATGACAAGTTAAAAAACATGAGGGATGCATGTCGACATATGATTGGACAATTTAAGAAAAATACAACACCCAGTCATTGTCGTCACACTACCCTGTCACTTCCATCCCTGTCTTTGTTAAGGGATAGAATTCAACATTAAATAAAAATGTAAACATAGACCAACTTAATAAGGTTGACTTTTTAATATGAAACTCAAATTCTTAATATGGTATCAGAGCTCATTAAGTTCTAACGAGAAATTAGATTCGATTAAGACTTCAAAAGTGAGCATACGAATTTCAAGATTGATCTGTTCAAACGAGCCACCATATTGCAGGGGCATGTTAATGGAAAGAATCCAATATCGAATAAAGATGTAAAAATAGACCAACTTATAAAGGATTGAGTTACTCCTCTTAATAAGGTTAACATTTTAAAATGAAATTTCAATTCTTAACAGTTCTTAAACCTGTCCAAGGAGCATTATTCTTGGTTTGACACTACTACACACCCAAAACAAAAAGAAGGGAGTTACATCTAAGTTAAACTTGGAGACGGAAGTCTTCTTTCGTTTTTCGACGGGGGGAAGGGTTAAGGATTTACCCGTATAAGATATCACATTGTTTGAGAAACCTTAGAGTAAAAAAACCAAACATGTGGTACTTAAATAAATAGATCAATTTCACTGAATTATATTTGTTCCATACACTGTTGTCAATATAAATATTGAGAAAAGATGGAAACAAGCTCAGATATAATTTGATCATTACTAAAATATGATGGTCTCTATCCCAAGATCCTAGTATCACAATTCCTTTTCCGATTATCCCTCTGACTGAAAATGAGAGATGCTACGGTTACATAGATTTAAATCCTTGTACCTGACCGACTGCACACAGTAAGGATGGGTGGGGGTGGGTTTGCATTATTTTAATCACATGGGGCCACCCCATGTGAGATAAAATTTGAAATCCTATAATATTTCTGGTAATTATTTCCTGTACTCAAGAGTTTTTTCACTGAGAATAGTGAAGAATCATTAGACTTGATTATCCATGATCAATGTGGGCCAATATGCCACCCAAAGTCCAAAAAGCAGCTACCGCGAAATTACAGAAAGACCCTCGTAATAGCTTTTCCAAAGCCGAAAGACCCCCTTATTCTGTAAAGCGCCGTTGTAACAATGATTACTCTTTATTTATTTCGGGATTTTCTTAATACACAATTAGGAAAGTGATTAGTTTAATGATGCAGCCATTTCTAGTAGTCTGAAAAGTTAAAAACTTTTATGATGCAACCATTTTAGGGCGTAATTAAATCACATTGATTTCATCAATATGAATTGAAATTCTAACAGTAAATTCGAACTTCCATTCTGATGGAACAGTACTGAATCTACTCAATAGTTTTGAGACGAGTAGTAAAAGTACAATCTACAAATATTCTATTTCAATTGATCATTCTTTTTCCTTTGTTATATTGAAAGATAAAACAAAATATAAACATATTTATTAGCTAAACAAATTTTAGTACAAAATATCTATGTTGAGCAATTCGTTAAGCACCACAATTAAGCAAGCTTAAAATATCATCAAATTTTAAATTGCCAATTATCATATATCTTAACTTTCGACTTTTAATTAATTAGATTTTAAGAGCATGTTTGGCTAAGTGTAAGAAAGAAGTGTAAACTCAAAAAATTAAAAAGTAAACACGTGATTTTGAAACACGTAACACTTTGTTGTGAATTATATTTAAAAAAACATAACTTTTTTAATTAAAGACGTAGTTTATTTTATTCATTAGCCTTAGTCGCAATGATATTTACAACGAATTTCGTAGTACAATTCAGCAAATAGAAAAAAAAAATTGAAAAATAACTAACTTCGCAAGATCGTGGACAACACGATTTGCCTCTAGTTGAATCAACTCACATTGCACCTCGAAAAGGAATTTATCTTGTCCATAATACAACAATTGTCACCCCCTCAAGTGCAAAGATAAATGGGTTATAAGATTGCATTAGTAAGATTCAAACTCCAATATTCTTAAAGGTGCATTTGATTGCGAGCATATAATTTGCATAGGAAAAAATAAATTCTAAACAATTCAATTGTATATAAATTATTTGTAAGGAAATTATTAATTAAATCTATTTTATTGATTTAGTTTTAATTTATAAAATATTATACGTCTTCATTTTTACTGGTATGGAGATGAGAGAGGGGGATTGATAAAAGAGAGTGAAAGGTAAAAAGAAATTAAAAAAAAAAAAAGGAAAGACACGTATAATTTCCAAGTTTATTGGGTATGTCCCTTTTGTCATTGGGTGTTTTGCCAACCTTCTTTCTATAACAGCATTTCCCTTCCCAGAAACCACAGTTAGTCTATAATCATGAAGTATCATCACATCACGTGCTCATATGTAAGTAAAGAGAATTAAGAAACAGAGAGAGATCTGAAAAGAATGGGGTGAAGAAAAAGAGAAAGATAAAGCTGAAAAAGCCGCAGTAGAGCTGTCTTTTTACTCACCGTTTCCAATTCATTTTCCATTTTTTCCAGTAAGTTTTTTCATATTTTTTTTCAGTCAATTATAATTATTTTTATACTTATGAATGTATTTCTCCATATACATCAAGTATGATTTGTTTATGACTTCACTTTTTTTTTGTTTTTGAACACATTTTGATGATCATGTTCATGGGTTAATGAGACTTCAGTCATTCTTTCCTATATTTTGTTTCTTCTTTTTGGGATAGTTGATCAGTTTTTGATCCTAAAAATAAAAAAATCAAAAGCTATGTGATTCTCTGGAATATATAAATTTTCTGATTTGATTTCCATGATCTGAGTCTGATCTTTAATTTTAAAACTATATAGTGTCTGTAAATTGTTGAATTTCATTATTTGATGTTAGTTCCCTTTTCTTTATATGGAATTGGGTGTTTGAATTGTTTCATTTCACTTTATTCCGGGTTTGGATTTATGATTAGAATTATGCAGAGTTTTGCATAGCTTTTATAGAGAGGGAAAGATGGCAGCATTGTCGGATTCGGATTCAAGACGGATGTATTCGTGGTGGTGGGACAGCCATATTAGCCCCAAAAACTCAAAATGGCTTCAGGAGAACCTTACAGGTAATATCTCTGAAGATTTATTACTGATTTGTTCTTGTGATATGCCTTGCTAAGCTTGAAAGCTTCTTAAAAGGATCTTCTTTTTGGGCAGTGGGCAGTTCATTATTGTCCAAAAAGGCTCATCTTAAGGAGCTTATAAGCTTAGCCGTCTATGTCATCTCCTTTCTCGCTCCCTATCCCCGATAAGTCCAGCCTCCTCCCCCTTCCCCCTGCCCTCTACTTCTTTGCTCCGTAGCGCCAACAAAAATCCGATTCATTCTAGTTCCCACTGCATTTCAGTTCTCTCTCTGCATCCCGCCCATACTCCCTTTTTACCTACCATAGAACCATGGAAGATAGAACTTAGGTTGATTAGAAGAGACCGTAAAATAAGGGGTTGATTTGACTAGATTGCGGTCGATTATGACAAAGTTAGAATTAATTCAACTAATTGTAAAAAGAGAAAGGTCTTTTATGATAAGGATATGTAAGACACTTTCCATAAAACATGGCTTTATAAATGAAAATGTGGAAATGAAGGTTATGTTTCACAATGCACATTGTAAGAAGCCCATTTCGAAAAATTCCTTTCATTATTTGTGGGAATTTATTGGTTCTTGACATTAATTTAGAATCTGTTTATATATATACAAAGAAGAGGGGATGACCAACCATGCTTCAATGGTAGATTCAATCGAATGAAGTGTTCAAGGAATAATAGTGTAGAGTTTTAGGTTTGGAAGAAAAATTTGCATCTTACCTAGATTAAATCGCTTTGAGGACATATAGATTGAACAGATAGACACTAGTGTATAGGTGCCTGGCTTGAACAGGTTTGAGTCTCATAAGTTATGGATTACTTTGTTTGTCACCTGATGGATAAGATGCTGAGTAGATGTGTTAATAGCTTGATGATCATATCATTGCCTTTTACATTGAATACATTTTGTTGAATTTAAATGCTCTACTGCAATCTATATCAGCCATGATATTGTTTCTGATGAGCATAAGGCTTTAGGCTTAATGGCGCTACTTGTATGATCATCCCATGAATAGGCTTGATTAGGTAACTAGGTCTTGTCTCCCATTTTGTGATGAGGCAACTTAATATTGGTCGGATATAACACATGTTGCTGCTGCCCAGGTTTGGTTTATATTTGAATAGCCAGTTTAAACTTTTTGGTCTGGGAGTATTTCCATCTGGGTATTAGTGACATTATAAGCTATTTGTTTGCCTGGGTAATTGAGCACTACAGAGTAATTATTGCCTCGAGCATGCACCAGAAATGTAGTGAGTTTGGTTGGAGCAAGTAATGTTTGATGTTTCAGAAATAAAAGGCTACAAGAAATGTTGCGGTGTGTGAGGCAGGTTTTCGAGGTGAGTTGGGGAAGTTTCCCTCCCGTGTATACTCAAATAAGTATATAAAAATAGAACATGCCATGTGGCATTTTCGATATGTGTCACAAAGTTTCCAAGTAGTGTAGTTGTTCAATATGTGTCAGACACCAGAACTCCATCCTTCGAAGAGTGCTTGTGCTTCTCAATCACTAAAAATCAACATATCCTTTAGTTCATAATCTTATAACTTGTAATGATGGCACCAGGAGTTGGCGTCTAGACATACTACAACCTAGGCATGGCTTGCCAGAGGAACTAATTTTACATTTTGATATTCATGAAGATCTTATGTCACGGCTTTGCGGAGTAACTTGAGAAGAAGATTAATTTCTTGTACAACTGCCCACTGGGAAATGGATTCGCTGATCAAGTTTTCCTATTTTGTGAAGCGCTACTTGTTTCTTCAAACATACAGAAGATAAATAAAATTCAATTAGAGGGGATTGCATCTCATACATTTACTTATCTTCTCTTGACCAGACAGTTGAAAGAATCACTTGCTCTCGTAGTTCAATCTAGCAGAACCTCATTCATCAATTGATGGTCAAATTATTTTTGTTGTTCAACTTTCGCATAGTTTCTTGTTATGTGCTGCTGATTCTGCCATTCTTTAACAGATATGGATACCAAAGTCAAGACAATGATCAAGCTTATTGAAGAAGATGCAGATTCATTTGCAAGGAGAGCGGAGATGTATTATAAGAAACGTCCTGAGCTTATGAAACTAGTTGAGGAGTTCTACCGGGCATATCGTGCACTTGCGGAAAGATATGATCATGCAACTGGTGTGATTCGCCAGGCTCACAGGACTATGGCAGAAGCTTTTCCAAATCAAGTTTCCTTAACATTTTCTGATGATTCATCTGCAAATTCTGTCTCTGGGACTGACCCTAGAACTTCTGAGATTTCAACCCCAGTACGTGAATTATGTGAAATGGATGATTTGCATAAGGATGCTGTGGGACTCTCTTCATCCTTTTGTCATTCTGTTGAACAAATTGGAGAATTCACAAATGAGTCCAATTCTGCAAAGGGAACGATTGGTTTTAAACAGCACAATGATCTGTTTTGGCCTGGTAATCATGCAAAATTGATAGAAGGGATGGTGAGAAAGGGCCTTAATTTTGATGAAACAGAGGAGAAACAACAAAGTGTTCAATCCGAGGAGATTCTGATCTTGAAGGAAGCCCTTGCCCGAACGGAGGCTGAGAAGGAAGCTGTCCTTGTTCAGTATCAACAGAGCCTGAATAAACTATCCAAGCTTGAATTTGATATTTCTCATGCCCGAGAGGACTCCAAAGTTCTTAGTGATCGTGCAAGCAATGCAGAAAATGAAGTTGTTATCTTGAAGGAATCACTGTCCAAATTAGAAGCTGAAAAGGACGCTACCCTTAAAAGGTACCATCTGTGCTTGACCATGATAGCTGATCTTGACAATATTATTTCTAGTGCCCGAGATCGTGCAAAGGAACTTAATGAAAAGGCCAGTAGAGCTGAAGCTGAGGCGCAATCGTTGAAAGATGCATCCCACAATCAGTACATGAAATCTTTGGAGATGATAGGGAACCTGGAGAACAAACTACAATTTACTGAAAAAGAATCAAGAATGTTGAAAGAGCAAGCAGAAAAAGCAGAAGGTGAAGTTTTGATTCTGAAGCAGACCATTTCAAAATTTACTGAAGAGAAGGAAGCTGCAACTCTCCAACACCAGAAATGCTTGGAGATGATTTCTAGTCTAGAGCTCAAACTCACATGTGCAGAGGAGGAGGCAAAGCGGCTTACAGTCGAGGTAGAAATTGGAGCTTCAAAATTAAAAGGTGCTGAAGAACAATGTCTTCTGTTAGAAAGATTAAACCAGTCTCTTCACTCTGAGGTGGAATCCTTGATGTTGAGGATTGGAACTCAAACTCAAGAACTTACAGAGAAGCATAAGGAATTGGGAAGACTTTGGGTTTGTATACAGGATGAACGCTTGCTTTTTGTGGACACTGAAAAAGCTTTCCAAGCTTTGCAGCACGTGCACTATCAAACTCAGGAAGAATTGCGATTAGTGGCTTCAGATTTACAGAAGAGGGCTAGAATTTTGAAAGTTGTAAAGACCCGAAATCGGAGCTTAAAAGATGAAGCCTTAAAGTTTAAGAAGGAGAACAAGAACCTGGATGAGCTTAATGCATCTTCAGCCTTGTCAATGAAGTATATGCAAAATGAGATCTCTAGCTTAAAAGAAATGAAAATTAACATTGAGGGGGAACTTGAGCTTCAAATCAGTCAAAGTAATGCTCTTCAACATGAAATGTATTGCCTGAAAGAAGAATTGAATGATTTGAACAATAGACACCTTTCATTTTTGGAGCAGGTGCATGCCATAGGCCTGAACCCAGAGTCCTTAGAATTATCAGTGAAGGAATTACAGGATCAGAATTTTAATCTGAAGGAAAATTGCGACAGAAAAAGAAGTGATAAAGCAGTTCTCTTGAAGAAACTGGAGAACTTGGAGCTCCTCCTCGAGAGACGTTCAATTTTGGAAACTTCATTGGAGCAATCCCAGGAATCTCTTTCTGAGGAGAAATTGACTCTTCTTAATGAGAATGCTACTCTCATGACTCAGCTACAGGTATCACGTGATAATCAAGAAAAACTCTCACAGAAGAACACTGTTCTTGAGAATTCCCTTTCTCATGCTCACGATGAACTTCAAGCTCTGAAGGATAGATCTAAAAGCTTAGAAGATTCATGTCAGTTACTTGTCAATGAGAAGATTGATCTGATTAGTGAAAGGGATGCTTTAACTTCTCAACTTGAAACCACTCAAATAGGATTAAGGGCTGGGGATTGCAAAGTTGATGAACTAATGACCGAGATAGGCAATTTACACAGGAATTTATTGGATGTGCAGGTTTCTTGCCAGAAATCACAGAAACAGAATTTTGAAATTTGTGAGGAGAAAAGATCCTTGGCAGACAAGTTCTTACACCTAAAGAAAAAGAATCGCATCATAGAAGAGGAAAATTCTGTTTTATGTGGCAAAATATTAGCTCTAGATAACTTTTCCTCGATTTTAAGAGACTGTGTTCATGAGAAATTTATGGTATTAAGAGAACTCGTTGATGATCTAAATAAACTTCTTGGTGTCAATGGTGCTTTTGCGGGAAAGTTAACCTTAAATGAGGGGAGGTTGAAAGAATCACAAATGGAAAATCTTCATCTCCAAGAGAGATTGCAGAAGACAGAGGATGAGTTGAAAATTGTCTCCATTGCCAAAAATCAGCTAAATAAAAAGATTGAAAATGGACACAACATGTTACATAAGAACGAAATGGAACTTCAGGAAGCCCAACGGAAGATAAATCTGATAGAAGCTGAAAAGCTCAAATTGAGAGAAGATTTGGAATATTTGATGATGAAGTATAATGAGCTCAAGATGATAAGAGACAGCCAAGAAAATCATATTTTCAAACTCTCTGCAGAGAATGGCCAGTTAAGTATGGAGATTGACGTGTTGGAGAATCGTGCTACATTGGTTTTTGGTCAATTACAGTCCTCTATAGTCAGCCAGCATATCTATGAGCAGAAGTTTCATGAGCTCTACAAAACTTGTGTTGGCTATATAGACGAAAACGAAGGTCTCAAAAGACAATTGACTGCTTATGGGGCTGAAACAATTTCTTTGAAGGAATGCATATCATCCCTGGAGAACTGCACCAATTTACATGTGAAGCTTCGAAATCCTAAAAATGAGGAAATGGAGGTAAGATTTATCATTCTAAACATGTGAAGCCAGATTGATCTGAGGTTGAGTTAGTATTCCTAAATTGGAGTAATCTTGACACTCAAATAACTAATATTCCGTATTAAAAGTTTTTTAGTAGATTCCCATGAAATCAATCATCTAAAATTTGACTCGCCCAGCTGAGATGTTACTTGCTACTTATTTGCATTAATTCAGACATGACATGACATAACAGACATGGGATATTAAAGTTCTTCTAGAGCTTGACAAGATACAGCTGAAACTATATCAACATATTATTTGAGTTGCAGTTGTCACATACAACTTTTGGTAAAATGGAACTTATGGATAGATTATCAGCTTTAGATATAACTGAAGGAAAGAGCAAAAGTATAAATTAATTAAACATCAAATAAAACATTAATTCCATTCCATGTCCAATATCCTCTAGCGTCTGATATGCAAAATCCTTCCATCATTATGTGATTCTTTTATACACACTCTTCCCATTTTTGTCATCAGAAATGTGTTTGCGGATTGTCTCGAGTCTGACAAGTTTTCTTGTTACCAACATGACATGATAGGAACACTTCAATGTAGCTTGTCAAGAAAATATTTTTATCTTCTCAATCCCATTTTACCTACAGAACCCTACCAACCAGAAATTACTAGTTTCTTTGGAACAAGTTAATTAGCTTGGTCTTAACCAGCAACTACTGGAATCTTTTGTGTGTTTCAGCACAGTTGAATATACAAAGACGTGGTATATGCTTTTGCTAGAATCTTTTACCTTAGTCTATAAAATGAGAAATCAAACACATTTTTCCTGAAAATAATGGATTAGGATCTATCACTGAATAAATGGACAGTAGCCCACCATTATAACGTAACTTCTCAGCTATCTTTCTAACAAATATCACTTATATGATATGGTGCTCTTGGAAGTTTCAATTTCAACTTCCCTCGTAAGACTGAATGTGATTGAAAATCTTCAGCTAGGATAATGTTGATATTGTTCTGCATAGTAAGAATTATTCTTTAGGAAATCAAGCTGCATCACTGATGAATATTAATTGTCTTAATTGTTGGATTCTTGTCATTGTTGTTCATTTCTAGGGTACTCAATTGATGAATCATCTACGTGGAAACCATTTGAATGAAGTTGAGAAGGCCACAGTACAAGATACATTATCAAACTTGCTAAGTCTGCAAGCTAGAGTTCAAGCCATTGGAAAAGCAACGGTTGAGATGACACGCCTCCTTGTTCAGGAAAACATTGATCTACAGTCCAATCTTGAATCTGCAATGAGCCAAATTGTAGAGTTAAAATCTAAGAACAGCCAGTGTAGTAGAAATTTGAAGCCAGTATCTGAAACATCTGAGGCAGAAAATTCACTTCTGACAAAGGACATCATGCTTGATCAGAAATCTGAATGTTCATCTCATGGAATTAAATGGAAAGAACATGCTGCAACTGATAATCGAGTCTCAGAATTATGGGAAGGTTCAAACCCTAATGGAAGCATTGGTCTCACCGTTTGCAAGTCAAAGAAAAGAATTTCACCATCAGCTGAAAAAATCAACAATTTCCATCAGGTTAAATCAATAAACAAACGGAAAGATAAGTGTCTTATTTCAGATACATTGATTGAAAATGATTTGAGTATGGACAAGTTTGAGATCCCCAAAAGATCAACTGAGGTCATCCAGAAAGAGAATAAGAGGAAGATCCTAGAAAGGCTTAACTATGATACTCAGAAACTGACGAATCTTGAAATTACGGTTCAAGACTTAAAGAGGAAACTCGAAATTACTGAGAAGAGCAAAAGGGGCAAAGCTGTAATTGAATGTGAGAAACTAAAGGGACAGCTCGAAGAAGCTGACATGACCATCCTGAAGTTATTTGATCTCAACAAGAAATTGATGAAACGTGTCGGAAACAGCTCCTTCTTCAATGCAAACTCCTCATTTGAGTCTGACGAGGATGGAAGTGCTAGCAGACGGAGATTTTCAGCTCAGACTAGAAGAATTTCTGAAAAAATTGCGCGATTACAATTGGTTGTACAGAAGTTACAGTTTGTTTTGCTGAAACTTGATGAAAATGAAATGGGAGTTAAATCCACAATGTCTGAATCAAGAAGAAGAATTCTTTTGAGGGATTATCTTTATAATGGGAGAAGAACAATTCACAGGCGAAAGAAATCCAAATTTTGTGCTTGTGCGCAGCCTTCAACTACAGAAGATTGAGGATCCATTATCTGAATGAGGTTTAATTGTCTGCATGTTAGAAGAACTAGTTTTAGTTGGTGTAGATTTTTCTGCCAACAAATATTCTCAACTAAATTAACTGTCATGTTTACTTCAAATGAACCATGTTTCTTTAGGTACTGTTGTGAATATCAATGCTTCTAATTGGACAGAGTTACGTTTTATTTAAAGTTCTTTTATTAATTTTATATTGTCAGAAAAGACGTCCTTGAACTTGTTAAGAAATATATTATTATTTTATTTTTATTATTTATTAAGGGTAGAATAGCCTTTTAAGTTTCATTTATTTTAGACTATATATAGTCTCTTTGTATCTAGGTTTTCATTATTCAATTACATTATGCAGAATCAATAAAACTCTAACCTCCTTTTCTTTCTCTCTTTGGATTGTTTAACATGGTATCAGAGCTAAATTTCGTGAGGATTTTTTCATTCCGTTTCTGCAATCTGGTATTTCGTTAGGGTTTTCATTCAGTTTCAGCAGTTTGGTATTTCGTTAGGGTTTTCATTCAGTTTTTGCAATCTAGTATTTCGTTAGAGTTTTCTTTCAACTTCTGTAATCTGGTATTTCATTTCCCTTTCTTTTGCGACTTGGGTTTCCTCCTTTTTTTTCTTTTATTATGGCTACTGATAGAGACGATTCGCTTCAATCTATGAGTGTGAGGTTGGATGGAAAGAATTTTCTTAAGGGTAAAAAGATGTGAGGATATGTTAGTGGAATTTCTGTGAAACCTATGGATACTGATGAGAGTTATGCTGCTTCGATAGATACTTGGGAAGCAAACAATTTAAAAATTATTATTTGGATTAATAATTCTGTTGAACATTCCATAGGTAGAGAGTTGACAAAGTATGAGATAGCAAAAGAGTTTTGGGAACATCTGCAAAGGTTATTCACTGAGTCAAATTTTGCAAAACAGTATCAATTGGAGAATGACATACGAGCTCTTCAGCAGAAGAATATGAGTGTTCGGAGTTTTATTCTACTATAACAGATCTTTGGGATCGATTGGCTCTTACAGAATCGGCAGAATTAAAGGCGTGTAATGCCTATATTGTTCATAGATAGCAGTAACGGTTGGTACAGTTTCTAACGGCACTTCGCAGTGATTTTGAAGGACTTAGAGGTTCAATTTTATATCGTTCCCCACTTCCTTTTGTTGATTCAATTGTCAGTGAGTTATTGGCTAAAGAAATACGTCTTAAGTCTTATTCTAAAAAGGGAATTCTTTCTACTTCTAATCCTTCTGTGTTAGCAATGTCTTCTAAGTCACTGTCTAATAATCAGAATATGTTTCACGCAAGGGCTGCCCCTGATGAGTGCAACTTCTGTAAGGAGAAAGGTCATTGGAAGGCTCAGTGTCCTATGTTGAGACAGGAGAATCAAACCGTGCAGCAATTCCAAGCTTGGAAGCCTGGACTATGGTGTTCTATAACCCCGAGGCGGTCTACGAGCATTCAATTGTGATTGATAGCCACAATTGAATGCTCGTAGACCGCCTCGGGGTTATAGAACACCATAGTCCAATACTGTAGCGGTAGCTTCATCGGGTCCTTTCACCGATCCTGGTACTCTTGCTGAGCAATTTTAGAAGTTTCTCTCCTTACAGCCACAAGTTATGTCTGCTTCTGTAGGTCAGTTGCCTCATAGTTCTTCAGGTATGTCACATTCTGTTTGGGTCTTAGATTCTGGTGCTTCACATCATATGTCTCCAGATTCTTCATCTTTTGCTTCCGTATCTCCTTCGTCTTCTATTCCTGCCATGACTGCTGATGGCACTCTTATCCCTTTAGCAGGTATTGGTTCTGTTGTCACACCTCACTTGTCTCTCCCTAATGTTTATCATATTCCGAAACTCACATTAAAGCTTCCTTCCGTTGGTCAGTTATGTGATTCTGGTAATTTAGTCACATTTTTCTCTTCTTCTTGTTATGTGTAGGATCTGCAGTCTCAAAGCTGATTGGGACAGGCCGTAGGAAGGGGGGACTATATGTTTTGGATGAGTTAAAAGCACCAGTTGCTGCTGCTGCTGCTAGTGTTGATTTGTCTTCTTTTCGTTTGAATCTTTCTTCTTCTAGTTTTTACTTATGGCATTCTCGCCTAGGTCATGTTTCGTCTTCTCGTTTGAGATATTTGGCTTCTATAGGTGCATTAGGGAATTTGCAACCTTATGATATTTCAGATTGTAGTGGATGTAAATTGGCAAAATTTCCAGTTTTACCTTTTATCGAAGTATTTCTGTTTCATCCTCTCCATTTGATTTGATTCATTCTGATGTATGGGGGCCTTCTCCTGTTGTCACAAAAGGAGGGTCTCGATGTTATGTTTCTTTTATTGATGATCATACTCGTTATTGTTGGGTTTATTTAATGAAACATCGTTCTGAATTCTTTGAGATATACACAGCGTTTCGTGCTCTTGTCAAAACTCAACATTCTGCTATTATCAAATGTTTTAGATGTGATTTGGGTGGAGAATACACTTCTAAAAAATTTTGTGAACTGCTTGCCTTAGATGGAGCTATTCACTAAACTTCGTGTACAGATACTCCGAAGCAAAATAGTGTTGTTGAAAGAAAACATAGACACATTGTCGAAACTGTTCGCTCTCTCTTGTTGTCTACTTATGTTCCTAGTGTGTTTTGGGGTGAAGCTGTTCTTACTGCTGTAGGTTTGATTAATACAATTCCATCTTCTCATATTTCAGGTTTTTCTCCTTTCGAAAAGTTGTATGGGTATGCCCCTGATTATTCTTTCTTTATAGTTTTTTGTTGTACTTGTTTCGTTCTTCGTCCTCATGTAGAACGCAGCAAATTGTCATCTCGATCTGCTATTTGTATCTTTCTTGGTTATGGTGAAGATCAAAAGGGGTATCGTTGTTTTGATCCAATAACTCAGAAACTTTATGTGTCTCGTCATGTTGTGTTTTTCGAGCATATACCTTTCTTTTCTATTCTATCAACTACTCATGGTTTGACTAGATCTGATCTTATTCGTATAGATCATTTTTCTACTGATTCTAATAGTTTGCCATCTCAAGTTCCTAGCACTTCAAATGCTGATCATTCTACATGTACTGACACTTTACTCTCCGGCACACCTGAAGCTCCCTCTTCTCCTATGGTCCCTCAAGCTCCATCTGAGACTGTGGATCGACCTCTACGTCAATCCATACGCATTCGTAAGTCTACAAAGTTACCAAATTTTGCTTATTCTTGTTATTCTTCATCTTTTACTTCCTTTTTAGTTTCTATTCATTGTCTCTCTGAGCCCTCTTCCTATAAAGAGGCAAATCTTGATCATCTTTAGCAGCAAGCTATGGATGAGGAATTTTCTGCTTTGCTCCTGTTGCAAAAATGACTACTATTCGTACTCTTATAGCAGTAGCTTCGGTTTGTCTCAACTTGATGTTAAAAATGCCTTCTTGAATGGAGATCTTCAAGAACAAATTTATATGACTCCCCCTCCTGGTGTTCCACATGATTCTGGGTATATTTGCAAGTTCAAGAAAGCGTTGTATGGTCTCAAACAAGCACATCGTGCTTGGTTTGAGAAATTTTCTGTTGTGATCTGTTCCCTTGGATTTGCTTCTAGTAGTCATGATTCTGCTCTTTTTGTTAAGTACACTGATGCAGGTCGTATCATTCTCTCTTTATAAGTTTATGACATGATTATTTCTGGTGATGATATTGATGGTATTTCAGTTTTGAAGACAGAGTTGGCTAGACAGTTTGAAATGAAGGATTTGGGTTCTCTAAAATATTTCTTGGGTATTGAGATAGCCTGCTCACCTAGAGGTTATCTTCTTTCTCAGACGAAATATGTTGCAGATATTCTTGAACGAGCTAAACTTACCGATAATAAGAATGTTGATACTTCTATTGAGGTTAACGCAAAGTACTATTCTTCTGATTGTTTACCTTTATCAGATCCTACTTTATACCATACTATTGTTGGGAGTTTAGTATATCTCACTATTACTCGTTCGGATATTGCAGATATTGTTCATATTGTTAGTCAGTTTGTTGCTTCTCCTACTACGCAGCTGTTCTTCGCATTTTGCGGTATCTTCGGGGTACAGTCTTTCAAAGTCTTTTACTTCCATCCACATTTTCCTTGAAGCTGCGTGCATACTCTGATGCTGATCATGGCAGTGATCCCACAAATCGTAAGTCTATTATTGGCTTCTGTATATTTTTGGGTGATTCTCTTATTTTTTGGAAGAATAAGAAGTAATCTATTGTTTCTTAATCTTCAACCGAAGCAGAATATCGTGTTATAGCATCCAATACCAAAGAGATTGTTTGTTTACGTTGATTATTTGCATATATGAGAGTTTTTCTTTCACATCCCACTCCTATGTATTGTGATAACCAGAGCTCCATTCAAACTGCTCACAACTCGGTTTTTCACGAACGAACTAAGCACATTGAGATCGATTGTCACCTTACTCGTCATCATCTCAAGCATGGCACAATTACTTTACCATTTGTTTCTTCTTCTTTGCAGCTTGCAAATTTCTTTACCAAGTCGCATTTTATTTCTCGTTTTCGTATTCTAGTTGGCAAACTCTCGATACTTGTAGCTGCTGCATCATGAGTTTGAGGGGAGATCTTAAGAAATATATTATTATTTTGTTTTTATTATTTATTAAGGGTAGAATAGTCTTTTAAGTTTCATTTATTTTAGACCATATATAGTCTCTTTGTATCTAGGTTTTCATTATTCAATTACATTATGCAGAATCAATAAAATCCTAACCTCTTTTTCTTTTTCTTTTTGGATTGTTTAACAGAACTATCGTATACTTAGC
This sequence comes from Fraxinus americana, assembly GCA_035079005.1. NCBI lineage: Eukaryota > Viridiplantae > Streptophyta > Magnoliopsida > Lamiales > Oleaceae > Fraxinus > Fraxinus americana. The sequence continues at coordinate 22,337,024 of CM068725.1, read as the reverse complement.
AGTAGAGAAAAGAAAATACTTTAAAACTTATTTGAAATCAAGTCAGCATATCCATAGTTCTTAATTGAGTATCTTCTTCGTAGATCTCTGGCCATCCTATAGTTCTGAATTGAGCATCTTCTATTTAAACTTGCAGTTGATTTCGTTTAGGTAACTTTCACTTTTATCGTGCATGAATGAATCAAACATCTTAGTTTTTGACACCACCTCAAACTCCTACTTTTCATCAACAATTATGTGTTCCATAGGAAAGCAAGTATCATTTGGGATTGCGTAAATTGTAAACACTTCTTAGTCATTCACACCGAACTTTGATGACTTTAAACCATCCGGATATCCCAATGAAGATATATTTTTAGCCTTGGTTTTAAGTTCCCTATTGCGCACCCAAAATTTCTGCACACCATATATTCTCAGCTATGGTAATCTGCAGGTAGACCACTCCACATTTCTTGTGGTGTTATGAACCCAATAGATGAACAAGTACATTTATTCAGCTGATTAACAAAAGGAAAAAGAAATGCAAAGAGAAAAACAATGACATTTTACTGTGGTTCAACAAAAGAACTCCAGGATTCGACAAGTATTTGCACAGCATTTAATTTACCTACCAAGCCTCGAAAATCTTGCTATCAATGTCAATATCTAAAAGCTTTTATTTGATCATAATTCGATTAGAAATTATAACTAACCTGTAAAGATTGTTTGGCCTGGCTTATATGTAAGCTTGTATTGAACATATTTGTGTATGTTAATCCTTACTTGTTTCCACCTTTAGCTAACAAAAAGACCTTTTTATCCTCAAATTCATGATTTCCTTGTATGTAATTTTTAAAGTTTAGCCCAACATCCTGAAAACTGAAGTTGACTTCTTTATGATTTGGCATTAAAAGTAGAGATAAAGAAGTTTGTAGGAAAATTATGAAAATCTAGTATGGATATTTCGCTTTCTGAGATCCCATGCAGCCATGGAAACACTGATAAATGGTTCGCTTTCTGCCACAAGAAATATGGGGGTGCTGCTCACATTCGATGTATCGATGAACCTGGCTTTGAAGGCACCTTTTGTGTATGTAAATGCTGATTCTAATCAATGGTTCAAGAAAATGATGTTTACTAGAGAAGAAATAAATTTTAGGCGAGATGGAGATTGAATCCGAAGATCTTACAATTAAACTTCTTTTTTATTGGAGCTTTTAAGAATTGTTGCAGTTAAAAATTTTATCAGCAGTTCACTATTTAGAAAAGTGCAGCGGTATATGAAGCTTAAATGGCAATGCCTTACAAATCCTAAGGAATTTTGAAGGGTTTAGTGGAGGAAACTACAAAAGGGTGCAATAAAATATGATAAAAGGCAATTTCTGAACCAACCTTAATTGATGGAGCTCCTCGATAACAGTAAAATGTTCCCACAACGTTAATGAGCAAGTAGGGCCATTTTCGCTAGACAAAGATCCAATTGAGATGCCTATATCAAAATACATCCGCTCTTATAACTCATAAGAAAGAATGGGGAACATATAACCAGGGGCGGAGGGGAGGGGGTCCTTGGGGGGGGCGGGGGCCCAGGACCACCCCCCCGCCCCCCAATTTTAAAAAAAAAAAAAAAAAAAATTTATCTTTATTTTTATTTTTTGGCCTTAAATTTTTTATTTTTTTAATCTCCTAATCCGTCTCATTCAGTTGTTTGTGAAGTTGTATTGTTTATCAATTATGAGTGAGAGTTTCCTCAATCCTCAGACTCAGTGATGGAGAAGTATTTCAAAAGATTAGTAGTTTCTTTTATATGTTTTTTGGTTTTTTTGTGAAATCTTCGTACATTAATTTATGTTCATTTGTTTCATTTCTCCATCACAAAGTACCAACTTTCCTCATTTTAACAGATAATGTTTCACAAAAAAAATTCGGGGGCAACCCCCGTGAGCCCCCCGCCCCTTCAACTTCAGGACCCCCCTAGTTTGAAAGGCTGGCTCCACCCCTGCATATAACTTTCTCCTTCTCTCGAGAGCGCCCCCCCTCCCCCCGCAAGAGAGAGGGAGTGGCCCCTGTCTCGACCAAGGTGGTCGAGAGAGCAGATCCGACCCTCAAGAGAATGGCTCGACCTGGTCCCATTCTCTTAGCGGGTTCACATTACATCCTTACTTAAAAAAGTATTCGTCACATCACATCACATGCCCCCTTTTCTACGACTTCTAAACCAGCAACAAGTGTCACTTCATCTTTTGCTTAAAGGAGAACATATCATATTCCGCCATATGACTGAATGTGGCTCTCTAATCTTACTACAAGTGAGTCATCGACATGCAAGGATCTATTTTCAAGAATCCGAGGTCTTTGCCTATCTAAAAGGCACTTAATGCATTCAAGGTAACACGCTTCACATTTCTTAAGAGCTTTTCGTACTTATTGTTGGGAAGTGAACTTGATTTTGAAATAAGTAATATGAATTTTAAGAATTTTGCCCATAGGTCCAATTCAACTAAAAAGCCCAACAAAATCTAGTGGTGTCAACCGAGCCAAGCGGCTCGTCGGCTCGACCACTCGGCTCGTATTGTTCTGAGCCCACGAGCACGAGCCGAGCGGGCGGCTCACTAGATGAGTCGAGCCCTCTCGGCTCATCACTATTCACGAGCGGTTCGCCAAACAGCTCGTCGAGCCGCTCATGAACTAGCCCACGAGCTTGACTCGTGGGCTCGTATATTATATAAAAAGATAATAAATAAATAAATAAAAATTTATGTTAACAAGTGACCAGAACGGTCACTGAAATTCAGTAACCGTTTGGTCACCAATTTTAAAAAAAAAAAAAAAAAATTCTATTTTTCTTAATTTCTTCTCCTATAAATACCCAACCCATTACAACATTTTTTCCCACCAAACTTTCATTCTCTACTCTCTACAATTTACAAATCATTATCAATAATATCATTCATTTATTCTATAACTCTCTTCTACATTTTTTACATTATTATCTTAATTTTACAACACATTTTATATACTAGTATATAATCTTCATTCACTTCTCAATTCTACATTTCTACATTCTATTTCAACGTTCAATTTCTACAATTCACAAATGGATCCACGAGTATTTGTTGAAAACTTGTTCGGTATGGAAGGCGAAACACATGCCCAAAATCAATTTGGAAATGAATTTGCCGGTTTTAATGAATTACCAATTTCAGAAGACATTGAAGATTTCGACGTTTGTGAAGGTAGTCATCCCCGATCCAATTGATTTTGATGACGTTGATATTGATCCTAATATTCCAATTGATTTAGAACAAGATGAAGAATTTGCATTAAATATTCCTGATGTAAGAGGGAAGAGAAAGGAGAAGAAGCAGGCAAAATGTTGGGACCATTTCAAATTGGTTAACACTGGTCGTGTGATCGATGGACTTCCAGAAACCAAAGCAGTATGTAAATACTGTCAACAATGACTGGCATGGCAAAAAGGCATCGGAACCACTCACCTTAACCGTCACTACAAAATATGTGAGGCCAAATATGGGCTTCTTGAACGTGGTCAAACGCAGATATAGTTTTGTACTAATAGCGCTGGTGCTACTATCACGCCACTTTCTACGTGGATGTATTCAGAGGAGGAAGCTAGAACGAGAATGGTGAAGTTCGTTGCCGCGGCGAAACTGCCACTAGCAATAGTGGACAACCAACATTTCGTAAACTACGTCAAATAATATCTTCAACCAGAGTACGTTATGGTAAGTCGAAATACTTTTCGTTCTATTATAATTGAATATTTTCTTAATGTAAAGAAATTATTGATTGCGGATTTAGAAAAATACGGGGGTGTAATATCTTTAACTTCAGATTTTTGGGAAGGGATTAATAAGAGAGGTTATATAACTGCAACTGCACATTATATAGACCCACTTTGGGTTATGTATAAAAAAAATATTACTTTTAAAATTGTTGAGTATTCTCATAACGTTCAAACTATATTTAATGTTATTATGTTAATAATTAGAGAATAGAAATGCGAAAGTAAAATTCGTTCTTTTACTTTTGACAATACTTCCGTAAATAAAGTTGTTATCGATAAATTGCATAGAGTATTTTAACCCCATTTTGGTGGTTATTTATTTCATATTCGATCTGTGTGCCATATTTTTAATTTAATTATACAAGACGGTTTAAAACATGTGAAGGACGAAATTAGTCGAATTAGGAATGCACTTATATATATCACGATTACACCTAGTAGAAAACAAGTATTTGAAGAATTTTGTGAACAAGTTGGGAACGAGCATACAAAAACTTTTATTACTGACGTAGGTCATAGATGGAATTCAACTTATTTATTATTAAAATCTTATGAAAGTTTTGAAACATTTATCACTGAATTTTATAACAGTAAACATATTAGAGATAAAAACGATAATATTTTAAATGAATCCGATTGGACTACAGTTTTTAAAATTAAAAAATTTTTGACAAGTTTTTATACTTCTACAAATATATTGTCTAGTGTTTATTATCCAACTAGTTGCATGGTTCTTGAACGTCCTTATATGGTTTTTAAGAGATATCAAAATGACCCTAATTTTTATGCGGTTATATATGTCATAGAATTAAAATTTAGAAAATATTAGGAATAATTAACTATGTTATTTCTTTTAGCATGCGTCATGGACCCCCGATATAATTTATCGGGTACTAAATTTATAATTGACAAAATTTCAAATACTTTAACTTTTAATCTGTCTATTACTTATAGGAATTTGGAACAAACGTTAATTGAAATGTATGAATTATATGTTTCACAAATAGGTACACAAAGTACTCGTGTACCTACTACTCCTCCCACTAATATAAACGATGACGACGCTGAAGTAATTAATTTATTAGAAAACATAGACTCAATTAGATATGATTCAACAGCATATGCATATGGTTCCTCTAATAGTAGTAGTTTGTCTTCCACTGCATTTACTCAAACTTCGAGTACTAGTCCAAATGTGTTGCCATATGAATTAATTGATTACTTTCGTTATACTATACCTAGTAACAAATCAATTAAGAAAAGTTCAGAAGATATCATTGAATTCTGGCGAAATAACGAACGTTGATGGCCAATAGTTTCTGCAATTGCAAAAGATCTATTAACACCTCCGGTTAGCATTGTAGTTTCAGAGTCTGCTTTTAGTGTAAGGAAGATGGTTCTCTCTGAGATTCAAAGTCGACTAAAAGAAGATATTTTGGAAGCGTTAATGTGCGTGAAGGATTGGGAAGACGCTAATTATCGAATTCAACATAAACATGCCGAAATTATATGTAATCAAGTAAGTGATATTTAATTTCACTACATTCATTACAAAATTTTATTTTCATACATTTATAATTTTTAAAAAAAAATTGTACACGTAACAAGTTATTCGTGTACAATTTTAACTCCGCCTACTCAAAATTGAAGTAGCCAATCCCAAACCCGGATAAAGGATGAGGGTTTATCTTTTTTTTTTTTTTTAAATAAAAAAGTTTTAGAAAATGTATATTTACTATTTTAAAAATTATAAATGTTTTGACAAGCCCCGATAAATGTTTTGGAAAATGCATATTTTTAAAAAAAAAATAGAAAATGTGCATATATATATATTTTGAATTTAAGATTTAATTATAGTAGCGTTTCACAAAAAAAAAAAAAAAAAAATTAGCGAGCCAACGAGTCGAGCTGCTCGTCTTGGGCGAGCTTGCCCAAAATGAGCCACGAGCTTGGCTGGTGCTCGTGCGAGTATGGGCCATTTACACCACTATAAATATCTAAGTAAAAGATGTTGACATAAATGTGGTAATGTGTCAAGTGGATTATGTGGATTAGAAGTCTCTAGAAAAATATGTGGTCTAGAAGTTTCATATAAACTCTATATAAAGTGGTAGAGTCCCTCCATTTTGTAACAAGTCAAGTCAAGTGTGTAAGTTTTGAAGTTCAGAAATATAAGTTACCTTTTTATTTACTTACTTTTTCATATTAGTGTTGTCCTTCCTATCAAGTCTTAGCCAAACCAAGTAAGTAAACCTCTCTTTCCTCCAACACTTATTCTCTTGTTAAATTTCTCTCAAGAATTTTATTATAAGAAGTGTTCTAATTTTCGCACCGGAGGACCAACGGGAGACAAAGCCTCACCTTGCCCAGCTAAGCTCATCACAATTGGTCGAAGGGAGAATCAGGGACACATCGTTTAGTCCCCGGTCAGAGAGCAGTTACAAAAGTCGTCATCTTCTAAATCGTTTTTTTATTTGTTTCTTTTGCAGATTGTAGAAGCTTTGAATACATAAACAATAACATTATTTAGGAAGGATAAAATGGCCTCCCAACTATACTTTAGTCATGGACTCGTCTTGGCTCAAGTTAGTCACACATTCTAACTATGATAAACTGATACATTTCACACAATTTGCCATTAACTTGGGCTATTCTACTCATACATTGGATTCATCAGCCGCCCGTTTAGGTTTGAAAGTATGGAGCATGTAATTGCATGTCCCAACAGCCTCTCCCACTGTTAGAAAGATCCACTCCTGCCCTATTTTCTCTAGGAATTTCGACTTGTTCATCTTCTTCATCACCTCAGCTCCGGGATTGGCCAATACCAGCTAATCACAGCAATATAGTTGCCTTGTTAGTTCCATTTTCCGATCTTGCTCATGTTAAAAGTACCAATAAACAAAAATAAAAAACAAGAAGCTCATCTGTCTATTTAATTTAAACTTTTAGATGGTTCAATGAAAATAGACGAACCTTGAGCCCTCTTCGCTCAGTATTCTTTTCAACCTCGTCGAGCATGCTAATCCCACTTGTATCAATGTTTCCAACGGCTGCGAATCCAAGGGAAACTCAATAACATTTTCTTCTAAGAGATTAAATTAAGTAATATTTTTCAAGTTCTTCACTTACCACTCATGTCAAGTATAACATATTGTAAGTTGGTTTCTCCCGAAGATTTTAACTTGTCTTCCTCATCATCGATCCATCTCGAAATTCTGGAGAAACAATTAAACAATCTTGTCAACAGAAACAATGTTTTGTACAAGGCATATCTTTTATATGTTAGAATTTCTACCTCTCTCTCAAGTAGCTTGCATTGGCAAAGTAGATAGGAGCATCAATCTCAAGTATAAGAACTCCAGGAACATTATTGGTATTGGGATATTGATCAACATTTCTGTAAATCTTGGAATTTGGAATGTTACCAAGAACTAATGTCCTTGGCCTTGCAACAAATAATAATACCCTAAGTATAGATAATCCAACCTGCAATGGAAAAGTACAATTAGTTTGTGATTTAGGTGTCAAAATGGCCACAACTATGGTTCATGAATAGCTCAACACAGGTTAAAGGTATTAAGGGATAACCAGCTAATTACCGAAATATAGACCAATATATACAGATTTGGACTAATCGTCTTAATAATGTTGACATTTTTGAGATGGAACTCAAATTTTAATCTGATATCAGAGCTCATTAAACTCCAACAAACAATTTGATCTAACTTAAATTCAAAAAAAAAAAAAAAAATAGCATACGGATTACAAGATTAATTTGCGTAAATGATTCACCATCTTTTAGGAGCATATTAAGGATAAATTTCACATTGATTAATTACCTAAATATGGACCAATCATATAAGGGTTCAGATATGCTTCTTAATAAGATTGATCTTTTAAGATGGACACCCCAAACATAATAAAAGGTGGGTCGTGCTAGTCTTTGAAAAATGGATTGAGATGAAGAGAACGTGCTTACAGCCATGATTAAGCCTATTTCAATGTTTCCGAAGATGACACCAACGTACGCACTCATGCACACGACGAAATCGAATTTGTCAATGTGCCAAAGATGAATTGCAGCTTCATAGTCTATAAGGCCAAGCATTGCAGCAATTATAATTGAAGAAAGGACAACAAGTGGAGTGTAATGGAACAATGGAGTCAAGAACAATAATGTGATCATCACTGCAAATGCCATCACAATGTTAGAAACTGCTGTTTTGCATCCTGCATTGAAGTTCACTGCCGATCGCGAAAATGGCCCTGGAAAATGCAAAGCAGCATTTTTAAATTTCGATTCTCTGATATCAGACTTCTTTTCTTATTTATTTACAATAAAGCAGGAATTACTTATTTCCATATTTGACTAACAAAAAAGCTTATTCTAGAATTTATTCATTCGTTTTTCATTTCTTTATCAAAATTTTAGGGGATGTTCTCTTTGTATTTCAGTTTTGTGTTTTAAATTCATTTTGAGTTTTGTATTTTGAATGTTCATTTTGAGATTGTTGAAAATGTGTTCTTTTTAGCATTTTGAAAAATTATTTTGAAAACACTCAAAACGCGTTTTGAAAATTTTGGCTTGATTATAACTAAAAACACTCAAAATGTCAAATTTGTTGTTTTGAGTTTTCTTTGTAAATTTTTAACTTGTTTTCAAAAAACGCGTTTTCGAAAATAGGAAAGAGAACGCGTTTTCACTGTTTTGAAAAATCGAAAACAGAAAACGACTTGAAAATGATAAAGAGAACAGACCCTTAAAGTTTTAGAATATAGACTACCCCTTGTTGATGTACTGATATAAGCCTAGTGATCGACCCCATTCAGCCAAAACTTGGGACATGAAAGGGGTTCAAATCAACATTCATGGCAAATCCGGTTTTCAACTGACCCACATGGATTGGTCCAGCCCAATATAGTTTCTGTGGTGTTACAATTGTACTTGAGGCCCACAAATAATGAATAATATTATACATCACATTTTTTTATACAAGTCTCCTTTGTAAAATCTATAAATCATTTATAAAGATAATAGAGGAGAAATAGTAGTGAAGCTCATAAAATATGAGTCCTAGTTGGTGTGGATTAAAATCTTAGTAAAATTTTTTAAGTCAAATTGAAGAATTAATTTTAACCAAGTATTTTATGGGATTCACAGCTTCTTAACCACATATTTCATCAAATTTTATCAAATTCTACTGAAAATATGATTTTTAGCTACACCAAACAAGGGCTAAATGCGTAGTAGTTATGAATTTACCATTGAAATTAATGTTCGACTTTAACTGAATTTACAAACTATTTATTTGAGTATAGAAGTTATAGAACTAGGGATCATCTCCTAATTGAACCGGTCGAATCTCGTGACTATGAATAAAAGTGAAAAAGAATGAGGTCCATACCAGCAGTGAGGTAACATGAAGTGCAAGAACCAACAATATTCATCATCCCAAAAGCAATCATCTCTTTGTTCCCATCTATTTGGTAATTCTTGTACATTGCGAAGCTTCTGCCCACTGCAATCCCTTCCTGTCACATACACATCACCCATCTTTTCTTTATTACAATTCAGTGACCAAATGATAAAAGTTATGAATATTTATATTTGTAACTTAAACAAGCATTGGAGAGTGGTCCAATTCAATAATGATAAAGTTGGCAGCAAAACAGAAAAGGACTTACAGCAAGACCAATAATACCAGTGACTATGCCTGTTTTCATGGTTGCGGTGAGATACTGTGATCCAAATTGCAGATCCATTATTGAAGGTGGGTTTATCCCTTTCTTCAAGTGCCCTATCTGCACGCATATTTAATTCAATAATAACAACAAACTAAATCATATTCTCGATGTTGATCGACTTCCCTCTTCTACGAGTAGTTACTTAAAGATTGAAAGGCTTACCACTTCGACACCATGTCTTTCAGCGTGAGTGAGATAAACGAGAAGACTTCCCAAGATAACAGAGGTTAATGGAGCCATTGCTGATATCCAAAAGAGCTTCGGCTTCTTTTTACTCTGCATATCAATAACTCATTAATGTATCTTTACTATATAAAAAAGCGCGACGCTTTCTAGATGACATTTTTTGTTTGCATAGTATATTTGGTACACCATATTAAACAAATTATGCATTAGAATATATATATATATATATATATATATAATATTTTTATTTCGGAAAAGAAAAAAAGTTTTCCATTAGAATTCTTGATTATACTTACGAAGTGTCTAGCGAGCAGCAGGTAGAAAAGGAAGCAACATCCCAACACTGCACTTTCCCATCTCCACTGCAAAGAATATTCAACGTCAGGAGACTTTCATATTTTTCTTAATTATGTATTGAATTTGTCAAAAAAAAAAAAAACACAAAAAAGACATAGTAATTAGTAAATTTAATAGAATAAAAAGAAATCACAGAATATCCAAAAGTGGGTTTCATTTTATTTTTTCCCCTTTTAAACCGAATCTCAAAAGTGAAGCTTCAATATGTTTTGTAAGATATTAAAATATAACGTGACGAAAAAATGACAGAATTTTCATCGCTACAGCTTCTTTAGTTTCTCGTAATTGGGTAGATTGAATTCTTTATTTTATTTTTGATGAAAGAGATCACCTTATGGGTTTGGGAGAAAACCGAGCGCATAACGGAGACAACATCAGTGGCATGAGTGAAATGGTCGAGGCCAAGTATCCCTTTTAGCTGTTGGAGGCACACCACTGTGGCTGCTCCTCCCATGAACCCTACTATCGTAGCATGCGATAGAAAATCTACTATAAACCCTAACCTGCAAATAATTATCCATATGGGACATCAATCTTAAGAACTTACCTTAACTTAATCAATCAAAATATAGAAAAAAAAGTTGTCTCGAACGAGTTGTGAGGTTCAAGTCAGCTGAACATGAATTAGTCAGAGGCTATGCAGTATTAACAGAAGATTTAGTCTTTTTTTCTAGGAGTAATTCGAACCTGAAAATACCCAAGGCTGCTTCAAGAAGTCCAGCAAAGAATGTTGCTGTGAAAGCAAGATGAAGATAGAGTTTTGGGTTCTCATTTGCGTTAACTTCATTACTCAACATGGAGTTTATGAGCAGTGATCCAACAGCAACAGTCCCCACTGCTAAATCCCTTGAACTTCCCAGTATTGCATATATCAATGGTGGAACAAAGCTGGAATCTGATGCATAAAAAACCCAATTTTAAATTGCTCACATATTACATATATACATGTGTGTTTGTGTGTGTATGTAGCACAGTAGAATCACTTACATAGGCCAAGAATTGGTGGCAAGTTCGCAAGCTTTGCATAACTTATGCCCTGAGGAATTGCAAGGCTGGCTATGGTAATCCCAGCAATAAGATCAGACTTGAAAAACTCGAAACTGTATCGCGGACCCCACTCGAGTATCGGGAAAAGGTACTGGAGGCCTAATATGAACTTCCTCATTGGTGGCTGGTTCTTGAATTGCCGGAGTGGATCATCAGGAAAGAATGTCTCCTTTAGCATGTTCTTCATTGACTTCACGAAAGGTTGCGGTGGTGGGATTGCTACTCGATGCGTGCTATCAACATTATTCGTCGATGCAAAGACGTACTCGGGGTTGCCCATTTTTAGCTAGCCTCAAAACTTAGTGCTGCTAAAATAGGGCTTTTATTAGTAAGTAGTAATTTTTATGTACCTAGGTGAGGGATTTGGCGTGGGACAAGAAATATTGGTAGTAGAGGCTTCAATGCTGGGGGTTTGATGGTGTCTTTGGGACAATTTATAGTGGAGGGAAATGAATGTATCTGTTCAAGTGGGCAGTGGGAACTACAAATATTACACACACCATACACATATGAAAACACATAGTTATCTCAAATTATTGTACCAATAAATATTCCACACAATACACGTGTAACCACATTGTTATGTCAAATTAATGTATCACCTACAAAATATACGCTTTTCTTGGTCTGTAGATAAGGTGATATTGAGCCCCCATTTGGTTTAGTTAAACAGTAGATTTTTCGTAGATTTTGATAGAAGTTTCGAGTTCCATGAAATGTATGATTGTGAATGAATTTGAAAAAAAAAATGAGTTTTAAAAAATAGAAACCAAACATGGGCTAATTTTCTTGATAAACAAGGTCGATGTATTTTTGTCGCTCGCATCAAATCACTCTGAAACACTATCTTTTTTACTTATAAGTTGACATCTCGGAAAATATACACTAAAAAGAGTTTGAATTTCTTGCTCAATTAGTTGATATTATCTCACAATATCTATTAAAGTCGAAGATGGTGTTCAAATCATTATTCCTTTTATATATAATCAAGATTTACTAGACAAATTAAGACCCTGTTTGTTTCAGATTTTAATCTAAATCAAAGTCAACCAATCAATATTAATCACATCTTTCATGGATTCCACAGTTTTTCAACCACACATTTCAAAAACTTGTATCATAATCTACTAAAAATCTAATTTTAATCCTCACCAAACACCCACTAAGACGAATTTAGATAGTTAGGATGGAGCTCGTAAAAGAAAAGAGCCTCGTGCCAACTTTTTTGGGGCAATCTTGGTTCTCCTCAACAAGAAGCAAGTGCAGGTTAGCTCACATAAAATTATATAATTTTCAATAGCCACAGGCTGCCTTGATGGACGTGTTGAGTTCTGATTGATTTTATGGGGATTTTACATATTTGGAATATCCCACTTGCGGGGGGGCAATAACCAGATACTTCTTTTAGCCTTCTAATTAAATTAATCATGATTATGGTGTTAGTTAGGATCTTTAATAAGATAATGAAATGAACCCTAATTTGATTTGATTAAGATCGTTTTATTAATTAATCCATATCTAACAGTGCCAACCCCCCTGATATTTCATAAAAGAGAATCAATTCAAGATCAATTTTATAATGTTATAGGCAATACCAGTTGTTAGATTTAGGTAAACACGGTACAGACGGAAATCAAGTGCAAATTGTTGATTTCTATACTCCACGGTGCTAGTTGGCCAATAAATTCTAACTTCTCCTTCCTTAACATGTATGTCACATACACTTGGACAACCATGTTAGATTATGAGACAGTCACGGGCTCTCGACGCTCAAGACAAACAATAAAGAAGATATGTTTATTGTTGCATTGCCAGAGTAAACTTACCTTTGGCAGGCAGAAGCGTAAGCTTTTATATCAAGAGAAAAGAAGCGATGTCTATTATATGTTTGAAAAGTGATCTCATCTTGATGACTCATTAATCAAAAGGTGTCAATTCCAGTTGTCATAGTCCCATCCCATGATTGTCAAACGAAAGTTGAAAAGTAATCACCTATATTATAAAAATAATCTGAAAAGTACTGAAAAGTTGATAGAGTGTATATGCTGCAAGTTGTCAAATTGTAAGGTACACAAAATATCGTTATACAGAATACATTTTGACCGATGTGATATTAACAAAATATGCCATTGACAAAAGAGGCATACCACCTCGAAAATACGTCGTAGTAGAAGGAGGAGGCACCTCATCTTGGAAGTATCATTTTGGGCACAAGTGTTGTCACCTTCGAAGAACCACTTCAAAGGTAGTCATGTCGTGCGGGGAGAGGTATCCAACCACTTTGGATGAGGTGCAAACCACCTCGCCCAATAACCCAACCACCTCGGAGAGAGGTGGAGGAGGGAGGTGGGTAGAGTAAGAACCTTGCGTGACTTTTTATTCCATCTTTGCTTAGCTAAGTGTCATGTAAAAAATAAAAAAAATTTATGGTTAAGCATTTTTCAAATTACATTTTTAAAGGTTGCCGTTTCTTTAGAACACTTAAATAATATAAGTAAAAGTTTTATAGTCCTACAACTTTATTGTTACTATCCATATATTAAAAAGATAGGTTAAGCCTCTTTAAAGATTTGTTTTCCCAGCAAATTTCATGTTATTTTATACCCTTTATGATACTTTCGAAACTACTTGAAGCACTTGATTACATGTATGAAATTTTCTCCTAAATTATGGAAATCATCATGAAATGTCAAACTTCTAACTTTTAGCTAATGGCAATAAATTAACCAAGATTGTTCTAGTAACATAACGTGGCATAGATACAGAGAAATCCAATATATTAAGGGTGTAACACATACCACCTTATTATTACTTTTGCAAGGTGTAACGTATCCCAATGGTTGAGGGTTTGCATTCAAAACTTCACTTATTCAGTATCAAAAAATTTGAAACATTTTAGATAAGCTTGAAAGCATTTGATTTACCATTTTCAAGCTATTTTCAGTCTTACATAAAAAAAAAACACAGAACTTTTTTGGTTTGATATTTTTGAAAATGTATTCTAAAAGAATATTAAATTTAGGGAAACTTGCAGTCACGGTACCAAACCTTTCAATTTTTTGTAAACTTTGTCCAAACTTTTGATTTGTGCCACCCTTCGCAGGTCAAGTCCGAATGAATGAAAACCGTTAGTTTGACTGTTAATTGACTCCAAAATATTATTTTGACCAAATCAACAAGAGCCCAAGGTCGAGCCCGAACTTTTTTGGATCGAGCTTTTTTTTGGCCCGAGCCGGGCCCGGCCAAAAAAAATGAGGCTCGGCCCTAGCTTTTAGCCCGAGCCAGCTCGAATTTTTTGGGTTTTTTTTTTTTCTTCTTGTTTCTTTAGCTGCCTTTGCAGACAGCTATCCTGCAAAGCGTACTAACAAGTCGCAACAAGTGCAACTTGCTCGGCTTATCCTGCGGCTATCTACAGTGCGACTTCTTCTTGCAGTGCAGCAGCTTGCACAAGGTAGGCAGCTTGTTGCCTGCTTTTAAAAAAAAAAAATTTTTTTTTTTTCAATGGAGGCTCGCCCGGGCTCGAGCCGACTCCCCAAAGTGGGGCTCGGCTCAAGCCTGGGCTCGGTTCCACCGAGTCGAGCCCGGCTCGGGCTTGGGCCGTCCGAGCCTCCGAACTTTTTTGCCACTGCTATTCCGATGGTAGTACTATTGTATTTTCAAGGATAGGGTAGGGTAGGATGGCGTGGGTTGGGTTGGGTTGGGTTGGGTTGGGGTGGGGGTGGATGAGATCTATGAAGAAGGTGATTAGTGTTACCTTTTTTTATTTTCCTTTTTTTTTTCGTTGAAATTATGAAATTATCATTTTGCCCTTTGTTGATTCGATAAAAGTAATTTTTTCAGAGTCAATTAACAGTCAAACTAACGGTTTCCATCCATTCAGACTTGATCTGCGAATTGTTTCAAGGTTTGGTACCGTGAGTGGCACAAATAAAAGGTTTGAGTAAAATCTGCAAAAAGTTGAAATGTTTGATACCGTGGCTGCAATTTTCCCTTAAATTTATAAAGAAATTCAAAACATATTTTTGAAATTTTCAGTGTTTCAATATTTTCAATGCATTGAAAACACTGAAAGCATGAAAAATAAAAGTAATCAAATTCATCATTTCCATGATTTTCGGAGAATATGAAAATTCATGGAAGGTCATGGTGAGAATCTCGTGTAACTCTCTATAGAGAAATTCTACTTGTAAACTGTGGTCAACCTAAACTTTTCACCTTATTTCTATTTGGTACATGCTCCATGATTTTCGTACGATTTTGGTCCTTTTTGTCCTCATATTCATTATGGATCCCGAAACTTTCAAAAGTTTCCATAAAATTCATTGAACTACAATTTAGTCCCCAAACTTTTGATAGTTGAAATTCACTCTTGAAACTTGCGGCTTTCCTTCAATTGCTTCTTAATACTCATTATTATTAATCTCGTGCAATTTGAATAGTTTTCAACTACCCCAATTCAATTCAAATTAGGCTAGAAAATCATCAATTTTGCTCAAAATGCATCCAAATTCAGGTTTTACCTTTAATAATAATAATAATAATAATAATAATAATAATAATAATAATAATAACAACACTAAATTAAATAGAAATCTACTCAAATTTACAAATATAATTAATTCAAATTTATAAGCACAAATAAATGTGTGAAATGTACTTATTACTTCTTCCAACAACATACGAGAAAGGCAGCTAGAAGATTTTTCAGCCCTTTAATGAGGAAAAATAAAATGAAAAATCAGTAATTAGAAAATACTAAATAGTATGCAAAATGTTAATTATCCCTGTTTGGTAGGATTAAAATTTTAATTTTAATCAAAGTCAATAATTAATTGTAACCACACATTTCTTAGAATTCACAATTTTTTAACCACATATTTTATTAACTTTTATCAAAATCTACTAAAAATTTGAGTTTAATTCCCACTAAACAATGGCATAAGATAATATATAAGGTGTGATATGTTATTTCAATTAAGGGTATATTTGTCTACTTAATCATTTATAATCACATATTTATAAAATTTTCAGCAAACGATATTTTTTGTAACTATTATATAAAATGCGGTAACTTTGTATTTACAATTGTGTTAGGTTTCTTTCATGCATTATTGTCAACCAGAGTCAACAACACATGACCCTTTTGACGTAGCGGAAGTTTATAGAAAAAATGGAAAATCTCACAAAGAATTTCAATGAATAGAAACTCCAGAAAATTTTATTTCATTCAACCAATGCGGCCTCAAAAATTACATAATAATAAAGAAAGATTTTTTTTTTTTCAAAAATGGAAAACATCAAGATAATGATAGAATTTGAAAGTCCTAATCGTCAAAATCATCCTCCAAAAAAGGGAATTCAAATCTGAATTCATTTGATTGAGATATATCCAAAATAAAATTTACCAAAAAGGAAAAAACACCTAAACGAAGACCTAAACGAAAAAATTTGCTCGAAATTGGTCCTATGTTAGGGGCGAAACCACTAAGTCTTGTTCATTTGCCAGTTTTTATTCAAATTTGAATAAAATCTCACCAAAAAGGACCCCCAAAATTTTTCCAAAAACCGGGAAGTTGCCTATTTTTGCTTGCGTCGATCCGACTTTGCCATAAAATTTAATTCTTTCTACACCACATCATTCCCCCCGATTGAGAAAAATTTGCCCCCGAATTTGGAGGAAAAGTAACATCATCATCAAAATTATCCCCACGAAATGGCACGAGGTACTTGACATTAAAAACGTCAAATGTGGGAATATGATTGGGTAGCTTCAAATGATATGTGTTGGGATTAATCTTCTCGGTGATATCTAAGGGATCAATTTTTCTTGCTGTTTCATGCGCAGGAATACGATCCTTTGTTAACACCGCCCAAACAAAGTCACCTATGTCAAACTCGACATGGCGATATTTAAGATCCGCATCATGCTTATATTTAGCAACAGCAACATGCAAATGCGTTTAAGTCTACGAATGAACCTACTACAGCTGTTGAATAAAATCCTTCGCTTTGCCATGCACTTTACCGGTATTAGTAACTTGAACCAAATCAAGAGGGGTACGAGGAACAAGACCATATACCACTTGAAAGGGACTAAAGCATGTACTTCGATTAGCTGCATAGTTGTGAACAAATTCTGTCTGACACAATTTTTTACCCCAAGACTTGATGAAATTACCAGCTAAACAACGAAGCAAATCACCCAATGAACGGTTGACAACTGTCTGACCATCCGTTTGAGGATGATATGCACTGATAAAGTCCAACTATGTATTGACCAAATGCCATAAAATACACCAAAAGTGACTAAGAAAATGAGTATCCCGATCAGACACAATAGAAATAGGAAGTCCATGTAGACGATAGACCTCATGGAAATATAGCAAAGCTATACTGACAGCATCTGTAATCTTCTTGTAGGGAATGAAATGGGTCATCTTGGAAAAACGATCAACCACTACAAAAATAGAATCAAATCCGTGTTGAGTCCTGGGAAGCCCCAAGACGAAATCCATACTTACGTCTTTCCAAGGTTGGGTCGGAATAGGCAGGGGCATATACAAACCAGCATTTGTAACCTTGCCTTTAGCAATATGACATGTTCGATAACGGTCCACGAATTTATCGAAATTTTTACGTAATGACGGCAAAAAATAAGAAGTAGAAACAAGGTGTAATGTTTGATCATGACCTACATGGCCCTCATTGTGTAACTCCTGAATTATCTTAAGTCACAAACTGCCATCAGGAATACATAACCGATTTTCCCGAAAAAGTAAATCGTCAACCGACACAAACTCCAAATACACACCCTCCTGTAACTTCCAAATAATTTGTAAAAACTATGGATCATTAGCATACAAATCACATACAGTGTCAAAACCTGGGACCTCCACCCGCAATTCTGTCAGAAGAGTTTTCCGCCTACTCAACGTATCAGCTACCTTATTAAGGGCACCTACTTTGTACTTAATCACGAAAGTAAACTGTAGCAAATAAGCAATCGAATAAGCATGTTGAGTAGATACCTTATCTTGAGTACCAAGGTGCTTAAGGGCATCATGGTCAGTATATAAAATGAATTCGTTCTGGAACAAGTAATGACGTCAATGTCGAATCGCCTGAACTATCTCATAGAATTTCACATCATAAGTACTATACCGGGACTCAAGACCAGTAAGTTTCTAGTTGAAATATGCAACAAGACGATTGTTATGGCTCAACACACTACCAATACCCCACCTTTGAAGCATCACAATGCAACTCAAACGGTTGAGTAAAATCAGGCAAACTCCAAAACTAGGGCTGTTGTTAATTTCTGCTTAATCAACTGAAGAGATGCCTCTACCTCGGGACTCCGCTGGAACTTGCCGTCCTTCATACAGTCTGTAATTGGTGCTATAATACTATTGAAATGTGGTATAAACCTGTGATAAAAGGAGGCAAAGCCATGAAAACTCCATACTTCAGTAATAGTCTTAGGCTGTGGCCAGTGACTTATTGTGTTTACATTAGAGGCATCAACTGCTAATCCCTCTCTCGACACCACATAACCCAGAAATACATCTCAATCAGTTAAAAAAGTACACTTCTTGACTACAGCATAAAATATATCCCGGCGAATGACTGAAAGTACTTTCCAAAGTTGCTGGAGATGATCATCAGTGTTAGGACTATAAATTAAGATATCATTAAAGTAAACTACAACAAATTTATTAATGAATGGACGAAGAGCTTGATTCAACAACAAATTCCTCCTCCTCTATTGCTTCTCAGCGTCTCTACTATCAAAGATAGGTGCCTCCTCAAAGTCTCTGTACCCCTCATCAATGAAGAGTCCTCTATGCGAATTTTTGGGACATTCAGATTGTCTGTGACTCATACCTTTGCAAGTAAAACAAAGAGTACCACCTCCATGACGTTTTGACTATTAAACGAGATTTATTCTAGAAGAACCAGCCTTGCTAGGATTACTAGGACGTGTTGTCCGATGCTGTGGATTACTGGAAGAACCCCCTGCAGTTAGAGGACCTATATTTCGACAGACTGCTATTTTTCTATTTGTATTGCCCTTTGATGCACCTCATAAACTTTCACAAGATCAAACATATTCAATGTGTCCTTTATTTGGGGACGAAGACCACCCACATATCACGATGCCAATTGTTCTTTTGTCTTCATTACTTCATTCCTAGTCATCAACATATAAAAATATGTCGTATAGTCATCAACCATCTTCATGCCTTAACACAAATTCTGCAATCGCTGATACATAGTTTGAACATAATTATAGAGCATAAATTACTTATTCACGTGCTTCTTTAATTTATCCCAAGAATCAATCTTGGCATTCCCTAATCTGAATCTCGTCATCTTTGTATGCTTCCACCACGTCACTACTCGTCCACGAAAACTTGTCGCAACGAGAGGCACACATTTACTTGCATGAACCTCCTTAAATTCCAAGACCTCCTCCACTGTAGTCACCCAGTCCAAGAATTTTCTAGACTTAATCCACCATAGAATTCAGGAACATCAACATTAAACCCGGATTCCCGGCGTCTGTTCTCCTCCTAGCCACCTCATCTCCATTGGGCTAGTGGATCTATTGGATGATGCGCAAATGGATTTTCATCTTCAAAATCCTCAAACGGCTAGGCCATAGGCGCATGTTGTTGTGACACGAGTACAGCAATTTGTTAGGTCAACAACTCCATTTTTTGACGTAGCTGTGCGATCTCATCACGTATATTCACCTCTTCTATTGGGCTTCACTGGCTTCTGGACAACTCCTTGACTTCATGGTGAAGGAACGCACATGTCTCTGATACCAACTGATCTAGCGGAAGCTCATAGAAAAGATAGAAAATCTCACAAAGAATTTCAATAAATAGAAACTCCAGGAAATTTTATTTCATTCAATCAATGCGGCTTCAAAAATTACATAATAATAAAGAAAAATTTTGAGATAATGACAAAATTTGAAAGTCCTAATCGTTGGATCATCCCCCCAAAAACGAAATTCAAATCTAAATTTATTTGATTGAGATATACCCAAAACAAAAATTATCTAAAATGGAAAAAATGCATAAATGAATGCCTAAACGAAGAAATTTGCCCGAAATTGGCTCTACGTTAGGGGCAAAACCCCTGAGTCTTGTTCATTGACCCGTTTATATTCAAATTTGACTAAAATCTGGCCAAAATCGAACAACCCCAAAATTTCTCCAAAAATCGAGAAGTTCCTTATTTCTGATTGCGTCCATCCGACTTTTTCATAAAGGGTGATTCCTTCTGCACTAAATCACTTTTTTTCTTCTATAAATAGTTAAGTCAAATGCACCCACTTTTTAGCTAATGCATCAAATATTATATATTAATTATGCAGTGAACTGATAGAACATGTCATGTGGCAAGTCACACTACTGAAAACTTTTTGGTTAAAAAAGTGATAATAATTCATGTTTGTGAAGTGAATTCCACTTGTCAAATAGCTTATTTGACCTCCTTTTTCAAGCTATGGTCTGTCCAAATTAATGCTTGATACAAGCACAAGATATAGCATTTATTGAAAAAATAAGACTATACAATAGTGATCAGGTAACATAATTTGGAAAAGTATAAGAAACATGAAAAAAGCTGTTGTGCCAAAAAAATATAGACATGGGTTTTGACAAACACTCACATTATCATGAGATCCACTGTAATAAAAAAATTCCAAAAAATTGTGGGCCTTCCCCCTAGTGTGAGTATCCTGTCAAACTGCATGTTAAAAGTCTTCTGGCATTGTAGCAGCGTTCAAGAAACATTTGATCAAATGTCAATATTTATGAAAAGCCCAAAATTATGTGAAATTCAAGCAACTGACTGGCATTAATTAAAATCTAGCAACACAAGTGAGCAAGTCCAATTGTCCAGTAGATATCAAACTAAACAAATTACATTAGCAGGGTTGTGAAAATTTTCTCTTTGTCATTGAATTGAATTACTAAGTACAATTTATTGTTGAATCTTTGAAATAAGGAAGACAACCCATTTACTCATATCACAATGAGCAGCTCCAATCTGTTAACCCCACTTGGTGACTGAGCTGGAGGTGCATGTACAACATTAGTTAGCCCAACTCCATGCAATATCTTAGCTAATTTTTATCCGGAGTGAGTTGTTGCTGTAAACTATCTTGATTGATTGACATGGGCGATGGTGGTCTTTGGTGTGAGCATGTCATTTTGCATGCAATGGCATGTGTTAAGCTTCTCGTCCGATAACTCTAGTGGCGCTAGAGATAGATGTCGGTAGCTTACGTTATTTCAACGTCAGATAGTGACAATAGTGACAAGTGAGTGCTTCTTGTCTCTATACAGCCTGTCAGCTATGATTCGTAGCTCGAGGTCAGCTCCCCAGTTCCAATTAGAATGATGTGTGAAAGGTGAAACTTCAACTTCTATAGAATGGTATGAGCCATAGCTCTGCTCGTCCATTTCTATTGTGGTTTACTTCGTGCTACGACGCTAGTTGGGGTCGAGTTGTAGCTCAAACGTGCTTTTAGCAGCTAGTGTGACAAAGCTCATTATACAAAATCGATTATTTTAATTTCTCCTTAACTTCTTATTGTGTAGGCGAGTGATGACTCCTGAGGGTATTTTACAATAATCTTTTCACATGCAATGTTACAAAATATATGACAATATTCATATCTTGATAGATATAGGTTCTTATATATTACACTTGTTGACATCAAAAAATCACAAATATTTAATATTCGAGTATCTTCAAATGCTATTGCCTCGTGATTTGATGGATATTGTAAACAAAGGTGTAGAGTTACCTTCAATTTAATCGAATTATTTGAAAAATATGCACATAAAGTAATTAATGTTTAGTAGAGATTTTCTTTTTCAAAATCATTTTCAATCACACATTCTCCCAATAAAATAAAATTTCATGTTGATCCATAATTTTTTCAATTTTTTAACCAAGCATTCTCCGAATAACTTAGGGGGTGTTTTCTTCGTGTTTCAATTTTTAGTTTTTAGGTTTGAATTCATTTTAGGTTTTATGTTTTGAGTATCCATTTTGAGATTGCTGAAAACACTTTTTTTTTTTTTTTTTTTTGTCATTTTGAAAAATTGTTTTCAAAAATAAAAAAAAATTAAGTTTTGTCTTGATTTTAACTGAAAACAGCCAAAATGACTTTTTTTTTTTTTTGCGTTCTTCATTTTTTTTGTAAATTTTAAACTTGTTTCTGAAAATAGGCAAGTAAATGTGTTTCAATATTTTCGAAAACTGAAAACTAAATATGGCCTTAAAACAATAGAGAGAACATAAATTTACTTTCCACATTTCAAACATCATACAAGCTTCGAATGAAATAGTGAATGGTGTATAGCGACGTTTGATTAGACTATTTGCACACGCGACACTCTTTTGACAATGGATTCTTTTTCGATGATAAATATGAAACATTAGACATTTATCCACGGGAAACAGTGTAATCATTAAGACAAAATATGGATAATAACTAACTCTACTTGAATTATTGGTTTGACCTAAGAGAATGGGCTTCTAAGCTTTCGGAGAGCACCATAGGTTAGCCCCACCCCCCACCTCCATTAGCAAAAGTGAAAAAAGTGGCCAAGAGGATCTTCCATTCAACGGCTACAGAGTATGTATCTTCATTCATCAATAATAATACAATAATATTCTAAGCTGAACTTCTGTAATGAAACAGTTCTATTTGTCTTTCGAATCTCCTTTTTTTTTCTAATAATTCAATCAACAAAGCAAGAAAATATGAGTATGACCCTCCAACTATAACGTGAGGATACTGTTAGATATTGCATCATAATAAGGTAAGAATTTTGTGCCATAGTATTTCTCGACAAATGCAGCTGGTCGGTCCATCTAACACACCGCATGCATACATGTGCATACGTCTATGTCTATGTTATACTGCTCTTAAGTGCCCGAGCATGATTATTTTCGATAATTGAGTTTAACTGTTCACCATCAAATAAAAATGCATACGTTAAGGGAATAAAAATATGATTATTCTAGGAAACTATGATTTGTGTTAATGGATACGTTCACCGTCTCATAAAAATAATATTACAAAATGGTATCAAAGTTCATTAAACTTCAACTAGTAATTCGGCCTCTGTTAAAAAATGAAAATTTTGACCGTTAGACATTGTCAGTGGGACCCATGTGTCCAGTAAGTAATGATGGCAGTTGATTCAATTTACTAGGCTGCCATTACTTTAGCTCGGGCTGAATTTTTTATGAGGGCAAATTGGTAATTCTCCGTCATTTAGTCAAAAACTTTCTGCCCTTCCCTGACACGGACACTGTGCAACGACTATAAATTTTCTACAAATTGGATAGAGAATGGCTCCCAAACAGAGGCTCGATTTGATTAAGACTCAAAAGAACACATGAATTTCAAAATTGATTTACCCAAATGAGTTACTATGTTGCGATGACATGTTAAGGGAATAAAGATATAAGCCAACATATAAGGGTTCAAGTTACTTATCTTAACATACCTAATAGTTTAAGATGGAATCCAAATATTAATAATTCGATGATGAAGCTTAGACAATTGTTGTTGAGGTCAAATTCTACGTGTAAACCATTTCTTTTGAAAAAGAAGAAATTGGAGCGCTCTACCTCCAAAAAGAATATTATATTAGCCTAGTTTGGACTATTTGATGCTTAAGTTAACGATATATAAAATTGTCTTAAAAGTAACTAGGGAGATTTCGATATCATAAAGTGATTTTGGATGTGTGCTAATGTCAAGGCAACTTTTGATTCTCATCGGTTAGCGTGGACGATATATCTTCCACTTTGAGTTCTTTGTGTCATTTCCGAACATAATTTATCTTATCCAAATTTCTTCTCCTAAAAAGGATTATAATCACTTTCAAGGTCCATGTTAAATGAACCCTAGATAGTCAACTGGACTCTCTTGCCCCATGATGATTCATCCTATAGACACCCATAGCAGGGCGTAGAGGTTAAGGCGGATTCATTTTCGTGAGCGAACTACATCTTTTAGCTATCATTCATTGTATATAGTATCGAACTTTAGTGTGAAGTATAATGATTACCCCACAAGCTATTTCTTCTCGAAAAAAACGTGTAATTACTATCAAGGTCTATGGTAAATGACCCCTAGATAGTCAACCAAACACTTGGCCCAGGATTATTCATCCTATAAACACCCATTGTAGGGCATAGAGGGCAAGACGAATTCATTTCCGTGGCTGAATGACATCTTTTAACTCTGAGAGCTGACCACATGAAGGTTCTTAAGTCTCTCCATCGAGGCTCTTAGTGGAAGTCACACCGCAATCCACGTGGATACATTGAGTCAGATATTACAAAGTCAACAAAGACCCAATTAGTCAAAATACAGAAGTCAAAGAAGAAGTTGATCTCATTATTCTGAAACTATTGTATGGTTGAAGCCTCATCTCTACCTGAAACTCTTTTAGGCCGAAGCACCTTCTCTGTCTGAAGCTCTCTTCTAGGTTAAAGCACTTGCTGTCTCCGAAGGGATCTGCAGACGATCTCTAGGAATGATTGATGTAACGTTTATATTAAAGAATGTCAGATTGTCAACTTGGGATGTAGGGCTGCTAACCCGTTGTCAATAAATTAAATACATAGTAGACGGAGTGATGTGAGTATTCGGCTTGAGAGATGAGGTCACGTGGTTCTGATCAAACGACTACCATGTCGGCCAAAACTCTATAAATAAGCAACTCTTGTAATTCACTAATTAGAGGCAAATCTTTATTCTTAAAAATACATTCGATTTTCTCTCTTACTCACTCTATATTATTTGTTTGAGTTTAGTTTGTCTTTACTTTGATTAAGTTATTTATTTATGTGCAATCACCTTTGATCATATTGTCAGTGCCCGAATATTTTTATCATGTGTCGTAAAAGTATCTTCCACGTCCATAAACACCACATCTCTCCATCCGGATCTCTGGTCCAAACATGTTGAAATTTGTTTGTGTGGACACGAGTGAGCCCTACATCTATTGTCCACGTAACCATTACAAAAAACGAGATCAACAAAGGTAATAAAATATTTCCTAGATGCCTCCGTACTTGTTGAATGGCTACGTAGCTTCAACACTTAAAACTCGGTCAATCATTTTGACTATGCAAGTCGTGCACGCACATGGTGTAACAATTGCATATCTGTAATGTGTTAATGGAACGATTGTCCAATACTATACAATTCACCTTTCATCCCATTTTCTTTTCTTTTCTTTTTTTTTTTTTTTTCCCTTCCCATTGTGAGGAAGTGATGTAGCCTGAAGCACGGGTGAAAAACAAGCTTGGGCCCAAGAAATAGATGAGCAATATACTAAGCCACAATATTGTCGAGAATCTGAAAAATGGAGATTTGAAAGGTGTGTTAAATGATGACGAAGGACAACATGAAATATGGTCCCCTACCACCACCCTATATATGGTCTTGGAGAATTCAATTACACTAAAAAGATTGGTGGGGGAGAAGTCAACGCTACGTAGTCCACATTGATAATGAAATCGCTTGTACGAAATGATATTCTTGGAAATAAATTTTGTGAAAAATGATATTTTTTGAAAATGTGTAGATAAAAATAAAAATGGATTTCGCCAATTAAAAACCAATCTTGATTTTCATTTTCCTCGTGATGAAATTTTACTAGGTCAGGGTAAGTCCCTCTTCCTGCTCTTAAGTTTGTCCTTTTTAATTATCACTATTAATAAAACATGTCACATTTCATTGTTAAAAAAACATATCCTAAGAAAAAAACAAATAGATGAGAAAAAAAAATACTTATGATACTTGATATACACTCCTCTTTTAGATTCATCACGAGGAAAATGAAAATCAAGATTGGTTTTATCCAGTATCAAACGGGAGCTACGAACAAATTAAAAATTGTCTTTGCTACTCAGCCAAGAGCTTTGAGCATTGTACATGGACGTGCTATATGAGTATCCTTATTACCCTCTGTAATTTGGCAGACTCACTATATAAATGGAGAAGTAGAATCAAAATACTAATCAAAACTTCAATTACAAAACTTTCGTCTTTCTCTCAAACTCTCACTATATGAAATATAAACGTAAAACATGCGCATTTTTTCCCTCTCTTTTTCTTCTCGTTTCCCTGTCTTTCTCACCTTTTTCTTTTGACGTGTGGTTCTTCGATTGCCAAGTCTCCATTTTGCACTATATTATAATAAGCTTTCTTCCCTCAACTTAGGTAGCTTTCCTTTGATTATTTTCTTTCCTTTATACCTTGCGTATTACTTTTTCCTTCTTATATATATATATATATATATATATGGAAATGTTCTCCTGCACACGGTGAACAGAATAAGACTGCTAACCTACTGATGTGGCATGAGAACCCAACGTTGGGTTCTCTCCAAATGTGAGAACCTAACGTTGGGTTCTCTCCGAGTGAGCATTATAGGACTTCTCACATGAGAACAGCTCTGTATGTGTATGTGTATGTGTATGTGTGTGTGTATATATATATACATATATTTGGAAGAAAACTCGATGAAATATTTGTTGTGCTAAATTAAATGGAATTAGAAAATATTTAAGTAAAAATGACATGCAACGAAATTTGTCAATTGCCATGTTCATCCGTAAGTGTAAAGGTTTATGTGTGACATCTTCCAAGAAATATAAGTTTTCCAGAGAAAAATAATATTCTGAGTCGTAAAAGATTTGGGTACATTGAACTGAAATAGATTATTCTTGCACCTTTTTCTCAATGTTGATCTACAACCCACTAATTAGCCTACTTTTGTTTACCAAATATTCGTACCTCATAATTTGTTTTTCAGCAGCTTCCACTTCTCGGATTTTTTTGCCGACTCTTATCTGACACCACATGAATGAGATTCCAATAGAGATGAATTATGGGCAAGACGAGGTTAACATGAATTTTTTAAGAACGTGTGGTCTATAACGAGAATCAAACAGTGGCTAAGGTCAAAGCCCGCCCTGATCCAAAGCAACACGAGTTTAATGTGAATTTTTAGAAAATGTGTGGTCAATAATTAGAATCAAACAGTGGTTAAGGTCAGGGTCGACCCTGGTCCAAGGCAACCTAGGCCATTGCCTTAAACCTCAATTCTTGAGGGGTCTCAAAAAATTAAAAAAACCAAAAATTCAACAAAAAAATTCCTTTTTTTTTTTGAGTCGGGTCCTTTATTCCATTTAAAAGACGTGACTAAATAAAATGATGGATTAAATAAGAAGCCCCAAAACACTTGAACACCTACATTCTTAATGAGCTTAATTTAAAAAAAAAAAAAATATATATATATATATATATATATCCCATAGTTTTTTAGTAAGCTTAAAATTTTTTAAGAAAAAAATTAATTTTCATTAAAGTTATTTATTTTAAAAGGCCTCATTTAATTTTTCAAAAATAATATAATAAAATCAATTTGATTAGAACTCGAATGATACTAAAGTGATCAATACACCTATAGAAAATTATATTTAAGAGTTTCATAATAATTTGTTGCCTAGGGCCTCGAATATCTTAGTGCCAGCCTTGGCTAAGGTTTTTTCATAATGATTTTTTTTTTTTTTTTTTTTTTTTTTTTGTTCGAATTTTGGTTAGAAGTGTTAAAAAATAACTAAGTTCTTGTTTGATTTCATTTTTTTTAAATTTATTTTTTCCCAAATTTATTATCAAGTACATATTTTTATGGGATCAACGACTTTTATGAACTTTCTAACTGCACATTTTATCAACTTTCATCAAAATCTACTAAATATCAATTTTTTTTTTTTTTTAATCTAAATCATACATGAGCTAAACTTTCACCTACCTTCATAATCGATATTCTGTTTGTTTTTAGGTTTCATTAGAAGTTACTTATAATCTTTAATAAAGTTAAACTTTTAATTTTATAGATATTATCATAGACATCCCTCACGTTTCTAACAACATCAAGACACGTCCCTCATGTTTCTTTCACTTTACCAGGTAAATTATTTATTGATTTAAGTGAATTATTCAGTTGTATTTATATCCAATGATTTTTTTTCTGAAATCTTTTGGATACTACTGCAAGTGGATTATTCATTTAAAATAACAAATAATTTCACTTTTTGGGATGGCAACGGGTCTGGTCATGGATTATAATATCTTAATTGATCGTCAGTTTAATTAATTATTTTTTAAATATGATTTAAATGATTAAACATAAAAATAAAATAAAAAGATTCGGGTGTGGGTTCGAAAAATTCTAGGGAGATGCCATGTTCTTCAGAATTAAGCTAAATGAACATAATGTTTGACATAGGGGTTGATCGACCTCTCACATTGCATGTGGGTCCCGACCTGAATTAAATAATGCCGACCTCCCCCATGTGTTTATTGTGGCATCCCCTATGTCAAACATTATGTTTGTGTAGCAAAACTCTATTCTTCATACATGCCTCCTGTAACATTAGGGATGGGGCAAAGCGGGTGAGCCGGGACAAAAAAAATTGTAATTCCTATTGGTAAAGTGAAAAAATGAAGAAATATATGCATTTACGAACTTCATTCCTATTTGATAATAGGCTATGACTTTTTAATGAAAGGACCAAATTATTGCATAGATAGTATGAAGTTTATATGTTGTTCTTAAAGGACAATTTAGGTATTAAAAGTTTATATTTAATCACAAATTAATCTTGAAGGCGACTAGGGGTGAATATGATATTCCAAATTAGAAATAAGAGAGGTTAGTAATATTTTTGAAATGCGAACTATTGTTCCCGGTATTTTCAGAAAGATAAAGAAATGTCTCTGATACTTTCTCTCTCTCTTAATTTTAACCATACGTTCACAAGCATTACCATTTTATTATTCGTACGTTTCATGGAACTCATTATCTCATTATAATCTCTTCATAATGAAATCTCTTTAGACCTACAGAAAAACACGTATCAACAATTTAAGTGGGTATTTGGTGGGGATTAAAATTAAATTCTCAGTAGATTGTGATAGAAATTTTTGAAATGTGTGGTTGAAAAGCTGTGAAACCCATAAAAGATGTGGTTAATATTGATTGTTTGACTTTGACTTAGATTAAAATCTGAATTTAATTCGAAACAAACAGGGCCTAAATTGTTTTCTCTTTATTACCATTGTTAACATGTACTTACATTTTTCATTCCATTCATTTTAGTACGACCACATATCCATCTTAAAATTCTCATTTTTTATGTTATTTCCATGAAATTTAATCAACTTTTGAGTAGAAGTGGACAGAACCACTTAACTAATAAAGATGTGAATAAGAGAATGGTGGTCCGCAGCGCAGGATCAGATATATTCAATTGGACTTTCTGCAAATGAGCATCAAGAATGCTTTTAGCCACGCCTACTTTAGAGGTTACCCATATCAGAATGTCCCAACTATTAGAGCCACATAAAACGTGAACTCTCATATTGTGATTGGCCAGTAGCCACATGTTTTGCCCTTTGTTAAAGAGATTATTGTTGGCTCCATCCACATATTTGTGTATCTTATTCAATAAAATTTTTGGCTGAAATGTCATCACGCGTCTATTACTGAATTCATCCGATCTAATAGTATCCATTTTGGGATTCAAACCCAGTGACTATCTATCAAAGAAAAAGAACGAACGAATCTTGTAGGATTTTCAAGAAATTCCTCGATTTCTTTCAAAAGCAAATGATTTAACCTCTATTTGATTTTGCCAAGAATCATATTTTTAATAAATTTATGTAAAAGTTGATTATATGTTGTTGAAAAATTGATAAAAGTCATGGATTCCATGAAATATTAACTAAATCAAACAGGGACTCAGTATACAAGATTAGATATTACCGAACAGTATTAGAGAAACAAAATAAGTTAAAATTTTATTCCTTAATTGTCCAATTTTGTCGATCCCACGTACCAAACACACCCTTCGTGTTAACTAGATTGCAAGATTTTCATTAATTAAACTAACATGGAGAAAGTGATAATTCTAAGATAATGTTTAGCAAAAACGAATCGTGATTTTTGTTCAACATAAATTTGTTTAATTTTCAATCCAAACATAGACGAATTAAGTATATATATTTTTTCATATTGCACATTCAAATTGGAGTTGATCTTATAAAGTTCAAGTTCAAGATGACTTATTAAAATTTTATGCTATAAGATATTGTATATTCATATTCCTTATCGAATTAGAAACAATAAGAAAAAGCCAAAAATGTAAGTCGTAGTTGCGCCCCCCCCCCCCCCCCCCACCCACCACCAACCCACAAAATCTTTTTCCTTTTTCAGTCCTTCATATCCATTCAGATCAAAAGAATCCTTTCGAGGCTCATGTGGTCGAGTGTGTCCATCAAGTCAATTTTTTGGTATTGCCTTTTCCATTTTCTCCTTTCCCTTCTTTTTCCTTCACCTTTATGACTTGAAAAATAAGTTATCAATTGGCTTTCAACATTT
Source organism: Fraxinus americana (assembly GCA_035079005.1). NCBI lineage: Eukaryota > Viridiplantae > Streptophyta > Magnoliopsida > Lamiales > Oleaceae > Fraxinus > Fraxinus americana. The sequence goes on along the minus strand of CM068725.1, from coordinate 22,306,394 downwards.
TACTTTTTTTCCATTTGTAGAATAATTGTTTGACATCAATGCCTATCTTCAACCACGTTCATTCTTTTGCTCGGCTTTACACCCGAAAATCCCTATCCATTCCCTCAAAAAGAAAAATTAAATTATCCGGTTCAAAAAAATGTATCTATGATTTATAAACTGTCAATTTTACCTTCAATATACTCTCCCGATAGTCAGAGCACTACACTCGCTATCACGACCTCTTTCCAACCCCAACCCTTGCACCCACCTGTTCCCTTTAAACCTCTACAACAGAGGTTAGGCGGCCGGGAGCCGAAGGTCGATCAATCGTGCTAGGAAGTGGAAGTGAACAAGTTTAGCTAAATTTAAAAGGTACTTGCTTATAAGCACATTAAAGGTTTAGCCAACATGCTCATACCTCTATTCATTAGTACTCGATAACATAATAATCTCTTTTGTAAAAATAAAGATTAGGACTATTGTGGACCTTAGGCCGACCCATAGGACTAGAAGGCCGTGCCGTAGTAGGAATATACTTATAAGCAAGTATCGTATTTGTAGAGGGATTTGGCATTATAGGATAAGGATAGAGACTGAGAAGGACTAGGTGACGATCATGGCTGAGTGGTCCTCGACTATCCCTATGGTCATGATAATTGTTAGGCTGGTAAGAAGAGATTAGTCCTAGGGTTGGGTGGATAGCACCCTACTTAGGAGGTGGCCAGCCATATCTTTAATTGCTCGGGGTTGCTACATAGAGTAGGTCTTCGTCTCTAGGCACCAAGGTCGGCACTCGTGTTTTCGGGGTGTTGGTTCATTATCCCCTATAAAGAAGGATCGACCGTCGTTGAGTGCTAAATGAGGTAGGGTCGCACACATAATCTTTTATCATGAAAATTGGCCCTCGTGTATTCGAGGTCGGTCGAGAGACCTCGAACGTAGTAACCTGGGGTATATACCACCGCGCATAGGACGTCTTGAATTTGAAAGGTCATGCACTACCATTTGGGAGAGAAGAATCATGTTACAATAACATAATCATTGACACAATACCACGTGACATATTATCATTAGACTGTTTAAAACAAAGTCAATTTTTACATCCAATCATATATTGCCAACACTTATTTTGTCAAAGCGCATGTCAACGTTTTTCTGTCAGAGTGGCATAACTCGAGAAGTAATTATGGTGTGTTAATGCACATTTGTTGATGACACGTGGCACAAATCAATGGCCGGATTGAAATTTTTCCCGCCTTTTTCTTCTTACATAAACTCTTTGATTTCTTTTACATTTGTTGCTTTGCATATCTTGAAATCTCAATTGAGAGAGCTCGGGGTATGAAAAAAAAACATCTCAATTAAAAACAACTCAATCTTGACTCTATAGAGGTCGAACTCGTAACTTAAAGTATTTTTCTTACTAAAATGGTGCGATGGGGTTCGGGTTAGAAGATCGAGAACTAGAGAGGGAGAAGATGTTATTCATTAAACAAACAATCAGTATTACTAAGCACAATTAATCATACAAAAGAAGAAAATGAAATTGAGAATAACATGAGATACAATATGTGAGAGCTACTATACCAAGTACCGCTACCAAAATTGTACTATATAGGAGAAGAAGTATACTATAATGTATTTTAGATTATCGTCCCTCTCTATTTTCTCTCTACTGTGATACATACAGAATGGAAGCTCGCCTAATACCCTTAATATACGAGAAGAATATTAGAGCTACCTAATAAATGTGTTAATTTTCTAAAGTAGCCCTATAACACTTAAAAGACTTGGAAAATGTTAAGTACACATAGTATTTCCCATAATGGTGATCATAATGGGTATATGGAGGCCCTCTATTGGGAGGGATAGGGACCTCCATGTATCCATTATGAACACCATTATATCATGGGCTATGTACCCATAGCATAAGTCAAAAGATTTTGCCCCACCTTAACATGAAAGTCAAACTACAACCAAGGGAAAAGGTGTATAGTACATTTTGAGTCGTCTTCCACTTGGTGACTAATTCTCAACATATCCACCAATTCTTTACCAAATGATGCCTACAACATTGCTTCTCTCTTCCTTGAGTGAGAATCCCACTGAAGTTGCATGCAACTTCAGTTTATCAACTGTGACCGTCTTTGTAAGCATATCATACGAAATGGTGGAACATAAAAGTTTTGTCTAGGCATGATACATAGAACTTTGACTATCGTAAATGCACGATATTTTTATTACAATTTTGACCTCAATTCCTCGAAGGACTGAAACCATACAATGTCTTTGCTAACTTGTGTCACATCAACATATGTTGCCTCACTAGTCGATAGAAAAATAATATTTTGTAAACCCAACTAAATATTTTACCACCTAAATTTAACATATATAACCTATTTACAGTACGTTAGACTCCACACATCCAATAGAAGAGAGCGAGGCTACCACCTTGGGGACGACTCTTTGCGTGGTCTGAGTAGTAAAGAGGTTAGGTCCATGCTTTGGGCAATGCTTGGAACGATGAAGGTATCGATATGCCTGACGTTGTAGGGTTTAGGAATGCCTAGAATTAATTTGATTGAATCGATGTTAGAAGGTATAAGGTCGCGTTGTCTTTTCTCTGGTGATTCCCCGCCCTGATCGACGTGTCTTACAAATGTGTACCCTGAAAAAATGACCATATTTAGGAAGGCCCTTATGGGCAGCCTTAGGCTTCTCCGTGGTGCTCTAAATTTTATTCTAATTTCTATATATTTAATAAATTTTTGTATCAATAAAATTAAATTAAATCACTTTATAATATTGCATGGCTGCACCGAAAGTAAATTTAAATTTAAAATCATTTATCTTACTTTAGTATAGATATACTTAAAATAAGACATATATTTGACAATGTAACCTTGTTCAGATTTTCCTAGTGATAGGCCCATTGAACCACAGTCAGGTACCAGTACGCAGTTATCCTATCACCTGAGTTCGGATCAACCTCGAGTACATGTATTATCACTCTTACAATGCAAAATTAGATGAACCAACACTTAGCAAGTAATGATATTCATGATCATATGCATGATTTCCTATTCCGTTTCATGCTATGATCTTATTCTCAATTTTTCCTCTTTCATCAATATCTTAACTTATTTCTCTTTTAACTTTTGGATCATGGATCCTACTACGGTATTCCGTGTACGGCCATTAACAAGTGTGTATCTTCATTTACCATTGACGATAATTTTTTCATATTCTCAACCATAACTTTGGAGACTACGCCAACATGAATATCATAAGCTAAGCTTAAGCTATCATAAACTTTGGGATCTTGAATCTAATTGATGTTCCTAATAGTTGAAGGATCAATTTAGATATTCATATTAGTTGGAGGATCTATTTAGATGTTTCATAGGAGGATAAACGAAGGGGGTTCAAATAATTGGAGGATCAATTTAGATCTTTCACATAGTCAGAGGACTAAATTTGATATTTTAGATAGTTTGAGAATCAATTTAGGATGTTTCACATAGTTCGAGGATGCATTTTGATGTTTCACATAGTAGGATGATCAATTTGAATTATTGTTTTAGTTGGAGGATCAGATTCAATGTTTCTAGTAGTTGGAGGATCTATTTCGATGTTTCACATACTTGGAGGATTTAATGTATGTTCACATAGCTGAACATTAATTTAGATGTTTTAATAGTTGAAGGATCAATTTATATGTTTTACATAGTTGGAGGATAATTTTGGGTGTTTCACATAATTGGAGGATAAATTTAGATGTTATACATATTCTGAGGATCAACATGGAGGACCAATTCAAAGGTTCATGTAGTTAAAGGATCAACTCAGATATTTCATAAAGTTAGAGGACCAATTCAAAGGTTTTACATAGTTGGAGAATCAAATCATTGATTTCACATAGCTGAAGGACCAATCAGAGACTTCACATAGGTTGAGGACCAATATAGTGGTTTCACATAGTTGGAGGATCAAATCAGAATGTATGTATAGTTGGAGCATCAAATCATAGATTTAAGATAGTTTGAGGATATAATCAGAGATTTTGCGTAGATTGAGGACCAATTTAGAGGTTTTACATATTTGAAGGATCAAATCATAGATTTTAGATAGATGGAGGACCAAACATAGATTTCACATAGTTGGAGTACCAATTCCGAGGTTTAACATAGTTAGAGACCAATACAGAGATTTCTAATAGATAGAGGATCAATTAAGAGTTTTACATAATTGAAGGATCAATTTAGATGTTTTTCATGAGTAAAAACTTTCAATGGTCACTCAACTCCTAACTTCATCACCTCCTGCTCACTGAACTTTGTTTTCCCTCCAACCCATCACTGAACTCACCAACCAGCACCTTCGTTCGTCACCCACCATCCCCGCCGTCTGAAATCGTCCAACGTGGCTTAACGGTCGCCGACGTGGCAGTCGACGGCGTCAAATTCGCCCACGTTGGACGCGTTTTCACTCTGTAAAACACGCCATCTCTCCCCCAAATCAGCCAAACTTCGACGCCCTGCCCCATTTCGAAATCCCTAAACCCGTCGCCCCCAATTCGCAAGCCTCCCCCCCCCCAAATTGACGAATCTTCGTCGCCTTCACAACAATACCAGTCGAAGGCGACGAGTTATTACTCCCCAGAGTCTCCATTCCAGTTCAGAAAATCGATCTTCGGTCCCTGCCAACTCTGAAAACGCGACCTGAAATCGCCGGGAACGACATTTTGCAGCCACCTGGAACGACATTTTGCAGCCACTACAGACATGAAGAAGAAGCAAATTTTCGGTTTGCTTGAATTGATATGGGAATTTTGGACTCTGTGGATTCTGTGGGTGATTTTGGCTTTGATTTCAATTGATGGTTTTGGTTTTGTTTTCTGGTCAATTGATGCTTTGGATGGGGGATTAGTTTGCAGTGTTTAAATGGGGGATTAGTTTGCAGTGTTTGAATGGAATTGATGTTTAAACATTGATATTCCATTAGTGAAATTGATACCTGGAAGCTAGGCAGTTGGGATGATTTTGGTGTTAGTTTTGCAGCCATTACAAACATGAATTGTTCATTGGTTATAGTTTGCAGTGCTTTGGTTTTGATTGCTTTGGTTTTGATTGCTTCACAATTCAGCAGATTTGCATGAGTAGAGACATTCTCTGAGAATAATTCTTCTAGGCACATTTGGAGGATCTGGGAATGTATATGGTTGGATTGAATTGTCATTGTGAATTGTGAATTGTCATTGAGTAGGAGAAACAAGGAGTCAATGTAAATTTGAATTGTGATTGTGAATTTGGTGTACACCTTTTGATTAATGGGATATCAATGTTTACATTTTCAGTTTGTTTCCTGCTGTTTACATTTTCAGTTTCGTTCATGCTGCTACAAATCTTTGACTTCCCATTAAATAAGAAAGCATTAGCAAGGAGGAATGCACTGTAAAATTGTCATTGGAACCATCACATTACCATCACATGTTTGTTAAAGTAACAATTACAATTGTCATCGTACCAGGCTTAATGCATTAATTCATTACAAAAAATAGCCTTAAGTAACTACAAAAAATAGCCTGAATGCATATACAAAAATTGGCACCTAATGCATATTCAAGAGACGAGACATTACAAAAAAATCCCATTTTCATGACACCCTAAAAACATCAAAAATAGCCTGAAGGTATTCCCTTCAATCACGAAATGTCTGTCTATGTACGATGGGGATTGGAATGAATTGCATCGGCTCTTCGTCATTTAGGTTTTGGGTCGATCCATAACCTCTTAATGACATCATTTTACCCTGTAATCCATAGATAAATGTAGTTAATAAATGTTGTTGTAATAAATAGCAAATGTACTTAAGTAACTACAGAATGAATTTGATGTTTACTCACATGTTTGGTAACTGATACCATGCTATTTGAAGCAACTGGTTCTAATTCCGCATTGTACCAATCCTGATCTGGGGCACGATCGGTTGAGTGATATCTTTTATTGTGCCCCTTCAATCTACATATCGAGCACGTCATTTGCACTTGTCCTTTCTTCTTGATGTATGACTTTCCCTGACTGTGCACTACAATTTCTTCCTCCTGTTTCCTTCTCTTTTTCTATTTCTTTCCCCGTTGCGGCGTAGTCCAATTAGGCTGGATAATTGTAGGGGCATGCACCTCAGGCCATAACATTGTGCCGTTCATTGGATTCATGATGTTAATATAACAACTCAAGTACGTATCTATCGTGTAACAATTGTCAACATAATCCTCTGGTGCATTTCTACAGTCCTGTATTACTGCGACGGCATGCATACACGGTATACCCGTAAGCTCCCATTTTCGGCATGCGCAAGTACGTTCCGCGAGATCAACTACAAATGTCCCATAACTGCAATCAACCTGCCATTTGGAACCCCCAGACAAGTGTAGCGTGCATTCTCTTGACATCTCAGCGATCTTGCGCAGCTTTGTCTTGATCCTTGGACACAAACGACATTCGCATCGTATCATCTTCTCTCGTCTCTGCTGTATTCGTTTCATGAAAGACATCTGTACCGATGTCAACAAATTTAGAATCATTTTCTCTCTATCGCCCAACAATGTTTTGTTAAACACTTCGCATATGTTATTAAGCAGAATGTCGCACTTGGAGTGAACTAGGAAGTGTGAACGACTCCACTCTTGAGGGTGTTTCTTCATCAGCCATCCATATGCATCTTCACTCAAGTCACGGATTTTTTGCATCCAAAATTTGAATTCAGCAACAGTTGTTGACTTGGCGGCACGCCAAAGAAAATCCTTCAACGTTTTGCTCTTATGCCCGGCGCTGAAGAAGTTTGTGTACATATGTCGTACACAGAAACGATGTTCTGCCTCTGGGAATAACTCCTCGCAGACATTTTGAAGACCCTTTTGTCTGTCAGTCATCAATGTCCAACCCCTCCCGTTGTCCATTTCAATGTCCTCTTGAAGATATTTCATAAACCATCTCCAAGTGTCTGTGTTCTCCTTCTCAACAATAGCATACGCCACAGGGTATATACAATCATTAGCATCCTGTCCCACTGCTGTTAACATAATTCCCCCAAAATAACCCCGCAAATGGCAGCCATCAACACCCACCACTTTCCTACATCCAATTTTAAACCCGGCCTTGCAGGAACTGAAGCATATATAGATACCTTTGAATACTTGCTCATGTAAAGATATAATCACTGTTGATCCCAGATTCGTCTGATGTACCTCTGCAGCATATCTCCTCAACATTCCGAATTGTTCTTCCATTGTTCCAAACAACAAATCCTTAGCATACTGTCTCATCTTGTTCGCCACACTTCTACTTATCTCCGTTTTCAAATCAGCCTTCACAGTCGCCAAAATTGAATTTGTTTTCCAGTTAGGGTCTGCCTTGAACTGTTCAATGTATCTATTTGTCAAGAAAATGTAGTTGCAATGTCTATTGTGTTGGCTCCGTGTGCATATGTGTTCGGAAGTGTAAGACTTCACTTGTACTTCCTCCGTCGTACTCAACTTGGAGGCCCATATTCTCCAATTACACCCCAACTTGCAAACTCCTTGAGCTCGTTTTCTATCATTACACTTGAACTTCACATTGTAACCATTGAGAGCACCGTAGTTTCTCACCGCATTGCGAAACTCTTCCATTGACCGAAAGAGTTGTCCAACCTCAAACTGCAGATTCCTCATATCCGTCTCAGCAAAAAATTCTGGGAAGCGATAACCAACATCTTCGTCCGATGAGCAAGCCAATAATAACTCCTCAGATTATGGGTACTCCAATTCATCGTCTCCTACGTCCCCCAAACTTAGCAGTACTCCTTTGTTTCTCGCTTCATTCATGTCCGATCCAATTTCGATGCCGTCTGTGACATTGTGGTCGTACAACAAATCGTCGAACTCGGAAGCCATGTCCACCTCGGAATCCACGAAATTCGGGTCTTCCTCATAATCTATCAACAAAATTAAAACAATGAAATTAGTTCAAAATACATCTAGTCAGACATGTACAGAAGGTAACATTCACCCACAAAAGGTAACATTCACCCACAGAAGGCAATATGCAGGACTTGGGCAAAGTTCATGAAAAACATATAAGGTAACATTCATTGCATGAATTTGGTATTGATAGTCATTGCAACACACAAAGATTCAACCCTCACACTTTCAACACCCGCATCTCCCCTCAACCCTCATTGCAGCTGTGAGTTGTCATGACATTCAAATAGACAAAGGCGTCCATTGATGAACAGAAACGGGCATTTATGATACATGTAACAATTACCAATACATTGCATAAACGATTTTACCTCCATCTGCTTCTACCATTCGTGCTATTCCTCAGAGTTGGCAGAGACCGAAGATCGGTTTTCTGAACTGGAATTGAGACTCTGGGGAGTAATAACTCGTCGCCTTCACAGCCTTCGACTGGTATTGCTGTGAAGGCGACGAAGATTCGTCAATTTAAACTGTAAAATGTCCCATAACATGGAAAACATAACCATAGAATCATAATATTTTCATAACAAGAATTTAAACTTTGCTTAGTTAAACATACCTGGGCCGTAGGATGAGGTCGACTAATGGATGCAAGATGCTATGGAGAGCCGTAATTATTTTATCATCCCATTTTAACTTTCGTACTTGTACTTAAAATACACATTCATAAAAAAGTTTCCAAAAAAAAAAAAAATGTCGAGTCTACAGAATCGACTAAACCTGTCGCTCTGATACCACGCTGTAACGCCCCGACCCGCATGGATCGGAACATCACTAGATTAACTATACTTTAGCCGTTGATTTAATAGAATTAACATTACCCTTCGCGGAAAGCTTAAACATTTAATTTATGAAATTTAAATCAACATAATTTGTTAAAAGAAAATAATTCAATACTATAAACAAAACAATTCAAAAATGTCTTTAGAATATCTTCCGTGCATGCATCCACAATTGACGTCAAATTTTAGGCAAAACTTTAAAAATAATGTTGCTGTTTTCTTTTTCTATCTCATATGGGTAGTGACAAAATAAATTCGTTTGCATAACTATCGACCTCGAAACTTCGTGAACCTTTAATACAAGGTAGAAAACTCTTTATAATATGACATATCCAAAAATTGGGCTCCGTCGGCAACAGATAGGGCATTAAAATATTTTTCGAAACCCCACAGCAACTCGGGTTGGGAGGAAACCCAGCACAGTTCACTTAAAATATCATATAAAATTTTACACAAATCGAACTGACATGAATTTAGCTATATCCAGTAGCTAGCCCCTGAGACTATCATATCCAATTTCTTTTGTCCAAAAACATCAAGTAGCGGGTGAGATATAAATTTTTGAAGCCAAGGGCAGAAACTGAAAAACAGCAACACTCACCCGTGCAGTTTACTTAACATGACGTATAAAATCCTACTGACATCAGATTGACATGATTTCAAGTTCATTCAATAGGTAACATGTAAGTTTATCCAATGCCACTGATTTTGTCTAAAATTTCCAAATAATGAGTGAGTTATGATTGTTTGAAATCAACTACAGAAACTGGAAACCCAGCAACACTTTCTAGTCCAGTTTACTCTAAGTTACCTATAAAATTTTACCGACATTGGATTGACTTGATTCCAAGTTTATTTCATAGCTAACCTATGAGGCTATCAAACGCCACTGGTTTCATTGAAAAATTCCAAGTAACGACTAAGTTACGGATTTTTGAAGTCAAGTCAGAAACGAAATTTCTAGAAAAACAGCAACGTTACTTTGCTAACATCTTTTTTTAAAATATAAACCAGCGACTTGTAAGATAATTTCCATAATGCATAACTTATTCATAAATAAATGTATTTAGAACAGTTCCACAAACAACATTTCATAGGAAACAAATTATTTAAAGTAAACATTTTCGTAGTAAAATTGAAAACATTAAATCACCGGCTCTCCATAGCACGTTGCATCATTCTTTACCATCATCCACGTCCCAAGCAAATCATATCAAATCAACCTGTAGAGAGAGAATTAACCCATGAGTTTGAAACTCAATAGATGTCATCAGTGCGTTTCGTTAACAAGTTATAAAATTTCGAACTATAGATTCATACCGTCGCACGTAGAGGGATTTTCGGCAAAATCCAATTTCTGTGGAGTTATGATTTAACATAACGCATAGAACCGGAGAATGATCATTCAACTATAGTGGTGCCGAAACACCGTACCCGAAGGTACCATTACATTCATACTTTTAAATGGAAAAATCATAACTTGAAAACGAAACCAACACTTGCACCTCTTCCTACCTTTGTTAAAAGCTTTTGAAAGTATAATGTTGGATAATTGTTGTTGCTTCCCGACGGTATCAGAACTTTTAGAAATATGCTCCTCTCCTATTCTTTTGAATATCTTTTTTTTCCTTGATCAAAGTGTGCACTCTCCTTCACACCCTTGCTATTCTTTCAAACTTTACTTAACATAAAGATTTTTTTTTAGAGAAAATAAGTGTAATCTCGGATTTGAGAAAAGGTGTAGTTAAAAAAATGCTTTTCCTCTTCTTGTAACCTCCATTTTTAATGGAAAACTAAATGGAAGAGTTATATTATCATTAATCTTGTTAAATTGAGTCTTTAACTAAGAAGTTGAAGAGTTTTAAGCCCAACAAATAATTTTATAAAAATACTTCATAAAAACATCTGCATGATAATTCGAACCTGGGTGGCCAATAAGAAATATCATGCAGATGACCATTGTGGCAACCCAGTTATTCATTAAATCTTTGAAATCAAATTTACTTAAATTTAATGTTTTAAAGTATTGGGCTTATAAATAACTTATGGCTTGTACTTTCATAACTCTAAATGGGTCGAGATTCCATAATTTATTTCTTAAATGGACTATACCAACCAAATTAAGAATATAAAATCTGGGACATTACAGTGGAGGTGGTTTTCCTCCTCTTGGATCAACTTTGCAGATGGAGTGAAGGTGTCGACGTCGTGAACATCACAATTGTGCTTGTGCCAGTTGATTTTGCTCCAAATATCTTGCCGAGGTCACTGGTGAGTGTCTCCATGGATGTTGAGTTAAGATTAGGTTTAATTGTGGTCACTGCCTGCCTTGATTTCATGTATGCAAAACATGGTTATGTTGATTTTGGCTGTCGAATTTTTAATGCAATTGATACTGAAAATGATGTTGTCCTATGGATGGACATGTTAAAAATTGTCTGTTATAAGAGGCATTAGAATTGTTAGGATTAAAGAAGTGTGAAAAAATGAGGCATAATTTATCTACCTTGGTTAGGTTGCTTTCTGCTGGTGCTTCCATTGGGGCTCTGACTGTAGTTAAAGAAATTTCCAATTGATTTTCTTCTCCAGAAGTGTGCAGTTTCGAAATAGAGACACAGTGAAACCGACCAAATAATTAAAGACGAAAATATGAACAATATGAAATTTAATTGATCACACAACAATCATGAAAATTGTGGAAGATGAGAATTTATTATACCAAAAAAAATAATTGTCTTACAAGATTTTGATCTTCTCAATCTAATCTAAATAATTCTCTCTTGTTTCTAATGTATACAATAATGATCTAATTGTTATAATCTCTCGAGTCTTTCCTTTTCACCTTTTTTTAAAAGTGTCTATACCTTGTAGAGTATTTATTGAAGTCAAATCTTGAAGTTGTGGAGTCCAAAATGAAGAAGAAGTTCCAAAATTCGAATAAATCGATAAAACCTCGATCAGGTTACTGTTGCAGCGCCCGGGCGCTACGCATAGAGCTCAGGCGCTATGTGCCTAGCGTTTGGGTGCTAGGTCTCGGGTTAACATTCCAAAACATGTTTTTTGTCATCCAAGAGTCTATTTTCAAGTCAAACTCCTAATTATTATTGAAATTTGATCTCCACAACCTAGGACTCTACAAACTCAAGTACCTTAAACTTCCTCCAATCAACAAAATCCCAAATTACATGGAATACAATCAACCAAGACTTCTAAACCAAGATTAAACAAGTTTCCTTCATGAAACAAACTTCTAAATCACAAAGAATTTTTGTCACAAAACCTAACAACCTTTTTAGGCGTGTGACTGGATTTCAAACCTTCTTGTGCTTGTGGATGACATTTAGGTCTTCCTTGGTGATTCCCATGTTTCATAGGTTATGTTAAACCCAATAATTTGGCTAATTTTGCTTTCTGTGGATGCGTAAAACCAACTTGTGAGGAGTCGACTAAACCCCTCTCAGTAACTTGGGGTGACAAGGCATCGAACCTTCAACATGTGGCTCCATTCCATATATGGTAAAAATTGCTCATGGGACTGTGGTCTGCTCACTTTCTCAAGGGGTTCGAAGATAGTAAAAATTGATGCCCTGTTCTTACTGATTGATATTGCACTAAAACAATCTATTCAATTGAGCATTGGGCAGCAACATGACCATATCTGGCATTTTGATCCCGGTGGCAAGTATATGGTACATAGTGGATCAATCTCTTACTTAATTCTCAAGCGCGTGATGAGGGACTGAGTGGAAATTGGTTGACTCGGTGGTGGAAAGTGATCTGGAAATTCCGGATTCCCCCGAAAGTTAAGATGTTTATCTGGAGAGTTTTTACCATGCCTTTCCCAAAAAATCCAATCTGCTGGCCTGGCATCTGAATGTGGCATTTTGCTGTTTCCGGTGTGGCTTTTGAGAGATGAAATGGGCTGTATGGACTGAGAGAAAGAGGGTGGTTCATGGTGTGCATGCAAGAACCCCGAGGGCTCTAATTGAATCTGCTTTGTCCTTCCACAATTCTTTCCTGCCGAGCTGGAAAACCAGTTTTCATATGGTGGAGAAACAGCAGCCGGTTGTTGTAGTGTGGAGAGGTAGTAGAATGCAGCAGCGTGTCCTACGACTTAATTATATTGCATCTGTCATCTGTGCATTTGGATGCTGATTTATTGGTATACATAGGGTGCCGCGGAATGCAAAGGGATACATGGTCGTGGCTTATGCTTGCAGGCCTTGCTGGCCATCGGAAGATGCTGAGGCTTTATCCTTGCTATATGGACTCTCTTTTGCTGTTCAGAATGGTATTAGCGTTGTCAAAACACGATGTGTTCAAGGCCTTATAGCCATCAATGGCTTTGCTTCAATTGCCTTTCTGTTTGGTGACATTGCTTTTTGGAGACGGGTGTGGCTCGTGACTACATTCCTAGAAATAGGAATACTGTGGCTCATTCTTGGTAGAAATTTGATATCTTTTTTTCCGTCTCCGCAAATCATTTTTTTTCCACAAGGGATCGCGATGTCTTTCTACGGGATCATGATTGTCTCGCTTCTTATGCAGTTTCTTCCCCAGTTTGTCATCAACGAGCATATCGTAATCCTTTCTTTAATGCGTCGTGTACTCGTGACGATTTGATTGAATAAAAAGCTACTTCTCTACGTTAAAAAGAAAAAAGAAAAAACATAAATATTTATGTTATTTTTCATCAAATAATAACTCGAGATCCCAATGGGTGTGGGGACATTTATCCCAACAAATGTATAAATAACATTTATTTATCTCAATCTAAATCTGCAAATATTTGTGGATTCAATTAATTAGCCTTTAAGGGTTCTGTGGTTAATCCATATCCAAATGGGAATAATGGATCATAATGAAAATCTTCAACATTAATTGGAAGCTGATCAACATTCTTGAACCATGTACGTGGAAGCTTTCCTGTAAAACCATAGTCGCCTAATAAAACATCAGCAACGCCTTGACCTTCAGTTCCTGGAAGCCAAGCAGCTACCAGAGCATCAATTTGAGCAAGGTATGGTTGAATGACGACTGGACGGCCTGTTATAAGAACGACGACACACTTCACTGAGCCACACACATTTGTAATGATACTCGGGCCTGGATCAGGAATTGTCAAGTTTAAGTTATCGCCGTTTGTCTCTGCATACGGTGGTTCACCCACCACGACAATGGCGTACGAGAAGTTTTTGGACTTGACATATCCAGTATCTGGATTTTCACTGAACACGACTTCTGTTTTAGGGTCGACAGTATTCTTTACAGCAGTAAGGATAGTTGTACCTGAAATTACATGGCTAAAGACATTTAGGATTCTACCATAGATGAAGTTTTGAAAATATCATGTTAGAAGCTATGAACTTAAGCCATGTTTGATTGCAATGTGGAAAACGAATTCCATTTTGGCTATTTGATTGCAACGTAAAAATGAAAACCGAATTCCAAGGTACAATCACTTTAAGTTGCATTTTCTTTGTTTTCATAGAAAATGAATTCTTTGGTTTGGTGGGTTTTTATTTTCCATCTAACATGGAATTGGAATTTCTTTCTACCTTTACCTATCAAACGGACACTTAATATAAAAGAGACATAAAATAGACCTTATTTATAGAGTTACAAATACTTATATTACCGTGTGTAATGTTACCGCTTTGTCCTTGCCATTGAATCGTCCACCCGCCACATTGATTACCAATATTGTCCGCGTGAGTTCCCGCCACAAGTATCTTCGACGCCTTTCTCGGAAGTGGTATCAACTCCTCATCGGCCAATTCACCATTTTTTAGCAAAACAAGTGATTTTCTCACTGCTTCTCTTGCTAATTCTCTATGCTCCTGTTAAAATTACACAAGTTGATGGACTAATTAAACTTCACCATAACACAAGGGGTTTTGAATAAGTTTACGACTGACCTGACATCCTAGGTACTTAGCCATGCTATAATCAGCCAATGGGTTCTCAAATAGACCCATAATGAATTTGACTCTTAAAATCCTCTTCACTGCATCATCAATTCTGGTCATGGGTATGATATTATTTTTCACCAACATGGTTAGACCATCAATGAATTCTGTGTAATTGAATGGAACCATTATCTGCAATTTTGCTCATGTTTAATACTTCATACCAAACATAAAGATATAAAGTTTCGAGTTATAAAAGCATATAAACCATGTCGATTCCAGCACCAACTCCGGCTAGAATTGAATAGGTATAGTTTGCATGAGCTGGTGAAGTCATTGTGTCAATGCCCTCCATATCAGATATAACAAATCCCTGCAACAACACAACCCGAATCAAAAATTGATCTCAATGTCTTAATTCAATCAGTCAGATAAAATGTCTATATCGAAAATGAGGTTTACTCTGAAACGTAGTGTCTTCTTAAGAAAACCAGTGACAAGATCACGATTAGCATGCATTTTGACTCCATTCCAGCTCGAGTATGAGACCATGACGGTTGACACGCCCTTAATGATGGAATTGTAGTAGGGTGGCATATGGATACTAAGTAGTTCGTGTCTGCTTGTCAATGTGTTGTTCGCATTGATGCCGTTGGTTGTACCACCATCACCCACGTAGTGCTTTGCACATGCTGCAACCTTTTCTCTGTGTCAAATACAAGTCAAATATATTTACTCAAGCAATAAGGGCAAGACAAGTGTTAGATTAGGTTAGAAGTGTAATCGCGCCAAGCTATTCTTTGCCATTCGGGTGTCGGCCATGAGCACGACTCGGCTATAGAGGGGTCCAACCCACGGTCTAGGCCGGCACATTGTGACAGATCTTGATTAGGTCCAAAGATATCAAAATTCAAAAAGTTCATTGAAAAATATTGCAAAGAATTATTGGTTGAGGTCATCCTTGTATGTAGTGTTTGTCCTCATACAAAATCTAAATATTCCAGAAATACGTGAATGGGACAGATATAGTACAAAAAAAATCACTGAAATGAAAGATTTACATCGTCGAAAACTTACTTTCCATCAACGTAAGGAACGCCTTTTTGAAAATTAGCAGGTATATCTCCTTGTAACCCTGGTACCATCTCAGTCATTGCTTGAACTACCTTTGGATCTTCACTATAACTTTCGTAGCAACGGCCCCATCTTGGATCTCTACATACCTATTAATCGATCAATTGTTAATTAATAATAGCGATTTATTTTAGCGAAGTTGCAGATTATATTATAAACATTCAGATGAGACTAATTACTGCAATGCAAGGTGCAAAAGTATAAGGAATGCCTGTTGCTCTGATTTCAAGAGCAGTTGCAGCTCCGATCTTCTTCACCAGTTGGGGATCCCTATTCAAATGAAAAGATATTCGTATAAACTAATAATGATATGGGTTGAACACTAATCCCTACTGCAAACAGAAAATATGAACACAATAAAAACAATCAGAAAACAAGCAAAATAGACCGTCGGTATTTTGACTATGCCCCTGTTTGGTCTCCGTTTCCTTCAACACATTTTTCTTCAAAAACTCATTTTCAACCACACATTTCATGGAACAATCGGGAGAATATCAAGAAAACGAGCCATTAGATTATGAAACTCGTTACTTTTGTCAACTTTTCAACCACTCATTTCATCAAATTTTATCAGATTTTTATCTAAACTAAACAGGGTCTATGTGTTATTCACATTAAACGGCCACTAAAAATACTGATGCATCATAGGAATATTAAGGCGAACTAATAAAATCAGTATATAACTGCATCTCAACTTGCCTTGTAGCTCCAAGACCAATATTGTGAGGAAAAATTGTAGCATTATAGGCATTGTTGTGTCCATGAATTGCATCAATCCCATATATCATTGGTATTCCAAGGCGGGTCGATAAAGAACCCTTCTGGAATTCATTCACCATGTCGACCCACATCTCAGGAGAGGCTCGTTGAGCTGGAACGCTACCTCCCCCACTCAACACACTCCCTGTTCCAACAACCAAAAACTACTTGAAGTCCAAATATAAACTTCAGCGAAATCTCATCTGGTATCAATTCAAAAACAGACTTATGCCCATAAACTATGAGTTGAACTACAGAAAAACGTTGTATTTGTAGATACCTATATAGTATTTCTTCATGACCTCAGCTGATGCCACGGACCGTTCGATTTGAGTCATTTGGCCTATTTTTTCTTCTAAGCTCATCCTGCTCATCAGGTCCTTGATTCTGCGATTCAATGGCCGGTTAGGATCTTTATAGATTGTGTATTCTGCATTTGCTATAGCCTCCCAGCAATACAACACTAGAATAGCAATCAAGAATGCCGGAACTTTGGCCATTTTTTGGCTCAAAATTCATTAAAAGATGAATTTTTTGGAAACTTGCAGACCAAAACTCAATCAAACAATCGATATAATGAAGTCAGTCATATATATAATAATTGGAGAACCAAAATTTTGAAATCACTTTAAGAATAAGATAAGTATTGCTTATCTGCGTTGGTTAATAGAATCATGTTAGCGTGTAGAAGAAAAATCCAAGTGTCACGGGATGAATTGGTATCAAAGATTGGCCCACAATGCACATGACTCGTTTTGGCTTATGCACAGCAGTCAAATATGCGAATTTATATTATGGATAAAAATATAGAATTCCTCTGAGCCGTGTATTTGTAGCAAATTGGTCTTTTTGCAATCAGCACGATAATCTGCTGCTCACTCGGTTGGGGAAATTTCACTGGCAGTGCCTTGAAATAAACCATGTTCATATGCTCTCGCCAACTGCTGTCTAAGTGAACGAGGCCTGCACCCTCTCTCAACTTCTTTTCTTTTCTGTATTATAACTTTGGTTCAGATTTCTTTGAAAAGATTACAGTAGGCATATTCACACTGCATTTTGTGGATGGCCAATGCTCTACGACCTCTTTGCTGAGCCTTTTGCTATCTTTTCATTAAAATAAAGTATATCTTTTCCGTTCTCTCAGATAAAGACACGGACAGACCCCTATGGACCGCCAGCTAAGCTAACCTGGCCTGGAAGGACTTGCCGGAACTTGAACCTGTTCTTAAACCTCTAGGTTCAAGAACTCGGCTGAAGACCATTTTACAAACAGACTACTGCCTTAAAAATGAGTATCAGTGTAGCGAACTTCTGTTTGATATTCCGCAACAGGGTACATAACCAGTATAGTTCGGCTCACTCGAGAATGATGTTCTCAATGCAATTTATTTTGGAAAATGCACATGGATAAAAGTCATCCTGCTGTAATAAGACAAGTATAGCATTGGGAACACCCCATAGCTCAGAAAGAAACCTGGAACGTGACCATATGATTCTAAAATCAACATTCGGCACTTTCGAATAGGGAAGGTAACTAAATCAACTGGGGACGACCATTGACAGGATGATAAACACATTCATGACCACGAACACTGGAGTTCGCATTCCACACAAATTTTATAACAATCACAACATACGCAATGCCATATTTCCCAGTCACCATACTCTTTTTAAAGTTTAAATACATAGCCATACTTCAATTCCAGAGAGAGAGAGAATCGTAAAAGCAACTAGGGAGGAGGGCGGTGTGTTGTCAGTGTACACAGTTTGCATGCCATATTTCCCAGTCATCATACTCTTTTTAAAGTTTAAATACATAGCCATACTTCAATTCCAGAGAGAGAGAGAGAGAGAATCGTAAAAGCAACTAGGGAGGAAAGCGGTGTGTTGTCAGTGTACACAGTTTGCAAATTTATATATCATTAACAGAGGAGGAAATACAATTGGATAGAATCTCAAGACAGTATAAACTAAGCAATATTTACTTCATTTCCTAACTTATTCTGCGTCACAATATTCATAAAAGTTGGCACGTTATGAAACACAAAAACATATCAACATTTGGGATCATTATCAATTCTCTAACTATCGGCAGCTCTGAAAACCGTCAACAGAGAAAGGAAGAGGTTGATGATATCTAGATACAGTGCGACTGCAGCCCAAATGTATTCATCATAGGTGTATCGCTTGATCAGATTATCAGTGTCATAAATGATGTAACCGCAGAATATTATTGATGCAAGACAGCCGTAAATCATCACAGATATTCTCCCCAGGGGAAACAGAATCTGAAATATTAAGACAAGATAATCAGCATCCGATTAGAGGGTCAAAAGAACTTGATAATTGAAGATGGATCCAAAACACGTGGAAATGTGTATCCACAAACCTGAATCAGCGCGAACAGCACAAGTACAACAAGAGCTCCAAACAAAAATGGCCCTAGAAAATTGAAATCGTGACCTCTCTTAGCAGCCCAAAACGTGTATAAAGTGAGACTAACCACCACCGCAGCTGTTAAGATAACTGACTCCAGAATAACTTTCCCTGACACCAATTTCAAGCCACACATAATGTAAGTAGACTACACTAAAATCTTATTAACAGGCAATGAGTATGAAGCTTGAGAGCAAGGCAAAAGAATCTGTTCGAAAACTAATGCACAGTAACGTCTTACAGAAATCCTTGACCACAAACAACCTCGCCGGTTTATATACAATGTCAGTCTTTGCAAATCTTTTACCATTAGACCTAAGATCTTATACTGAGTATTTAAATTCACATAATGTCAAGTCGGCAAATTTCATAAGATGCCTCAACTATATACAAGTAAATAATTATCATGAACAAATTCTCAGCATTATGTAGATCAACCAAATTCTTATACGCAGACGATGAAACACTAAAGAGTGCCCTAACAAAATCTTTCTACACGCTCCTTAACTCTTCCCTCTCATTCAATACTTTATCTGAACTTAGTACATAAGATACAGGATATGAGAGCACCCCCAGAGACAAGCTACTCATTGGTGCACGTTACAGAAACGTCTCTCATTCAAGTTCATGATTTCTCTGTGATTGTCCAAACATTATTATCATTTTTTTTTTCAATAACCTATTTTCTTCATCGCTTTAGAGGCTCTTGAAATGGAAGTTAAATTAAATACTCTTTTGAAAATCAAGAGAATTATAAGAGGATTTACTATACTCTCCGTCATAATATGCACATTTCATAATAAAAAGACCATTTCCCATAAGAGGTGGCTTTCAATTTCTTGAATTTCTTAGCAACTCGTACTCCAGTCAACAATTCATAACTATAACAACAAGATGAAAACTCTATCCAAAACCCCCATCTCAATACCAAATTTTTAAAAAATGAAAACCATAATCATTTACCACTGGTGAATGCACAAGTCAAGCCCACAACAAAAGCAAGAGAAACGGTGAACAATCCAAGCAAGAAATAATTCACCGGATGCTTCTGGTGGTAGTAATACAGGGGGCACAAAACTGCAATCACACAAAAAAAAAAAAAATTAACCAATAAAACCAATTCAATCCATATATCAAAAATATTTGAAACAATCAATTGCAGGAGAAGATAATAATCGTACCAATAAAGGGGGTGATGATTAGAACAATATACACGGCCAAACCCGCCCCAGTGGTGGTAAAGAAAACCGACACTGGACGAACGGTAACCACAACAGATGCAGCAGCAATTGTGAGAAGCAATTGAAAAGTCACTATGGTATATACTTTCCGAATAAACGACCACCGGAGTTCCGGTCTCTCCAGCATCATCGGATACAACGGCCGGTGACCCGACTCCACGTCATCCTTCCGGTATGCTTGATTCCACATCTTTCACACAAGAATAAACCCAATAAATTCTAGAAGTTTTTTCTTAAATATTTTTGTGAAAATCTGATCGCAGTTTGGAATTTGAGTTACTTGGCAAGGGAGGAGGACGAAGAGTGCTTATAAATGAGAGGACGAATGAAAATTGGATTAAGGAAAGTTCTTGATGTCTCGCGTGCAAGCTTTGCACGTGTCGATGATTCAAACTCTGGGCCTAACGATTCCAGATTTCTCCGGGTTTATCTTTTCCTTCCTATGCACTTTGCCTATGTTTGTTTGTAAGGAAACCCACGCTTTCTTGATTACGAAGTTTTACAAAAATAACAGCTGTTTGAAGGCAAGTTTGGCATCACCTTTGAAAATAAGTTTTTGAGATTCAACAGTTATTTTTGAATTTATTTGAAGTACTTCTTTGAATTAGAATATTAAAAAAAAAAAAAAATTAGCCGCATCATTGACGGTCCCCACCTACCCTGAGCCTTAGTGAATGAGGTAAATCGCAAGTTATGCCTTCAAGGGTACATGGTGGAAGGTTGCTTGTACACTTGCACTTACCCAATGGTCAAATCCATATTTTAGGATTCGAATCCTTGACACGACAGCCTCAAGTAAAGTTGAAGTTTTTCCACCTTCCTCTTTGATCACTTGGAGATGTGCCCTGGGTCACTTCTTCGAATTAGAATAGCTTTTAAAAGAGGTTGATCCAATATAACTTTCTCTAAAAGTACCAATGATATATAAGAGCCTGTTTGGTGCACATTAAAATAAGAGAATGTATTTTTTTGAAGTAATGTGTTAGAGGATACGTAATTGAAAAATAAGGAAAAATTATTAATGTGATGGAAAATATTATTTTATTGAAGAATGTGTGGTTGAAAATGAGTATAAGAATAAAAATAAAAAAAATAATGTGGATCAAACAGGGGCTAAAGTTACTTTACAAATTAGTTTTCAAACAAATAAAAAAAGTAGATTTCTTCAAAAAGTAAAGAAAAAATTATGTGGAACGGACCCCTAATGTGTTAAAGCACTTTAATCAAATTCACAAGAGAATATACAATTAGCCAATGTGTGATTTGGTGAATATTAAAATCTGATTTTTAATAGATTTTGATAAAAAAAAATTGTGAAATATGCGACTGAAAAGTTATAAATTCCATTAAATACATTATTTAAATTAATGATTAAATTAAAATTAAAATTAAAATTTAATTCTTAATATCTCACATTTATTTCAAAAATAATATCTACAAATTTATGTATTCTTGAGTACGTAACTTTACGGGTCTATTTCAAATCAAAACAATCCTTTATTTGTTTGAAAGTTGACTATTTTGATTTTGTTGGTACCATGCATGATTTGATTTAACTAAAAAAATTAACTAAACTTTAAGCTAAAGTCAATACTAATTTTAGTTATAAATTTTATGAAATTTACAACTGTTCATTTAAATATTTCATCAATTTTTTATTAAAATCTACTGAAAATTTTGATTTTTATCTAAAGAAAATGGAGAGATATATGCAACCGTACAAGCTACTTTTAAACTTACAGAACAAGCTTCAATTTAGTGATGTTCGTAGAAGTGGCAGTGGATCGAGTCGAGCTAGTTCGATCCTTAGACACCTAATCTCCACTCAGCACATGACTCGTCTCGATACGAGTCCAAGAAGTCCATGGATCGAGCCGCGATGAACTGCTATGAGCGGATCCTCCCGTTTGTCACCCCTAAATGCTCGTGATTATTTTCAACTAATTAAGCATAATACTTATTAAGGCACCGTTTGGTAACCATTATTCTAGAAAAGAATGCATTCTTTGTGTCAAATCACACTTTTTTTGTGGTGGAAAATGAAGGAAAAGTTATTGATGTGATGGAAAATATTATTTTATTGATGAATGTGTGGTTGAAAATTAGTAGAAAAATGAGAATGAAAAAAAGAATGGATACCAAACAGAGGTTAAGTAATATTCTAGTTGTTTAAATCATAATCAAAAATAAGTACAAGTTACTATAAATATAACATTTATTCCAAGTTTTAGTTCTAGAGCATGCTTAACTAAGCTTAAAATTCAATTAAAATTGAAAAGATAGCTGTTATTGAGTTTCACTAATCTAATAAAAGTCAACAATAACGGCTAATTTTTCAATTTTAATCCGATTTTAATCTCTACCGAACACGCACATAATAAGTAATAACCTTGCAAACAGATCAATCAACTATTTTATTAATTTGTTTATATATTTCAAATAACTTAAATAATAATTACCAAAGGGCGAAACACGATTTAAATTTTAAATAAAATCAATCTATACTATAAGTTTAAGAACGATCTATTATATTGAAGAATTTTATTACTTTCATTTTTATGTTTTTTTTCATAAATTATGATGTACCTAACATGTTCTAGAGTTATATTTCGTAAGTCGAAAATAACAATAGTAATTTCTTTAAATAAAAGAACTAAAATTTAATATGATTGTCAACTTGAGCACATTACACTAGAAGAGTTTCAATTAATTTTATCGACTAATTTGTACTCAACAAAGTTGTAATAACGTAAAGATTTAAGAAAATATCAACTCAAAAATATCAAACGACTCGAATCTTGGTCCATGTCGACAGATCAATTTGAAACTAACGAGACTCTATTTTCAAGTGTTCATATCACATTAGGGTTCATTGACTTTACGGTACAGATATATACATCTATAGATCATTTAAACTGAATATATCTAATCAAATCGTATCTCCAACCAGTATAAAATCTCAAAGGATCATCGCTAAACATTAGAATGAAAAGAATAAATATTAGCATATACATCCATTTTGCACATTCGTTTGCCTTGAACATTAGACCATGAGTGGGAATGGTATAACGTCGTCACTCGTCAAAGGTCGCATATACTATAGCACGATTTAATTCGATTAATTAGACATATAAAGAGGTTGGTTAAAATCAAAAAATTTGAAGATATTAAAAATAAGAAAGGAGGATAGTCTCACAAAAATACTAACCTAAAATAAGGGTGTTAATTGGTCGAGCCAGCTTTGTCGACCCTCGTGCTCAGCTCGGCCAATTGCACCAGCCAGATCGTTTAAAAAATGGCTAGGCAAGCCAAATTGTAACTCATTGGCGTACACAAATATGTGTTTCTATTCAGTTTGAAATATCGTCGCCACATGTTATTACTCAATTCACAATGTTATTTTAATTAAAGACCTTGTGTATTTAAGTGTTGATGAAGTTGCGGGTGTTGTGAATATGTCACGGCTATTCTGGACAATATCATGTAATGAAAGCATTCCGCACTCCACCAGACAACCATACCACTAGAAAGCCTCACTGCCCACTACAAATTGAATCCCTAAATCAACATCAAATGAATAAAAAACCTTCGGATGCAAAAATGATTTTATGAGCTCAGTTTTGATGTTGATTTAGGGATTCAATTTGTAGAGGGCAGTGAGAACTTTCTAGTCGTATGGTTATCTGGTGGTTTGAGAGGTGGTTGGCAGGAGTATAGTAATTGGCGGAGGGTGAAGGCGATGGCGGAGGGTGAAGGCGATGGCGGTGGCGAGTGATGGTGGATGTAGTTGTGTCAACGAACCCAGTCGAGCCGAGAAAAAAAAGCTCGAGCCGAGTCGGAGCTTTTTTGGACCAAGCTTTTTTTAGCCCGAGCCGAGCCCGGCCAAAAAAAGTTAGGCTCGGCCCGAGCTTTCAGCCCGAGCCTTAGCGGGTCGAGTCGAGTCGATTTTTTTTTTTTTTAAATCTACATTTTTAAAAAAAAAAAATTGTACATTTTATGCGTGTTATAAATTAAAGAAATTATAAGAGTTAAAACCCTCTTCCTTTATCCGGGTTTGGGATCGACTACAATTATCGTAGGTGGAGTTAAAATTGTACACGAATAAAATATTTCATGTACAATTTTTCTTGAAAAAAATAAAAAATTACATATTTTTTTGAAACTAAACAATTTAAAAACTTACAATATCTTATGATTTAACCTTTAATTTGTTGTAACTCTTCGGCCATTATACTATCAACTTGTTCTTGAAGACGTAATTCCGCATATTCTCGGTCCTTCAAACATATTAAAGCCTCCAATATATCTTCTTTTAGTTTTGATCGTTCTTCAAATGAAACTCGACCACTTAAACTAAATGTAGCCTCCGATGCTACTGTAGACACCGGCGGTGTTAGTAGATCGTGAGCAATTTTTGATACAATTGAATACTGCCATTCGTTACACTTCCACCATGATAAAAGACTAAATTTCTATAATTCTTGTTATTGTAACATACTAAGAACGTCTGCGCACATATACTTAGCTAACTCGGAGGAAATTTCAAGATTTGTACCACTAACATCTATTGCTCTAGATATTGACGAACTAGAACTAAATGATGGAACACTAGTATTGGTCTCTAAATAACTCCATTTATTATCTGCATTTGTTGAAACGTTTCTTAAAAAAGAATTTTGGAATGTAGAACTACATTGACGTTCTTTTTCAGCGTAATGGTTATACATTTCACATAATATTGATTCTATATGCACATGTGATAATTGTACATTCATAAAATTTGAAATCCCTTTTATAGTAGCTTTTGTGTCAGTTAAATTAAGTCGAGTGTCCATCACCGAAGCTAATAAAAATAAAGAGGGTATCTATTCCTAATATTTACGAAATTTTGATTCCATAGAATAAACTACATCAACAAAAATTGACAAACTCCTATATTTTTGAAATACTTGTGCAAAATAGAAAAAATGTTGTAAAACAAGTGAAGATGTAGGGTAATAAACACCGCTACATTCCTTTGTGGTATTGAAAAAAAATTTTAAAATTTTTTTCACGACAAATGCAAGATTCAATTCCCAATCTTCCAAATTATGTTCGGGTCCATATGTATGCCTACCATTATAATACATCCAAATAACTTTATCATAATTTTCATACGAGTGTAACATAAGATATGTAAAGTTTCATCTATGTAATACATCAGTGACAAATGATTTCTCTTATAAACCATACTTTACACATAAACTGTTAAATGCTTGCTTTCTTGCCGATGATATAGTAATAAAATTAATTGTTTGCCTAATTTTATCTTAACGGTAATTTTATATGTTTTAAACCATCTTTTACAATCAAATTAATAATGTGGCATGCACAACGTTGATGAAAAATAAACCTCCAAATGTAGGATTCAAATCTTTAATAAATTTTTCGACAACAACTTTGTTTACACTAAAATTATCAAAAGTAAAATTTCGAATCATTTCTTATATACCATATTCTTGTATAATATCTTTTAAAACCATGTATATGTTAGTCGCATTATGAGGATATTCTATACATCTGAATGCAATAATTTTTTTATGCATAATCTATAGGTGATCAATGTAATGAGGTGTAACAGCAATATAACTTTTTTTATTAACACCGATCCATAAATCAGATGTAAATAATATAACAAAATTAAAAGATTTTAGACTTTCAATAGCAGTTTGTTTTCTTATGTTATATAATTTTATAGTATCAGAACAAAGACTATTTCTACAATAAGAATGATACTTGGGTTGGAGGGAACAAAGACTATTTCTACAATAAGAATGATACTTGGGTTAGAGATAACTTTGCACAAGACGAGTAAAGTGGACTGACTCGATCATCGTTATTGGCATCTCTGTTGCAACCACGTATGCAGTCATTTTTTCACGAAATCTTTCCTGTGAATATACAAAAGTGGAAAGAGTAGAACCGGAACCGGTAAATGTTAGTTCGGTCTGTTTCGGGTCAAGACCGATTGGTTTCACTTTGCAACTTCTTAATATGTGTTTATTTAAATGCGATGTGTTTGAAATGGACTTCCAACTAAGTTATTTACCATAATAATTGTAACATGCTTTCCAAATATCAATTCCATTTTGAACCCCAACTTTTTTACGAGTCATATGTTACCAACAATCCGCAGACTCTTTGTTCGACTTTTAAACCCTACTACTTCCTCCTCTTCGATATCCTCCAAATCAATTGGAACATTTTAAGATACATCGTATCCCAATAGAATACGTGAACTACCTTTAAACTGATTAATCTCATCACTAATAAAATCCATATGTAAGTATTATAGTAAAGAATATTGAAAAATAAAGTAAAAGAAATTGGAGAGTAAAATACTGAATATTGTGTAAAGAATTTGAGAGAATAATATTGAAATTGAATATTGCGTAAAGAAATTCGAGAGATTGATATGGATTTGTAAAAATTTTCCCGTATTTATAGAGAAAAATATATATCTGTTTTAACTATATTTAACACAAAAATTTAAGTTATGACAAGACAATTGCATGAAAAAAATTGACGTATATTTTTTTGATTGCGTGCACGCCAGCTACGTGCATGCAGCTACAATTTTGTAGCGGGAGGCCAGGCAGCTACATGCCTACTGTGCAGCATGCAGCTTTAATTTGAAAAAAAGAAATATATATATTTACAATTTCGAATTGCAAAAGACAGCTACAATGTAGTAGCAAACAGCTTTAATTTGAAATCAAAAATTTATTTATTTTTTTTATTAATGCTTGACACGGGCCGTTTCGGCCCGTGAAGCCCCAAAATGGGGCTCGGCCCGAACAGAGCTCGAGCCGTGCGAGCCTTCGAGTTTTTTTTGCCACCACAGGTGGGTGGGATAAATAAGAGAGATAATGAATTTTTTTTTTATTTTGATTTTTTTTTATTTATTTAATATGGTAAAATAGCAAAATTACCATTTTACTTATTTTAAATTTGGTCAAAATCAACTCATTTGATTGACTAACGGTCAAATGCATGGTTTCCATCCATTTGGACATCTGCTACATATTTTTGAAAGGTTTAGGACATGTGGTGGCACAAAGTGAAGGTTAAGGTAAAGTCTGCAAAAAATGAAAAGGTTTGGGACCGTTGCTGCAATTTTTTAATGTAATAATTAATATAAAATATTTTTACTGTCTAATAATTAATATAAAATATTAAAAAATAACTAGTAAAATCATGTTCTTTCGACCCATATATTTCGAAAAGAAATGACTAGGTATAGAACAAACTTTTACTATTTTTTTGTACTACAGAATAAAGAAGTTTCAAATTACATAAATCTTGGCCAAACTATAGGAATAGTATCAGAAAGCAAATGAGAAGATAAATCATCCGGAGGTGAACTAAAAATATATAAGCCTAAGCTTAAATGATCGAAATGAGTGTCCATCCAATTTGTGAAGTAATTTGCCTCTCTATGAACATGTCTTATGGAGCAAACCCAATTACGTTGTTGAAGTTCTTTAATAACATCAATCAAATGTAAATGAGGATCCGACCGTATGGTATGATTATTGATCTTTTGAATCCAACTAGAGAGTCTGACCCCAACTCAACCAATCTGTAATCCTGCTTGCAGCAAAGTGGGAGAGCATGATAAATCGCCCATAGCCCAGCTGTGAAAATGCACAATATGCTAACTCTACAAGTAAAACCACTAATCCATGAACCATCATCAACCTTCTAGATACCTTCAGTCCATCACGAAATGTACATGAAGTCTATCCCAACCAATAAGAGTTTCATACCTGAGTCTTGTATGAAATTTTCAATTGAAGAAATGTATACTAAACTCACTGGTAACTTACAAAAAATATATATATAAGACTAAATATTAGTATGATAAAGACTTTCTAAGTTCTAACTACTAAGGGTGCACTTGATTATAAGTATGGAAAGAAAATAAATTTTAGACAGTTCAATTGTTTAGAACTTATTTGTATGAAAATAATTAATTAAATGTGTTTAATTGATTTAATTTTTAACCTAAAAAATATTATATTTGTCCATTTTTTACTAAGGCCGTGTTTGATAGGCCGTGTTTTCCGGGGAAGTAGGAAAATATTTTCCACTTTCCACTTTTTTGGCTGTTTGATAGGCGAAATTTTCCACGGAAAATATTTTCCGGATTTTCCTCACACGTCTGCATTTTCCCGATTTTTGATGAAAATGTTTTCCCGCCTTTTGGGTGGGAAAATATTTTCCCGGCTGGCTGGAATTTTTTTTTTTTTTTTTTATTTGCAATGGAAACAAATGTCATAACCAATGGTAGAAACAAATTTCACTTTAACGGACAATTTTCATGTAAAACAAAGTCAAACGAACACTAAACTTTGATAAAAAATGATTTTTTAGGAAACAATTTTTTTTCCCTTTTTTTTTTACTTTTTGGCAATGGAAACAAATTTTATAACCAATTGTGGAAAAAAAATACTTTAATGGACATTTTCCATGTAAAATAAAGCCAAACGAATAGAGAATTTAAAAATTTTCCGGGTGAAAAATTATACCAATCAAACACACTTGAAATCATTTTCCCTGCAAAATATTTTCTAGGCAAATCTTTTCCCTGTAAAACATTTTCTTTCCACCCATTTTCCACCCTTACAATCAAACGCACCCTAATAGATAAATGAGAGAGGGGATAGATTAGAGAGAAAAAAAAATAGAGAGCGACTTACTTGGAAAATAAAGATCACCTCTCCCTAAAGAAAATATTTTCTTTGTTTTTGAGAAAAATATGATCACATAACCAAAAGTTGGAAAATATTTTTCATGAGAAAAAATTGTCAATCAAATACCCCAAAAGTAGGAATTTTGTTGAAAAAATAACATTTTTCATAAAAAATAAAATCAGTCAAACACACTTGAAGTATGTAATGTCGTTAGCATGTTTACATGAAACATTTTTTTTTTTTAAGTAAATACTCTGTCAAATAGCACCTCCTCTAATTAATAAATTACAGTGCAATAACTCATAAATTCATAATAATTTAGAGAGGTCATACGGTAACAAACGAGGTATGGAAGAAGGAAAAATAAGTTAAACGTTTAGTTTATTAGGCAACTGTTCAATTGTGATTAGACTGCAACGGCAAGTCGATCACATTGCTTCTTTTGCAGCAATAATGAGTCAAATGGGCTGAAATGCTCGCTAACTGGCTCAGCTTCCCCTACGACTCGTGTCAGGGACGAGTCAAATTGACGAACGATCCGTCCTATTTGATATACTTACCTAAACCTCAGAAGTCACAAACTAATTACAAATTTGGACTTTGGACAATTTTCCACTCGTCAATTTTCAAGATGGAACGAGTTAAATTGACGAACGACCCGTCCTACTTGATACCCAAACCTAAACCTCAAAAGTCACAAATTGATTACAAATTTGGACTTTGGACAATTTTCCACCTGCCAATTTTGCAAGATGATTGGTTCAACTAAACTTTGCTATCTTATTTCAGCTCTAGGTAAGCATCTTTTGTTTGTATCTTGATGTCCCCAACCCAATTCAATGATTCAAATCTTAAATCTTGCAAAGTTTCTCTATAGGTCAATTATAATGTTGGTGAAAGATTTTAATCCAATATCGAATAGATACATGGCTTTACTTTGTGCTTTTATGGCTACAAAGATCAAATCAAATTCTTTAAATTTATCAGTTATGTTTGATTGGCTAACAAAAAAAGGCATTTAATTTGTTACGACGCAAGGAATTTACCATTTAAAAGACTAGGTACCTAATTGTAGTTTTTGAATCGATCAATCATAATACTATTACTACCTATCTTTTATAGTTACGAGGTACATGATATGAGTTTGGAAGTAAAATACATTCAATACACCTAGGGACGGAGCCAAGAATTAACGCCACGAGAGGCAAAAAAAATAATTTAAAAAGTCAATGTATGAGTAAAATTTATATATAGTGCTTGTCTGCTGCAGATTTTCAAAGGGATTAGTAGTCATTTTTTGACCGTTAAGATGCCAAGTGGAGCCCACATGTGAGAGGCAAAGTCAACTAAAAAGGCTGGCAACGGTTCAAAAATCAATTTAAATTTGCTGAAAAGCTATGGCAGACAGGACCTATAATAAGAAAAGTCGTAATATAACATTATGTATTACAGTTATAATGGACGATGTAAAATCTAAAAGCATAAAAAACCAAAACACTTCCCAACGATCCCAAAAAAAAATCCACCGGCAACAATCCAACTACTTATCTAAAAATTCAACAAGGATCATCGCTAAACATTAGAATGAAAAGAATAAATATTAGCATATACATCCATTTTGCACATTCGTTTGCCTTGAACATTAGACCATGAGTGGGAATGGTATAACGTTGTCACTCGTCAAAGGTCACATATACTATAGCACGATTTAATTCGATTAATTAGACATATAAAGAGGTTGGTTAAAATCAAAAAATTTGAAGATATTAAAAATAAGAAAGGAGGATAGTCTCAAAAAAATACTAACCTAAAATAAGGGTGTTAATTGGTCGAGCCAGCTTTGTCGACCCTCGGGCTCAGCTCGGTCAATTGCACCAGCCAGATCGTATAAAAAATGGCTAGGCAAGCCAAATTGTAACTCATTGGCATACACAAATGTGTTTCTAACTTTCTATTCAGTTTGAAATATCGTCGCCACATGTTATGACTCAATTCACAATGTTATTTTTGTTATTTCTGGAGTATCTCCTTTCGAACAATCTGACAGAATTACCTTAATAAATTTGCACAGCGTAACGGTATGATCAACAGAATCAGAAAATTAATTCGAGCCCACCGACTTCACGATGTTTCCTTAAAACGAATTTGCTGCCTTCAAAAGGTGTTTAAGGCGTCCAGCAATCGTTTCCCAGGATAGAACGAATTTCGTCTCCTACGGAAGCAGCACAGCAATCTGCAGGAGTTCCAGCGAACTCAATGAAGTGTTTTTTATTTCGAAAATAATATCAGAACGAGATAGAGATAGGGAGAATGAGATTCAATGCAGAGAATAATAGCAATGAAAATGGTGTATTAATTTTGGCAACGGGCTTGGCTATTTATAGAATTGTTCGTGGCCATTCGAACATCCTTCTAGCCATTTCAGAACAGTCGCCACTGTTCAGACAAGCCCAGAACCGAACAGACAGCAAGGTTCGGTAATAAGTCGATTAACAGTCCAAACGGTCGGTTAACAGACCACCCAAAATAATTACCCGAAAATAAGCCCATTAATAAAAATTAATTTTATTATGTACCCAAGAATTTGATTAATTACAATTTGATCCAAAATTAAATAAATTTTGTCCAAAAAGATAATATAGTACAAGGACGCACCCGCACCCGCACCCGCACACGAATCGGACCGGGCTCGTGCCGTGCCGAGCCGAGCCGAGCCGGCCGGTCGGACGGACGGACGGCGGCGACGGCGTGCGCATATGGGGTTTGGACCGACTCCCATAGGATATAGGTCTCACCTCTTCTAAAGACTATTGGTACCCCTTGGGGCCCAAACTCAATTCCCAACCTTACACTATATAAACCACATCAAAGTTTCATAACTTTCCTATGTGGGACAAGTGTGTGGGAATTTTCCAATAAATCAAATTCGTCACTAGTTCATAGTTTCAAGTGGGTTACTTTGACATTAAATATTTCATTCAATACTAAATGGTTTTCGACAAATAAATATATCATGTTGATCCTCTTGCGGAGTAGAACATGAATATGCTAGGTCCCGTTGAAATTAAGGCACGGGTCCCACTGAAATTTGGGCTCAAAGTTGACCCATTTCGCTAGTAGTAAAACCATTTTCCAACAATCCCCCACATGAATGAAATATGTCGGCTTTATTTTCCAAACAACAACATCTGATATATTTTTCGAAGTAAAATTGAAGAAAACTGCATCGAGATAAGTAGCCAAAGACTTTGAACTTTCTTTCCCTAGTAAAATCTATCGGATATACTTAGCCAATCAGTAGCAAGATGCTTTAAACAGTCAGCTGTTATTGTACACCTAGACAATAGAAGTCACACAGTTTCCTTCGAACACAATTGGTTCTCACGTTTGTGTCCATTTTGGCCTTGGACACCTCCTGGTTCATGAGCAGTTTTTAGAGAATTAATCTTCACATAACTCTCCTAGAAGCGGCCCCTTCTCACCCACATAGGTGATTTCCATAAAGAGTATTCTGCTATACTCCACTTGAACGAATCAAAATATAGAAATCATTAAAAGCGTAACTTATCCTATTTCGCGGCAGTTATGCACTGTCTCATCGTAGGAATGGGTAGGAAAAATTCCCCCAGTGCGCACTAAGTTTTTCACAGTTCGGTTGTCCCATTGAACCTAGATCTTGGGATCTCCAATCAATTAGGTTGGGTTGCCACCATGAAAACTTTTGATTATTTTATCAGTTTTAATCCCATTCCCTTCGATGAACTTTCGACTTGCTCTCTTGTTAAGCCTTTAGTTAGCGGATCCGCGATATTCTCTTTTGATTTCACATAATCTATAGATATAATACCGATGAGAGCAACTGTCTAATGGTATTGTGTCTACGACGTATATGTCGAGATTTGCCATTATACATAGCATTCTGTGCCCTACCAATTGCTGATTGACTATCACAATGGATACATATAGCAGGCACAGGTTTTGTCCAACATGGAATATCTTCTAGAAAATTTCGTAGCCATTCGGCTTCTTCCCCAGCTTTGTCCAATGCAATGAATTCTGATTCCATTGTTGATCTAGCTATACAGGTCTGTTTTGAAGATTTCCATGACAACTGCAAAGACCTCCAAGTGTAAATACATATCCACTTGCCGACTTGGAGTCTTTAGTATCTCGATATCCAATTTGCATCACAAGATCCTTCAAGTGCTCTTTGGATATCTTGAATAGTGCAATCCAAAGTTTTTGGTATGTTTTAAATACCCTAAAACTCTAACAATTGCCTTCCAATGCTCAGTGATTGGATTACTCGTATATCGACGTAGCCTACTAATAGAGTAAGCAATATCAGGTCGAGTGCAGTTCATGACATACATTAAAGCGCGATAAGACGAGAGTATTCCAATTGAGACTTACTATCACCAGTATTGGAAAAAAGATGCATGCTTGCATCCATAGGTGTTTTCATAGGGATAATGTTATATTTCTTGAATTTATCAAGAATCTTCTCAATGTAGTGTGATTGAGATAAAATGAGACCTTCCGATGTTCTAGAAATTTTAATTCCTAATATAACATCGGCTATTCCCAAGTCCTTCATTTCAAACTTACTTGTCAACATCTTTTTAGTAGTTTGAATTATGGTATCATTATTACCCATAATCAGCATGTCATCTACATATAAACATACCATGACATATCCATTTAGAGTGCTCTTGACGTACACACATTTGTCACACTCATTAATTTTGAAACCATTTGACATCATTACTGTGTCAAATTTTTCATGCCATTTTTTAGGAGCATGTTTTAATCCATAAAGTGATTTAACAAGTCGACACACTTTCTTTTCTTGTCCTGGGGCCACAAAACCTTCAGGTTGTTCCATATAAATTTCTTCATCTAAGTCACCATTTAGAAAAGCTGTTTTAACATCCATTTGATGTATATTCAAGTCATTTAACGCTGCTATCGCAATAAGCATACGTATGGAAGTAATCTTTGTTACTGGTGAATACGTAAAGAAATAATCAAGACCTTCTTTTTGCTTGTAGCCTTTAGCGACAAGTCTAGCTTTATATTTGTCAATTGAACCATCCGCTTTCATTTTCTTTTTGAAAATCCATTTACACCCCAATGGTTTATTACCGGGTGGAAGGTCTACTAATTCCCATGTATGATTTTGTAGTATGGATTCAATTTCACTGTTAACTGCTTCTTTCCAAAAGGAAGCTTCAGTTGATGATATAGCCTCTTTAAAAGTTTGAGGTTCATTTTCTAATAAATATGTTAGAAAATCGGGTCCAAATGAAGTTTTCGTCCTAGCCCTCTTACTTCGTCTCGGTTCTTCTTCATTTATTGATTCTTGATCTACAGCCTCATTATTATCACGAGGTCTTTTTAGTGAATTTGACTCACTTTGCAAGTTATAAGGAAAAACATTTTCTAAAAATGTAGCATCCCTTGATTCAATAGTCTTATTAACATGCACGTCGGGTATTTCAGACTTAAATACCATAAATCTGTATGCACTACTATGATAGGCATAACCAATGAATACACAATCAACTGTTTTCGGTCCTATCTTAACCTTTTTAGGTTTAGGAACCGCTACTTTAGCCAAACATCCCCATACCCTTAGATATTTATAGTTAGGTTTGTGACCTTTCCATAATTCATAAGGTATCTTGTGCGTTTTTCGATGTGGCAATTTGTTGAGAATATAATTGGCAGAAAGCAAAGCTTCCCCCCACAAGTTCTTCGATAATCCAGAACTTATCAACATAGTATTCATCATCTCCTTCAATGTTCGATTCTTGCGTTCAGCAATGCCATTAGATTGAGGAGAGTAAGGCGCTGTAGTTTGATGAATAATTCCATGTTCCGAACAAAATTGTTCAAACGGAGAATCATATTCACCACCTCTATCACTTCTTATTGCCTTAATCTTTTTGTTAAGTTGATTTTCAACCTCTAATTTATAGTGTTTAAACACTTCAATTGCTTCGTCTTTGCTTTTGAGTAAATACACATAGCAATATCGAGTGCAATCATCGATGAAAGTGATAAAGTACTTATTACCGCCTCTAGTTTGCACAAACTTTAAATCACAAATGTCAGTGTGAATTAAATCTAGTGGTTCGGTACTTCTTTCAATAGAACGAAAGGGTAAACGAGTCATTTTTGCTTCTATACATATATCACATTTGTGATTAGGATCTACATCGCACTTTGGTAATAAATCCAATTTGATTAGTCTACGCAAAGTATTATAATTTATATGTCCTAATCGTTCATGCCAAATATTAAATGACTCAAGCAAGTAAGAAGAAGATGTAATTTTATTCATAGGAGGTACAACAGTCATTACATTCAACTTAAAGAGCCCCTCATTTAGGTAGCCCTTCCCAACAAACATGTTATTCTTTGTAAGTACAAATTTGTCCGAGACAAATACTAATTTAAACCCGTTTTTGCTTAACAAGGAACCAGATACTAAATTCTTTCGAATATCGGGCACATGAAGAACTTCGTTCAAAGTAAGCTCCTTTCCACTTGTCATTTTCAGCACAATCTTTCCATGTCCTTCAACCTTGGAAGATGAAGAGTTTCCCATGTAGAGTTGTTCCTCACTATCCGTCGCTTTGTAGGTAGAGAACATCCCGCGGTTTGAGCATATGTGTCGAGTGGCTCCAGTATCCACCCACCATTCCTTAGTGTTTCCAACTAAGTTGCATTCAGAAACGATCGCTGAAAGATTCATGTCTTGTACCTTATCGGAAAGGTTGTCATGTTCTGTTACATTGGCCTGATGAGGTTTTCCCTTGACATTCTTTGGCTTCCGACAGTCCTTGGACCGATGTCCCGCCTTGCCGCAATTGTAACAGTTGCCTTTGAACTTTTTAACAGTTTTCGAAGAACTAGATTGCCCTTCGCCATTGCGCTTCCTCTTCTTGTTAGTCTTTAAGCCTCCTTCCACAATGTTGGCCTTTGATTCCAACGAATTAGATGCACCATTCCTCTTTTCAGATTTGCGGTTGTCTTCTTCTATTCTCAACCGGACAATGATATCTTCAAGTTTCATTTCCTTCCGCTTATGTTTAAGGTAATTCTTGAAGTCCTTCCAGGAAGGCGGTAACTTCTCAATCAGTGCAGCAACTTGAAATGATTCACTAAGTTTCATTCCTTCAGCATGGATGTCACTGAGTAAAATTTGAAGTTCTTGAACTTGGGATATGACAGTCTTGTTATCCACCATCTTGTAATCCAAGAAACGACCGACAATGAACTTCTTCGTATCGGCATCTTCAGTTTTGTACTTGGTGTCCAAGGATTCCCACAGTTCTTTTGCAGACTTCGCATTGCAGTACACATTATATAATGTGTTGTCCAGTCCGTTGAGTACATAATTTCGACACAGAAAATCGGAATGTTTCCATGCATCAACCGCAGCCAATTTCTCAACATCAGAATCTTCCTCGGTGTATGAAGGCGCATCTTCTTTGAGAAATTTTGCCAAACTTAATGTTGTCAGATAAAAAAGCATTTTTTGTTGCCAACGCTTAAAATCTGACCCATTAAATTTCTCTGGCTTTTCTATACTACTATTAGGGAGTGTAGTACTAGGAGTTGTCATTTCTGAAACACAATCAGAAGATCAACGAGAAGGAGTAGAACCAGAATAAATTAAAAAAGCAAATTCGTTTTAAGATTGTTATTTCTGGAGTATCTCCTTTCGAACAATCTGACAGAATTACCTTAATAAATTTGCACAGCGTAACGGTATGATCAACAGAATCAGAAAATTAATTCGAGCCCACCGACTTCACGATGTTTCCTTAAAACGAATTTGATGCTTTCAAAAGGTGCTTAAAGCGTCCAGCAATCGTTTCCCAGGATAGAACGAATTTCGTCTCTTACGGAAGCAGCACAGCAATATGCAGGAGTTCCAGCGAACTCAATGAAGTGTTTTTTATTTCGAAAATAATATCAGAACGAGATAGAGAGAGGGAGAATGAGATTCAATGCAGAGAATAATAGCAATGAAAATGGTGTATTAATTTTGGCAACGGGCTTGGCTATTTATAGAATTGTTCGTGGCCATTCGAACATCCTTCTAGCCATTTCAGAACAGTCGCCACTGTTCAGACAAGCCCAGAACCGAACAGACAGCAAGGTTCGGTAATAAATCGGTTAACAGTCCAAAAAGTCGGTTAACAGACCACCCAAAATAATTACCCGAAAATAAGCCCATTAATAAAAATTAATTTTATTATGTACCCAAGAATTTGATTAATTACAATTTGATCCAAAATTAAATAAATTTTGTCCAAAAAGATAATATAATACAAGGACGCACCCGCACCCGCACCCGCACCCGCACACGGACCGGACCGGGCTCGGGCACGAGCACGTGCTCGTGCCGTGCCGTGCCGAGCCGAGCCGAGCCAGCCGGACGGACGGCGGCGGCGGCGCGCGCTTGTGGGGTTTGGACCGACTCCCATAGGATATAGGTCTCACCTCTTCTAAAGACTATTGGTACCCCTTGGGGCCCAAACTCAATTCCCAACCTTACACTATATAAACCACATCAAAGTTTCATAACTTTCCTATGTTGGACAAGTGTGTGGGAATTTTCCAATAAATCAAATTCGTCACTAGTTGATAGTTTCAAGTGGGTTACTTTGACATTAAATATTTCATTCAATACTAATTGGTTTTCGACAAATAAATATATCATGTTGATCCTCTTGCGGAGTAGAACATGAATATGCTAGGTCCCGTTAAAATTAAGGCACGGGTCCCACTGAAATTTGGGCTCAAAGTTGACCCATTTCGCTAGTAGTAAAACCATTTTCCAA
Organism: Fraxinus americana; assembly: GCA_035079005.1. Classification (NCBI taxonomy): domain Eukaryota; kingdom Viridiplantae; phylum Streptophyta; class Magnoliopsida; order Lamiales; family Oleaceae; genus Fraxinus; species Fraxinus americana. Next base: position 22,268,535 of record CM068725.1, on the reverse strand, counting down.
CAATTTTAATTAAAGACCTTGTGTATTTAAGTGTTAATGAAGTTGCGGGTGATGTGAATATGTCACGGCTATTCTGGACAATATCATGTAATGAAAGCATTCTGCGCGTGTCAACGAGCCGAGTCGAGCCGAGCTCGAGCCGAGAAAAAAAAGCTCGAGCTGAGTCGGAGCTTTTTTGGATCGAGTTTTTTTTTGCCCGAGCCGAGCCCGACAAAAAAATTAGGCTCGGCCCGAACTTTCAGCCCGAGCCTTAGCGGGCCGAGTCGGCTCGATTTTTTTTTTTTTTAAATCTACATTTAAAAAAAAATTGTACATTTTATGCGTGTTATAAATTAAAGAAATTATAAGAGTTAAAACCCTGCTCCTTTATCCGGGTTTAGGACCGACTACAATTATTGTAGGTGGAGTTAAAATTGTACACGAATAAAATATTTCATGTACAATTTTTCTTTAAAAAAAATTAAAAATTACATATTTTTTTGAAACTAAACAATTTAAAAACTTACAATATCTTATGCTTTAACCTTTAATCTGCTGTAACTCTTCAGCCATTATACTACCAACTTGTTCTTGAAAACATAATTTCGCACATTCTCGATCCTTCAAACATATTAAAGTTTCCAATATATCTTCTTTTAGTTTTGATCGTTCTTCACATGAAACTCGACCACTTGAACTAAATGTAGCCTCCTATGCTACTGTAGACACCGGTGGTGTTAGTAGATCGCAAGTAATTTTTGATACAATTGAATACTGCCTTTCGTTACACCTCCACCATGATAAAAGACTAAATTCCTATAATTCTTGTTATTGTAACATACTAAGAACGTCCGCGCACATATACTTAGCTAATTCGGAGGAAATTTCAAAATTCGTACTACTAACATCTATTGTTCTAGATATTGACGAACTAGAACTAAATGATGGAACACTAGTATTGGTCTCTAAATAACTCCATATATTATTTGCATTTGTTGAAACGTTTCTTGAAAAAGAATTTTGGAATGTAGAACTACACTGACGTTCTTTTCAGCGTAATGGTTATACATTTCACATAATATTGATTCTATATGCACATGTGATAATTGAACATTCATAAAATTTGAAATTCCTTTTATAGTAGTTTTTGTGTCCGTTAAATTAAGTCGAGTGTCCATCATCGAAACTAATAAAAATAAGGAGGGTATCTATTCCTAATATTTACGAAATTTTGATTCCATAGAATAAACTACTTCAACAAAAATTGACAAACTCCTATATTTTTGAAATACTTGTGTAAAATAGAAAAAATGTTGTAAAACAAGTGAAGATGTAGGGTAATAAACACCGCTACATTCTTTTGTGGTATCGACAAAAAGTTTTTAAAAAAAATTCACGACAAATGCAAGATTCCATTCCCAATCTTCTAAATTATGTTCGGCTCCATATGTATGCCTGCCATTATAATACATCGAAATAACTTTATCATAATTTTCATACGAGTGTAACATAAGATATGCAAAGTTCTATCTATGTAATACATCAGTGACAAATGATTTCTTTTCTAATCCATACTTTACACATAAACTGTTAAATGCTTGCTTTCTTGTCAATGATATAGTAATAAAATTAATTGTTTGCCTAATTTTATCTTAACGGTAATTTTATATGTTTTAATCCATCTTTTACAATCAAATTAATAATGTGGCATATACAACGTTGATGAAAATAAACCTCCAAATGTAGGATTCAAATCATTAATAAATTTTTCGACAACAACTTTATTTACACTAGCATTATCGAAAGTAAAATTTCGAATCACTTCTTGTATACCATATTCTTGTATAATATCTTTTAAAACCATGTATATGTTAGTCGCATTACGAGGATATTCTACACATCTGAATGCAATAATTATTTTATGCATAATCTATAGGTGATCAATGTAATGAACTGTAACAGTAATATAACCTTTTTTATTAACACAGGTCCATAAATCAGATGTAAATAATATAACAGAATTAAAAGATTTTAAACTTTCAATAGCAGTTTGTTTTCTTATGTTATATAATTTTATAGTATCAGAACAAAGACTATTTCTACAATAAGAATGATACCTGGGTTGGAGATAATTCTGCACAAGACGAGTAAAGTAGACTGACTCGATCATCGTTATCGGCATCTCTGCTGCAGCTATGTATGCAGTCATTCATTCACGAAATCTTTCCTGTGAATATATAAAAGTGAAAAGAGTAGAATCGGAACCGGTAAATGTTAGTTCGGTCTGTTTCTGGTCAAGACCAATTGGTTTCGCTTTGCAACTTCTTAATATGTGTTTATTTAAATGCGATGTGCTCGAACGGGATTTCCAACTAAGTTATTTACCATAATAATTGTAACATGCTTTCCAAATATCAACTCCATTTTGAACCCCAACTTTTTTACGAGTCATATGTTACCAACAATCTGCAAGCTCTTTGTTCGACCTTTAAACCCGACTACTTTCTCCTCTTCGATATTCTCCAAATCAATTGGAACATTTTGAAATACATCGTATCCCAATGAAGTACTTGAATTACCTTTAAACTGATTAATCTCATCACTAGTAAAATCCATGTGTAAATATTATAGTAAAGAATATTGAAAAATAAAGTAAAAGAAATTGGAGAGTAAAATACTGAATATTATGTAAAGAATTTGAGAGAATAATATTGAAATTGAATATTGTGTAAAGAAATTCGAGAGATTGATATGGATTTGTAAAAATTTTCCCATATTTATAGAGAAAAAAATATATTTGTTTTAACTATATTTAACACAAAAATTGAAGTTATGACAAGACAATTGCATGAAAAAAATTGACGTATATTTTTTTGATTGGGTGCACGTCAGCTATGTGCATGCAGCTACAATTTTGTAGCGGGAGGCCAGGCAGCTACATGCCTACGTGCAGCATGCAGCTTTAATTTAAATATATATATATATATATATATATAATTATACAATTTTGAATTGCAAAAGATAGCTACAATGTAGTAGCAGACAGCTTTAATTTGAAATCAAAAATTTATTTATTTATTTTTTATTAATGCTTGACATGGGCCATTTCGGCCCGTGAAGCCCCAAAATGGGGCTCGGCCCGAACCGAGCCCTAGCCGTGCGAGCCTTCGAGTTTTTTTGCCACCACTAGGTGGGTGGGATAAATAAGAGAGATAATGAAAATTTTTTTTATTTTGATTTTTTTAATTTATTTAATATGGTAAAATAGCAAAATTACCATTGTACTTATTTTAAATTTGGTCAAAATCAACTCATTTGATTGACTAACGGTCAAATGCATGGTTTCCATCCATTTGGACATCTGCTACATATTTTTGAAAGGTTTAGGACATGTGGTGGCACAAAGTGAAGGTTGAGATAAAGTCTGCAAAAAATGAAAAAGTTTGGGACCGTTGCTGCAATTTTTTAATGTAATAATTAATATAAAATATTTTTACTATCTAATAATTAATATTAAATATTAAAAAATAACTAGTCGAACCATATATTTCGAAAAGAAATGACTAGGTATAGAACAAACTTTTACTATTTTTTTTATACTATGGAATAAAGAAGTTTCAAATTACATAAATCTTGGCCAAACTATACGAATAGTATCAGAAAGCAAATGAGAAGATAAATCATCCGGAGGTGAACTAAAAATATATAAGTCTAAGCTTAAATGATCGAAATGAGTGTCCATCCAATTTGTGCAGTAATTTGCCTCTGTATGAACATGTCTTATGGAGCAAACCCAATTACGTTGTTGAAGTTCTTTAATAACATCAATCAAATGTAAATGAGGATCCGACCGTATGGTATGATTATTGATCTTTTGAATCCAACTAGAGAGTCTGACCCCAACTCAACCAATCTGTAATCCTGCTTGCAGCAAAGTGGGAGAGCATGATAAATCGCCCATAGCTCAGCTGTGAAAATGCACAATATGCTAACTCTACAAGTAAAACCACTAATCCATGAACCATCATCATCCTTCTAGATACCTCCTGCAGCTGCTTGGCCTGGTTGACCTCTTGCACTTCCATCCACAATAACCTTCAGTCCTTCACGAAATGTACATGAAGTCTATCCCAACCAATAGTTTCATACCTGAGTCTTGTATGAAATTTTCAATTGAAGAAATGTATACTAAACTCACTGGTAACTTACAAAAAATATATATATAAGACTAAATATTAGTATGATAAAGACTTTCTAAGTTCTAACTACTAAGGGTGCATTTGATTATAAGTATGGAAAGAAAATAAATTTTAGACAGTTCAATTGTTTAGAACTTATTTGTATGAAAATAATTAATTAAATGTGTTTAATTGATTTAATTTTTAACCTAAAAAATATTATATTTGTCCATTTTTTACTAATAGATAAATGAGAGAGGGGATAGATTAGAGAGGAAAAAAAAATAGAGAGCGACTTACTTGGAAAATAAAGATCACCTCTCCCTAAAGAAAATATTTTCTTTGTTTTTGAGAAAAATATGATCACATAACCAAAAGTTGGAAAATATTTTTCATGAGAAAAAATTGTCAATCAAATACCCCAAAAGTAGGAATTTTGTTGGAAAAATAACATTTTTCATAAAAAATAAAATCAGTCAAACGCACTTAAAGTATGTAATGTCGTTAGCATGTTTACATGAAACATTTTTTTTTTTTTTAAGTAAATACTCTGTCAAATAGCACCTCCTCTAATTAATAAATTACGGTGCAATAACTCATAAATTCATAATAATTTAGAGAGGTCATACGGTAACAAACGAGGTATGGAAGAAGGAAAAATAAATTAAACGTTTAGTTTATTAGGCAACTGTCCAATTGTGATTAGACTGTGTGGGCTTATTGGGCCTATTTTGGTGGTTCTCTTTAACCCCCTTTGGGCCAATTGCTTGACCCGGTTTGTGTGCCTATCTATATCACTTGGGCTTGGCATTTGTGAGACTCTCGACTCCCGGTTTTCCTTCTAGGGTACGATTACTCCTCTGTCCCGTTTTCTTCCTCTCCTTTCGAAGAAGCTGGCAGTTTCTTCTCCTCCCCTTGATATTCACAGTTAGCCCATGGTTGAGAGACTCCGGTGTATTACCTAGGCGTGAAATAGAGCTAGGTTAGGGAGGTTTCTTGTGAGGCTTAGGTCTGTGATTAGGGCGAGATTCTTGGCTAATTTGGTAGACTGTTCAGTCGATGACCCAAGCCAAGGTTGAAGGAGGTTTGGTTGGTTCTTGATCTCTCTCTGGACGGCGATTGCAAGGCGTGGAAGGGCTGTTCCTGAGCCTGAACTTTCAGCCGTGAGCGAAGGAGAAGAACTGGGTATCAAGCTGCCTTTCTGTAAAGCAAAAGGGAATGTTTTCTTACCTCTTATTTCTGATCATATGCTCTGTCTTTCAAGTTCTACATTTCAGTTTGTATGAGTTGTATACATGCTGATAATTTCTACACATTATAAATGCCATGTATGTATATTTCGAGCATGCTGAGATTGGGAAAATACTCTGTACATGATTTCTTTAAGCTTGCGAATGTTGATTACATATCTGTTACTGCTGGTTTCTGATATGCATTGATATATGGTTTATTCTGATTTCTGGAGTTACCTAATTCTGTTAGATTCTAGTTTTATGAACCTGTTTGAACTCTGGTGTTTAGTGTATGTAGAGGTTCAGATTGGCTATTGAACTTAAACATCACTTTAAGAGTTGCTAGAACTTTGTTAATGTTGAGCATTGTGTCTGCAATTGTGCTATATATTCCCAACATCTGGTATCAGAGCCTAGCTTCGGTCTAGTGCTTTTTTATCCTTCATTGATTTAGGCATTGTGAATGTGCTATTTGGGTCAATTGATTGTTTTTGGCATTCTAGGGTTTCTAATTCGATACTGATGATTTGAAACTTTCTGTTGTGTATGTTGGTGGCTGGATTGGGTGATTCTGGAAACTGGCTGGCTTGATCGACTTCGAGGGTTGGTGGTATATTGTTACTGTTTTTCAACAGTGGTTTGGTAAGATTGTTCCAAACTAATCTTTGAGTTAGGTTTGGTAATCTACCTTGGTTTATGCACGATTGCTTGGTTGCCTATTTGTGAATTCTGTTGATTGAATTCCTGTGATTAATTTGTAACCTGAAAAGCACGTTTATCTGCATTATATACCTGTGCATTGCCTAAGTTTGAATCACACCGGCACACACATCACATAGAGGTTTCGTGATTGGATTGTTTCATTGCTATGCTTCATTTCTGAAAATTGGTTTTAACTCTGCATTCATACTGTGTGTTGATCATCTGGAAAAGATTTTTTCAAAACCTTTTCTGTTGTGTCCATGAGTACGAGCCACCCTTTTACAGAATCTATTATGGGTTCGAGGGTCGAATTATCGCAATTCGATGGAAAGGGGGACTACTCAATTTGGAAACAGAAAATGAGGGCCATTTTGGTCCAACAGAGAGTTGCTAAAGCTCTCGATGATCCTTTGACTTTTTCTGACGAGTTAAAAGCTAAACCTGATGAAATCGAGGACATGAATGAAATTGCATATAGCTCCATAATCTTGCACTTATCTGATAACATCATTAGACAACTTGATCATGCTAAAGATGCTAGAACATTATGGACTGCCTTAGATGCCTTATTCTTGACTAAGACTTTACCTAACAAGATCTATCTGTTAGAAAAGCTGTTTAGTTTTAAGATGGACCCGGGGAAGGATATAGAAGGGAATTTAAACGAATATAGCATAATTGTGAAGAGTTTAGCTCATAATGATAAGAAGTTCGATGATGAGGATTTAGCGGTCATATTGTTAAATTCTTTGCCCGAATCATATAAAGAAATCAGAAATGCAATTAAATATGGCAGGGATACTCTTACGCAGGCTATTGTGATAGATGCGTTGAAATAGAGGGAACTAGAACTGAAAAGAGAGAACAGAACAAATGTGAGAGAGGAAGCCTTATTTGTTAGGGGAAGAAATGATAAGACAGAATCTAACTTCCGGAACAAAAAGGGGAGAGAAAAGTCTAAGATTAGATCAAAATCTAAAGACAAAAGCGGTCTGAAATGCTACAACTGTGGAAAGTTGGGACATTTCAAGAAAGATTGCTTTGATTGGAAGAAGAAACAGAATGACTCGAATAATCATGACTTTAACAATGCTGTTGTTTCTGAATTTGATAGTCCACAAGCCTTAAGTGTGTCGGAGGGGGAATTTGATAAAAATTGGATCCTAGACACAGGGTGCACCTTTCACATGTGCCCTGAAAGGTCTTGGTTCTATAACTATAGAGAAGTTGAGCCTAGGAAGGTCTACATGGGAGATAACAATTCTCAGGATGTAGTTGGAGTTGGTGACATAGCCATCAGGATGTACGATGGGGTTGTCAGGCAACTCAGGGAGGTTAGATACGTGCCTAATTTGAAGAGGAACCTCATTTCCTTAGGTACTCTTGAAGATGAGGGATTTACTTTTAAATCCGGGAATAGTGTTTTGAAAATCTTTAAGGGGTCTCTGATAGTTATGAAAGGACCCAAGAGGAATGGGCTGTACTATCTGGAGGGTAGAACTGAGACTACACCTGATTCGAGTCTTCTTGCTGTCAGTAAAGACAAAACCGAACTTTGGCATAACCGAATGGGTCACATTGGGTTTGAGGGGCTAAAATCTTTAAGTAATCAGAAATTACTTGGGAAAGATGATATTGAGACTGTGGATTTCTGTGAAACTTGTGTTTTGGGTAAGTCACATAAGGTGAGCTTTGAAGCTAGCTCTCATAGGACCAGCAGTCCATTGGACTGTATTCATGCTGATTTATGGGGTCCGGAGAAGCATTCCACATTTGGTGGAAGTAAGTACTTCTTGTCCTTAGTGGATGATTACTCAAGGAAAGTTTGGATTTATCCTTTGAAGGCTAAGTCGGAAACTTTTGGGAAATTTAGAATTTGGTTGAAGTCTGTTGAGAATCAGTTAGAAAAGAAACTTAAAACATTAAGAACTGATAACGGGCTTGAATTCTGCAATTTCGAATTTGACAATTTCTGTAAGCAGAAAGGGATAACAAGACACAGAACAGTTAAACACACACCTGAACAGAATGGGGTCGCTGAGAGAATGAATAGGACCATAATAAACAAAGTTAGGTGTATGTTGATTAGCTCGGGCCTAGCCAAAGGGTTTTGGGCTGAAGCTGCTAGTACTGCAGCTTATCTGATTAATAGGTCACCGTCCAGCAGTATAGGGTTTAAGACCCCACAGGAGTTGTGGACGGGGGAGCCTCCAAATCTGGAACACTTGAGAGTGTTTGGTTGTGCGGCATTTGCACATCAATCTGAAGGGAAACTTGAGCCGAGGGCGGTCAAGTGTGTGATGTTAGGGTATCCCGAGGGTGTGAAGGGCTATAGGTTATGGGTTTTAGGGGTTCAAGGCATTAAGATTATTAACAGCAGGAATGTGGTCTTTAATGAATCTGAAATGCCATGTCTAAAACAGAAAACCGAAGAAGCTAACAAATCTGAAACTGAGAGGAGTGTTCAGATGGAGGTGAAGCTTACTGAGCTTGATTCACCTACACCTGGGAACGATGATAATGATCCTACACATCAAGAACCTGAAACTGAAACTGAAGAGGTGACTGAACTTCAAGAGAACATTGAACCAGTTGAAATTGAACATTTTAATGGTCAGCCACCTAATAAAGATTATCAGATGATTAGGGATAGGGCGATGAGGCAGATTAGGCCTAACCCTAGATATGGATCCTTAAGTTTGATTGAGTTTGCGTTAGTTTCAGGTGAAGCCCTTGAACAGATAGAACCTACCAATTATGAAAAAGCTATTAATGGAGAATATGCTAAGAATTGGATAAAAGCTATGCAGCAAAAGAAATCTTTGAGTGATAACAAAACCTGGTTAGAAGAAGGTTTAAGCACTAATAATCCTGTGAGGTTCGAGGCTAGATTAGTGGCTGGGGGTTATACTCAAAGTGGGGGTGTGGACTATAATGAGATATTTTCACCCGTGGTTAAGTACAAGACGATCAGACTGGCGTTGGCTCCTGTTGTTCAATTCAAATGGGAACTTGAACAATTCGATGTAAAATCTGCATTTTTACATGGTGAGTTGGAAGAGGATATCTTCATGAGCCAACCACAAGGGTTTGTAGCTAGAGGTAAGTCTGAGTATGTGTGCAAATTAGAGAAATCTTTGTACGGGCTGAAACAGAGCCCAAGACAATGGTACGAGAGGTTTGATACCTATGTACTGGAGATAGGGTTTGATGAGAAAAGATTTGAGAAGTTAACTCTCAAAGGCTATGTTGATGCTTCCTTTACCCTAGGTGATAACTGCATAACTTGGAGATCTCAGCTGTAGCCTTTAGTGATTTTGTCTAGTACGGAAGCAGAACATGTTGCCATAACCGAGGCGGTTAAGGAATGTATCTGTCTTAAGGGAATCTTAAAAGAATTGAACTTCATGCATGATACACCTATTATGTTTACGGATAGTCAAAGTGCGTTGTCACTTAGTAAAAACCCTGTTTATCATGAGAGATCCAAACATATAGAGGTGAAGTATCATTTTATACGTGAGAAGCTTTCTCAAGGTGAAGTCGAATTTGTTAAGATTCATACTGATAGGAATCCCTCTGATGTGGGAACAAAAATTCTACCTGCAGGTAAATTTAAATTGTGCTTATCTTTGTTACATATTGACACTGGTAATTTTTTCTTGCAGGTAGTGGGCGATGATGATGAACAGACCTTCCATGTGCAATTCGCAACCGAGAGAGTGTGTTACGAGAACCAAGGTGAAGTTTGTGGGCTTATTGGGCCTATTTTGGTGGTTCTCTTTAACCCCCTTTGGGCCAATTGCTTGACCCGGTTTGTGTGCCTATCTATATCACTTGGGCTTGGCATTTGTGAGACTCTCGACTCCCGGTTTTCCTTCTAGGGTACGATTACTCCTCTGTCCCGTTTTCTTCCTCTCCTTTCGAAGAAGCTGGCAGTTTCTTCTCCTCCCCTTGATATTCACAGTTAGCCCATGGTTGAGAGACTCCGGTGTATTACCTAGGCGTGAAATAGAGCTAGGTTAGGGAGGTTTCTTGTGAGGCTTAGGTCTGTGATTAGGGCGAGATTCTTGGCTAATTTGGTAGACTGTTCAGTCGATGACCCAAGCCAAGGTTGAAGGAGGTTTGGTTGGTTCTTGATCTCTCTCTGGACGGCGATTGCAAGGCGTGGAAGGGCTGTTCCTGAGCCTGAACTTTCAGCCGTGAGCGAAGGAGAAGAACTGGGTATCAAGCTGCCTTTCTGGACAGCAAAAGGGAAGGTTTTCTGCCCTCTTATTTCTGATCATATGCTCTGTCTTTCAAGTTCTACATTTCAGTTTGTATGAGTTGTATACATGCTGATAATTTCTACACATTATAAATGCCATGTATGTATATTTCGAGCATGCTGAGATTGGGAAAATACTCTGTACATGATTTCTTTAAGCTTGCGAATGTTGATTACATATCTGTTACTGCTGGTTTCTGATATGCATTGATATATGGTTTATTCTGATTTCTGGAGTTACCTAATTCTGTTAGATTCTAGTTTTATGAACCTGTTTGAACTCTGGTGTTTAGTGTATGTAGAGGTTCAGATTGGCTATTGAACTTAAACATCACTTTAAGAGTTGCTAGAACTTTGTTAATGTTGAGCATTGTGTCTGCAATTGTGCTATATATTCCCAACAGACTGCAACGGCACGATCACATTGCTTCTTTTGCAGCAATAATGAGTCAAATGGGCTGAAATGCTCGCTAACTGGCTCAGCTTCACCTACGACTCGTGTCAGGGACGAGTCAAATTGACGAACGATCCGTCCTATTTGATACACTTACCTAAACCTCAGAAGTCACAAACTAAATACAAATTTGGACTTTGGACAATTTTCCACTCGTCAATTTTCAAGATGGAACGAGTTAAATTGACGAACGACCCGTCCTACTTGAGACACAAACCTAAACCTCAAAAGTCACAAATTGATTGCAAATTTGGACTTCGAACAACTTTCCACCTGCCAATTTTGCAAGATGATTGGTTCAACTAAACTTTGCTATCTTATTTCAGCTCTAGGTAAGCATCTTTTGTTTGTATCTTGATGTCCCCAACCCAATTCAATGATTCAAATCTTAAATCTTGCAAAGTTTCTCTATAGGTCAATTATAATGTTGGTGAAAGATTTTAATCCAATATCGAATAGATACATGGCTTTACTTTGTGCTTTTATGGCTACAAAGATCAAATCAAATTCTTTAAATTTATCAGTTATGTTTGATTGGCTAACAATGAGTTGTTCCTTTTTTCCTCGAAAAGGGCATTTAATTTGTTACGACGCAAGGAATTTACCATTTAAAAGACTAGGTACCTAATTGTAGTTTTTGAATCGATCAATCATAATACTATTACTACCTATCTTTTATAGTTACGAGGTACATGATATGAGTTTGGAAGTAAAATACATTCAATACACCTAGGGACGGAGCAAAGAATTAACGCTACGGGAGGCAAAAAAAAAAAAATTAAAAAGTCAATGTATGATTACAATTTATATATAGTGCTTGTCTGCTGCAGATTTTCCAAGGGATTAGTAGTCATTTTTTGACCGTTAAGATGCCAAGTGGAGCCCACATGTGAGAGGCAAAGTCAACTAAAAAGGCTGGCAACGGTTCCAAAATCAATTTAAATTTGCTGAAAAGCTATGGCAGACAGGACCTATAATAAGAAAAGTCGTAATATAACATTATGTATTACAGTTATAATGGACGATGTAAAATCTAAAAGCATAAAAACCAAAACACTTCCCAACGATCCCAAAAAAAATCCACCGGCAACAATCCAACTACTTATCTAAAAATTCAACAATATTACAACTAGTCAACAATTCGACACCAAATCTAAGAATCTTAAATCAACTCATACTTCAACATAAAATGGAATTCAAGGTACCAAAGTTCAAGCGAAGTACCTGCTTGTGTAGTTCGTTGCAGCGTCAAATTCTTTATTGATTAACTTTAGTTTCGTTCTCTGTAGTTAGATCCTAAATCAAGACTAAATATGTACTTTCTTGGCTGACCGATTTATCAAATTGTGATCGAAGTAGAGGTCTAAAACTCGACTATTCTTCATTTTAACCGTGTCGATCTTTGAAAGATTCTGATCAATAGTAGTTTGTCTCATCACCACGATTTTCTATGTAACTTAGGCTAGTACAATTAGGCTCGAAATTGATCTATTGGTAATAGAAATTTTGACTTTTTTTTGTTAGCATTTGAAAAACATTACCATCAACATCACATTTGAAATAATATCTCACTATTTGCTAACAAGAGTTGATGCAATGAGTGGGACACCGAAAAATGAGTAATAGATATGAACTTCGACGTACTAAACATTACAACTTCAACATACACACTAAACTTGACAACGAGCCCAAGATTCAAAGAAAGCACTTCTAGTAAGCAAAACTTTAAGCATCGAAGTCTTGAATCGCTACATTAAGCCCTTGTTTGATCTCCATTTTTTTAAAATATATTTTCTCAACATTAATACTGTGTACTCAGCTCATATTCCAAATGCTTAAAAATCTCAACATATTATTCATATAAAGTAGAACTATTTTGGCAAAGTTTATAAATAGTTTGTCAAACTCTATTTTTATTCACAGATTATCCTATCAATCGTGTTTGGTGTATAATTATGGTTACAATTTGATTGACAACATGTCAAGTGGCATTCACTTATTAGACAGTTTCACAATTTTTTTGTCGATACAAACATTGCCGTCCAAATTATCATTCATAGTTGTACAAATAGATTAATAAGTATTCGGTAAGAGACATGGTACACTTCTACTTCTGGTAGAAATACTTTCTTTGAAAGCTATTTTAAATCAATTTAATCTAAAAACTCTTTTAATTAAAAATAATAATTAAAAAAAATATTATATAATTATGTTAACTGAAGCTTCTTAGTCTCTGTTTATCTACCATTATTTCAAAAAATTGTTTGTTACAGTAAGATTATTCACCACACATTCACCCAATAAAATATTCTACACACAAACCAATAAAATTACTTTAATTTTCAATCACATATTCTCCAAAAAATACTATTCATTACTCTATTTTTTTCACATTAATGGGAGACAAACACACCCTTAATATCTTTTCAAAACTCTCGTCAAATCGTCCTTCAAAAAAAAAATTCCAAACGAAAGAAAAATTAGTTGGATAATATAAAACCGGTTTACAAACAACTCCTTGGCCGGTAAACCTATTACGCGGGAATCACAACGGCCATGCAAACTAGCAATTCATCTAGACCACACGAGTTATTTCTTAGATTTTTTCCATATTTTTTTTATACGCTCCAGAAACTGCAAGCACCATCCATCTTCATATCTTTCTGCAATTTTATATAGAAAAAAACCGCATTTATATTCTTGGAAATTTCTGTGAATTGCGACTGAAAATAAAAGCTCTTTTTGTTGGAATTCTTGGAAAAGAGACTAGAAATTCAAAGGATGCTGGCAGTGTTTGATAAAGCTGTGGCAAAGGGCCCTGAAGATTTGAAGAATTTAAACACGGATTCTGCTCCATTTTCGGCACTGAAAGATGGGTCTTTCATCAAATATTTCAATTCTGTTCAACCAGATCCCGTGTCATTGAATTTTGGTTCATCTGGTTTCATTGCCTATTCTTCTCACAAGCATAATCCACTTCTTCCTAGGTGAATTTTTCTCGCTCTGAATCTTTATATCTTGTACATTTTTTCTGCTTTTCAATTTTTAGTGGAAATTTTTAAATCTTGAATATGAAGATGATAAATTCTCTTCTATTGAGTTCTGCCCTGATTTCGCCTCAAAATTCGTCGAATGTAATTTTACCCTTTTTTTGTTCTTAATTTCTTCTTTTATTCTTTATGTCAAGATTTATATATGATTTTTTTTATTTACTAAAAAACTATGATAAATTGACCCGAGTCTGTTACTGTGAACGGTGAAATTAAATATAAGTAGAGAAACCAACCCACTCACATTGATATCAAACTTGAGGGGGAAAAGAAAGAAAAAAAGGAAATGAAATACGAACTTTACCAAAAATGAAAAATAGGAAAGAAAACATAATACTTACCAGTTACCATGAAAAAAGAGGCACATATTTCCTACTTCTGCACACTGAGAAAATGACAAGGAAAAGGTTTGTGGTGACTCACACCCAAAGGAAGAAAGGTTTGTGGACATGTAAAAGCTTTTGGGTTTTCTAGTTTGTACCGCAAAATCAAACGTTATCTCAGAAGCACCTATGTAATGGTTTCACAAATGCAGATATGGTTCCAAGAAGTTTACATTGGGATACTCAGAATACTCTTGGTGGTAGAGTGTTTCATGGAAATCTATTACTCAGAAATGCTCATTTGTCCATAGGCCAAATAAATTTCTATTATTAAAGCTTGCAAACAAGTATTGTAGATGAAGTTCCTGTTAAAATTGGGTCAGAAGCAAGAAAACTTTGTTTTACAAATAATCAGAGTGTAACCCACCTGAGAAAGCACTCTTCCTCTCATTTATGGTCCAAACATATTGATGTGAGGAATACCATCTAGGATGTTCGGTTACATCATCATAAAACAAGTTTGAAGAGATAAATAACACACCAAAATTTTCGTGGCCTAATATAATTGCAAAAGATTCAGTTCGACGGATCTTTCTGCAGATGTAAGGTAGATTAGCAGACTTGTGAAAAAGAATTCATGTAAGCAACTTTAACACTATTGAGGATACGATATAGCTTCTTTTTTATATTTTCTTTCCTTCTCTTTTTTCTTTCTTGGGGGGCGGATGGAGGAGAAGGGTTTGAGTTAAAGTGTGTGGGGTGTATAAAATGAATAATTTATTACCCTTGCATTTTAGTACATTTAAATTTTTTCTTATTAAATCCACCATGTTTTCGAGTTCAGTTTATTGCAAGTTATTTCTGATGATTTCATTGATTAGCTGGTAGTTTTCTTAAGCCCTTCTCTGTTTCTTAGATTTATTTAATGTGGCTCACGGGCTTGTGCATAGCTTAAGGAAAGGAAAAAATGAGGATTTTATTTCAATGAGTTACTTTTATGACAATCACCACTCGAGAATGTTCCACATCTCTATCTCAAGACCCTCACTTAACGTATTTGCATGCATATGCATATTAAAAATCCACTATTATATGTGCAGTCTTGGTCAAGTACTTCCCCAGAATGGAAGAATCAAAGTTTAAAAAAAAAATTAAAAAATTAAAAACTACAATGAATTACTTGTCTTCCCCTATTCTTGTCTGCACCGTGCCTTGATTTTAATAGATATTATTGAAATTTGTTTTCTTAATGTTATAGCCTTGCAATTAGATTTATGAAAGAATCAAAGACTAATTTCAAATGCATTTTTCCATGATCTAGAGTTGCAAACTTTGTGCGCATCTAAAAATGTCTGATAGTTTTAATTGTGATTGCTACGCTAGGCTTTTCTCTGTTCTGGATGACATTTTCTGCGTGTTCCAAGGGCATATTGAGAACATAGCTCCCCTGAAGCAGCAATATGGGTTGACAAAGACAGCTAACGAAGTTAGTGTTGTAATAGAGGCTTACAGAACCCTACGCGACAGAGGTCCTTATCCTGTTGACCATGTTGTACGAGACATCAATGGGAAGTTTGCATTCATACTATATGACAGCACCTCCAAGTCTGTATTCGCAGCTGGGGTGAGTTCTTCCACTACATTTATCATTTTTTTAATAGAAAATTTTTGATTGAGACCGTAATTATTAAAGCTACTGTCATTTGGGATCTTCAAAACTTGGTGTTATCTTGTATATGCTGGAAGCATTTATACCTCCATGATTCAGCAGGATGCTGATGGGAGCGTGCCTTTCTTTTGGGGAATGGATTCTGACAATAATCTTGTTCTCTCTGATGATGAAGCGTTTGTAAAGAAGGCATGTGAGAAATCCTTTGCACCATTTCCAAAAGGTACAATCCATTAAGGAGAAATGTGATTCTAAACTTGGCAGTTAATCATCCCTGCAATGTAGAATTGTAGACATTTGCACTTATACTGCTTAATTGCTCCAAGCATGTCTGTCTATCTCAAATAATGTGGCTCACAAGACCTATTAGGATTCAGCTAGTTGTATTTTATAGATTTAGTGCATGTTCATTTGTAACTGTTAAAGGGTATTTAAGTCTTTTATGTAATACCTAGGGTTTCCTAAGTTTTTATTATAAATAGTGTGAGAGGCTAACACAATAGTAAAGCCTTCTTATTCTTTTACTTCAACAATATACATGACAAGATTTCAGAAATAAAATTGATCATTAGGAGTGGTGTGTTTTGAACTTACTCTAATAATATTAGGATAATTGAGCAAGCAGAAGTCCTAGCATCAAAAAAAAAAAAAAAAGAGGCTAACACAATAGTAAAGCCTTCTTATTCTTTTACTTCAACAGTAACTATTAACCCTTACTGTATCATAGACCCAAAATTGTCATGATGGGTACTTGAGGTTTTTAAAAATCAATTTTGCTGCACCTTGATAATTCTGCTTTTTTATTCACGTTCTTCTGCCCTTGGTCTTGCTCTTGTTCATAGCATGCAGTTTGTATCTCATCCTTGGAAGTGTGAAATTTTCTCATATTGAAATCCTATATGCCTATTTGTTCTAGGTTGCTTTTTTACGTCTTCTGGTGGCTTAAGAAGCTTTGAATTTCCCAAGAAAGAGTTGAAGGCGACACCATGGGTTGATAGTCTAGGGGAGGTCCGTGGTGCTATTTTCATGGTTGATGAGCAGTCCAGAAAGGAAACTGGTATGCCAAGAGTTGGGAGTGATTCAAATTGGTCATCTCAATACTAATAGAACACATTTTTTGAAGTGGAAAGGTTCTATTCTATGGATTCATGCGATACTTGCTTATATTTTTCCTATCATTCTAATATCTTGGAAGTGAGTTTGTGGATATTCCCCATTCAGTATAATCTTGAGTAGAAAGATGGATGCAAGTTTATGCAATATGGCATGCACGTTGCTTTTCATCAGTTGTACCATTGAACGAGAACAACAATGATTTTCATCAAATTACTATAACTGGTTTTGTCAATAATGGTGGGATGAAATTATAGCTAATACTTGTGCTCTTGTTCACCAACCTGTTGTCACGACCCAATCCTCGTGTGTCCTTTTACTTTAGTCCTAGAAGAAATTTATAAAAAGCAACAGTTACATTAGCCTTTTAGTCTTTAGATAAGTGTCTTGTAGCATTTCTACTTATTGCCTGGATTCATTTTCATTGACTAACTAAATCTCGTTGGGCTTCAAAGCATACTTGACGGGCTTTTCTTACAACTTAACGAGCTTTTCTTACAGTTTGATGCAAGCAGTAACAAGAATTTCTCCCACATACCTTAGGAGTTCTTTCATACTTGCGCCGTTTTCTGGTCATTGTTTGAACTTTTGACTTTCAATGATCTGACATTGTCTATAAACTTGCCACTAAAAGCCCAGCTATTAGTATTACATAAGATCTTTTTGATGTTTTTAGTAGTTAGGAAACTAAGATTTTTTAGTGAAATCAACAGCTCAAGCATCAAATTCACGACTTTGAATCTAGTAAATTTTACACCCATACTTTTTAGATTTTAGGCAAAACTTCAATGTAAAGGAGTTTTGTAGCATCTTGCATTTCACCTGCAATAACTATGATATAACTCATTCTATATTGTAAAAATGATTTGAGAACTCTGCCAGTCAATACCTGATTCGGGTAATGAATTTTACAAATCTGGCTACCTAAATTTTGATCCTTTATGGACCCAGTATGTTTGCTAGCTCTGATACCAAATTGAACCATGTTGTCTTACAGCGTAAATATCAAGGTTACGGATTGAATCTGGATTCAATTTTGATTATACTGAAACTTCCCGTTTTGCGTTTTATTTACTACACCTTGAGTGAGCCTACTGTTTCACTAGTTACGCTATAGTCAGTTTTTGATGTATGCAACTGCAATTAGGATCTTAGAAATTATAGACTGGTAAATGGTAAATTCTCTGTATGGGGCCACTGATTCCTTCAACTGCTTTCGGAATCGTTTATTTTTGCAGCATCATATCCTTAATATTGTTAAGTGGAAGCCTTCCCAAAGTTCTGGGTCTCAGACTCTCAGTTTTGAGAAATTTACTCAGTCTGCTAACCGAGAATTTCGACAGTGAAACTATTTTATTGCATTGTGTCTTTTCCTAGTGGTGTTACACAGTGTTGGTCCGAGCCATGTGAGCTTTGCGGAGGAAATTGAGTGCTGTGTTTTGACTATTTGTTTTCGGATAATTAGAAATCAATCCAAGGGTACCTAGGACATGTTTGTTTCAGATTAAAATCAAATTTTAATTTAAGTCAAATTCAAACAATCAATATTAACTAAATCTTTCATCAGTCTCACAACTTTCCAACCACACATTTCAAAAACTTGTATCACAATCTACTAAAAATCTAATTTTAATCATCTCCAAACACCCACCTAGTATATGAGGATTGTTCGAATGATGTTCAAAGATTGTCATGATTATAATCAGTTTAAATTATGAGCATATAGAAATAAGTAGTGAATAAGTTATAATACTTGTGGATCCCACGAAATATGTGAATAAAAATAGCAAAAGTGATTATAATTTAAGGGCCTGTTTGATAGCCATTTATTTTCCATAGAAGTTGGAATTGAAATTCCGTTTCCTACTTTTGTCGTGTTTGATTGCACTTTTTTTCCCTGGAATTGGTTTTCCACCTTTTTCTAGGTACAATCCTTTGATGCACAAAAACTTGATTTTGTTTTCTCACCTATTTGGTGGGAAAACATTTTCCACCTTTTTTTTTTTGTTTTTTTTTTTTGTTGCAATGTGAACAAATTCTAAATACAATGGTAAAAAAAAATTTCACTTTTATTGACAACTTCCATGCAAAACAAAGTCAAACGAATGATATTCGGTATGGTAAATTTTTTTTTTTTTTTCAATTTTTTTTTTTCAAATTTTTTTTACAATTGGAACAAATTTTAGACCCGATGGTAGAAAAAATTATCACTTTAATGGACAAAATCCATAAAAAATGAAGTCAAATGGATACAAAACTTTCTACATTTTCCATAGAAAATTTTACCAATCAAACACAATTAATTACAATTCCCAGTAAAACATTTTCTAGGAAAATCAATTCCCTGTAAAACATTTTCTTTCCACCCATTTTCCAACTTTGCAATCAAACGGACCCTAAATACTTGCTAAACTATTATACAGTACTGTTGGGGATCTATTCTTGAAAGCAGTCGCTATTCACTTTTAATTATGGCAAAAGTGTTTAAAATTAATTGTTGATTTTAACTTAAATCTTAATTCAAATTTTAAGATGAACCAAACAGGGGCTATATTTTGGCGGGAGAACTTACTATGTAGTTTTCGACTTTCTTTTCTCTTTTTTGGTCAACTTGTTCTTGTTCTGAAATTTTCTTTTTTCCTTTTTTCTTTTTCAGAAATAAGCAATGGGGACTTAGTTGTTTTTATGTGGGGACAAAAAAAAAAAACCAGCTAACAAAAGGATCTGACGCTGTGCGTGTTTGGGCAAGTTAACAAATTTACTTATAAGTTTTAAATATAATATTATGTTGACCCCTCCTTGATTGCTTTTCCAGCAGTGAGCGTAAAGAATGGATCTGGTTAAATGACAAACACTTAGCATAATGAATAATTGGGCGCCACCAATCTGTTATAAATATTCTCCCCAAAGTTTTAACGTTCATATAGGCAGTTTATCTAAAAACACTCAACGGTCTGCTTTGGAGATTTGGGATACCAATTATGTAGTTATTTTGAAGTGTCGATTTTGAACGTTTGTGAAGGGTTCGATCTTTTCGTGATTTTTAAAACAGTCAAACTCATATTTCAGACTTTATTATTCAGTTATTCTGAAAGTTTTTTTAAAAAATAAAATTACATATACGAGACTCATATATAAGGTATGTGTAAATAATATGAAGTGAATGTGTATATCACTTCTCATAAGTCAATACGCTTATTGTTGCTTTTAATAAGCTCTTGCATGTCGATCATTTTCTACTGAATTATATGAATAAGAAACTATGAGTACGTAAATGTAAACCCTTTTGCCAAATATTTTTTAAGATACCAATTTTGAACAAAATACAAGTAACGAGTTAGTGAAAAAGGGTCAAAAATCACCAATTTAGTGGGTTGAAATAAACAACATAAATTACACTAAATTGATTTTTAAATCACTCAATCAGTGCTCCAAAAATTAACAAGTACTGATACTTTCAACCTCTCATAAACCGTTACACAAAAAAATAATCAAAATTAGGTAAAGAATTAAGTTAGAGAATTGATGAATTATTTGACCTATGGGATTGTATTAAGTTGCACAAAATAAGTGGACAAGATAAGTGATTCAACCACAATTTTCAATTTTTTTTTACTTTCAAAGTAAAAAGTAGTTGAACTGAATCTATTAATGGTCGGGATATGGTCCAGAATCATCATCCTTGCACTTAATTAAAACTATTATTATCAAGACAAGTGTAACTTTTTGAAGGAATTAAACAATCACTTAAACTTTCTTCATCTTATCATTGTCTAGTTAAATTATTATTTTTATAAAACAAAACCATTATGGTTTGTGCTTAGGCTTTATCAGGCCAATATGGTGGGAACTTTTGTTAAGAATAATTAGCTTTTTCCACTTTGTGATACAATGACATGCTGGTGACTCTGCATGCACCTACTGATTTGGACCTAACCAAAAGCGGTCCTTTACGGAAAGACCCATCGAGGATTATGATTCAGAGGGGACGAGACAGAATTACGGGAAAAATTATTTCGGGGAAGAAACCTAAAAGAATCTGAAAATTTGAATTTAAAAGAGTTGCATTTGAAAACTCAGTGGGGGGGCGACGGCAGTCACTCGTCCCTTCAGAAGTCCGCCCCTGAAAAGGTATCAATTCAACTTTTTATGAGAATTATTTTGTATATTTTTAGGTCAGATTAATAAAACTTTTACAGGTTTTTCTCTCCTACATAATACCTAATCCATAGTGTCTTTTAACAGCGTTACGTTTTGAGAAAGAGAGAGATTGTTAGGCAAGTTCTATTATCTCCTAGAAGAAACTAAGGAAGATAATGCCATTGGTTTATTTTGTAATAGAATGTTCATGATACTTAGTTCTTGTTCCACTTGTTGATGTCGAAAATTGTAGATACTACATTTAGATTTACTTGCGTAAATTGAATGTCTCTTTTTACAATAAAATTCACAAAATGTGAATTGGTAATTATAATAACTTACAATAGAAAGAATAGTCCAACAAATCAATAAGTATGACAAAAATGAAATTATCGTTTCTATTTTTAGTATTTTGTCTATACATGTAACAATAAATCGAGTGACCAAACCACGTTATCTATACATTTGTCTTCTTATATAGGCCTTGTATGGGAGGGATTAAAATCAGATTAAAATTGAAAATATAGCCGTTATTGTTGACTTTTATTAAACGAGTGGGATCCAATAACGACCATATTTTCAATTTTAATTGGCTTTTAATCCCTCCCGAACGGGGTCATAATATATCTATATTTGTCTTTTATGTCATGCTCCTGTTTCGTTTTGTTAAAATTCGAATTTTTAGTAGATTTTAACAAAAGTTGATAAAATGTAGAGAGAAAAATTGTTATGAGTTCCATGAAATGTGATTTTAAAATTAATTTTTGACGTTGACTTAGATTTTTATCATTTTTTTTATTTACAAAATTTCATCAAGTGTGTGTGTGAGAGAGAGAGAGTGAGAGAGAGAGAGAGAGAGAGAGAGAGAGAGAGAGAGAGAGAGAGATGAGGTTTCTTCCAAAGTCGCATTAGCTTTGTCCGCATGATAGTGGCGTCGGCATGATATTATTCAACTTGTCACACTGTGGACCACTCTCCTACTTATAAATTATAATCAATTTCAATGCTTATAAATTATAATTAACTTCCTAACATTTCAGTGCTAATGAAAACAAGATTCATATTACCATAAATGCATTCGAAGAAAATTTGATCTTTTTGGCCTTCTATATATAACCATCCATCTTCTTTCAAGTTTTCATTAAGGGTTCTTCCCTTCATCCCTTACATATCTCTATTAGTCTCTCCTCCTCCTCCTCTTCCTCCTCCTCCTCCACCACCACCACCACCACTGCCACCGCCACAGCCACAGCCACCATGCATATGTATATCGTGCACCACTATCAGATGAAGCTGCCAGCCTGATCTTAACTTGCCTTTGATCGGCATCGACTCGGGGAGGGGCCAGATCATGTGGCAGTTTCACCTGTTATCGGATCACGAAAATCTTTATTCATATACATGAGTAAGCAACTCTAAATTCTTTTGTATTCCCTAATTCTTTCTTGTTGGATAGTAATATAAATTAATGAATTATTAGTCTCCAAATTTGGCTTATTTTGTTTTAGGTATCAACTGCGAGCATTGCCTCTGGCTTATTTTTTTTAAGAAAATTAAATTCATCATTATTTTCTTTATTAAATTAGATAATTAAAATGAGGGATTTTGAAAAAAATAAAATTAGTGATAATTCCAGTTTTTAAAGGATTTCTTCAATTTTTCATTTAATCTGTTTGAGCCAAATTATTGTAGAATGGGAATGAAAAATATAGCCGTTATTGGGGTCCACGTAAGAGATAAAAAATTTGAATTTAAATGTTGATGTGATGGATAACGGTAATATTTTTCATTTTAATGAGATAATAATGTAAATTAAACGGTGGCTAATTATTCTTTTCATGACCATACCAGACTTTTTTTTTTTTCTTTTTATCATTAATATAGGTAGTCATTTATGAATTATTATAATATGGTTCTAGCTAAAGACTAAGACCAAGAACTTTAGCTCCCATTTAATTTTTGCTAAAAATCTATTTTTTGGTAGATTCTGATAAAAGTTGATAAAATATGTAATTAAAAAATTCATAAAAATAATAGATCTCAGAAAATGTATGGTTGAAAATGAATGTGAGGAAAATGAGTTTTGAAAATGGGGCTAAACAGGCGCTTAGTATATATAAAAAATACCAATTCTATTTTTTACTCACAAATTAAAAAATTGTTGAATAATCTATGAAAAGTCATGCTTAACCCTCAAAAGGTCGCTCTCCTTTCTATCGAGCTAGCTCCATTCATACTCAACTATCGCACTATTAATTTGGCGATATTTCTAGCTTTCATTATGGTTTCGAGGCCCCCTATACTTGTGTTTTCAATATCAGTTAGGTTTTAGAATGTTGTGAAAGTTGAGCATGGGAATCTTTGAGCAGGAAGAGATTTATGTTAGAATTGTTGGTGACAAATTTTGGTCTGTCTGGACCTGTTTGGTGCTTTTGAGGATCCCTTTTTATCTGTCAATTTGTATTATTTATATCCCGTTTCGTTTTCCCTTTTTTAGTTCCTATTGGTTGCATATTATCTCCAGAATTATGCTAATCAACAATTTTGGATTACACGTTGGATTACCCCACCCCCTCCCCTCCCACCCCCTCCCGTGTGAGACCCAATGCCCATGTGAGGGAGGGGGTGGATCCGAGTAATCCAAAGTGTAATTCAAATGGTATATGTAGCAAGACTCTTATCTCCAACTCTTTACTATACATAAAGCCAACTCAAAAGGTAATAGGGAAAGATGAAAATTTATGAATATTCATGTAAGGTTGTAGAACATGCTCTCAACATGACGAATTCACTCATTTGATTTTAATTCTTTGAGGTTTGATGATGTTTAGAATTGTGTTTAAAGGTGGTATGAAATGATAATTAAGGGCCCGTTTGGCAGGGCTTTTGAAAGTTAATAGTTGTTTATAAGAAGATTAAGAAATTTTTTTAAAATAAATTTAGATAATTATCTGAAATAATTTGTCTAACAGTGTTTAGAGAAATCTGATCTAATGTAACATCCTCGTTAAAGAAAGAAACACACTTATATCTTGTACAAGGAATATATGGAAAGCTTACAGTAGCTCTTGTTATATGTTTTCCTATTCTTGTTTTTGTATTGACTTATTCTTCACGATGGTCGGTAGGGATGTCAATGAGCCGAGTCGGCTCGCGAGCCGAAACTTGAGGCTCAAGAAAAAAAATTCGAGTTTTTTTTTGCCCGAGCCGAGCTTTAGATCTGCCAAAAAATTTAGACTCAACTCGAGCTTTCAGCTTGGGCCTTGTTGAGTCGGCTCACGAGTTTATATATATATATATATAAAGGCAGCGTGTCGGTAGCTACACGCTGCCTGGTTTTATTTTTTAAGTACAGCTAGCAACTGCTAAAAATAGCCCGTGACATGCCCGTGTGACTCGTCAAGCCATGAGGGCTGGCCCGAGCCGCGAGCCTAGCCGGCACGGATTTTTCCTAGGTCGAGCCATGAGCCGCCCGAGTCAGCGAGCAAAATTGATGACATTTATGGTTGGTGATTGTACTGAAGTTTTCTTAGCTAGTTGTGATTCCATCATACGTGAGATTGATAGAGTTTTTTTTGGCTAGTAAGTGATTCAATAATATACGGGATTTTTCGAGTTTTCTTAATTGATTGTGACTCCATAATCACCAAGATTGCACGATTTTTACTTAGAAAACTCTTCTATTAGAAGGAGAAGCAAGCGCATAAAATTGCCAAGCTGAACCCCAAGTCTTGTTTGTATATTGCTTGTTGTTTTTATTAGTCAATAATCCTTGTGGCATTCAAATATTTTAACAATCATGCTACGTGTACATCAAGTTTAATATCAAATTTGACATCATGTGAGTTGACCAATTTTTTTACATTAATTTTAACAATATTCTTTTAATCAATAGTCATATTTTCTACACATAGAAAGAATGTCAACTTTAATTGAAAAAAGAATGTACAAAAAACATAATTCATATTTTAAATACTACACACTCATCTATGTACAACTAGTAAATGAATAATGTACAATATTAACCAAGCAGTACGCGTGTCTGGTCAAATCTCAAAAGGAATTGGAGTTTTGCTATGTGTGCACTGAGGTTGACAGTCGGGAAATTATAAAAAATCAGGGGTTTAAAGATGAATTTTTAAAAATCAAGTCCAATATTTATATATTCAAAAATCCGGTAATATATTAAAACCTTAACCCTAATTTATCACTTTTAACTCCCTCATATCTCTCTCTCTCTCTCTCTCTCTCCTCCTCCTCCTCTCCCCTCTCCTCCCACTCCCTTCCCTCTCTACATTCTCTCTCTCTAAACCGACCCATCGCCTCCCTCCAGTCGTCGTCGCCCGCCATCATCACCCAAACCCATCACCACCCTCAATCCATATTGCCGGTCAGAAGGAGCTCGAATTGCGACGAGTTGCATCTAAAGCTGATTCATTGGACTGAAGGTTGAGTTTCAGATCTACAGTCTCTGAAAATCCTCTATTCCCAGTAATTCTAATCGAGTCACTTTCACTTCCACCACAACCTCCGCCGAGGAGGCCAAGGCACAGTTCAATTTCCAAGACACCGCTTCCTCTGTTGCAAAAACCATTTCTAGCCAGCCACCACTGAAGTTTCCCATTTCCAGCAGCAGGGCGGAATTGTGGCTCCTAACAACATACCTTGATGATGATCTTCGGATCTCGAAAGGAGATATTGGCAGTATTTTTGTCCTCATCAAGGCAGACAGCTCCCTTCTGTCTCTGTATGCATGTTACTTATTTTCCTATAGAATTCTGTGTAATACAGGTGAATTAATACTAGTTTGTGTGGCAGTGGTAGTGGTGGTGTCGGGGTGGGAGGGGTCACAAGTGGCCTGGTGGCAGTGGTTGTGGTGTGGTGGTGGTGGATCTGACGGGGTTTGTTGGCTGTGGCGACGATTTTTGTTGATGGAGGTGGTGGTTGGCTTAGGCGCGGTGGTTGGTTTGGGCGTGGTGGTGAGCGGTCAAGGTGGTGGATGAGGATCGGAGGTAAAAGAGAGGTGTTGGTTAATCTGTAACCAATCATTTTGTTATCTGTAACCTAAAAATTATATAATCTGTGATCAATTACTCAATTGTGACCTAAAAATTTAATAATACGTGACTCAAAAATAATTTGTGACCAACTAATTTAAAAATCTGTGATCTCGAAATAATTTGTGACTTGCAAATTTTTTGATCTGTGATCTCGAAATAATATGTGACTTGCAAATTTTTTATCTGTGACCTCAAAATAATATGTGAACAAAAAATTTGACGATATGTGACCAGTAAATAAATCTGTAACTTATAATTATGAATATGTGACCATTAATCACAAAATGTGACTTTATTATCTTTATTTAATAAATATTTTTAATTAATTAAATCCATACCTGATTTTTGAATTTTCAAACTATTTACCTTACTTTTGAATTGAGGTAAAGAATCCACCGTAGATATGAATTTTTCCCTTGGTAGTCCCCTCACAATAGGGGACACCCCAATGTACAAATTGCAAAACTCAAGGAATTAATCTTATATATGTACTTACCCGTTTAACATGAATGTTTAAAAATTGGGTAAATTTTCATCTTCAGTCATTGAACTTTCAACAAAATCTCAATTGGATTAATGAACTTCAATTTTATTTGAATTAGATCATTAAACTTCATTTTAATTTTATATTTCACCACAATGTCACGTTTTGCCTCTCAAACTTTTTAAGTTCCTATTGGTTGCACAATTTAATTATATAGGTCTATGACCTCTCACAGCTTATCCAAAATGAATAAGTAGAGATTTTACCATCGATCATCTTTATAGAGATGTCACATCAATCTAATCTAACGTAGATCAATGTGTTAGGTTGCCACTTGCACAAAACGTTAAAAATCTTACCTCAAATGTCTCGAACTCAAGAAGTCCACTTGATATAGCCATGAGTTGGTCTCTTTTGATCATCTCGAAGCGAAGAAGTGACAAGTCTACTACGAGTTGTGTCGTCTCAAAGGGTAAGTGAGCGTGGTGGTGTGTTGCACTCCCATTACTTCAAAAGCGAACGATGCAAAGGTGATGGTATGTGGCTTCATCTCCTCGAGCAAGACAGTAGAAGAGGCAATACGGCCAAATATACTCGCCTCGGAAGAAAAAATGCTTGTGTAGAATTTTTCTTAACTTATGGTCACATGGCCTTCTACGTAAGCAGAAGCATAAAAGGACATGCTCTCAATTTTTAAGGTAGAATCTCAACTATATCGATCCATATGTATTTTAGACACTGTAAGTGTAAGAAGAGAGTATGGCTCCTTATTACGTAAGTGTTGATTGACCAAATACCAGAAAGAAGAACAGGTAATGACGAACATAAGGGGGCACGGGAAAATGAAAGTTGAATGAAAGTGAAAGTACACCAATTGAAATAGTAATACAATTCACTTGGTCGCCCAATTTTAGTACATTTTCATAAAAATTGATAGAATGTATGATTGACAAATTATAGATTTGTGTAATTAAAATTAATTTTTGATTTTAACTTAAATTTTAATTAGCTTTTTCAATTGAACCAAAAAGGGGAAGGTGGAAAAACTCCAACTTTGCTTGAGGCTGTCGAGTCAAGGGCTCGATTCCTGAAATATGGATTTGGTCATTGGGTAAATGCAAGTGTACAAGCAGTCTTCCACCCTATACCCTTGGAGGCATAACCTGCGATTTACCTCCTTCACCAAGGCTCAGGGCAGAACAAGTGGGGGACGTTAAGAATGCGGTTCATCCTTTTACAATTGTTTCCAAATAGCCGTTTTCTTGAATTTAATGTCTATTGGTCTGTCTATATCCAAGATTCTTAACAAACAGACAACATATGAATTATAGTAGAAAATTTGAATAATTTATAATAATTGTTATTTATTGGTGATAGAGATAACGTTACATGAATTTCCTTACTAATATCTCATAACATCATCTATGTAATTGTTATGCCAATACAGTGACAATTTTCTTCACCATATTCATTAAAGGGGGGGGGGGGGGTTCAAATCAAGAAGATGAAGCCATCATCATCCTCGCAAATTCATCATAGCTGACTACACCATCTCCATCCAGATCAGCTTCTCTTATCATTTGTTCAGCCTCTTCATCACTTAGTCTTTCTCCCAAATTTATCATCACATTTCTTAACTGCATGCATACCAGGTCAACATAAATATCTAGTCAAAATAAACATTATTTTTCAAATGAGGTGGTTCGACAACAAAAATTAATAGCAATTTACTCGTAAAATAAAAAGAAGTGGGTGGCGAATGACGGGACAGAATGGGGCGAACACAAATTGAACCCGAATTCTCTATAAGTGGTATCAGAGTTAAGTTTCAAACTTAGCCATTTGGACAGATAATACGGATACCTAATTGCAACCGAACAAAGGCGGTGGGACTTAAGTTGGATTGTGATGGCCAAAAATTTCTGTGGTTGGCTTTAAGTCCGTTGTGCCCATGTAAGACATAAGGTAGTGGCTCTTGACACAATGAAAGAGTTGGTCATTAACGGAGCATGTAATCCTCCTCGATTTGAGGTAGAGAAAAGGATAGATCGCCGCTTAGTGGGAATCCAGATGATATGATACTTCGCTTTATTAAAAAATTGTTCAGAAAGTACGAACAAAGTTCCACGTCGGTTAGACATGGGATAGATGATTGGCTTTCAAGGAAATTGTGTTACCCCACCTAGTAGGTTAACATTTCGAGATGAAACTCTAACACAACTCCGGGAATGGGGTGGGACGGAGTTGATCAAGAACATAATATATTTATGGGAAGCGTTGTGATGGAAGCTAACCTCGTTAGCGGATATGAATCCATCTTGATCCCTATCGAAAACTTTGAAAGCTTCTTTTAGCTCATCTGTTACATTGTCCTATCAAACATAAAATTTAATTCAATATATACTTCCTAATATTTATATTAGTGCATAATTTCAAATTAATTAATTCATATTACCTTCATCTTTCTAGCCATAATACCCAAAAACTCTTCAAAATCTATGGTGCCATCTCCATCACTGTCAACTTCATTTATCATTTCTTGAATTTCTTCCTTTGTTGGATGTTCATTCAATGAGTGTATTACTGCTGCAAGTTCTGCCATGGTGATTACACCTTTACATAGGGGCAAAAAATTTAGTTCATCAGTCAACCGAATATGATTACCAGTCGAGCATGAATGAAAGTCAGTCTTAGTGATCCGACACTACCTAGAGAGGAAGGCCGATTTATCGACCGATAAAACATGACTCTACTCAAGAAAAAGGAGCAGAAAAATTACCATCAGAATCTTTGTCAATCAAACAAAAGGCTTCCTTGAACTCAGCAATCTGCTCTTCTGTCAATGCATCTGCCATTTTTGGTGATTATGATCTTGATTTACAGTCTTCAAACAAAATGGGAGAAGGGATTTATATTCTTTTTGCTGTCCCAGAAAAAGGGTTAGAAACTTTCTTATGACAAGATTTGTAGCCAACATCCGAATTATATTGAGAAACTTTTTCTCAGGTAAATGCTTAAAAGTCAAACACGCCTAGGGAAGAATATAAATCAATCAACATTCAAGAAAGAAATTTCTGAAATTTAGGGTCCAAAATCAACGGTTTGAATTGAATGGAATACTGCAAGTCTGCAATGGGCACCTTAATATGGGCTGAGGTGTCTATAAGTCAGCTCGACCATGACCGAAATTTTTGTGGGGTTTGATTTTGAAGGCCATTTAGGATACTCTACGCGTTCTTGCAAGTCAAGCACACGTAATTGTATTCCAACTATTGAATATTTCAAATAAAGTAAATTTAACGATGTTTTTTTTAAACGGATTTAAATTTTGAGATGAGAGGGTAGCGTGTGTAAAAAAAAACAACGTTTGAACTCAAGTGTCAGCGTCGTATCAAAAATAAGATAATGATGTTTGTCATCATGACTGGGGATCGCAAATCATTGTTGCAGTACGATCACTCTCACATTATACATAAAATAAAAATACGTTTCAACGTCATTGAACTTAGTGGCACGATGATCACATAGACTGGTGACCATCGGTACTCACGATGAGTGGCATTACTCTGAAAATAAATATCGGCGTTGGTGCGTGTTGAAAATCAATTACTAATAAATATATAGCTTAAGTTCGTAGAGGATGTAAAATGCTAACACTACAAATGGGAGGAAAATGAGCGTGAAGAATATGTTTAACTTTACTTGAAAGTAAGTCAAATTTAATTTAAATTATTTATTTCTCTAGAAAGTGGGCCAATTTTGAGAAAGTAACTTTTAGACTTAACCAAAATGATGTGGTTTATTTAAGTCCTTGAAGAAAAACATGAAATATGAAAAGTGTTTCAAGACTTTCTCCACAACTTCGCACTTTTGATCTAGAATGAGTCAATAATTGAAAATATGACCGCTTCACAATTTTGAGGACAACAAAATGGAAAATAAAAAGATAATTATGGCAGATTAAAATTAAAATATAAAAATACTTTTATTTTATAAATAAATTTTGTGGTCGAATTTAGAAGCACTCAACAAGAAATTAAAAAGGTAAAATGTAGGGTAGCTTTACGATCTTGCAAATTTTTAATTGACGACTTATTATTCGATGTGAGATTATTTTTTTTTTTTTTTTGTATATATGTGTATATATTTCTAATTTCTATATGTTTATTTTGATTCAAATCCGATCAAGTTTAGCCCCTGTTTGGTAGAGATTAAAATTAGATTTTTAGTAGATTTTGATAAAAACTGATAAAATGTGTGGTTGAAAAGTTATGGGTTCAAATTAATTTTTGAGATTTCAATTGGATTTCCATCCAAACCAAACGGGGACTTAGTTTTTTATATAGTCTGTAAAAAGATAATACCTTGTTTTTATTTTGTTTGTTACGAAGGCTTTGTCATGAATTATAATATTTAAAGTGTTCTTTTTTGTTGTAACATGTCATTTCTAAGAAATTTTAACAAAATTTGATTGACTAGACCATTGGTTAAGTTGACTCGACCCTTGATTGGGTCAATTCGACCTCTAGTCGAGGCTACCATGCCTTAGTCTGAAAAGCTAGATCGGAAGCAAATTTGGGTCAGCATAGACATGACCTCCTCAATTAGGCTCCCAATTCTACTAATAGAACATGGGTCAAGTTGAGGCATAAACAAACGATTGGGAAAAAATGTCTATTATTTATTAAATTATTACTTTTTAATTTATTCAATTGACTTTTAATGTCGAAATTACGGATGGGTAAAATGTATTTGGAGAAAATTTGTATAGATTTGACCCAATCAATACGTTCTGACTCAATAGTGAACCAAACTCACTTACTCAGAATCTATGTCTTTCGAGTTAACATCATTTTCTTATTATCCCAATTATGTACGAAATGATTTAATGGTAAAAAAATATTTTATTTTTTTTTTTTGTTTACATATTAGAGCTTGTTTGAGTCCCAATTTTATTTTATTTTTATGAAAATGCATTTTAAAATAGTATTTTGATGGAAAATGTGTAATTAAAAAATAATGAAAAGTTTTTGGTTTACTTGTAATATTATTTTGGCCCTGTCTGGTTCCAATTGTAAACGGCAGGAAAATTGATTTTCTAACCGTTGAGAGAAGCAACGGTCACAAAATGAGAAAAGTAGCTGCTGAATTGTGTCTAATGTGTCAGAAGAAAACGGTTGAAAAATCAATTTTTCATGGCCAGAATCATGCCCAGACAGGGCCTTTATTGAAAAATGTATAATTGAACATAAGAGAAAAAAATATATTTTTTTAAAAAAATAATGGGTACCAAACAAGGGTTTAATCTGTCCTAATATCTTTGAAGGCTTAAATGAAATCAAGATTTACTGAACTTGCCTTATTGTCTCCTTTATCAATTCAAAAATAATTAAGAGTTTTCTTTGTAGGCATGATGATATATACTTGCCTATTTTCTTGCAGATAATTTTGGTAAGTCTTTGATTTGCTTAAAAGCCATTTTCTTTTAATAAAAGGAGGACTCTAGAAAATATTGTATAAGCCTTGAACTATAAGAAAAGAACCAAACATTTTGAAGCTTTCATGAAAATAATTCTTAGAATCCTTGTTGTTCAAGATATTGAAGACAATGATCGTCTTGGTGTGAAAATTGATTCACTACAATAACGATATTTTGAGGTGACAATAAGAGCAGGGTTCTTATTCTAATTTGAGAAAGATTTCGAGTACATTCATAGGAGTGACATAAGACCAAAACTGACGGGTTTGGTCCCATTCATCTACAATTCAGAAGGACAAGAAACAAGGAAAGTTTGCTTAATTGCTTTTGATTTTTTTTTTTTTTAATATTGTAGTTCCAAAATACTTGAGACATATGTATTGTTGACGTCCAAAATTGAATGCGCAAAGTTAGAGCCAACTTATGATACAAAAGATCGCTCAAAGGAAATAAAATGACATAGGATCCTGTTATGATCCAGCAAATCCTCTTGTTTTTTCTAATTATGGGAGATTTTTCGGATGTTACAATAAGTGTGTTTTTTTGTGTTTCCTTTGAGATTTTTTCTTGTACCTTTCAACTTGCATTCTGGACCCTTTTATAAAAGGAATATTCTGACACCAAGTACTCCTGTCTTGTCAGCATAGAACACCGAACTGAGCTGAATTATGCGCTGGCGCAACATGATTGGGGCCCGAACTCAACTCTGCCCTATTGACCGTAAGGTGATGGGACAGGTGAGCCTCAATAATAAATGCAAAGCCTTAGCTAGACAAGCTAAGACATCTGATTAGAGGATTAGGGGGGCGCTGACGTAGGACCTTTACACGTGTTCCTTCCTGACTGGTGACTTAAAGATCTTGTCAGTGATCCATAATCATTAATCGTTGCTTTGCCTTGAAGGACTACAACAGCGTGTCGAGTAAGTTACTTAGGGCCGAGCTGTCCTCACAATTCCGAACTCGCGTTATCTTGCCCTTACTGAAATATGATGGTCCGAGCTGGACGACCTCCGAGGTCGGTGTCAACATGTATCATGTTGATTATAGTGGATTATTTACTTGTGGCATAGGGCTATGAATGTTTCCTTTAGAGGTTTTCCTCGTTATTATCTTTTTACGTTATACTTGTGAAAAGAAAATCAATAAGTCATACTTGAGACGCGTATTATGTAGGAATTTTAGGAACTGTACGAGACATCAACTTTAATTGAGAGCACGGGAGAGTCATCAATCCAACTGTGATTGGAATACACCAAAAAGCAATGTTACATGCACAAAGTCACAATACTGTTTCAAAGAGTACTTTGGCAATGTGTGAGTTAATAGTTTCCTCATCACAATAGGTAACATAGTAGGAACTCTTCGTAACTGCTAGAAATGTTTGCTTGGTATTATCATCAATGTCATCTCAGCAGTGGCGGACCCAGCATTGAAGCTCAGTCCGGGCGGACGTTGACCAGTCAACGTCGACAATCAGCAATCGTAAGACCGAGATCGTTTATTGACAATTAGCGATCGTAAGATCGAGATCGTTTATTAATATTTAATTAAATAATATAAAAAAATTACTCAATATATATGTAAACGCAGTAAAATGTAAAAATTATATATGTATGAAAGAATAACATAGGAAATAACCCAAAAAATAGCAAAAGAAATCAAAATGCAAACACAATTTACAAAAGAACCAAAAGGCAGTAAAGTATTTAGAATTTAGCAACATATTAATTGGTATTTGGTAATTACCAGTTATGGATTCTAACCAATTATCATATATATATATATATATATATATATATATTTGCATAAGCAATTGAATAAAAACAAGTGCTCACAAAAAAAAACACGTAAAAGAATCAATTTTCAAAAACGAACCTCAAAGCCCAATCAATCAAACAACAGATTGGAACTTTTCATTTCATCTTTCATATAGATAAAAGTTGAATCTTTATTACAACTTTCTCATTTTTCATCAACCAATTTAGTATTGGCTAATAGCTACAATAAATTAATACCATTAGTAAATATGTAAAATACATAATAAAATACACATAGCAAAATGCCAAAATTCATAATCAAATACACACATAAACTAACCTGAATTCTGTTGCAGATTAATGGGAGTCGGAATCGGAGTCGCACGCATTTGCTTCGGCTTCGCCCAGCCACAGCTTCTTATTCTAATTGGAAATAATGAATTGAGAATTTGGAAATAAGGGTTAACTTTGCCGGTTTTGCCTTTTGGGGTTTGGAATTGGACCATTTCCTCTATTATTGGGCCTACTTTTTTTTTTCCACAATAGTCAGCCCAGCTGCCCAACCCAACTGGCCTAATTAAAAAAAAAAAACAACAGCTTCTTCTTCGCGTTATCCTCTCCGGCGTTTTCTCCCTTCCAGTTCCGGCTCTGCAATATTACCCGGAGGTATCAGAGCTCCCGGCGGATCCAGCACGGGCGGCCGCGAAGGCTCGCCAGGTGCTGGGTCCGCCACTGCATCTCAAGATTTGGTGAGCACTAATTTCACAAGTTTTTTCATCTATGGCTCTATCTAGATGGTGTTGTTTTCTTATGCTTGAAATTGGAAATATATCGCCTATTTATAGATTTCTGACATTATACCACAAAAAAGCTCCAAACACTTGTGAGAAGTTAAAAACTTTCCACCAAAAGGCACTAGAAGTTCAAATGAAAATTTAGCCCAACGGCTAAATTTATGAACCATGCGTACGCATGGTAGAAGCAAAAACTCTTCAGTTTCCTGCAGACAAGGCCGTGCATACGCATGGTTAAGCATAAACCACCCAATTTTGCCTTTCATTTTTCATCATTAATTCATGGCTAATTAGCACAAAACGTCCCTAGCTTTGGGGTGAATTTCGGAAACCATCACTACCTTTCATTTCTTGGCATTTATGCCCTGACCTTTGGGGTTTTGGTGCGCTGAACATCCTTTTCACTGTTTTTTGACGATTTTACCCTCCATTCAATTTAGACACAAAGAAAAGAAAAGAAAAACAATCCAATAAATTGCAACTATATGCCCAAACTTTTTAAAAAGTGCAAATAACTCATTAAACTTCACCTTCTTCCCAAAACTCTCCCTCACCCTATCGTTGCCTGCCGGTCATTTTCAGGCCACCATGGCCGTTGGATTTTCGCACCAACACCATCTCCTAATCAAACAAATTCAAACCCCAAAATACATCAAACTCGAATCAAAATTCGGCCAAAAAAACAACATTCACGCACGGTTTTCTTCCAACTTCGACCCAATCCATGGATGCCCATGTTAATTACACTCCACAGGTCCCTCAAGCTCACCTAGACGCATCCATTCATGTTCTAATTACATCAAATAACAAAGAAAATTAAAATCTACAGTTTTTCGAAATGTGTTCACGACCGGAAAACCCAAATTCCGGCGACGGTGGTGGTCCCATGATCTCGGACCACTTGGGCTAGCATACTCTCTTCATGGCACAGCTATTCCACTCATGGGTCATCAACAATATGGGCGAAATGTACACGAACAGGCTGGGTCGAAATTGGTCGGTCTATGAATTTTCTTCATTTTCTTTCTTGATTCAAAACCTGTATAATTACCCGCAGAAGCAGAGGGTCTTTTTTTAACCAATATTTGGTGTTTACCCATCTGTAATGGAATAATCAGGCACAAATGACAGAGGTACAGAAGATTTTGGAGCCAATGACATCCATAGAAGAGGAGGTTCAGGCACTTAGGAGAGAAAACTATGCTTTTGAACGTGAAATGGAGCTCTCTTCAACTGTCCGGGACAACGTTCTGGTGGCATTTGGAAGTGGGTTGCTAGCTAGATTAAGTTTCCAGGAACTGCTGAAGTTGCCCAAGTCAGTATCTTACTATTGTTGTGACCTTGGCACGTGAATAGTATGGAGACAGGACAGAGATGGGGTGGATGGTAGTGCGTGAAGGCTATTTTTTAGCTGAATTTTGGTTCGATTTTGTTGTTCTTTTGGGTTGAAATTTGTGTAGGAATGTTAGTGGTTGATGAGGAGATGGTGTTGGTGCAAATATTTGGTGGCCACGGTGGCCTGAAAATGGCCGGCATGCAGAGATAGGATGGGGACGAGTTTTGGGAAGAAGGTGAAGTTTAATGTATTATTTGCACTTTTTAAAAAGTTTGGGCCTATAGTTGCACTTTATTGGATTGTTTTTCTTTTCTTTTCTTTGTGTCTAAATTGAATGGAGGGTAAAATCGTCAAAAACAGTGAAAATGATGTTCAGCGCACCAAAACCCCAAAGGTAAGGGCATAAATGCCAAGAAATGAAAGGTATGGATGGTTTCCGAAATTCACCCCAAAGGTAGGGACGTTTTTTGCTAATTAGCCTTAATTTATTTACATTTCGGCCCAAAAAAGGGTCCAAATTCTAAACAACAAATAATTATATAACAATCTCTCATTTGTTCAAAATTTCCACATATTCATAATCATACTTTGTAATACTAATGCATAAGAATTAGATATCTTTTGATTTGAATCCAAACATAGTGTAAATCTCACAAAGTATTATCGAAATTCCAAATAGCATGATAGCTTTGAACCAATTATTCCTTGTGACAATATCAATGAAATCACACACACGAGTGTTATGTTTTCACAAGTTTTTAAAACTCACTTAGTATTATTATGGCATGGCACTTATCCTATTCGTTGAACTTTTAATCTTTAACTCTCTATTGAGGCAACACCACCTCAAAGTTTACATAAGTGAAGTTATTCCAATATCTTTGTTACTTTTAGAGATACTTGTAATTTATATTGAACCTCATTAAGAGTTTTATAAACTTATCCCTCCAATCGTAACAACCAGCATTATTTATCAAGGATAGGGTTTTATAATAAATTAATAGTGATGAAACTTATCTTCTTATCGAATGACTTGTTATTACCCTCTGAACCTAGATATACTTTTTTAGTATAATTAGATAGGGTTGCCTTCATTGATGAGCTTTTGATCAAGGAATTTCAATTACATCCTTCTCGATGTTGATCTTACTAACTCTCTAGTAAGAGTTTAGTCAACGGATCGGCTAAGTCATCACTAGACTTAACATATGTGAGAGAAATTACTCCATGCTTGATTAATTTTCTCACATACTTATGTCTTAGACTCATATGTCTAGACTTTCAATTACATACTTCACTATATGCACGTATTAAAGTGGCTTAACTATCACACAAGATAGGTATTGAAGAAAATCTTTTGCACGCAAAGGAATTTCATAAAGATGATCTATTATCCATTCAGCCTCTTTTCTTGTTTCCGCCTATGCTACAAACTCGAATTTCATTGTTGAGTGTGTAATGCATGTTTGTTTCTTAGACTTCCAAGAAACTGCACATCTTTCAAAAGTAAACACACAACCTGAAGTAGATCTGTTTTCTCCCGTACTCGATATCCAACTAGCATTGATATATCCTTCAAGAATAGTTGGAAACTTTGTATATTGTCGTCCAAAGTATTTGGTTTTCTTTAAGTAACCAAGCCCTCCCTATGACCTTCCAATGTTTCAAACTTGGATTACTAGTAAACCAACTTATTTTACTCACAACAAATGCAACATCAGGTATTATACATTGTACTGTGTATGGCTTCTGATTACACTTGCATACTCAATTCGAGCTATTTGGTCTTTCATCATTTTTTACTAACTTGATACTTGAATCCAAAGGGGTATTTGCATCTTTAATGTTCAAATATTTTAACTTATTTATCACATTCTCAATATAATGTGATTAGTTTAATGAATAACCCCACTGTCCTTTTTAACTATGATATCAAGAAAAGTGTCTACTTGTCCAAAATCTTTCATTTTGAATTATTGTCATGACTTAATACATCTTTACATGTCCGTAAAATTATATATAATTAGGTTCATGCATAGAGATAAGAATTACACCTTTTAAATTTATTAAAAATAGATTTTAGTAAATTTTGATAAAAGTTGATGAAATGTGTAGTTAAAAAGTGGATGAAATTTGTGAGTTCCATTAAATTTGTAATTGAAAATGAATTTAAAGAAAAATGAATTTTAGAAAATGGTAGCAAAACTGGCTAACTTTGCTTTAGAAAGATTATTAAGAATTATTAAAAATGCATGCATAATTTTATTAGTGTCCATTGTATATGATTTTTTTTCCTTTTCGACAAGCAAGCATTATAGAAGGGAAGAAGGTATAAATATAAATAATAAAAATATATAATTTTGTGTTAAATGAAAATTTTTTTAAAAAAAAATTATGTATGCATCGAGAAAACTCGAG
Organism: Fraxinus americana; assembly: GCA_035079005.1. Classification (NCBI taxonomy): domain Eukaryota; kingdom Viridiplantae; phylum Streptophyta; class Magnoliopsida; order Lamiales; family Oleaceae; genus Fraxinus; species Fraxinus americana. Next base: position 22,230,098 of record CM068725.1, on the reverse strand, counting down.
TAACGCCCCAAATTGTATTGACTTAAAATCTGGGGTGTTACCAATATTATTTCATTATCATTTCAAAATTATACTCAATGTGGAATATTAAATTGAAAATTATGTGAAAATTCGAAGGAAATCTCACGTTTCGTTTCATTAAGACTCGTAGGTCAATTAACATTTCATGAAATAAATTACATAAAAAAATATAGAGCTTGTTTGGTAGAGATTTTTTGGGGAAAGAATTGATTTTGAATAGTGATATAATGAGAAATGTGTGGTTGAAAAAGAAAAAAAAAATTATTGATATGATGGAAAATATTATTTTATTAAAGAATATGTGGTTGAAAATGAGAATTGATTTACTGTAGAAAATGAGAATTCCTACCAAACAGGCCCATAATATTGTAAAGAAGTATCAACTTGCACGTAATATCATGTATCCTACCTTATTAGATCAAATGGATTTTTGAAACAAAGTATGATTTGCATGTTCCAAAACTTTTCTCAAATTGGTTGCTGACTTTAAAATGATTTCTGCCGTATATGTTTGTATAATAATTTCTTCCTTGTGGTGAAAGGAACGAATGAGCTAATGTAAGGAAAAATCAAAGTAATTCATCGCTGGAATTTGTGTCTCTATTTATAGTAATCAAATGAAAAGTCCTAATACATGTAAACCACTATTGGGATTGCAGTGTATCACCAAAGCTAATAGCCGAAACAGTATCCAATCATAAGATAAATTTGTTTTCAATTGTGATAGGATTAGGATAAATATAATATAATATTACTTTGCGAAGTATATAAAAACACTTGCACTTATAGTGAATGGGATATATGATGTGATTGATCTCAATTAAATTATCATTATCCATGCATGCACACTTTGAGATAAGTTGGATTCCTAATTGCATTACATATATGGCTTAATTTATTTTAGTAGAAACAAATAATTTAAAATGAAATAGTAATTTAACTTTTGGAGATTAAAAAATGGCATATAAAGTGTTACATAACATAATACAAAAAATTTTCTTTGTCAATTTTTATTATGGATATTTTGGTTATTTAACTATTTTTAACGGCAAATTCATAATTCTTCTTGCAAAAATTGTTGAGTTACCATATTGTAAAATATAACATGCAAGATGTAAATTTAGAGACTACAGTATGTAAAATATAAATACACCTGGTACAAAGTGTTTATTTTGTAAATTTCATCATGCTTTAAGAATTGGTTAGGTCTAGAAAATCAATATTTTATGAGTATGTTTGATAAATATTATTGAGAAAATAATGTATTTTAAATAGTAATATGATGAAAAATATACGATTAAAAAGTAAGGAAAAATTATTGATGTGATGAAAAATATTATTTTATTAAAAAATATGTGATTGAAAATGAATTTTGAAATAATATATTTTAAAAGAATGTGTGTCAAACAATGACTACGTCAGTAAGCTGATCGACACAACTCAGATTCAGTTTCACGAACCCCATGGCAGCACAACATTGATATAAAAAAATGTAAAATAGATCCTAAAAAATGATGTTTAAACTCAAAATCCACTGGACACTAACATTATAAAAGACAAATATCAAACAAATCTACTAGTCAACTAGATGGTCAGACCTGCATATGAATGCCTAGGATACATACCTAAAACAAGAGACATAAACAGTCACGGGATAGACACATTGTTCATCAGTAAACAAATTTTTGTATTCATTCCTTGGTAGTTTTGTTGATGAGGGACTTGTGGATATGAGGAATCACACCACCACCAGCTATGGTTCCTTTGATGAGAGTGTCGAGCTCTTCGTCCCCTCGAATGGCCAGCTGCAAGTGCCTTGGTGTTATTCTCTTTACCTTGAGATCTTTGCTGGCATTTCCAGCTAACTCAAGCACCTCTGCTGTCAGATATTCAAGAATTGCAGCTGAGTAAACGGCTGCTGTTGCCCCAACTCTTCCATGGGCACTAGTTCTTGACTTTAAGTGACGATGAATTCTACCGACTGGAAACTACACTCCCCCAAAATGCGAAAGTTGTTCGAGTTAAAAGTCAGACGTTAACACATAAATGCAGATTATCAAACACAAAGATTGCCAAGGCACCTTAGCATGTCAGAAAAAATACATTTTGAAAATAGAATCACTTCCAAAAAGCTCCAACTAAAAACTAAAATGAAGTAACTGTTAAAATGTAGCTGGTATGACAGAAAAACAAGAACTACAAATACATAATTTAACACCAAAGTCATCCCTCGCTCTCCGAGCATACACATTACTACAGGTTGAACATAGTGGCGGAGCCAAGGCTTATAACCAATGGGGGCATAATTTAACTTCGAATAAAATCAAATACAACATAATAATATTATAAAAATTCTCAGATTTCAGTTGGGGCATGTGACCGCGGTCGAGTGAACCCATTGGTCCCCACCTCCCTCCGCCCTTAATTGTATACGTTACAGGTTGCATAGATGTGTAAGCTAAGAAAACTTTCAGATAAATGCTCACTCAGACCATCTCCAATGTACACCGAATTTGGTGTAACTATAACCTATCCAATGATTACAACAAATTTGAGGTAGACCATTGGATATGATTTTAAATGAAACCCTTGTTCAAGTTTGATCCTCATTTTTTAAAAAATTCATTATTCATAAATTCATTTTCAACTATACATTCTCCCATAAAATAATTTTACACGTAAATCCAAAACTTCAACTTATTTTTTAACCACACATTCTCCAAAAAATTACTAATCAAAAACACATTTTCCCAAAAATAGGGATAAAACCAGGGCTAAATTTTACACCAAATTTTATTTTACAAATTATATTATTACAAAAATCGTTAAATTAGAAATTATATTTAATGAAATAAAATATTTCATTTATTAATAAATCAGTAAAAATTAAACATAATACCGTAAATTATAAAAATTACTTTGAACGCATAACGAAAACTACATATAACGAGAATGACAACTCATTTTAATTTATTGTTGAAATAATTACTACTCATTAATTGATTAGAATTTAAAAATAAATGTTAAATAAAAAATAACTATCATATTTATATAATTATGAATCATCAATTATAAAATATTAAGGACGTAGATAGAAGAAACAATTTAATTAAGTGTGAACAAGGATAAAATGATGTTAAATGAAAAACTCTATATTTGGTGTAAATGATCTTTTACACTACTTGAGATACCATTGGAGAGAGTTTACACCAAATATTAGGTACCATTGGAAATGCCCTCACCGACCACTGCCATCAGGCCATAACCACGTTAACTCGTGCCACATAAATGCAACTGTATATGTCAAAAAGAAGGTAAGTGATCATGCATTGCCACTGTGATTAACAACTCATCGATCTACCAATAGTTCACAAAGTGCTTCATAATTAAGCACATGAAAACTGCAACTATCAGTTGAATTTTGACAGTAATGCATTTCAACTAATGTTGACATTTCATTTAATATCACTTGAATCAGATAAAAAGGCAAATTCTGCTCCATAGTTTTAGACGCTGGAATGCTTAAAATGGTTCTATTAACCAATATTTGAAAGACTTTATCAAGATTCCCCTTCACAATAGGCCAAAAGAAACTAAAACTGAATTTGCATCGACAGATCTAACTATTTATTGTTTCTTACCTGAAGACCAGCACGAGCCGACCGAGAAATTGACTTTTTCTTATCCTTCTCCTTGGTGGCTGCCGCAGCGGCCGTAGTCTTTCCAGCTAAAAGCCCCTTCCCACCTTTTCCGGCCATTTCCTTACCCTACCTTCCATTTTTCACGAAAAAAAAAGGGTAAATAAACAACATAACCGTTAATTTCATCAATTGAGTATAATAGATGTGCCGCGCAGAATCTTGTAAGCAATTAACTCGTTGTTTGTGCAGTTGTTTTTTCAACTTTTAATAGTTTTCCTTTCTTCTAATTCTTCCAAAACTCTCAATAAATCCATGGAAAGAATGAATGACATAGAAAGGGTAAAACCAACCTTTTTTTTATGAAGATCTGGCTGGTTTTAACCTATCAAAGTTGGCAAAACCAGAAAAACGAAAATCAACAAAATCCAGAGACAGATTAAATACCTTAGAAAATTGAAAGTATGGAATGAATGGAATAGGAGAGCAAAAAATTGGGGGAGATTATGAGAAAGATGGGAGAATTTGGTATTTGTAGCTTAATTTTGGGAGGAATTTTGGCGGTTCCTTTGGGAGGGAAAAGCATTTAAATTTTTCATTTGACTTTTACCCGTCATTGATCCAAGTAGAGAAAGGGGTAACTTTAAGAATGGCTTAGTCAAATGGCCATAATTCCATTTTGACTTTTTAACAAGTGAATAACTTCAAAATGGCCTAATGGTATTTAAAAGACAAAAATACCCTTAAGTGAATAATATAATTACAAAATATGATATTGTTAAAAAGACAACACTGCCCTTTTAGTTAACAAATAAAAACCAAACACTCCCTACATAGCATTACGAAATCAGCTCAAATACAGATAAAAATTCTCTCATCTTCTACACTCTGAAAATCTCAAAAATATCGATAGCTGAAGAAAAAAAATTCTCGGTCAATTACTTCAAATCAGTAAGTACAAATACATATGTTTAATTTCGTTTTCGTTAAATATGTGTATATTTTTTACTTGATAAATTAAGATTCGACATAGAAGTTGGCAGATAAATTTTTTAGCAGATGTATATAATTTATGTTAAGCATAATGCGAAAATAATTCATCTCGCATAACTTTCCGATTGATTTGCATTAACTACTTACTAAGAACAACGAAAATGCCCAAAAAATAGCGTTAACAAATTTCTAAAAATTGACTAACAAAACAAACAAAAATCGGTCAATACCTTAATTTGCACTATTGTTAGTTGTTAAACATTATTTTTAGGTCAGTTAACAAAAAAATTGGTCGTTAACAAGAAATTATTTTAGGCGGTTAATGTACCATTTTGGGTCGTTAACACTATTTATTGTCGTTAATACCATTTTTAGGCCGTTAACTACTTATTATTTAACAAATGTACCCAAAGGGCCGTTAACAGACCATTTTTGGGCTGTTAACAGCCTATTTTTGGGCTGTTAATGCCTATTAACAGCAAATAGCTCGTTAATGTTTCAAAATGGTCTCGTTAACAAACGAAAAATGTGTCTTTGCAATCGGCCTATTTGTGGTCGCATAGTATTAATGTACTCAAAATAGGTCACAGTAAATGCCTTAAAAATCGGCTGTTTTGTTTTTTAATAAGTTTCTATTTGAAATATTTACAAATTCTATTTTATCATGCCACACAGATATGAGGATTATACTCCCGGTTTGTTATTTTAGTGATTTTGAGTTGGATGAAAATAATCGATGATATGGAAATGGACAAGTGACGAACAACGTAATATGCCAACACATATAATGTAGACTACATCGTACGACGAACTACACCATGATATACGTAAATGTCGAACGTCGATTTATCTCTATACAATATGGTACCGAGATATCAATTCCAAGAGCATTTGCCATTTTCAATTCCACCGCAAATGTTACATCCGATATTGACGTGAGTTATCTCAGATGATTTGAACAAAACGTAAATGACACCAATTTGCGTGACTTTAGTGAAGAAGGACAACTTAGAAGGCGTAAATGAACATTCGGATGGAGCCGATGACAATGCAAATAATTTTGGGATACGGTGGAGATAGTTCGCGAGGATGACACTAATATTCCCGAGACAATTGTTCATCATCATGACATCACTAAGACGCACATAATTCAATCGATAGTTCAGGACAATGAGAATGTAAATGAATTTACAAATGAGGATTTAATTGCTTTATCCCGTCAGAGACATGAGCCGGGTGGGAGCTCAGTGGACCGGAACGAGCGGATCTTCATCTAATTCTTCACGTGGTTCCCGATGAAGAAGATTTGTATGTTGAGCAACTGCTTGAAACGAAGAAAGCTTTACGGAAGTCGCGCACCTCCGCATTGAAATTCAATTTTGAGTTCAAGGTAAAGAAATCAAACAAATCATTGTTGACACTTGTTCATGCTTTACGACAGCTTGTTTGGCTGCAAGTTACGAGGACTAAGATGGATACGTAATGAGAATTTTGTAGTTCGCAAGTATATACTTGGAACATACTTGCGAATTGGGAATTCGTCAAAACGATCACGTATAAGCTCGATCATGGTTTATTGGATCTACGATAATGCACAAGTATCGAACCCACGGACGATCTATAGACCTTCGTGACATCATTAACGACGTTCGACGAGAGTACGGAGTGGTAATGAGCTACCAGAAGGCCTTGAAGGCCAAAGAATGTGCGTTGGAGGATTTAATGGGCTCGGCCGAGGAGAGTTATGCTAAATTGGCCAGATATTGTCATAATTTGGGGACAACTAATCACGGTTCCACTTTTTCATTAAGACGGAGGGCGAGAATTGTTTTAAGTATTTATTCATTGGCTCTTGGACAATGCATCGAGGATTTACAAATGCGATGCGACCGGTAATTTTAGTCGACGGTACAACTCGAAATCGAAATACAAGTGGGTACGTTGATTATTGCCGCATGTCAAGATCCCAACATCCAGATTTACCCACTTGCATTCGGCATAGTCGACAAATGAAAAATGATCGGTCAATGAGTTTGTTCTTTACGAAGCTCAGGGAAGTGATCGGGGAAGTCCCTCATCTTGCCTTCGTAACTGATCGGGGTCAGTCTCTAATAAATGCCATCGCTGAAGTTTTCCCCGAGGCACATCATGGGTATTGCATGTACCATATACAAGGTAATCTGAAGACTAGGTACCGGGGCCAAGGCATCGTTTCATTGTTCAGGAGGGCTGCTGAAGCTTACAGTGTCGAGGAATGTAATAAGTGGTTAGTCGAGATAGGAAATAAGTCGATATCGGCATGGGATTATCTTACAAAGATGGGGATAGAACATTGGCGCGAGCACATTTTCCAGACGTCTATTGAACTTGATGACGTCAAATAACGTGGAGTCTATGAATTCACTGTTTAAGAAGGATCGAGAGTTGCCAATTCTCTCATTGATTGAGAACATTCGTACGAAAGTGCAGCAGTGGTTTCACGACCGACGTGTTGAATCGCATAAATGCTCGACTTGGCTAGCCCCGGCTCAAGAGGAAAAATTGTTCAAGGCCGCAGAGGTTGCGAGGAGGTTGAATGTGGAACCACTGGATGAGTCGCGCTTCTCTGTACAAGATGCACGTCAGATGGGGTACATTGTGGACTTGAATGAACACACATGCACTTGTGCTCGATTTCAATTAGAGAGTTTTCCATGTGAGCATGCAGTCGCGGTATCTATGAACAGAGGCTTTGCAGCGAGAACATTATGCTCAGTATTACACGGCTGAGTATTGGAGAACTGCATATGCTGAGACTATATTTCCCTTACCGAACGAATCTGATTGGGAAGTTCCTGACCATATTTTCCCACTTAATAGTTTGTCGCCACCGGTAACTGAACCGCGTGGCCCTGGACGACCACGAACTTCTAGAATACCATCTACTGGAGAGTTTTCTCGACCGCGTCGGTATGCGCGTATGTAGAGCAGTCGGTCATACTCGTCAAAATTGTACGAGTCAAATTCCCCTAGATAACAATTAGTCAAATATGTAATGGTATTATTGCTAAATGAACAATATTTAATTATATAAGTTTAATTTGCTAATTTGATTAACAGTTAAGTGCACAATATTTAATTATACAATTAAGTATGCAAAAGTACAGTTAATTCAATTCAACGTACTATATTTTTACAATATTTACAAGTATTAAATAAATGAATCAACAATCAAATGTATAACATTTACGGATCACACTCGAATTCGTATAAATCGCACGCTAATTTATTCCTCCAAATTTGTATCCATGCTTGGTTGATTCCATCGACCTTATGTCCTATACTCAAAAACTCGATGTACTTTATTGCAAAAATGCCGCAATCACCCCTATAATTGAAGAATAATGTTAGTGCGAAAACGTGTTAGATAAAAAACTACGTTTGAAATAAAAAAAAAAATATAAATACCAAAGTTGTACATCTCTCAACTCGTACAGGGGCCAGAGAAATGAACGTCGAAGCATATCTGCATGATGCTCATCAAGCAGCTCCAACACGGCAATGTAACTACCAAAGTTACCGTTCCAGGTAGCCTTGCCCGGAATCTGTCTCAACGTCAAGTCCAAGTGATACTCCATACTGCAAAATTAAAAAAAAAATTTTAACTATCAGCACTTCGAACATAAGATAATAATCGCATAACAATTACAATCGCATAACAATTACAATTATTTATTTCGTTATACTATTAATGATCATATTAAAATTATAATTATAATTATAAATATAAATTTTATTTAAATTATCAAAAAAATTAAAGGCAAATATTTAACGGTTAATAAAAAAAATTTTATTTAATATTTTAAGGTTAATAAAGAATATTATTTATTAACAATTACAATTATTAATTTCATTATATTATTAATTATCATATTAAAATTAAAATTAATAATATAAAATTTATTATATTAAATTAAAATTAAAATTAAAATTAATAAATAATATTATTTCATTATATTATTAATTATCATTTTAAAATTAAAAATATACAATTTGTCATATTAAATTAAAATTAAAATTAAAATTAATAAATAATATTATTTCATTATATTATTAATTATTATATTAAAATTAAAATTAATAATATAAAATTTATTATATTATATTAAAATTAAAATTAAAATTAATTGTTTAACTATATCAATATTTTTAATTATACAAAATCTATTATAATATACATTTATTAAATTATTTATATAAAAAAATTAAGCGGGCCGACATTAACAGCCGACCCACTTCAATTTGGGCTAGCCCAATTTGCTGTTAACAGCCGGTTCATAAGTGGACCGGTACATTGTTAACAGATAATGAACCGGTCATATCAAATGGATAATTAACCTAATGATATGGCGTTTATATAAGACTGAACCGGCTGTTAACAGCCGGTTCATTAATCCATGGCGTCCCTGCTGCTCCTCGCCGGAAATGGCTGAAAAACGCCATTTCCGGCAATTTCAAGCTTTAAAAATTGCCATAAACACTCAAAAAAATTCCCCATTCACTACATATACCTAGATCTATGCATACATTCCATAATCACACAAAAAAATTCCAACTTTATGTGTATATACGTTGTGAAATCAAAAAAAAAAAACTAACCTTTGTTTTGCGTGGGTGGCCGGATCTTTGTTTGTCGGTGGGTGGCCGGATCCTTCTTCTCCGGTATTTTGGTCGGTTTTCTTGAATAATGGTTGGTTTTGGGAAATATTTGGACGGTTTTCACGTGGTTGGACTTTTTCTTCTCCTTCCAATGAGGGTATTTTTGCCTTTTACATTCTAACTTCTTAATTTTCGAATTTTTCTTTTTTTTTTTATGTTATTTATTGGTCAAAGGCCAAAATGGAATTTTGGCCTTTTCAACAGGCCATTCACACGTATATCCTCAGTAGAGAAAATAGTAATATTCCACAAATTACGAGTATATGGTAATTCTAAAAGAAAATACCTTTTTTTATCACCCATGTGACATTCTATTTGGTCAGGTCCGGTTGATTAAGGTGCGTTTGATTGCAATTGTGGAAAATGGGTGGAAATAAAATGTTTTACAAGGAAAATGATTTCAAGTGTATTTGATTAGTGTAATTTTCTACCTGAAAAATTTTTAAATTTTGTATTCGTTTGGCCTTCGTTTGTATCAAAATTGTCCATTAAAGTGAGAATTTTTTCCATACTTGGTTATGAAATTTGTTTCCATTACCAAAAACGTGAGAAAAAAAAATGTTTCCTAAAAAATCTTTTTTCCAGCAAAGTTTAGTGTTCATTTGGCCTTCGTTTGTATCAAAATTGTCTATGAAAGTGAAATTTTCTTTATACTTGGTAATGAAATTTGGTGTCATTGCAGAAAGCACAAAAAAAAATAAAAAATAAAAACTGGAAATCAATTTCCCACCTAAAATGTGGGAAAATGATTTCAAGGTTTTTATGGAAATTGTGAGTGTGTGGCCTCCTTGAGGAATCCAAATTGCCAAGAAAATAAAAGTAACCGAACAAACATAAAGCTGAAAATGGAAAACCAATTCCATTTTCTACCTTATTTCCACCATATCAAACACACCCTAAGGGTGCGTTTGATTGCAAGGGTGGAAAATGGGTGGAAATAAAATGTTTTACAGGGAAAAGTTTTGTCTAGAAAATGTTTTGCAGAGAAAATGATTTCAAGTGTGTTTGATTGGTATAATTTTCCATCCGGAAAATTTTTAAATTTTCTATTCGTTTGGCTTTGTTTTACATGAAAATTGTCCATGAAAGTGATTTTTTTTTCCACAATTGGTTATAAAATTTTTTCCATTACCAAAAAGAAAAAAAAAATTGTTTTCTAAAAAATCATTTTTTTAATCAAAGTTTAGTGTTCGTTTGACTTTATTTTACATGGAAATTGTCCATTAAAGTGAAATTTTTTCTTACAATTGGTTATGATATTTGTTTCCATTGCCAAAAAAAAAAAAAAAAAAAAAATTTAGCAGCCGACTGGAAAATATTTTCTCACCAAAAAGATGGGAAAATTTTTTCCTCAAAAACATGGAAAAGGCTGACGTGGCGGGTTGGGGAGGAAAATATTTTCCGCGGAAAATTTAGGCTATCAAACAGCGCAAAAGATGGAAAACGGAAAAAAATTTCCTAGTTCCATGGAAAAAGAAGCCAATCAAACGGGGCCTAAATTCTTTCAGCATCAAGCACGGGTCTTGTAATATGATGAGAATTGAGCAAGAACAATGTCTTTATTTCTCTGTAAAAATGGCAAACTGCGCAACCTACTTTTACAAGGACTCATATACATTTAAATACAAACTTTACAAGCTATATTCTAGGAAACTAGCTGATGTTATGGCTATACAAAAATAACAGTTATAGAGAATTGATTGTCCAAATATGATGACCGTTACAAGCATGATTGTCGGCAAGTTGGCCGATTTTTTATCGTTGGCTTGATTTGTGGAATCCTCCTATATATGCCCTTGCAAGATGAGGCTGCCATCGGCAAGGTCAATCTTGTTTCTCAATTGTTTCGTACGTTGCCTTGATAGTGGTTTTGTTAGAATATTTGCAAGCTGGTCCTGTGTATTTACAAGATTAACGTGGAGCGTTCCTTTCTTAACTATATTGCGCACGAAGTGTAGATCAATTTGAATATGCTTCATTCGTGAGTGTTGGTCAGTTGCATGGCACCCAAGCTATCACAGAGCAGCTTTAGTATGGAGGATATAGGGTGGCCGAGTTCTTTAAATAATTCAAAGATCCAAATGGTTTCGAAAGCCACATTTGCAAGGGCTCTATATTTGGCCTCAATTGATGATCTAGCAACTGCCCTATATTTTTTAGAGCTCCAAGAAATTGGATTTGTACCAAGGAAACTTATGTCAACAGAAGTTGAAGTTCTATCATCAAAGTTCCATGCCCAATCCGCATCAGTGCAGGTTGTAAAAGTTGATGAATTGGTTTTTCTAATGTGAATTCTAATAAAAAAAAATTTGTTTCAAGTAAAGAAGGAGCCTCTTCGCAGCTGTCCAATGAGTTGCAATGGGTTATGCATGACCTGAGAGAGTTTATTCACTGCAAATGAGATGTCTAGTCTTGTAAGAGAGAGATATTGAAGATCACCTATATCACTTATGAATTATGTGTTGTCAACTCAACTGGTTCCGTCAATGAGTTTGAGGGCTATAGTGGTTGACAATGGTGTACACTCATCTTTTGCATTGAGCATATTACTTTTGGACAATATATCTCTAATGTATTTATGCTGAGACAAAAAGAGGCCAGATTTTATAAGTATAACTTCCATGCCCTGGAAAAAAAATGGAGATGTTCTATGTCTTTTAAAGAAAAACAATTTCCAAGTTTTGCAATTATTAAAGCAACAAATTGAGTATCATCACCAGTTATAACTAAGTCATCCATATACACCAATAGAAAACATGTAACATAGCTGGTTTGTATATACATAATGAAGAACCTGCTTCAGAATTCACAAACCCGAGCTCTATAATGGTTTTCTTGAGAGCCTAATATTGGCTCTTCGTGCTTGTTTTAGACCATAAATGGCCTTGTGTAATTGGCAAACATGATTAGGCTTAGACATATCCTTGAATCTAGGAGGTTGGACCATGTAAACAACTTCAGTTAGCATTCCATGCAAAAACGCATTGTTGACGTCAAGTTGTCTTAGAATCCACCATTGCATAACAGCAATAGTCAAGACAAATCTTATTGTTGTCGGTTTCACAACTGGACTAAATGTCTCCTTGTAATCCAAGCCAGGGAGATGGTTGTACCCTTTGGCAATGGGTCTTGCGTTAAAGCGAGCAACAGACCCGTCAACTTTCCTGTTGACTCGAAATACCAATTTACAGCCCATTGGTTTGCGGTGTATAAGAGGGAGAACTAAGTCCCGCGTACCATTTTTCATCGATGATGTGAGTTCTTTAAACATAGCACGTCTTCATTTTGGGTCTCAAAATGAGTGACTCACACCGTTTGGTTCAATGGTGGGTTGAGTGGGATGCTTTGTGATTGAGTTTAACTGTTTCGGCCTATGGATGTTGTTCATGGTGTGTGTTAGGTTTTTAATGTTGGCAATTCTGTGGACAAAATGACTAATTTGTAATGTGTTGTAAAAGTCAAGGACCAAGGGTTCAATTTGTATATCATGAGTTATAGGGTTCGAGCATGAAAAGAGGAAAATCACAGTGTCGCATTTTCGCTAACCTATATCCTAGACACTGCTCGAGCGACAAAAATAGAATCCCCGTCGCTAGCCTATCGTTGAGGTTCTGCTCGAGCGACTAGTTTATACGGAAAACCCTAATTTGAGTTTTTAAACATATTTTTCCGGCTCATTTAACCCAATTACCCTCTCCTATAAATATCCAAGCCATTTGACGAAATTCTAAGATGATTTTCATTATTTTCATTGCCTCATCTTATTCTCTAAAAATCCAAGAATATATTCTTTCATTGTGATTCATCATTTGTTCTTAAGATCATATAACCACGTGTTTCGGAAAAACATCAAACTCATTAAACCGAAACACAACATACTTCATATTGGTCATAGGAATGTACTTTCTCAGTTGAACTTCAGAGGTTACTGGAGGTTGAGAGAGGTTGAATTACAAGCGTAGGAAGAGCACAAGACCTTGGAGCAGATCTTGGAGCATGTCTTGAAGTAGACTTATGAGTTAACGAAAAATAGATTGGGAAGTCTAGTGAAGTTGGCTAGATAGCATCTAACTGTAACTCACTCTGTATTGTCTATAGTAGAGGTTAGTTGCCTTGGTCCCGAAGTTTTTACTCAGTTGGGGTTTCTCCTTTATCATATTGGTGTTTATTATTGCTTTCCTTATTATTGCGATATTCAAACATAGAATAATTTGACTTGTATGCTCAATCATCTAGAAATAATTAAAAGTGACATGTTGCTTTTAATTATTAATTTTAATTCCGCATAATCACCTACTGACCTCCATCTAGGTGTAATTTGAGTCGAACATCGTAATTTCAGTGTGGACTTGAGTTATTTCAGGAGGTGGGCTATTTACTACGGGCTCAGTGATTTCTACACAAGGGATTTGTGTAATCGTTGTGGGTGAGGTAATGGAGTGAGTGGATTCACTCATGTGGTGCGATTGAAGAAAAAGAGCTCAAGTTAAGGAAATTTTGAAGAGAGAAATTAGGGCAATTAGGTGGTCGCGACAAGGGCATCGTTGAGATGGGCAACATAGATGGCGAGGATTAGGTGCAGGTATCTTGGGTATTGATGGGGCTTTTGGTTTCATCGAAGATAATGTGCTAAGAGAATTAGTAATGCTATTCATCCCCATTGGGGATAAAAATACAGTTTACGTGGCGTCAATGTGGCATTAAATGATAGGTGAAATTAAATGAGTTATTCAATTTCATCTTTCATTTAACCTATCATTTAAAGGCACATAGACTATGTTTGCATTCCCACTGAGGATGAATAACATTACTCTAAGAGAATAGGTGCGTTTAGTGTTGAGATCAAGGCACTTGAATGCGTTTTGGATCCAGGAATAGCCCATGAACGGGCATGGAATGGATTTGGGCTAGAGTTTATTTGAGTTATAAAGCTAGGTTAGGGGAAAACAAAGGCAAAAAAGTTTTCTTAACTTGAGATATTTGGAGTTTGTTGAAATAAGGCTTCAAATGGTGATTTATTATTCAACAATTGTGTTGGTTGTCGTTTAATGAGATAAACAGTCGTTTTAGGTCAAGTTGGGCTAGTGCTGGAAATTAGAAATAGGAAAAATAAATTAATTAATTAGCAAATCTGAGTTTGGGGGCAAATTAATTAATTAGCAAATTTATTTTAAAAAAATAAAATAATTTGACTTATTTAAGTTTAGAAAATTAGGGAGATTCGGTTCTTCTTTAATTTTTCAGTTCTTGGTCTAAAATCAAAAATCGAACCAAATCCGTCGGTTTTATTTTTTTATTTAAAAAAATAAAATAATTTGACTTATTTAAGTTTAAAAAATAAGGGAGATTCGATTCTTGTTCGATTCTTGATCTAAATTGAAAATCGAACCAAATTCGTCGATTCTCGACTCAAATATTGGTGCGGATATATAATTTAAGAAGACCGCTCCATTCGATTTAACTTGGTTGGGGTGCAATTTGATAGTTTTCTCGTTGGAAAATGTTGAAAAAAGTGGCCAGTGGCACTTCTCCTGTTGTTCAAGAGATGATCTTGACGTCTTATAATGTGAAGTATACCTGGTTTTCGATTTCAATTATTAAGATTAAAATAATCCCAAATTCTACACAAGAAAATTCACAATCTTTGGACTCCGAATCTGTAAACTGAATTTATCAATTCCCTGCTTCCTCTAGATTCTCAGAATTAATAAAGCCCTCATTTTCACTGAACCCTAGGAATGGACACTCGCTCATCGCACTTAACGGCACCGGGCCGTTCACGGAGCTCGCAATCTATATCACCGTCTCATTCCGCCTCTGCCTCCGCCACGTCGTCAATCCACAAGCGGAAGCTGGCGTCGGATGACCACGCTCCACCATTCCCGTCGTCGTTATCCGACACGCGCGATGGCGCGCTGACCTCGAACGACGATTTAGAGAGCATCAGCGCGCGCGGAGCAGACTCGGATACAGGTGACGAGTCCGAGGAGGTCGTGGATGAGGAGTATGACGATTCCTCCATGCGCAAATTTACTGCGACGCGACTGGAAAACAGCAATGTTTCTGGCCCTGCCACGGCTGCAGCCAGGAGCAATAAGCTCAAGACCGAGAATTTGGTGAAAATTGAGCCTGCTGATATAGCAAAAGACAGCGGTATTAACAACAGCAATTCTAATAATAATGCAGCCAATGCGGCGGTGCCTGGGGCTGCCGGGTCTGCCACTGGTATTTTTACTGATAACATACAAACTGGTGGAGCTTACAGTTCGAGGGAGGAAAGTTTAAAGAGAGAGGTATCTTCAATAATAATTTTGAAATTTCTTTTCTTTTTCTAGTTTATGTAGTTGCAGTTCCACTCTAATTTCGTGTGATTCAGAAAATCACAAACTAAAAATTAATCAGGGTTAAGCATTATGGATTTTTTTTTTCTTTTTCCATTTTTATATACTTGCAGCGTAGATCTTAAGAGGGTATAAATTTTTGTATGTATTTAATGTTTATATTTCATCCTCTTTATATCTCCTGGTGAAATGTGGTGCAACCATGCACTTATGCGTCTGTGTTTGCACCAGCGTGTGCATATTCTTGTTTCGATTTATCCAACTACGAATTAGTTGGAAATTGGAATTATTTTCTTAGATGGTGTTGCAAAGTGTCTGCATGTGAAGTATTGCACTAAAGCATTATCATTTTGATTACTTTGCACATCAATTTTTCCTTGTGTTGATTATGAAAGGTTGATATGAAATATACTTTTCTCAAATGACAGGAAGAAGCAGGAAGACTCAAATTCGTATGTGTTTCGAATGACGGTATTGATGAGCATATGGTTTGGTATTTATTTCTCTTTGCTTCAAAATTCATGTTACATCTAATTGTCTGTTAAATATAAATTGTGCTTCTTTGCTTCATTTCCTCCTGGCTCACAAATTTAGTTTTGTTAAATATCGTACTGCAACGTGAAGTTAATTTTAATATCTTCATACGTTTCAGGTTAATAGGATTGAAGAACATTTTTGCTAGGCAATTACCCAATATGCCGAGGGAATACATTGTTCGTCTGATAATGGACAGGTATACGTGGGTTCTTTTGAAGTTTTCTATATAAAATCTTTGTTCTAGTAATATATAGGCTATAGCCTTTGTTCGGGAACATTTTTAGCAACTTTAGGAACTTTTTAGGAGGAATAAGGTGAAGACTATGGAATTTGTGGATGATAATTAGTAGTTTGAATGTGTAGTTAAAATTAAAGTGTGATTTCGACTGGATAGTAGAAGTAACTTATTTAATTTGCTAAAAATGTTTCCCAAACACAGGCATGGTCATATGTGTTATGTAGGCAATAGTCATTGGTTAGTTTTCTTTTTTGGTTCAATTGTGTGTTTCCAGCTTGTTGATTTTTCATGGTATATTGTTCCTTGACAGATAAATTAATCAGCTTACAAAAGCAATTGAAAGAACCCCCTGTATAACATCATTCTGCCACTTTATCATAGCTTCCAAAGATCATACTAATCTGTACTAGGTTATTAAAGTTAGAATTTCCGACTTCTATCATGTAAAGATCTCTCTGTTCATCTAAATGTGCCGATTCATTGTTAGAGGTGTTTCGATGGTTCTCTAGTTAAAAGCCAGTTGCTACTTATCCAAATTTCTGGTATATAGCGCTGCAGAAATGGAAGTAGTTCTTCTCAATAGATAATTTTCCAGAAATTTGAGCATGCAAATCACAAATATCTGCTTTCCATGACACTTCATCCCACTTTTAATCCTTCTAATTTTTTTCTTTTGTTCTGTCTGGTGTAGAAACCATAAATCCGTGATGGTAATCAGACGTAATCTGGTTGTTGGTGGGATTACTTACCGGCCCTACATCAGGTAATATATGCCAATATACATCTTTCGATTATTCGTGGTATAATAAATGTGAAAAAGAAAAGAATAGACCCTTTGGCTTCCTTTGGATATTTGTGTTGTTTGGATAATATGCTCTCACTCTCTATGATGCTGAACTTGAAAACCTGTAGCCAAAAATTTGGGGAGATAGCATTTTGTGCAATTATGGCTGATGAACAAGTTAAGGGCTATGGTACCCGGCTGATGAATCATCTAAAACAGCATGCACGTGATGTGGATGGCCTATCACATTTTCTCACATATGCCGACAACAATGCTGTTGGTTACTTTGTCAAGCAGGTTTTATATTTCATCCTATGCATGAAATATTCATTATATTTGGGAAAATTGGATGATCGGCATTACATCACTCTGCAATTTGATAATCTAATGCACTATATTAATTATCATTATTTTTCATCGGGCTCCTAATAATCATCTTTACCAATTCTTTATCCTACTTTGTGAAAAAGACCAGAGGAGAAAGGGAAACACGAATTTGCAAATCTGCCCTGGCAGAAAGAGACAAGATTTCAATCACTTTTTGTTAGTCTTTGACACTCACTAGAAAAAGAGGATGAATGGTAGACCCATAAAATCTTCCATTTCGTGCACACTATTAAATGAACAGGATGAGACTTGAGAACCTCCACTAACTCGAGTTTATAAACACATATTGATTGAATTACCCAATGATGTTTATGATGATGAATATATTTAAAAAGGATTCAAATAATTGTTATGTTGCATGTAATATCTCTACATAATATGTTTGTTGAATTTTTTGGTATATGTTGAGTAAATGACCTGTTGAGGAAAGCTTATGTGATACTGTTATCATCTCATCGTTTAGCCAAAGTGGGAGTACATGGAGTTTGGAACCTTAACATAAGTAAATAACCTTTCTTTCTCTTCATTTTTGCCTACAGGTTGTTCATTGTTTCAGGATTCAGTTTTAAAGCAAATGTAACATTAAAATTTTGTCCATCTGATTTCTCAGACAAGCTTAGCTTTTATTTAATACACCAAGGCTGATTAAGTAACTGGAGAAAGTTTATACTTATCCAAAAGGAGACTAGGGAAACCCCAGGATGGGAGGTTTCTAGATATGTAACTTTCACACTATGCTTTGCAGGATCTTTCTAATTGTTATGTCATTCTGGGCTTCTTAACTATTCTTTTTTAATATAGTTATAGAGCATGTTTGGTAGGGTTTAAAATCCAATTGAAATTAAAAATATAGTTTTTATTGGGTCTCACTCGTCTAATAAAAATAAAAAATAACGTCTAGTTTTTCAATTTTAATCTGATTTTAATCACTACCGAACACGGCCATAATTACTTGTGGTGCCTGCAATAATCAATTTTCTGGGGATTCGTGTTTTTTTTTTTTAATGCTACTTCAGTACTTCTGTATGTCTGATGGCTATTTTAGTTTCTGCATGTTGTGGTTTCGTCTATGAGCTGCCTCTAAGTTTCTTTTTGATTTTTTAGGGATTTACAAAAGAAATTTTCTTGGACAAAGAACGGTGGCATGGGTATGTTAAGTATCATTTTTATTTTGATTCTGAAATCTCAGATCGGGTTACTACCCATGGAGTGAAGGAAACAATCCTCATTTGCCTTCATATATTTTTCTATTATGATTTCTTTATTCCAAGTACTGAGTTGAGACCTTGTATTATGAGACAACAGTAAATACTCAGTTGCGTGAAATTCTTTTCTATCTGAATTCTAATTTCACCAATTTGACTATAAGCAGAAGTTTCCTTTTCTTTCAGCTATATTAAAGATTATGATGGAGGAATCCTGATGGAATGTAAAATTGATCCAAAACTTCCATATACTGATTTATCAACTATGATTCGCTGCCAAAGGCAGGTAGGATGATCAGTTGCTTATTCAAATAGTTGACGCTGTTTGAGACTAAAGGAAGTGATGTTGTTGATTAACTAAAGGTTCTAATTGAATCCAATGCACATGCTTGGTATGATTGCAATTTTGTTTTATATTGTCTTTGATTGCCAGGCAATTGATGAAAAGATTAAGGAGCTCTCAAATTGTCACATCGTCTACCCTGGAATTGATTTTCAGAAGGTATATGCACCACTTAACTTTCATTCTAAGGTCTTATGTGATCTACTGAATCCCCGCTGGCTATCAGCTTCAGACTAATGCCATCTTATCTGAAAAGTTGGCATATTCTGAGTGGATGCTGAGTTGAATAGCATGTTCTGTTTATCTGAGCCATTAAAATGTCCTTCTGAGTTTTACAATGAGCTTGTCCCGTATCTACCATTCTTTTCTTCAACGTTGCTGAACTATTTTGTCTGAATTAAAGGAATCAAGAAAATGGTCCTTGAGCATTATCTTGATTCAGAGGAAAAAGTTTTGTCAACATATGTCGATTTGAAATTCCTCATTGTAAAGGAAAGGGATTCTGCGGCCTGTTTGCTCTGGTCTCGGCTGTAGTTGCACTCTTGAGATTTAGCTATGGAATTTGTTTTACAATTCAAGATCGTACTATGAAGACCATCTGAAATAAAAAATCAGTCATGTTTGGCATGTTAATTGCCAGCAATTGCTTAATGAATATTTACTTACCAATCCCCAAATAAGATAAGACGTGGGTGCATTATTGGTTTGGACTTTGCTAGTTCCAGTTATGAGATATGCCAACCATGTTGAGACATGATTTTCCCATAAAACTCATTCTTATCAAGATTATGGTTGACCAGACACATGACATGGGTAACACATGATGGCATGTTTTAATCTTTTAGTTCAACTATTTTGATAATGAACATCTAAATCTGAATTGACTCGTACTTTGTACATAAAAGTCAGTTGTTGATGAAAGATTTCTTTTCTAATAAGATTTCTGTTGATTCACGCAAACAATGCCACACGATGCTGATATTCAGTAATTAAGAGGTGACTGATTTTGCTCCTCTCTTCACCTTAAATTGAAAAGGAAGAGGAAAAAAAAGCTTAATTGCATACAATATTTTTTTTTGAGCTTCTAGTTGGAAGTGATAATCTCTTATGGTGCACATGTAGTGCAGGTCTTGTATATAACAGACTGTCTTCTGCTGGCACTTTATATTTTCAACTGTATTATGTCATTCAATGTATGTCTAAATTATGAATTTAAAGAGAAAAAGAAAAGGAGCACGTTTCAATTATAATACTGATATGAACCGTTTCATCCAGAAAGAAGCGGGTGTTCCCAAAATATCCATGAAGGTCGACGATATACCAGGCTTGAGTAAGTTGTTGATTCTTGTATTACCGTAAAATTCTGCCAGAATAAAGCACCTTCTTATATTTTTGGTATGCTTATATGTTTAATTTGAAATGTTGGTTGATCCTGTGATCTCGGTATGCTTGTATATTTTGCCTCTTATTATCATCCAGGTGTTGTATAAGTTGGCTGGTATGAAACGATCTATTTTTATTCTTCTTTACCTCCTCTTTGAGACATCCAACTTCTCTAAGCATTCCTTGCACAAAGGTGCTCATTGGATCTAAAAATCCTGGTTAGGCCAACAATCAAGTCCCACGAGCCATGAGCTAGTTGATACAGTTTTGCTATTCCAACTTGTATATTTAGAGAAGAATTTGTGTTTAATTAATTCATTCATTTTTTCCATTTTCCTATAGTCAAATTGTGGCTCTAAGCTGTCCCTCTGCTTTTATCATCCTAATATGAACTTGGCTGTGATTTAATAATAGGAGAGGCAGGATGGACCCCTGAACAATATGGCTATTCTCGGTTTAAAACAATGAATCCATCATTAGATGGTGCCTCAAATCAGAAATCATTAACTGCATTCATGCGCTCACTTCTGAAGGTAAGTCTCCTAAGATTCTTGTTTAAGATAACTACTATTTCATTTTCCCTGAATCACACGAGTGTTGCAAATAATTTTATGAAGTGGAACCAAAATGTGATAATGTCAAAAAACTAGGAATGTAATTGTAAGTAGAACATGTTTATATAAGAGTTCTTGTATTGAATTTATGTCAAAGCTGATTAATTGGCAATCTCCATTGTGAATTGGTAGTCTCCTCGTATTAAAAGTTCGTTTGACATTTTGTTAAAGATTTTTGATAATTTTTTTAATTATCATATATCATACCTCCACGATGGGTGGCACTTTCTTTCCACTATATGCATTACTGGCAGGTGCAGCTTCGTCCTGATCCATACTTCCTTGGTTGCAAAACCATCTCAAAGCTCATGTGTCTTATTGGCATTTAATACAGATTCAGTCTCCTTGGTCTTTTTTCTTCCAATATTTAAATACATGTTTATTTATTAGAATAATAAGGATGATGGTCACAACCACTCCGGAAGTTCAATTTTGACTTGTTTTATAGATCATGCTTTCACTTATATCTGCAATCCTGTTGCCTTACTGATCCTTCTTATTTGAGCAGGCAATGCATGACCACCCAGATGCTTGGCCATTCAAGGAACCAGTTGATGCGAGAGATGTGCCTGATTACTATGTCATCATTAAAGATCCAATTGGTATAATTCTCATTAGTCTACTTAAATGGGTCCATACATTATCAAAAGAAGTTGAACAAAGAATATTTTTCCTCAAATACAGTTTTCCTAGTGGTTAAAAATCTGCCCACCTCATTACAATCTGCCCATAGATTTATATATGGTTATGGTTATGGCTATGGCTCATAGTGACACGCTTCTTATGCGATCAGGGGCTGGTATTTTCAAAATTTTGTAAAAATAGAAGGGGCTGGGCACGGGGCAAAGGGGCCTGTATAAAGGCATTATAACTGCACAAGAAGCATGGAAATTCAATAAGATGATGGGATATTAAAATACTAATTTTGGGTGCTAGTTTATTCACGTATAAAATAATAAAATATCGACTATTTGACTGTGGGCTAGTGGACTGTGATTGGTATAATAACACTAAATGGAATTGAACGGTGAAACTTTTGTTTCTAACCCGAGATAATGTGGGACTGGCACCGGGCATTAAGCCTCCATTTTGGAAGAATTTATGAATGGTTTAATTTATAAATAAATAGAAATGAGTGATTGATAAGTGGATAATACTTGTAGTGTGTTTGAAAATGAAGTTTGAACATTTATAAATGATTTATAAATTTTGCCAAACGGAGACTAATTGAAGTTGCCGACCATAATATTTCTCGTAGTGTTGCATATATAAAGGTTTTATGGCTGTCCACAATTATTGTTGACAAAATCGCAAGACAAGTTCCTAAATCTGAGTAACTGTGAGCACGTTTCATTCTAAAAAAACATTAGAGTTTACTTATTGGGAGTGTGTTTGGGACACATTCTTTTGAAATAATGTATTATTGAATAGTAGATTGATGGAGAATGTGTGGTTAAAAATGAAGGAAAAGTTATTGATGTAATGGAAAATATTATTTTATTGAAGAATGTGTTCTTAAAATGAGTAGAAGAATGAGAATGTAAAAAATAATGTGTACCAAACAGGGCCTGGTTATAATTTTTTTTTTTTTTTCCATTATGGGGTTGATGTTATAGCAAATGTTTCATCTTCAGTTTATGAGCTCCATATGCTGGAGTTTTACTAGACATGTTGCTTTATAATTCAGTTGCTTTATATATGCCTGCAGATTTGAAAACAATGTCAAGGCGAGTTGAGTCGGAGCAGTATTATGTGACTTTTGAGATGTTTGTGGCGGATGTCCGGAGAATGTTTTCTAATGCAAAGACCTACAACTCCCCAGACACTATTTATTATAAATGTGCAACCAGGCATGATATGAACCTACTTTTGATGCTTTAAAGTTTCACTTCACTTCACTTACCTTTCTTTTCTTGTTTATCTATTTAACATTTTTTTTCTTATGGCCTTGCAGGGTGGATGCACATTTCTCAAACAAACTTCAAGCAGGTCTCCAATCTGGTGTCAAGATTCAGCCGTAATCACTCGTTGCTTCCAAGAAGTTCATGAATCCTTAACTCATGGCGCGTTTCTTTCCCCTTTTTATTGCTAAATCAAGGAAATGGATTTCTGTATTCAGTTTAATTTGTTAGTTGCAGAATCTTGGATGAATTATTGTTGCAGTCGGGGGGGGGAAGGAATCTTGAATGTCTGTTTGGCAGTCTTGCTAGTTCTATAGATGGTGCCGTTAGCTTATTTATGCAGAGATTGTATTAGTTCGGATGCAAACTCTCGAGTGATAGAAGGAGAGATAGGAGTGAAGTCTTGTAGTAAATTGAAAATCGGTTGTGTTTTCTGGAAAAAAGTGACTGGGTTAACTTTAAAAAAAATATTTTTTAATAAGTACCATCCGCCGCAATTTGTTTATCAACACGACGTGGAGATTTAGGCCTTGTATGGGAGGGATTAAAATCAAATTAAAATTGAAAATATAGCCGTTATTGTTGACTTTTATTAGACGAGTGGGATCCAATAACGGCCATATTTTCAATTTTAATTGGCTTTTAATCCCTCCCGAACAGGGCCTTAATTAATTAAAATCTCACTAATCAAATAATAATAATAATAATAATAATAAATTCTCCCTTTCTTTTTGATACTTCATCAATCTGTAAAAACGGATGTAAATAATGATATACAAGAAGTAATTTTTCAAAAAGATAAAAACTACAGAAGGGCGAGTCAATTGCTCAAAATAAACTTTAAAGTGCATCTCTACAATTTTTAAAATAAAAATAGATTTATTTGAAATTATAGCATCTGAAGCGAATTCTTTCGGATTAAAGAATTTGCTCTAGAACAATTACAAGATTCTCTTGAAAAGATATGTGGTTAATATGGATCCTTTACATAAAATGAGGATAAGAAGCAATTTTATCCCTCTCCGAATGTACATTCAATGGACTATTTGATACATATGGATGCAATGCGGCTAGATGAAGAAGACGGGAGCCTATTTGGTTAAGGAATTAGGGTGGCGAAGACCGAGAAGGCCTAATAATGGTGAGTCCAATCAGGTGCGACAACTATTCCAAGGCTCTTTGTGAAAGGATCTTGTTCCATTTGTTGTTCACTGCTTGCCCAAAGTAATAGAGATACACTGGAATAGCATTTTGGCACAAGGAGCGAGAAGCCACCGTGACTAAAAGGAAAGGATTGGATTCCATTTTCTTGATAGGTTCATGCACTGAATTTTATAATAGGCCATAATTCTTGCTTCTTTCTCATATGCGACTTCCTAAAATAAATATGATTGTGCTACATGTACATTATTGATTACATACATATGATATATTGAGATATGATTGAATCAGAATTTTTTGAATGAAATAATAATAAAAAACTTCTCCACTCTCTTTTTGACATATAATCTGTACGTAAATCATTATGTAACTGTTTATGTATAAGTAACATTATTCAAATAAATAAATATAACAGGTTGTTTGGATTTGAATTAACAAATGTCAAGGGCCATGTTGGAACAATTACTTTCCTCGAGGGCGTGAGACCAAATTTACCCACCCCCACCCCGGGGCAATCACACTTATATGCCCGTTCAAACTATCAAAATTAGGGATGGCAACGAAATGGGACGGGGGCCCTCCCTATTCCCACCCCGTTACCTGTTTAAGGCGGGACGGGATCATTGCCCTGTTTACTATCCGTTTAACTTTTTAATAATTTATTTTTATTGCACATATTCTTGAATTTAGACAAATAATTTAAATTGTTATTTTCTATTAGAACTAATGAAGTTTTTTATTTAAAGTATTGAATTCTAAAAAAAAAAATTTAACTGGGCAGAGCAGGGCGTCCATTACCCATCCCCGCCCCGTCCTGACCCCGAACGCTGGTATCGGGTTTGTCGAGTTTTTTTGCCATCCCTAATCAAAATCAATCCTTTCACAGATATCTCACTGTTCAGATCCCTGTTCAATCCTTTGGAAGCATTTTTTATCCCGAACTTGCAGTTGTAGAAGTTATTGTTGCTTATTATATAAATGGCGAACAGAGTTCAGATCCGCACAAACAGTTCAGCACTCATTGCTATGATTGCCTGTATTATATTTTGTGTTACTACTGATTTTTACTATCTGAATCGAGCTGAATTCATGTTAATTATGTATGTTTTTGTGTTGCATTTACTGAATTTTACTACTACTCGTAGTTGACTATTGAATCAATTTCAGTATTCAAGTATCTGAAAGATCTGTTTTTCTCTTAATTTTAGGTTCCAAATTGTAGCGTAATGTGTAATTGGGGGTTCGTGTTTTGGTGCGAACTACGACATGTTCGGTTGTTCATATTTTTATTCTCAGTGCAATTTGATTTTCTTAATATGAAGTAGCAAATAATTAACGAGGTTTCATGTCATCATTCATAAGCCGAGTAAATTTAATCCATGCTCACCCAACTTTAATTTACGTTACTTCTTGCTCACCGAACTATAAAATATAACACGTTGCTCACCCTTCTATCCAATTTCTTACCCATCCATCACCTATTTAATCTCTGTCAACTTCAACTAACGGAATGTGTCACGTGGCGGACGAAAATTCGACGTGCACATAACACACTTTAAATCAGGTCAACTGGGCCAAAATCGATAAAATCCCAGCGGTGTAATAACACGCTTCTATGTAGCCCCAAAAAGGAAACAAATTCGCCCCTAACTTCATGAAGAACCCTAAAAATCATCTTCAAAATCCCAACTAAAATCTTGAATTTCATACTCTCTCCCTGCCCCTCTCAATCACACATGCCTTGCTCTGGTGTTATTTATTAAAGCACCCATCTATCAGAGAAAAAGGAAAATTATAGAATGCCATTTCTCAGCCCACTGACATTAGGATTTGTATCTTGGATAAATTAGTAAACAATGTGATTATTGGAGCCCATTTTAGCTGCTTCAAATCTTCAATAGTGTGGAAGGCAAAGTTAAATATTCTAGTAAAACATAATCATTTGATCTGTGAATAAGAAATATCGCGAGCGGTCTTTGGAAATTGTACTGGAAACCTGTCTTTGGATATATCTGTTCGGCTAGAGGGTATGGAAGGATAGGATACCCACCTCCTCTTTTGCACGACAGGCATTTTGAAGGCTGCTTTTGAAGGCTAAATGTATAAGAAGGGATACCCACCTCGTCTTCTGCACAACAATTAGTATAAGAAGCATTATAAACAAGTCCATGATCTGCTGCTTTTGAAGGTTAAATGTGGCCTGCACTGAACTGAAATGGATTTGCTATATTCCCACCAAGTCCGTTATTGGTGTGCCCATGTTTTTGTTTAATTTTGACATCTGAATGTGGCCTTAAGAATTGCGGCTACAGCTACAACATAGGGCAAGACATGAATGTTCCATATTCAATGGTATATGACATGGCGATAATCTTAAGGCGCCTTTAAGGGAGAAGATGCCTCACTCCATACCCCAAGGTTGGGGTTTTTTTCTTGTTCCAATGCTTTTGGTTTTTCTCAGGATTAGGTAGGCTGCGATTAATCAACTTGGAATTTCGATCTTTGAATTCATATTTGGGAGAGTAATAATGCAGACAAAGAGGGAATGAGGGTTCTTGTCTGAATACAGAGAAATCAATGTTTTTAGAGAAAACGTGTTTTAAATTGTCATAGGATTTTAGCAGTTTTGGCCCAGTTGACCTGATTTAAAGTCCGTTGTGTGTGCGCCATGTCGGATTTCAATCCGCCACGTTGCACATTCCGTTAGTTGAAGTTGACAGAGATTAAATGGATGATGGATGGATAAGTAATTGGATAGTTGGGTGGGCAATGGGTTATATTTTATAGTTGTAAACTAAAGTTGGGTAAGCATTGATTAAATTTACTCTTCATAATACTTTTACCTGCATTATTTCACAATTTTCCTTGTGCCAGTGGTTTGCATATGTTCTCCACTGGAATAGGCATTTTCCTTGATATTGATGCACAATTTTCTTGGAGAAAGAATGCCACACTGTTCAATTGACATGCCCCCCATTTGAATTGATTGTAAATACATGGATTTGAGCTAAATCTCTCATTTCCCTCGACTTCAGACAGATTAGTCAGATGAAAGCTTGAAATATATTGGTCACTATGACGGTGGTGCATGGTGACACGACCTTTGCCACTGATCCATCTTTGACCCCATGAGTTCATTTGATTTCACGATAACATGAATTAGAACCATTGCTGACCGTCATTGGCAAACATCCGGGTAACTTTATGACTGTCCAAACTCAGAACTTCATATCTCGCCTATTTACGATGAGGATACAGAAACTAAAGCATTGAGGGATCAGGCAGGACTCCGCTCTTAGAATTTTCATTCACTCTTTTCTCATAATAATAAAGTGAGCAATAACTTGTTTTGTTATGATATAAATTTTATCATCTTTATAAAACTTGCTTGAAGATGAAGAAATTTCTTTACCTTTTTATTTTAGTGCTGATGCCTGATGCACCAAGCGAAATCTGTTGAGTTGTTGCCTTGTTGGATAAAACCATTCGTCCTGGTAAATTGTGGTTTCCTGGAATAATATGATCCACCCTGCAATCATGATGCCTTGTCAAGTACCGAATTATATAGCCAGCAGATCCATACTGAATTGGTCTATTAGGGAATGCATGTAAAAAACAAGAAAAAAAATGATGTGTCAAGTCATTTGTGTAACAGGATAATGTGACAGACAACAGATTTCTCGTCGATTGTTCATCCCAACGCCTCTTGTTTTTTAACAAGCAATGTAATAAAGGTTGCGAGACAACGTATATTCACCAATTGTTCATCACAACGCCTCTCGTAAACACGATATATTACATTGTATCAAAAATGAAAACTAACAATCACTCGCGTGATGAAAGCTAACAAGTTCTCGGTGTGCGAGTATCTTATATCAATTTTTCTGTTATTGCAATAGTTTTATTCGTTAACTCGTTGAGAATTCCTGGTTTTTGTTTAGAAACAACAATGAAACAGATCGAAGAGGCATTCAAAGAATTCACAACACGAGAAGACATTGCAATTGTTTTAATCAGCCAATATGTAAGCTATTTCTTCACTTTCTTAGCATGTTATATAAATCCTGATTATAATTTGTTTGAAAAGAAAATTTCCCAATAGCACAAATACTTGCATATGTTCGTTTCAATAGTTATATGTACTTTCTCTTCGTTTATTCGCCACTATTCACAGTTATTCGCCACATTTACATTGATTTTCAGGTTGCAAACATGATAAGGTTCTTAGTAGATAGCTATAACAAACCAATACCAGCAATTCTGGAGATACCTTCCAAGGATCATCCTTACGATCCTGCACAAGACTCCGTTCTTTCCCGGGTGAAATACCTCTTCTCTACTGAATCAGTGGCGTCTGGTAGGCGATAAAAAGTATTACTAGAAGCTATATATGCATAATATTGTCTCATCCCTTGAAATGTTCTGCCCTGGATGTGTTTCTTGATTCAACAATTGGTGCTTTTAAGTTGTCTCTCACTTTTAAGGGTAATTATAGCAATGACCCCCAACCTTTTATCCTCTTTGCAATCTTATCCCCAACCTTTATTTTGTAACATTTCTACCAAAACCTTTGAATAATTAGTGGGGTTCATTCTAAAATATGCCCTTCTCTTTTAAGTAACAAACTAAAAAAATGTTATTAAATCTTTAAATGTAAAAATAAAAATACAAGAACGTAAAGATAAAGAAAAATGCAATTCTTCCACCACCTCACCTCGTCGGCTCTTTTTCACATGTTCCTTACCTAATTTGTTTGACGCCATGGATCCAATGGTGCACTTTATTTCTTCATTTGACAACCACAAGTTTTGAAATGATTCCAACTTTCGATCAAGTTGGACGTGCTTTTTAAGGTTTCAAAAATTAAGTTCTTTTAATGGTCTCAACTATGATTAAAAATACTTTTGGCGCATCTACTGCAATTTGAGTATAAAGTCACTTCAAAGGAGGCCTTAAAATATCGTCGATTCATTTGGCGTGACTTCGAGATCTAAAGATTGCTTTCGTTTGACTAATTTATAAAAGTGTTTTTTCTAGTTAGAAGAGCTTATAAAAGAAGTCAGTAAAATGTGACTTCCTGTAGACTTTTGAAATAGGAAACTTTTATAGAAAAGTTTCTTAACAAAAATTAAGATAACTTACTTATAAATGTTTTGTACATGAAATAAAAGCAAAAGTTATATCAAACGAGCCCTTAATCTGCTAGATTTTTCAATGCACTTAAGATTTTAAGCTATAAAATAAGTCACTAAATAGTATAGAAGACTAGATCATATGCTTATATAACATAAGTTTCTCTATTTCTACAACCGTTCATATTCAGAATAAGAACCTAAAATATTTATTTATATTCAAGTTATTGTCCAATTTAACTCGAAAGCTAGGATTTCAAGATTTTTCAAAGAGTAAAAAAAGAGCTAGTCCTGCCAATTGGACTCATGGACTTCATGTGCCAAGCAGAGCAGAGCTCTTGCAGCTAGGGGTGGGTGGGTCTGTTTTTCTCCCAACCCAAACCCAAAATTAATCAAATATGGTCGGTTTGATTGAATTCAACAAAACCCAACCCATATAAAGATTGAAACCTAACCCAATCCAACCCAATTAAATGTCGATCGTGTTGGATTGAGTTGGTCAGTTTTGGACAACATGTCAACAACTATTAGAGTCGCAAAAAATCTCACTCCTCAAAGCCCTCAAGATCATTGAGTAATGTTATTCATCCCCAGTGGGAGATGAAAACACAGTTTAGGTGGCGCTAAATGATAGGTGAAATGAAAGGTGAAATTAAATGACTTATTTAATTTCACCTATCATTTAATGCCACATTAACGCCACCTAAACTGTGTTTTCATCCCCAGTCGGGATGAATAACATTACTCAAGATCATTTAATCGTCACTATTCACTCACATCTTCACTTTTCAAGTTCATCTGCTATTCTCAAATAAAATGACCTCTCAATAAGCTAAAAAAATACAGTCTCAACCACGAATGACACCAATTCATCAAATCTGATCCAACCATACATAAACAAACCCAACTACTCAATAAAAACAAAACAACTAGTGATTGCAAAAACAAAGCGAAAAATAACAAATACTAAACCAGTTTGCATATGTAAAAGCTCAATTATCTCAAAATTAAGGACAACTCGTGTTTTATAAGACTGCAATTTCTCCATTATCATCTGAATACTCAAGACTCCGCTTCCACAAGAAGTCGCTGCCCTCATTAGGATTAATCTCATACATTGAAGCAGCAAAATTGCAGAAACCATCTTCCCAGACCAATATCCTGAACATGATATTTTCAGCATAAATAAATCAACAAAAAATAAGTGATTTTGCATAATTTAGCACTCATATAATATACAAGAATTTGATGTAAATTTAGCAGTATTTTTTACTTTGGAAGGGGGTAATTTCTTGTTAAAATTCAGTGTTGATACCCGAAAAAAAAAAGGACTTAACATTCATCACAAATGTTTAGAGTGGCTTGACAAACAACTCTAAATTCAATGATATTTGTTTCATTTGGCTCAACATCTTCGTTTTCCAATGAACAAATCAAAAAGCTCGCCATCGGGTTGGAACATAGTGAACAAAAATTTATGTGGGCATTGAGAGATGCGGATAAAGGGGGATGTCTTCGAAGGTGAGGCTAGGATAGCTCCATTGCTAGAAGGGTTCGAAAAGAGAGTGGAAGGAAGATGACTTATTGTGAGAGACGGCGAGAGAGAGAGAGAGAGAGAGAGAGAGAGTTGGAACTTGGAAGAATAAAGTGAGGGTTGCATTTTGTGTTCTGTGGGCTGGGTTCTCATGTTTATTTTTTAAATTTTTTTTTTTTTTTAACTAATCGGGTTGGGTTGGGTTACTTCGGTTTTCATGAGTTAACCCATAAACCGACCCAACCCGACCCGTTTCTTAACCTAAAACCCGAACCCAGCTGAAAAATCACAAAAAATGGACCCAAATCGATCGGTTTGGGTCGGGTTGGCGGTTTAGGTGAGTTGGTTTGGGTTTTGCCCACCCCTACTTGCTGCCACGTAACTTCGAATATTATTATGTGGGAAATTAGGCTCACCACTCTAAAAAAAAATTCAATTAGATTAATGCACTTAACATAAATTTAAACATCTAATCATCGTAGATTATACGCCCCAAAACCCACCCGATTCAATTACATACACAAAAGACCCGGTTTCGCTCACAATTTTTTCAAAATTTTCATCAACATCATCCATTTTTTCTCCAAATTTCGATGGGTTTTGAAGATTAATTATATTCCAACACTATTAATTCACACTTCCATCCATAAAAATTTCAAGAAATCAAAGGTAAATTGGCTCAAGTTTATGGGTTTCGAAATTTTTCTTCTTTGTTATAAATTCTTACTCATGGTTAGAATTTTTTTAGTTTTGTTGGGAGTATGGGCGAAGTTGATGTTGGTTTTGTAGATTGGTTGTGTAACATTTGGATTTAACATAGAATCATGAGAAAATTTGACTCATTTCAATTACTGTGCATATCAATTGTTCGATTAATTGCTCCAAATGAATTTCAATTTTCAAATGAATTAAGTTGATTTCATTGTCAAATGGAACCAATACTGCTGTTTGATACCCGAGACATGTGCTAGGGGTCCATGCCTGTAAATAGGGCTGGGCAAAATGTTCGAACCGAACCGAACCGAGCGGGTTTTTTAAAATGAAATAACCGAACGGGTATCCGAATCGAGAACCGAATGGTTTGGTTCGATTCTCGGTTCTCGACCAAGAACCGAAGAACCGAATAAGAACCGAATTTTTTTTTATATTGGATAAATCAATTTCTTTTATTTTTTTCTAAACAAATTAATAATTTTTTTTATTAAATCTTATTAGATGAACAATTTAGAGTTTATTTATGTTTGTTAGTTGTGTTTTTTTTCAATTTTTTCTCGTATAGTTTCTTAGTAGTTAGTATGGAAAGCCAACCAACTGATGATTACATTAAATAGTTGGTAAGTATTATCAATACTTTAAAATATTTTATCTTTGTGACTTCTAATTTATATTTCACTTTTATGTAGACTTGAAGGTTTGAAACAGTTGAAATGAAATATATATTAATATTTGTTACTTACTTGTAGTCTTTGTTAATTGTTTGGGACTTGAAAGTGCAATTTCCTTTTCTTTCCTTTTTCATCGTGTATATATACTTGTAACCTTCCATTTTAATCAATACAAGATTTCTTCTCCAAAATCTACTTGGTATCAGAGCAACCAAGGACGATCCTACAGCCGGCGACATCTGTTCCGGCCGGCGACCTTCTTTTCCGGCTGCCCAGAAGCCGTTTTTTACGGCTGCCCAGAACGCCTCCTTTTTTCCGGCTGCCCGGACGCGACCGCGACACCAACGTCATCGCGTCTACGCCGGCACTGCTCCGGCGCAGGCGTCGCACCTGGTGCTCGTTTTTCCGGCGCCGTTCTCTCTCTACTTCCTCTAGGCAGCGATTCTTCTCCACTGAAAATTGCCAGTTCCAAATGCCGATTGTGAACGGCTCGGATCTTCTGTAAGTGGTGGTTGACCCAAAATTCTCGATCTTCCATTAAGCCAGTCTTGAAATTGTCTCCACCTTCGAGTCCGCCATTTCTACACTATCTGTGTAGGTTTCAGTTTACAGCAGAGACTGGATGTGAAGTCCACTCCCTTGTGGCTGCCTTCTCTGCTCTTTTACTGTTGGCTGTCTCCGTGTAGCTTCTGGCCGGTTTTTTTTGGGTCTTCCTTGTGGTCCAATTTGGTGGTCACCGTTACCTCTGTTCTTTTATTCCACCCTCCAGTTGGAATTGCTCTTGCTGGAGTGTTTCTGTATTAAGTTGAGCATAAGGGTATTGAGTGAACTTGTGATCTGTGGGTACTTGCAGTTCTGGGAAGTTGCTGGAACTTCCTGACCTTGGTTTGTGCACGTTCTAAAGTTTTGGTGGTGGTGGTACCTTGTTACATTGGTTACATTGGGCTGTTATTTTATCAGCCACTTGTGCTTGGGTTAATTGGTTGGAGATTGAACTTGAATTGTTTGCATTTGGTGGTTCCCGTGCTCTCCATTCTTCAGTAATCAATTCTTGAAAGAATGACTTCTCACGTTGCTTGTTCATCTTCTGGGGACGGTATCATTGGGCTGCATTCTACTTCTACTGCATCTGATCGTTGGGTTATAGATTCTGGAGCTACTGATCATTTTACCTGTAATTCCTCCACATTTGATTCCTTGACAACTCCACCTGTTCAGTCTGTTCAAGTGGCTAATGGGACTCCTGTTAAAGTTACCGGGGCCGGAAACGTCTCGTTTTCACCTATTTTTTCTCTCTCATCCGTTTTGCTTGCACCCACTTTTTCCACTAACCTCTTATCTATTAGCAAAATTACAAAGCATCTTGATTGCTCTGTCATCTTCTCACCTACTAATTGTGTATTTCAGGACAATCGAACGAAGATGACGATTGGCACTGGTAGAGAAAGAGGAGGGTTGTATTTTTTGGAGGGAACAAGGCTGTTGCAAACTGAGGATACCCACGGTCTCCAAGTTGTTAGTAAATCCTCCCCAAGAGATAAGATCCTTTTATGGCATTGTCGATTAGGTCATCCTTCATTTACTTATTTAGAACACTTGTTCCCGAAACTATTTAAAAATATTCCTAGTTCTAGTATGCGGTGTGAACAATGCATTTTTGCTAAAAATCATCGTGTACCTTTCAAAGTTAGTTTCAATAAAAGTACTGTCCCTTTTTCCTGTGTTCATACTGATGTTTGGGGGCCTTTCTCTACTCCATCTGCTACAGGTCATAAATATTTTGTCTCTTTCATTGACGATTGTACCAGAGTTTGTTGGATATATTTGTTAAAAACTAAGGGTGAAGTCGTCCAGGTTATTCCAAAATTCTTTAAAATGATCGAGACACAATTTCATACACGGGTTAAAGTTATTCATTCTGACAATGGCCGTGAGTTTGTAAATCAAACCCTTGAAAACTTCTTCTCGACTCACGGCATTCTCCATCAGACCACTTGTGCATACACACCTCAACAAAATGGCATCGCAGAGCGAAAAAATCGACACATTCTTGAAGTAGCTCGGGTTTTATGTTTCACTATGCGTGTTCCAAAGCGTTTCTGGGCTGAGGCGGTGACAACTGCTGTCTTTCTCATAAATCGCATGCCCGCTCGCATTATTGACTTTCAAACTCCCTTAAAAATGTTGTCCAAGTTTCACTCTATTTCCTCTGCTTTAAATCTTTGTCCCAAAATTTTTGGTTGTGTGTGTTATGTCCACGTGCATTCTCATCTCAGAGATAAATTTGATCCTCGTGCCTTGAAATGTGTCTTCCTTGGCTACTCTTGCTCCCAGAAGGGCTACAAATGTTTTCATCCCCCAACGGGGAAATACTATGTTTCTATGGATGTCGAATTTTGCGAGTCCAAGTCCTTTTTTTCTGATGATGTTTCGTTGGTTCCTCTTCAAGGGGAGATTAGTAGTAAGGAAGAGGAACGAGTGTGGTTAGAGGAAAAGAAAGTGTGGATTTCTGGAGGTGAGGGGGAATCCCAAGTTGAATCCCAAAATGAACCTCGAGTTGAGGGGGAATCCCAAGTTGAATCCCAAAATGGATTTCGAGTTGAGGGTGATAGATCACCTCGTTTGTTCCAAAAGTGTTATACAAGAAAAAACCTAGACAATGCTTGTAATCCTGTATTAGCCAATTCTGATCATGATAACCCTTTTGTTGATTCTACAGTGCCATCTGATTCTTCGGAGATTGAAAATGAGGTACCTCTTATCCCTTCTACTCCTATCTCTGTTTCTGATTTTAATCCTGCAGCTTTAGATATGGTTGATACTCGGGATAGGAGATATCCTCTTCGAGTCCATAATAAGCCTGATAGGTTTGGTTTTTCGAAATCTTCTTCCAATGCTATCTTTCCCATCTCTGATTATATTTCGTACCACCGTTTATCTAAGACTAATTTGGCGTTTGCCCTCTAATTATCTTCTGTATCTATCCCTAATCACTTTCAGGAAGCTCTTGATAAACCTAAGTGGAAATCCGCTATGGTAGAAGAAATGGATGCTCTCCAAAGGAACTCTACTTGGGAGATGGTCTTATTACCACCAGGGAAAAAGACCGTGGGATGCAAGTGGGTGTACTCATTGAAATATAAGTCAGATGAAACTGTGGATAGGTATAAAGCTAGATTGGTTGCCAAAGGGTACACACAGACTTATGGGATTGACTATCAGGAAACTTTTGCCCCAGTAGCTAAGATGAATACCGTTAGAGTCATCCTATCTCTAGCGGTCAACCTTGATTGGCCATTGAGGCAATTTGATGTTAAAAATGCATTCCTTCACGGTGATTTGACAGATGAAGTGTATATGGATCCTCCTCCAGGGTTTACTCCTCCAGGGGGTAATGTGTGTAAATTGAAAAAGGCCATTTACGGACTAAAACAATCACCAAGGGCATGGTTTGGAAGATTGAGTTGTTCAATGAAAGAGTATGGTTTCAAACAGGCTTTGGCTGATTACACCTTATTTTATAAGAGAGATGGTCATGATATTACTATGCTTATTGTGTATGTGGATGATATGATTGTTACTGGTAGTAATCCCAGTGAGATTGAGAAACTCCAAAGCCATTTGACAAAGGAGTTCGAAATGAAAGACTTGGGTACCTTAAAGTATTTCTTGGGCATTGAGGTATCACGGTCCCAGCAAGGACTTATCCTATCTCAACGCAAGTACGTCCTTGATCTTCTAGCAGAAACTGGTATGTCGGCTTGTGTCCCTGTTGACACACCTATTGAGGTAAACCATGGTCTATCTATTTATCCTGATCAGATTCCCACAAATAAAGAGAGATACCAGAGATTGGTGGGGAAGTTGATCTATTTAACCCACACGATACCTGACTTGTCATATGCAGTTAGCATTG
The DNA here is from genome assembly GCA_035079005.1 of Fraxinus americana. Taxonomy (NCBI): domain Eukaryota; kingdom Viridiplantae; phylum Streptophyta; class Magnoliopsida; order Lamiales; family Oleaceae; genus Fraxinus; species Fraxinus americana. Next base: position 22,193,887 of record CM068725.1, on the reverse strand, counting down.
TGAGTCAATTTATGCATAATCCCAGTGAGCAGCATATGAGTGCAGTTAATCGGATATTGGCATATCTAAAGTCCTCCCCAGGCAAGGGCATTATGTATTCAAAGGGGGGCCATTTAGATATTGTGGGTTACACTGATTCTGATTTTGCTGGATCGAGACTGGATAGAAAATCTACGTCAGGATATGTATCGTTTGTTGGGGGCAATCTTGTGACTTGGAGGAGTAAGAAACAAAATGTGGTCTCACTATCCAGTGCTGAAGCAGAATATCGAGCATTGCATCATGCAACTACCGAGCTTACATGGTTAAAACTTCTCCTTAGTGAACTTGGATTTGGTCCGGACAAGCCTATGTTACTATTTTGTGACAACACTGCTGCTATTAAAATTGCTAACAACCCTGTGCAACATGATAGAACAAAACATGTTGAACTTGATATGAACTACATCAAAGATAATCTCGACTCCAAGAATATTGAAGTTCCATACATCAAGAGGGCGGAACAACTGGCTGACATAATGACACATGGAGTTGCTAGTGGTCCATTCTATACAATGACATCCAAGTTGGGCATGCGTGATATCTATGCACCAACTTGAGGGGGAGAGTTGAAATGAAATATATATTAATATTTGTTACTTACTTGTAGTCTTTGTTAATTGTTAGGGACTTGAAAGTGCAATTTCCTTTTCTTTCCTTTTTCATCGTGTATATACTTGTAACCTTCCATTTTAATCAATACAAGATTTCTTCTCCAAAATCTACTGAAACAAATGAATTATTGATATGAATATCGAAGTTTTATTAGTAATATTTACTTTTTGGTAATTGTATTTGACAACTTATTATTTATATGTTATTAAATTAGATTACGTTAATTTGTAAAAGTTAAGATTGAACTTGGTATTTGTATCTACTTTTTGTTATTAATATTAGTATCCACTTTCAGGTGTATTTATGTAGTATTATTTTAAATGTTAAAAAATTCAATTATAGTACGGAACCGAACGGAATCGAACAGAACCGAACAGAACTGAACCGAAACCGAACGGTTCTAAAATTATATTTGGAACCGACGGTTTCATTTACTAAATACCCGAAAATTTCTGGAATCGAACCGAACCGAACCGACCCGACCCGCGCCCACCCCTACCTGTAAATGAAAGTTAATTATTTGAACAAAAAAAAAGTTTTCTAGTTGGAAATCAAATTTCAAAAATTATACAAATAAAACGAAGATTATCATTTAATTAAATAACATTTTTATCAGAATTAGACGAGAGGATGAAGATGCTTATATCGAAAATCCGTAAAGAAGATAGTGCTGATAGTTTTGCAGAAATGGCCAATGCCTACTATCAGAAAAGGCCTATGCTGCTTGCATTGCTTCAAGACTTGTATGATGACTACCTTTCTTTGGCAGACTGTTATTGCCAATCACTTGCCAAGAACTATCACGTCAATTTTATAAAAGTGACATTGTGTCACTTTTTAAAATTTTGTTACTTTTTAAAATGTTTTGTCACCTTTTAAATTTTTGTTACTTTTTAAGAAAATAAAAAAAAAAAAAATAATATGTTATATTTTCCTAACATAATCAGCATTTGGATTGGCCTGGAAGTGCTGATTATTTTAAGAACATGATTACTGATGCTGAACAAATGGATGATGCTATTTTGGTATTTATCACTTTTTTTGAGTTTGTGTCACTTTTTTGAGTTTATATCACTTTTTGAGAGTGTGTGTCACTTTTTAAAAAAAATTTAAAAAGTGACAATTTTTATAAAAAAAAGTGACATTGTGTCACTTTTTCATTTTACATGCCTCATTCTTTATAAGAGAGAAGGTTGCAGAGGAGATGAAATCCTGATTACATTACCGCAGGCCAAAAATTGGATTTGGAAGAGCAAGCCAGAGACTACAGTATTTTTTACTTCCTATAAACCTTTCATATGATTTTTCAAAACAGTCTTAATTTTAAGGATATTTTTGTAAGTAACCCTATTATTATTTTTCTCTTTTTGGAATGATGTATCATAAGATTTCTTAGGCCATCTCCGACGCTGCACCAAAATTTACACCATTTTGCACCAAATCTTGCACCAAACTAAAATTCATCTCCAATCATTATACCAAATGATCAGTGTTTAATCATTTTCTTCTCTTTTTTTTATTCTTAGTAATTTATTTATTCGAAATATTATTTATTTATTTTAGAAATACATAAATTACTAAATAAACAATTACGTTAAATCAAAGAAAATATTAAATTCATTAATAAATATATTATTAAAACATAGTACAATTAGTAGAATCACTTCAAAAATGAAAAATATTAAATCATGCCATTAAAAAAATAGTGCGCTGCATTTCGAATTTGAATATTACGATATTATGAAGTCAAAATATCATTACAATGTAATTCTCGGAATTCGTATGTTCCTTCCACAAATGATCGATTAATGCATTTCGAACATTGAAAATTTATTTTTAAATAGTAGTAGTAGTAGTAGTAGTAGTAGTAGTAGTAGTAGTAGTAGTAGTATAACACGAATGACACAAATATCTTCCAACAATTCTTTTGGCAAATGAAAAAATGGGGCAAATTGGAATGAGGCAAAATTTAGTGCCACATTGGAGCACTTTTGCACCAAATCAAAATTTGGCGTTGTCATTGGAGATGTCCTTAGCTACCACAGTGAGGCTCGACATTCCCACTACTCACTAGCACATTTTCCGGACAAGGTACTATTATATAATTTCATATTGCCAGTGAAAGAAATGTAGTGAACTACTAAGGGGATGTTTGTTTGAGATTTTTGGGGGAAGAATTGATTTTTGAATAGTGATATAGTGGGAAATGTGTGGTTGAAAAAGAAGAAAAAATTATTGATGTGATGAAAAATATTATTTTATTGAAAAATGTGTGGTTAAAAATGAGAATTGATTTACTGTAGAATTTGAGAATCTCAAACAAACAAGCCCTAAGGGCAGGATCTAATCAAATTCCTATTTTGAGGGCTTCTATTTATGGGGCCACAATAATGCTAAAAGTCGTTACAGGTATTCAGTGCTTGTATGGATAAAATTATCATTTAATTATAATTTCAAGTCAAAATATAATTTTAATTTTAAATGCACATTCATAATCACTATAAACTTATTATCCCTTATTTTTTGTAGGACCCACTACTCTTTTTCATTATAATCCCATTATAATTTTATCGAACAAGTGTGAGTGCACTAAAAATTACATTTAGAGCTTGTTTGAAAGGGATTAAAATTGAAAATATAGCTGTTGGAGTTGACTTTTATTAGACGAGTGGAACCCAATAACGGCTATATCTTCAATTTTAATTGGATTTTAATCTTTCCCAAACAAGCCCTAATGACATTGTGGATAGACAATTTGGCTCCTTTCATCTTTGAATTCTTGTATAACTGGCAAATGAAAATAGTCTTGTCAAAAAAACCGTTCTTAATTAAAAATCTAAAAAAATAATGTTGCACATATCGGGCCACGTCGACCCTGTACGTGCCGGGGGACGGATTTTTCTCGACGTCCCCTGGCATGCACGAGCCACAGGGCCATGTAACACCGTTCAATCAAAATTGAAGTTGTTGAAATTGACGACTCGTACGTGTCCACTATAAATTCAACTCAGATTGTTTATTAGGCGTAAATTTATGACTGTCCCATTAATTATGCCTGCATTTGATTTTGACTTTTTTTTTTTTTTTTGCCCACTAGTTTGGATATTGAGAGTCTTGAAAACGACTTTGTCTTCAACCGTGTGGAAAAATTAGCCTCTTTGCCCAACTATTTCTATTTTTTTTGCTTTCAATTTATTAAATAGTGCAATTTGACTAGTTTCAAACTAATCAATAATTACTAGTAAAATGGTGAAGGCCTCTTATGAAATTTTTTATTTCTATAGTGCTTCTTGAACTAAATTTGAACGAGCTCCGAATAACATGAATTTAAATTAGTTGCGCAACTTAGAAGCGCTTAAAAGTTGTTTCTAATAAGGGTGCGTTTGTCTCCCATTATTGGGAGAAAACTAGATTAATAAATAGTATTTTTTGAAAGTGCCTTTATTGGTTTGTGTGTAGAATATTTCATTGTGTGAATGTGTGGTGGAGAATCTTACTGTAACAAACAATTTCTTGGAATAATGGTGGACAAACATGGGCTAAATTTTAAAATTTAGGGTCAACTAATCGCAATAGGCTTTACACACGACTTTTGATAGATGCTTTAGTTTTAACTCTGATAACGATAATTTGCATACATTAAAACAAAGTCATAATTTTAATTTTCAGTGATGGAGAGTCCCATACGAGTATGTCACAAGTTTTATGCTTGGTCTCTGTGTCAATTTACGTGATTTATTTTGAAATGATTATAATTCGCCCATGTTAAGTTTCAATAAAAAAAAGATTTTTAGTAAATTTTGGTAAAAGATGGTGAAAATGTGATTGAAAAATCGATAAAAATTATGAATTTCACCAGAGATGTGATTAAAAATGAGTTTGGAGAAAAATAAGTGTTAAGAAATGGGAGCCAAACAGGGGCTTTGAAAATTGGGGGTTGATTGAAATGTGATTAAAGTTAATGACATTATTCTAATTCTTCTTTTTATTATAATTTAAAGGTTGAAGAAGAAAGCAGCCGTTTCTCTTTCTTGTTTGCTCTGACTCTCTGGAAAAAGTAGAAACTGCTTCTTCAACAAATCAACTATCTTTCTCATTTTACACACAACGCAATTCGGTATATGTTATTTTGGAGTTCAGGTTGTGCACTAGACAGCGATCCACTGCTCAGAACATGGCTAACAACAGGGGAGAGTGCCCATCCAATGACTTTCTGGACCAATTCCTGGGTTGCGCGGGAACAGACGAAGTGGCATCTCAGGCTCCGATGATGATGCAGCTAAACTCCGGAAACAGCTCGGCGAACCTTGGTGGCGTTGGCGTTGGACTTGGTGGTTCTTATGGAGAACGAACTGGAGGTGCTGCTGGCGGAGGGTATCCGTTGGGGTTGAGCTTGGAGCAATGGACAGGAGGGTTTATGAAAATGGACGATGCCTCGAGTAGTGGAAAGAGATTCGGTGACGACGTCGTTGATTCCCGAGTTTCCTCTGCCGTTAGACCGGTATATTTTGAGTTAATTTTCTTTTACATTTATCAATTCTAGTATTGCAAGGGTCATTTTTTGAATTTTATTAATATATGTTGATAAACACATCCTTTTATGGATATATTCTTGAAGAATTATTTATCAAAATTAATTCTGATAATATATCTGAATTATGGTTGTATGTTATCTGAATTTCTTCTTTTTAGCAAGTGATAATTGAGATGGTTGTCTTCGATGCTGTTAAAGTTGTTCATTTGGTATAATTTTGATGCTTAGAATTGTGAGATGGAATGTCTTATTATGGAATCATCCTCAGTCACCTGATGTTGTTCTCCTCTTTTCCCCCCTTCTATAGGGTTTTCATGGGCAGCCAATGCCTAGTTCGGCTCCTGTAGTGCAGCATCCACCTGCAATTCGCCCAAGGGTGCGGGCTAGACGAGGACAAGCCACTGATCCACACAGCATAGCTGAGAGGGTATGCATAATTCATAGTTGTTTCTATAAAACGGCTTCTAGAATTCTTTTTTCCACATATATCTGGCCACATGAATCTCAAGGGGTCTAACAGGTCTACCAAGTTTAGTGTCCATATGGTGTTAAGAAATAATTACTACGCAGTTAGGCACTTGTATCATTGCAATGGGATATAACAAGACAACTTTATTCATTGAAAGTCTTGTACCGCTCGCCAGATTATTTTTTTAACCACGTTGTCTAGTTAAATTTGTAGTCGTGAATAATTATGTCGTTAGGGATTCTTCTGTGACAAATCATTGTTGCTGAGATGTAATGGATTTATTTCGAGTTAATTGTAATTGGATTTTATGTAGTGATGCAATTGCAGTATTGCACAATGTCCACGTGAGTCACGTGACAGTACTAGGAATTTTTCTCCCTTTTACAAAGAGGGGGAGGGGGGGGGGAGGGGGAGGGGAATAAGCAACCTTGATGACATTTCAGATAACTAAAATAAAATGAATAGCATAAAGAAATATGGCTAGGAACATAGTAGAAGAGGGGAAAAAAGGTCTGACCTGTAACTACTATCTGCTATCAGAAGTGAGATAATATGAAAAGTTTTGGACTCTGTCATTCTTACAGTTATGCCATGTCATATTTTATTATTCTGGTACAGTTGCGCAGGGAGAGAATAGCAGAAAGAATGAGAGCATTGCAAGAGTTGGTTCCTAATGTCAACAAGGTCAGTCTTCTCTTTGCTTCTACCATCTATAATACAAGGATTTAGTATCGTAAAATCCGTTTTCTACACGAAGGGAGAAAAAGGTGAAATTGAACATTCTAACAGCATTAATGGTAAAAAAAAAAAAAAAATGACTTGCATTGACAACCAGATGAAAAAAAAATCATTTCTTAAAATTATGCTTCCGCTGCTGGAACTTGTGATCATACCTGATAAAGTGCAATATTCGCTTATTTGGTCAAAGGGAAAAGATTACGTTCTATATGTTTAAAAACCCCCATTCTATCATGGATTTACTTTTACACACAATACATTGGGAAGTTTTGTCTTGAATGACATATCATGTAAGATTTACATATTCTATACTTTTGCTAGGAAAAAAAATTGCCCAGTAAAACAGGACTTAGCTTTGGGATGAAGGGAGCCATATTTTACCACGCAAGATAAAATTTTAAGCATCCAGCATTCAAATACACACATTGTAAGATTGATAACTACTAAACTTCATGCATAGAGACCATAATTAATCCTAATATGTTGTCTAGTCTTCCCTTTTATTCTAATGCATGATCATGATCTTTTAATTTCAATAAAGATTTTCACAACCATTGTACGAAGTATAAATGTAAAAACTTGTCTCCTTTTATTGGCTTTTATTTAACCATTTTTCTTTATATCGTCTTATTGTGGTGAATTCAATGAGTTTGTCAAACACAAGGTGCATCTGTGTAGCTGTATGTGTTGACATGTATATGTAGATATGCATATCCAAACTCATGCAGATGCACCTCTATCTTTGGGCCAAGAAACAATACTGGCTCATGTTCCTAATATATACATATTAACATCCAATCGAATGCTTCACTTGGAGAAAAAATAAAAAATACCCAGTGTTTTATAGCATTAGTAATTCGCAGTGTCTTTCTTTCATGAACCTCTATTCTCATTTTATTATAAAATTTTCTCATGACACATTTAACGAAGAAACTTCCATACTCTTGCACTCAAAATCTTCCACATTCTGCCTTTCCCTGTTAACAATCATGATACTTAGAGCCTGTATGATTTTCTTCATTAATTGAGGAAAAAATGAGTTTTGATTAGTATTTTTAGGAGAATGTTGGTTAGAAAGTAGGAAATTTTTTTTTTTGTATAGGTGTAAAATATTTTATTGTGTGAATGTGTAATTGAAAATAATCATGTAATAAACCATAAAATAAATTAATGGGTGTCAAACATGCACTGAGTATTATAGTTTTATAATGTATCTCAAAGGATTCTTAATACTCAAATTTAATATTTTTATACAGAGTGATAGGGCTGTGATGATTGATGAAATTGTTGAATATGTGAAGTTCCTAAGACTGCAAGTGAAGGTAAAGTCATGTAAAATCCCTCTGGACATGTTTATTCTTATTTGATGGTCTCTCGCTGTAAGACTCAGATGCATCATGAAGAGTTAGGAGGATACTCCGTTATTGCTTTGGTAGGGTTAAATATGATGGGTTGTTTAACAAATGTAGATATCCTAATGAATGTTTCTTACTTCTTAATGATGACAAAAACGTTATATGTTTTTTCTTTGTTTCAGTAACCTTCCATGTCCAGAGAAAGCTACTTTTTTTGGATCCATTGTCTTGTATGTTGAAGAAGTTCTGTTATCTCGTACCATGGCTGCAATTAATATATAAAATATATAAAATCCAGTGTCGCAACCCTAGGCTCTGAATTGGATGACACTAACATGTGATGCAGGATTTGTTCTCTTATCAAAGACAACATATTAAATAATTTGATCTCCTTTTCCCAATGCCAATAAACGTTTCTTCTTATAGCCATCACCGATATTCACCTTTTCCAGAAATGGAGCCCTGAAGTCTGCCCTTCAGTAAAATTTCGATAAGATAACTTTGTATCACTTCTCCTTATTTATATCATAAATCTTCCAGGTGTTGAGCATGAGTAGATTGGGGGGAGCAGGTGCAGTTGCACCACTTGTGACTGACATCCCGATATCATCAGTAGAGGTAATAATCAAAGCAAGATATCCTCTTTTATCAGGTCTCAATCTCACTTTTATATATCTTTTGTGCATTATTTCTGAAGGAAGAAGATAGTGAAGGTGGAAGGACTGAATCATCTTGGGAGCGGTGGTCGAATGATGGTACAGAGCGGCAGGTTGCTAAACTTTTGGAAGAAAACGTTGGGGCTGCGATGCAATTTCTTGAATCAAAGGCTCTCTGCATCATGCCCATCTCTTTGGCCTCGGAAATCTACCGTACACAACCTCCCGATACTGGTATGCTATCGACACCTGAATCAAACCTTCCGTAATTCTGAAAAATGAAAATGACACTCGTACATTAGTCTATCCCAATCCGAATCTTCATGGTCCAATGTGCCCCAGGTCAATCCACTTGTTAGCTCCCTTTTGGTTGAATTCTAAGTCAGATCCCATGTTTCAACTTCTTATTTGCGTTTGTTAGAGCATTATTACTCAAGACAGGGTTTGATAGTTGTGTAAAAATAATGGAAACGTACCTCTCCTGTCCTTGCTAGATCCAGCAGAGGAGAAAACGTTATACTTTTCATTTTTTTTTAAATTCTCTTTTATTTGTAATTTGCCTTTGCTCGTCGCACCGAGGACTATGGGTTGGGTAGAGGGAGGCTGCTGGAGTATTATTATTTAATATTAAAAAAATAATTTATCACTTGATTTGTGAATAATTAAACCTCATTCCTGATTTTAGCACAATGATCTTTACCAGGCTGTGGTATAATTTCCACAAAAAAAAAAAAAAAAATGTTTTTACACCTAAAAATCTGAAATGGGTTGGGCCCTCTAAATCCGCTAGTGTACGGATACATGTTGATGTGGGTATATATATATATCAGAAATGATCTAATGAGCATCGGTGCTCATCTTATCCTAAGCACCGATGAGTTGGCACATTAATTCATTGGTGGATAAAGATTTTGTGAGTTCCAATCCACCAATGAATTAATGTGCCAACTCATCGGTGCTTAGGATAAGATGAGCACCGGTGCTCATTAGATCATTTCTGATATGTATATATGGTATTTTTTATATGTTAAAACATAAAATTCAATATAATTTCATCATTATAGAGAAACATTAAAATCTAACAATAAAAAATAAATGTGTGTGTGTGTGTGTGTATTCAATAATAAATGTAAATTGTATAATTATCTATTATCTTAAAAAAAATTACTTTCTTTAAAATTGTTAATTAATAAATATTATTTATTTTCAATAAGTTATTGATAATATCAACAATTATCTATGAAATGTAAAAAGAATTTGTCTCGTATTGCCAATTTATAATGATTTTTAAAAGAGTTAAAAATCACTCTTCTTCTTCTTCTTCTTCTTCTTCTTCTTCAAGTGTCTTAATGTATTCGATAAGTCAAGATTTCCTTGTCTATTTTTTCTATCAGTGTTTAAACTATCATTTGTGTCTCGGAGAGAAATTGTTTACTTAGTGTAGGTTATGTACTACTGAAAAAATTGGGTCAAGCTTGGCCAACTCGACTAGGTCTATAATTTCCTCCACCAATGACATTTCTACATTGAACATTTTCTCTGCTCGACCAGGTCCTACTAAACTGGTTTGAAAAATTGGGAATTTTTGTTTTACAAAATCGAAATTTATGTGCTTTTTCTTTTAAATTTTGAGCTCAACTCAAATTAATGAATTAGTCTAGTAGGTTCTAGAAACTTAAATTTTGTCCAGTTGATTGGATCAGGCTTTTGAAACTTATTTATGGAGTCTTTTTCAAATCTATACAAAAATTCGATTAAAATGTCACACGTGTCAGGTGTAAGATCAAATATATAGTTTTAAAAACATCCGCGTCCAATAAATAAATAAATAAAATGTTATCCTCTTTTCAACTTTTATTGTTTTTCTCGACCCCCCAATTCATTTACAATTCTCACGTGTGGGGAGGGGAGGGGGGCATGTACGACGTCATGGGTAATATAGCTTTAAATAATGTGTCCATGGAACATACATGTATTTAAACCTCAAAATCTATAAAAAGAATTTGTTGTAACATAACTAACCGTTGTGGTTGAAGAGTAAAAAAATAAATTTGAGCTTCAATCCGAACGAAAGGGAGAGAGGAAAATTGGGGGAAAAAAAGAGAGGATAATTCCATGCCAGAGACACAAGTGACACACAAACACGTGTGAGGAATTAAATGTTGATTGTGGAATGTGGGCCTATTACACGTGGAATTCAGTTTGGACTTGGACTTTTAGAGTCCAATCATGGTCCATTACTTAAAATGGAACCCTACTCAGTTTCCCTCTTGTTCCCTTGCTCACATCTTAGTTTGGATCTTACCACGCTCATTCCAAAAATTTCCAACTTTAATTATCTCGTTTATGACGTGTTTAATAAGATATATTTAAATTACAGTAAACAATATAGTTGTACACGAAACATGCCAGCATAACCTCTTTCCATCGCGCATCAATTTGGACAAAATATGTTCAACAAGACACAGACAGACGATGTCTGCTAGTTGGTAGTGAAAGGATTCTTAGTACCTGCATACCTGAAAAGCGAGTCGCGGTGATCGTCAGGGATTCTAATATTCGATAGGTAACAAATCTGTCTTTAGCTGATATAATTCATATTGAAGGGTTCCGTTTCAAAAGTGAGAATATTTAATAAGATGGTTTTAAATTTTTTTCTCTTTTAATCTTTATACAATATTGTTCCTTTCAACTGGGGTAGGGTATCAAAGTGGAGTTTGGTACATCAATTATACTTTGTATTTTTCTAATATGAGAAACAATAGTTTAATTAATTGGGCCAGCATGAGGAAGATGGGCCCTTCCCTTGTATCCTATTGTAGGCATTGACTCTAGTCCCTCATAGAGAGGTGGGACATGGGTTTTGGTATCCAATGCTAAAAGGGTTTTAGGGAAAAAAATTAAACAGTTAGGATGACAATTTTATGATGAAAAGGAAAATAAAAACACATGAGAATATATTTTCTTCAGTTTGTCTATAAAAATGAGTAGTATGCCAATGTAGTCCTTATGAATGAACACATAATAATGTCTATAGTTTCTGTCAATTTTATCAATAATGACAGTACGATTTCTTTTCAACAAGCAATCAGTGCATTCGACAAACTTTGTCTAAATGCAATTGAGAGGAAACTTTATGATTCTTGAACTAATAAGAAAAAAGGTTGTAAAGGCATCTACGACTTAGGCACTATAAACCTACCTTTTGTTTGTTTCAACTCGAAAAAGGGCAAAAAAAAAAAAAAAAACAATGTTTTAAATAGACATAAAGCATGCAAATATTTTATGTTTTTAGCAATTACTTTGAAGTTAAGGTCACTAAGCCCCTGTTTGGCCCCCATTAAATTAAATTAAATTAAATTACATTACATTAAATTTCTCTATCTTCATTACAATTACGTATTCATCAAGAGTGTGTTTGGTAGAGATTAAGAGCTTGTTTGGGATAGATTTTTGAGGGAAGAATTGATTTTGAATAGTGATATGATGGGAAATGTGTGATTGAAAAAGAAGAAAAAATTATTGATGTGGTGGAAAATATTATTTTATTGAAGAATGTGTGGTTGAAAATGAGAATTGATTTACTGTAGAAAAATTTAATCGCTCCCAAACAGGGCCTAAAATCGGATTAAAATTGAAAAATTAGCCGTTATTGTTGACTTTTATTAGACGGGTGGGACCCAATAACGGCTATATTTTCAATTTTATTTGAATTTTTAGTATTACCAAACAAGCCCCAAATAAAATAATATTACACACAAATCTAAAACTTTTCATTATTTTTCCACCACACATTCTCCCATTAATCACTATTCTAAAAATTTTCAACCATAAAAAATGCAAAATAATGGGGGCCAAAAAGGGGCTAAAACTATTTCACATTTTGTTTATATTCTTAAACCATTGACTTCGACCATGAGGCCATCTATTCGACCTACGCATGCTTGGGTCAACCGTTCGATTATTACTAAACACGAATATTAATTAAAAATATGTTTGAGAGAAAATAATATATTCAAAAAGCTTTACATTATTGCTCGTCTATATATGATTTAAATTGAATTTTTCTTCTTCTGTTTTGGATAAATAAATGTTTTAAACAATTAGCTGTAAAGATAGAGTCGTGCATTTTGCAAACTCGCTATTTTAACGTTTTTCATCGATCTCAAAGCTCGACTAGTTCATTCATGAACTATGTAAAAAGTTTTGGTCGAGGCAAAAAAATTTCTTTAAGACGAAATAATCCTACACGGATGCTCATTAATCATCTATCAATATACATTGGGTCAAATTTCGGAACATTGAACTTAAGGTTAATGCTTAAAATTTGTGCTTTCAACTTGATTCTTGCACATAGTTCTGAAAAGAATAATGCTATTTGCAGTCACTCACTGAAACAGTCGCCTTATGTGGCACACACATGTCAAGTGTGTGTTTGATGCATTAATGTGGTAAAAAAATACCACATTAATGCATCAAATAACTACTTGCCATGTATGTGCCACGTAGGACGACTGTCGCATAGAGCGACTATGAATAACATGAAAATTAATTATAATAGCATTCTAATAATATGTTTATAAAATATTAATCACTTAAGTTCTTTAATTATTTGCCTTCCGCCATTTTCACTGTAAAACAATTATTTTTTCTGAACAACCGTCCAATAAATAGATAAAATAATAATTAACTATTCTGCTAGATGATCATTGACCAATCATATTGCCTGACCACTTATTTATCTAAATAATTGATTTATATTAAATATATATTTTAATGGGTATAATAACACTGCCATAAATTTTAATCATTTTTCTATTTTATTAAGTATTCATGTGGTAGGGCTTCTGATTTTATTTCTTTTAGAAGAGCTTTCCGAGAAATCTACATTAATTAGCGTTTAAAAACAAATTTTTAGAAAAGCTCTCTCTCTCGGAGGAGGACGAGGAGCTTTTAAAGGAAGCCATATTGACTAATTTTTATATATAAAATTAATCAAGGAGGTTTAAAATCAACTTTTGTATTTCTCAAAAGTCATGCCAAACGAGCCCGACAGTCAAACATTTGAAGGCAGTTCCACCCGTGTATATCAATGGCCCCTTACACAGTGCAAGAGTTGAGCAATGATGGAGCGTGTTTCCTGGTTTTAGGAAAGGGTTGGATAGATTATCACTTAAGAAGAGTCAAGACGATGTGGTACTTCTTTTGATGGAGAAATTGTTATAAAAATCTACGTCAATAGCTTATGGGATATATAAGAATAATTCTACATAACACCACTCCTGATAAGAGCCGATCATATTGCATCTTACTTCATTAAATAATGAAACAGTGAAATACGCATCATTTAAACATCAACTTACTCGATAAATATCTACTTATTTTACCTTTTGAATGAAACTTCAATTCCCAACAAATACAAAATTTGAGAGATACCCATGGCATGCAAGTGCATGGCAACAGAGAGTAGTATTAACGCAGCGGCGCACATGGAATAAAAGAGGAGGTTTGACATCCATCCAACAGCCCACTAATATCATAGGGTCCCCCAAATGAATCTTAGCACATGACATAGCCCTTAATTTTTGGTTCCCATTCAATCCATCCATTTTCAGACTAACATGCATTTTAAGTTTTCTAGGCATCTATGGCATATAAATAGATTTTATTTACCAATTATTCTTATATTTTAAGGTTAGTCGATATGAATGTAAGAAAATGCAAGGAATTAGGACATGCATGGACTCAACTTGTTCACAAGCTTAAACATTAAAGTTCGGATCTACTCTAGTTGAGATTTCTTTTTATCGAGGAATATAATGAGTTTTGACATTGAGTATGTTGAGAGCAACTTTTTACGGGGACTATATATTAGAAATCACAAGTTTTTCATAGTTTAATTGTAGGCAAACAATACAATATTTTACATGCCAAACATAGCATTTTCTTATTACCACTTACCATAATTTGTGCTAATTGAATTGTTAAGAATTATGAGCAATGCATGGAGTTGTTTCGAGTAAAAGTATTCTCAAATTACGAGAGACGATTATTTGACGAGGACTTATTATGATTGTACTCCTCTCTCTATTAGAGCGATTCAATAAAGGTATATTGTTATTACACATTTTGTATCACTTTGCATGTGTTCACACACAAAGAGGTGGGTGGGAGGGAGTTCTGGGATGGTAGAGGAGAAGGGGTAGGGGCTAGACATGGGTCGGGTTAGGTCGAGTTTGGACCCAACCCGATCACTAAACCGACTTTTCGAGTTGGGTGAAATCCCAACTCAAAAACCGATTGACTTCCCCTCGAAATCAACTCGAGTTGAGTCGGGTCGGTCTGTCCATCGGGTAATATGTCCATCCCTAGGGGAGGGGGCAGATACACTAGGGAATGGAGTTGGGACGCAACATTTGAGTGTGCCACTTGTTCATGGACGAATAAGAAGATGAAATGAGTACGAATATAATACGAGAAAGGTGATAAGAGTTTCAAATCGTATTTTAAGAATATTACCTTAAAGTAAGAATATTTCTCATTTTCTTTCTTTAACTGATCATTTTCAAATAAAAAAAATCTTTTGTAAATCTCTCTCTCTCTCTCTCTCTCTAAGATGAAAAGATTGGCTGTGTTGATGTTGAGAGAAATTTCTGTTTATGATTTCTAAAAATTTATAAATCTTTCTTGGTCAAAATGTAATTCGAGTTATATTAGAAATATAAAAAAAATGTAACAAAAAATTATGTACATGTAGACTAACCCTTACTATATGTACTTTCAGGTGTGTGAAGAGACTATGTTGTCTTTTTAAGAAAAGAAGTGAGTTGTTCCAAATACAAGCAAGCCAAATCAAATCTCAAGAAAGTGAAGCTTTGGAAAAATTCCAATTGGATAATAAAAAACCCAGTCTAGATCCATTATAACACTTCTTAGCATAAAATGTTGTGCATAAAATATACACATTGTCTCCAAGTAAACTTGAATTTCATAAAGTAAGAATTGAAGAAATTCTCTCGTATGTATTTCAATTAACTCTCTTCTTTGAACTATTTTAATTGTATTTTTTGCGTACTATCATACAATTCAGAATATCAAATAATTTAAGTCTAAGTAGAAGTGCACGCTCTAAGCACAACACGAACTGATACTGGTTTTGCTCAGCCTATCCCAAGAACTCGACCTAATTGTAGGGATATGTAGCTTACAAGGACTTGTACACACAATTTTTTTTTTTTTTTTTTTTAAATATAGAATGTACGAATTCGACATGGCCTAGGCCGTGTTGTGCCGACCTTATAAAAGGGACTGTGTTGGACTAAGAGTGGCATAGCATGAGCCACTTAACAATCGACTAATCAGCACAGTACGGTTCGATTTTACACCTCTGGAGCCAGCTTGCCTTTGTTCATATGTGGTGAAGTAAGATGAAGAATGAAGCAAATTCAAGCAAAAGCAGCCAGGGAAAATATCAATATCCATTTCCAGCAAGATTGGATATCCAGCTCACTGATTGATCCACGTGTCACATTTCCCATTAAATAAACACAAATTGCACAGTCGCCGTATATTAATACCCCATCTTGCTCCGACACACTCTTTCCCCATCTTTCTAATTTCTCATTATTGTCATCATAAACTTTAGTCTCTGCACCATTGACAAGAAGAACCAAAAAAGAAAAAAGAAAACACCCGAATTTTGACAGAAATTGAAGCCAAAATGACTATGATAAGTGAAGAACACAAGAAGGAAAAGTTGGGGTTTGAGGAAACTGAGCTGCGTTTAGGATTACCTGGCGGAGGAGGGATTATTAATGGAGATTTGGTGAAGAATACTAATGCAAATGGTAAAAGAGGGTACACACAAACTGTGGATTTGAAGCTCAATCTTGCTCTGAAGGAGACTGAGAAAGGGGAAAATTTGCAGAAAGAGAAGAATCTTATTTCTTGCTCTAATGATTCAGTCAAGCCCTCTCCCAAGTAACTGATTTTAATCTCTCGTTTTTTCACTTAAATTTTGCTTAATAGATTAGAACTAATCATATCTTTCAGATTGATCTTAATGTTCTAGTTTTGAAAGTTTTAACAGTAACTAAGATGAATGAACTTTGTAAATTTGTTTCATACTTCCAGGTCGAACGATATTATTTTTGGTTCATCTCTCCAGTCGAGTGGATTAAATAGGACTCATTAAATTTCTGAAGTACTAAGCTGTTTTTTGAGCTCTCTGCCTTAAATTCTTGTTTCGAATCCCAAGTGGTTGCAAAAACTTAATATGAACTGAATGGCTATTAATCCAGGGCACAGGTTGTGGGGTGGCCACCAGTTAGGTCGTTCCGGAAGAATATTGTGGCTGTTCAAAAGAGCAGCTCCGAGGAGGGAGGTGGTGGCGCCACCACCTTTGTAAAGGTTAGCATGGATGGTGCACCTTACCTTCGCAAAGTTGATTTGAACATGTACAAAAGCTACCAAGATCTTTATGGTGCCTTAGGCAAAATGTTCAGCTCCTTTACCATGGGTATGTGATCTGTATTAAATGCATAGAGATTTCAGTTATGTTCAAGTATTCGTATTGTATAATTCTTCGTTTTTTAGGACTAGTATGATGAAGTTTTACGAGTTTGATTAACTTCCCTTTTCGGGGGTCGAGTCTAGGTACATAATAGGGATTGTGCTGTTTGATCTAGATACATCTATTGATGAGCTGATCTTGATTATACTGAAGGTAAATGTGATTCTCAAGGAGTGATGGATTTCATGAATGAGAGCAAGCTTATGGATCTTTTGAATGGTTCTGATTTTGTTCCAACTTATGAAGACAAAGATGGTGATTGGATGCTTGTTGGGGATGTCCCATGGGAGTAAGTCTCGACAAAAAACTCATCTTTCTTCTCCGGGTTTTTGGGGTGTCCAAGACAAGATTTGAATGAATGCATTTGGTTCCTCTCTAATTGCTTAAATTTTTAGATGAGTTAGTTAACATGGTATCACTATCATAGCCACCGAATTGACCAAAGTTTAAGTCTCTTTGTCACCCTTTAACTAAAAGTTGTGCACGTGTTAGGCTTTGATGTGGAAATTTGAACTCGGCCTATAGGTGTGGGAACATGTTGAATTCAAAATTTAACTGAATGCATTTGATCCATTTGTAACAGTTTAAGCTTTTAGATGAGTTGGTTAGCAGGTGGAAGGGGGTACAAATATAGAAGTATATGTACTAAGGATGTATTTGAATGCAAATGAAACAGGATGTTTGTTGGATCATGCAAGCGCCTCCGCATAATGAAAGGAACAGAGGCAATAGGACTCGGTTAGTATCCTCAACCTATTCTTTTGTTCTACCCTCAATATTCTAGTCACCTTAGTGGGTACATAACAGAACTTGTAGGATTTGTCACACATCTCTCTTTCTTAATCTTGTACTTTATTGTTCTTGTGGTGTTCATATATCACTGCAATTGTATGCATCAATTTCCCTCGTGCCCTTAGCATAAAAATTTATACCCCGATGGCTCGAATATATTTTTGCATGTGAGTATACATTTCGTACAAAATAAGTGAAACCAAGAATTTGAGTTGCAGCTCCTAGAGCCATGGAGAAATGCAAGAACAGAAGCTAAAGTAGTGTATTGCAGCAAAGCCCGCTCTATTGATCTCTGTGGTCCAAAGGCAAAAGGGACAAACGCAGGAGAAGAATGTTGGATTATGACTTTATTATATATTATGGTTTGTTGTAATTTATTGATAATCAAGAGTGTGAAAGTTTCTAAATATTCATTATTATGGACAAAAACAAGTATATTGTGCTTAAGACTGTTTGTCTAGTTTGTTTATCACCAATAATGCCATAATCATGTACTTGTGTAGTTATTAAACTGTGTTTTTATATTCCTTGATATCTTGATTTGTATGTGGAGTTTGCAGTTCTGTGACTTTTGAGAAGTTAGATTATTTCTAAGGCTAAAAACCTGTTTTTGATGAAAGGGTTCATAGAAAAAACTGACCTAGTAAAGAAGCTATATCACAAGAATCAGAAGTCCTGTCAAACGGACTCTAATTATTTTTCCCGTGATTTTATTTTATGTAGAATAAACCGTATTCTCATAGTATTCAATATTGTGTCGAGTGAGAGTGAGAGGGGAGACAATTTGTGCAAGCAAGGAGCAATGTCATGTGCATGCTAAACAAAGCATTTAATTTCTCTGCCCATTTTTGTTGGTGGGTTGGTTAATTAAATAGTGAGATTCCTAGTCTTACAACATAATATTGTTCAAGTTCAAAGCATCCACAATAGTGAAAAGAAGTTGGAGGTTAACCCTCCTTTTGGTCTCAAGGTAACAGTCATACTCATACATCATGCATTTCATATTTATAAATACAAATCTATAGCACTTGCTAAAATCTACATAATCATTGATCCAAACGTAATCTATGAAATGTACGTCGAAATAGAAAATGGAAGACTTATTATTTAACAATTCGCGTTCATGTCGACAAATCCCATCAGGTAATCTATTTATTCGAAGTTGACTGCGATACAAAAATATGAATTTCTATATAGATGTGGCAATATTTGATTAGGATTCATATTTCTACATTTTGGTACCCACGTTATCAATCTACTTCGTTACATTTTTATCTTCAACCTTAGATTAATCAGCACATCTTGTCTTTGATGACAATCTCTCCAAAAAAATCTGTTAGGAGAGGCATAAAAAGGCTTAATAAAAATGAGAAAAAAATAAATAAAAAAGTCTGACTAAATATTTTTTCTTCATTTCAAAGCACGTTAATAGAATATTTTGTACATAGACAAATGCACTAACTAATTGAAAGTTAATGATAAGAATGCAACCAAAAAGTTAAGACATAACTACGAAAATGAGAAAAGCGAGGGGAACTTCCGTTACAATTAAAATGTTATGTAGTTAACAAAAATTGTGGTGTGAATATAATAGCCCATTTAAATATTCATAGTTTTGACTCTGAAACCATATGGTAATTCACGTGTAAGATCAATAGCAATAAGACTTCGTATCTCTAATGTACTTGACATAAGTTAAATCTCGCATGATCAAACATCATAGTAGACTTGGATGGGAGCCTTTAACCTCTAGTGAAATTTTTACTTGATCCTCAAATAAACCAAACCATAGATAGACAAAGTGCGTATTACCATTATGGCATGTTCAGAATTATATAGTATTAGACAATATTGATCGTACGTGTATCAGCAAATGCAAGATGTAAGTTCGATAAACAGAATCCAAACAGTAATCCATCCCATGCTTCATTAATGGATGCATAAAATGCTTAGCTCTGAAGATTCTATTTTATGAAATAGGACATATGCAAAGCAAGCCAAACTGAAAAAGAACAAATGATGGAAGTAGATAATCATATTTCATGTACAACACATGCCGGCCACTGAAGGGTAAAGTAGCAATTTATTCATTCTTGTAATTTGCCCTTTCACTAAAAGAACTTAAACATTAAGGTGCTTTCCTACTCACTGATTATTACTCGTTCAATAGTATTGCAGCTTTATTCTTCCCTCCCATCGTAACTATTCTAAGTAAGACATTGAGAGCTTACCAAATGAGGATCAATTCAGCACCCCAACTTTGTGATTGAGCAGCTTGGAGCGCTGACTTGCTTGGGTCTTGACTAGAGCTCGAACTTAAACTTGGGAGGTGCAAAGGGTAGGAACACAAGCATCGGAAGCTAGTTTCTGGAAAGTACGAATATGACTTATAAGAAAAATGTAGTTTTTCATTTATTTGTGACATGAAGATTGATATAAATATAACTTCATAATTGATAAGGAAAAAAATGAGGATTTTCAAGTCAACCACTGTAATGTGGGTAAATTTAACATTTGTATGCACAGTAAAAATCTGCTTCTTTGAAAAGGAGAACATTACAGATTAGTGGTGGGATTGCGATCTCACAGCAGGTAGAGATAGAATCTATTAGGTTATAGAGAAATTTTTGGAAGTTTTAACACGATGAAGTTGATTAAAAGATAATCACTAGATTACAAGGCAAAAAACTACATGCGCTTCAGCTGTAAGAATCTCTTTTGACCAAGTAAAAATAATTTCAAGAGAAATGTTGACTGCTTTCTTTTATTCAACTTCATCAGTACACAAAACAGCTGACAGAACATCGAGATTTCGCATATTTATTCATGAAAAATACAGTGGACAAGGAGTGAACAGTCTTCTGTGCGAGAAAGAAGGGAACTTGACGATTCTATTTTCCTATTCTAGTAATGGGAAGAGAGATTCACCTTGAGAAGTCAACGGACTTGATAACCAGATCTGCATTTTTCTTTGACTTCATTATGAGCTCAGCATTAGGCCTGTCGTTGTAATCTATCTGCATAATGAATTAAAGTGACAAGAACAATTAATATTAAAAATATTCAAAAACCTTCAGATAAATGATCAAGAAATCAAGGTCAAAGCTTACCCGCCATTTAGCAACGTCAGGAGGCTTTCCTACAACGGCATGCAAATGGATGAAATTAGTCTATATTCTTAAATAAAATTTCTTCATATCCACTGAGATAAAAGGACCAAAACTTAGAGTAAACCTGTCGATATATGCCTTCTTAAGACCCGTTGCATTGATTTCTCAATGTCAAGATCAATGAACCTTGCAATCAAATTGTATAGTACAGTAAGTAATTTCTTATTATTTCAGAATTATATCCAACAAATCAACGTAATTAAAGGTACAAATATCGTGGAATATACTTCAATTTGTGCCAATAGGGAGAGAGGTGTTTGAAACGGGAGCTCTGCCCCTAATAGAAGGGGTTAACAATCAGTCAGACACTACAAAGTATTACCAGAACATTGCTACGGGTGTAATTGTAAGCAACGCCATGTATTTTGTTCTTTCTAGAATTTGGATCCTTACCATGAGAGGTATCAATATCATAGCATTAACCAATAATACACAAATGTCAAGAATTTCAAGCGAAAGAGGGTATACTATCACAAGCGAGGGACACCAAACAGCATTTCAAGGATCAGCGGATTTGTTCTCATATTTTTCAAGACTATGAAAAGTAAACTAGAATGGTAAGTATTACCATTTCTCATCAAAAATTGATGAGATATCTTTCCAGACCTCCTTGTCCAAAAACAAATAATTACCTTCAACTATCACTACTTTGTGCCTGCAACAAG
Organism: Fraxinus americana; assembly: GCA_035079005.1. Classification (NCBI taxonomy): domain Eukaryota; kingdom Viridiplantae; phylum Streptophyta; class Magnoliopsida; order Lamiales; family Oleaceae; genus Fraxinus; species Fraxinus americana. The sequence goes on along the minus strand of CM068725.1, from coordinate 22,172,282 downwards.
GCAAAAGTAAGAAATGATAATCTGCACCAGAATATGATAAAAGATGGATAATTAGCAGCCCAGTAATTCGATTTTAATACATGCACATAGAAGTAGGAAAATATAATTGAGAAATATTTCGGCAGTACAAGATCCAATTGAAGTACTGCCTCGTACATAAATAGCAATAATTTATGACTGATAAGGACTATAATGTTAAATTGGATATCGGACATTAAAGCAGACTGATTACTCTGGAGGTACTAATAGAATCCAAGCACGAAAAACATTGCAAAACCTGGTTAAGAACAGCTTTAGCAATAGTTTCATTCTAATGTGGTGTTCTGATATAACTTCTGTACAACTTCACCTCACTCATTTCCTTTCTTCACATCGGGCTAGCAATATAAATTTTCTGTGATGTTGATTTGCAAATATGCGCGCACACACACACACATCCAGAAATAGACTAAACTAAATCTAGTTCTCAAAAAATCAATTCAACTCAGCTAAGCAAAGTCATATCCCCAGAACCTGAGTTCTCAAGAAATTTAGATAAAAATAATGGCTTATAGAAAATGCTTATTTGTGATAAAATTAGGCTTCGTGCCCTTCCTCGTGTGAGGATCCTTTCAATAAATAGAGAACATGTACAACCTAAATATGGTAACCACTAATTACAATAATTTACAATCAAGTTTATATTTGTATTTATGGTAGACGTAATCTTCGGAATCTTTGTCGATCTTCAACCTTATTGACATCCCCCCTCAAATTGATGCTGGACGATCAAGAAGCATCAATTTGCTGACAAGAAACTGATGACGCTGTCGGGCCATTGCTTTAGTAAACACATCAGCGATCTGAACATCAGTGGAGATGTGTGGAAGAGAAATAAGACGACCATCATAAGCCTCACGAATGGAGTGACAATCCACTTCAATGTGTTTAGTGCGCTCATGAAATACAGGATTAGCAGCAATCTGAATAGCACTTGTGTTGTCAGCATATAGAGGAGTAGGGCCAAGCTGAGGACAACCAAGCTCCGATAAAAGGCCTCGGAGCCAAACGATCTCAGAGCAAGCAGAAGACATAGCACGATACTCAGATTCAGTGGAAGATTTAGAAACACGATCCTGTTTCTTGCTGCGCCAGGAAATAAGTGCACCTCCAAGAAACATGCACCAACCTATGATTGAGCGACGAGTGTCCGCACATCCTGCCCAGTCCGCATCACTATATCCGACCAACACAAGAGAAGAGTTCGTAGGAAAGAAAAGACCCGTATCAGGTGTACCCAGCAAGTATCGTATAATACGACGAACAGCAGTCAGATGAAGATGTCGTGGAGCATGCATAAACTGACAGACCTGTTGGACGGTAAAAGAGATATCTGGTCGAGTAATAGTGAGATGATTCAAACTACCCACTAACTGACGATATAGAGAAGGATCAAGAAGGAGATCCCCTTTCTCCTGACGATACTTCACGTTCACCTCTAAAGGAGTATCAACCGAGCGACCATCGCGAAGTCCAGCCAAAGTAATCAACTCCTCCAAATACTTGTGCTGATGTAGATAAGTGACAGCAGGGCTTGAAAGCACCTCAAGACCCAAGAAATATTGCAAGGGGCCCAGATCCTTCATATGGAAAGAATCCTTCAATTGGGTTTGAAGGTGAGAGATCATTCCAGAATCAGTACCAGTAATAACAATATCATCAACATATACCAAAAGAAACACGATACCCCCGGCTGTGATCGAGATGAATAGAGACGAGTCATATTTGCTCTGAGAAAAGGAGTAACCCAAGAGAGTAGAACGAAATTTATCAAACCAAGCACGAGGAGCCTGCTTGAGCCCATAAAGCGAACGCCGTAGTTTACACACATCAGAAGATGGCGATGAAAAGAGTCCCGCAGGAGGTGTCATATAAATATCTTCCTTAAGGTCACCATGTAAGAAAGCATTCTTGACATCCATTTGTCGTAAAGGCCAACCCCTGGCAGTAGCTATAGCTACAATGGTACGAACCGTCGTCATTTTAGCAACAGGAGCAAATGTCTCTTCATAATCCACCCCATATTCTTGACGATTCCCAAGAGCCACCAACCAAGCTTTATATCGTTCTAGCGTACCATCAGATCGAAGCTTAACAGAGTAAACCCATTTGCACCCAATAGGTCTCACACCAGGAGGACAAGAAACAAGATCCCATGTGTGATTCTCGTGAAGAGCTTGAAGTTCCTCTTGCATAGCTTTCTCCCAACAGGGTTGAGAAGCAGCCTGAAAGTAAGAAGTAGGAACTGTGAAGTGAGATAAAGTTGCAGAGAAGTCATACCGATCAGGAGGATGAGTAACCCGAGTGGATCGTCGAAGAATAGTGGAATTGGGAATGGGATCGGGATTGGGATCGGGAGCAAGAAGAAGAGGTTGTCGGTCTGGGGGCCGCTGTCTCTGATAAACCATACCCGGTTTAAAACGCTCTACAGAACCAGAGTCGTGCACAAAGCTAATAAGCGGAACCAAATCAGAAGATGAAACAACATGTTGCTGTAAGTAGTACTGATTCTAAAAAAAAATCACATTGCGAGAGGTACGAAAACGATTAGCAACACCATCATAGCAAATGAAACCTTTCTGAGTAATGCTGTAACCCAAGAAAGCACACCATGCAGATTGAGCACCAAGCTTATGACGTTCATGAGAAGGTAGATGAACAAAGCAAACACAACCAAAAGTATGTAACATGTCATAGCCAGGATGTGTACCATGCAGGCGAAAATAAGGAGAGGCGAAATGATAATGCTGAGCAGGAAGTCGATTAATCAGATATACCGCTGTGAAAAGTGCTTCGACCCAAAACTTGGATGGAACTGAAGATTCCAAGAGCAAAACTCTAACAACATCCAAGAGGTGACGATTCTTCCGTTCTGCCACTCCATTCTGTTGACACTGATGAGACATATATTTCCCGCCGTTGTTAGTTCTCAAGATTCGAACACGGGAGGAGAATTGTGTCTCAACATAAGCTATAAAATTCTGAAGAATAGTACCGACCTCACTTTTAGACCGCAGAAAATATACCCAAGTGTAACGATTGAAATCATCAATAAACGTCACAAAGTACTTATAATGAGCATGTGAAGTTACAGGTACCACTCCCCAAACATCACTATGAATAATCTCAAAGCACTATGAGCACGACTACCATGAGATGGAAATGGAAGAGTCTTACTTTTTCCAAGTTTACAGGTATCACAATCGAAAGACTAATTTGAAAACGAAAACCGCTCTTTATTACCCAAAAAACCACATTTCAACAAATGAGATAAAATTAAAGCATTGGGATGACCCAATCGTTTATGCCACACTTCATGTTTAAATCTATTACTAATATAAGCCAAAGACATAGCAGGAAAACTAGTAAACTGTAGTGGAAACAATCTTCCGACCTTAGGCCCCTTTGCGATCACCATCCCCGATCCCCGATCCTGCACAAGACAACCAGCACGAGAGAAACATACATCACAGTTATTATCAACCAATTGACCAACCGAAATCAAGTTTGTAGATAAACCCGGAGATACGAAAACATTATCGAAAGAAGGCCCAATATCACCAACAGCAGTAATAGGAAGAGTACTGCCATTAGCAATCTGAATGTGCTGTGTACCAGTGTATCGTCGAATATTATGTAAGAAATCAGAACTACCTGCCATGTGATTTGATGCCCCCGAGTCAACAAACCAAGGAGAAGAAATATTTTGACCCTTACCTTGCAAGCCCAAGGCAGAGAAGGCAGAAACAATCATCCGCTGAACCATTTCTGGAGTAAGAACATATTGACTAGTGCTAGCTGGAGAGAGTGCAGGATTAGGATCTTGTGCAACTGCTTGAAATGCTTGAGTACGGCGGAGTGGAGGTCTTGTAGGACAGTTTTTGATGATATGTCCCGATTGTTTACAGTAATTGCAAACTTTCTGAGGACAGTTACGCGCAATATGTCCATATCCTTTGCAGCCAAAACACTGTAGTTTACCTCTTCCCCGTCCTTGGGCAGCATAAGCAACTGTGGCCACATTAGAAGAGGAAAACTCAGCTCCAATGGTAGTCTGAGTTGCCAGTCGTTGTTCCTCACGCAAAAGTTCACCCAGGCACACATCCAAAGAAGGAACCGGATCACGGTTCAATAAGCCAGCCCTGACCACTTCGAATTCGGGTCGTAATTTCATAAGAAACTGATCCCTCCTGCTAACCTCTTGAACATCTTGTAGTGCGGATAAGGCCGCCGCAGGGACCTTAGCATGAATAATACCAGAATACTCGCTCCATAAATTCAAGAAACCAGATTAGTATTGCTCAATTGTAAGAGTACCTTGAGTGTAGTTAGCAATTTCTAACTCCAACTGAAATCGTCGTGCATTATTGTCTTGGTAATAAATTTGCTTCAAGTAATCCCACATCTCCTTAGCTGTAGTAAAAGAACATAGATTGTTTACCACATGAGCATCCATCGATCCCAAAATCCAAGAGATAATATGAGCGTCCCTTGTTTCCCATGCACTAAAATCCTTAGCATCTTCAGGAGCGTTAGATGACCCATCAATATGACCCCAAAGCTCCTTCCCCTTTAAGAACATCTTAAATTGAAATTCCCATATTGAGTAATTTTTACCTGTGAATTTAACACAAAACGCATCGACCGACATATTGTAATACATATAATTACAATATGTAACCCAAACAATCCACTAAATTACAGCCCAATCCACAAAATAATTTTATCCCAACTTAATTGCCCCTAAATATTAGCCCAAACTTAATTTCAGGCCCACTTCTTAAAACAGCCCAAACTTCAATTATTCAGGCCCACTTCTTAAAACCAGCCCAATCTCAATTAATAAAACCCACTCCTTAAACTCACCCCAACACAAGCCCACTTTCAACACAAGCCCAAACACTCCAATCTGAAGGCGACGGAGGCGACGCGATGAACTCCAGAACACACGCACACAGTCGACCAGCCACAAATGCTCGAAATCACTTCGAGCCCACACTCTAGACACTGGAATCACATTGATTACACACTGGAAGCGCCGGATCGGAAACGGCGACACTGACCTAACGGACGCATGCAATCGATTGCCCACCAATTGCTCGAAATTACTTCGAGCCCACACACAGGATGCAGAAATAGCGTCGATTACGCACCGAAACCGACTACAGAGATGCTGGAAAACTCAAGAACATGGAAGATATCAAGGTATGACTCTAATACCATGATAAAATTAGGCTTCGTGCCCTTCCTCGTGTGAGGATCCTTTCAATAAATAGAGAACATGTACAACCTAAATATGGTAACCACTAATTACAATAATTTACAATCAAGTTTATATTTGTATTTATGGTAGACGTAATCTTCGGAATCTTTGTCGATCTTCAACCTTATTGACAATTTGTCGCTTTCTATTTTCAGTTTTTAATTCCCTGTCAAGAAGACTGCCAGAAAGAACAAAGTTCCCAATTTTATCAATTTGCCATGGTACTCAGGAAAACCATCTCAGTAAACACATATGAGAATTTTGCCAGAAGGTCCCATATAGTCATTTACAAGTGAAGAAGTCTATCTTCTCCTCCAACCCCGACGAAGGCAAAATCATATTTTCTGCCCTCCAGTAAACTTGCTTCATTTAAAGGGTCCAAAATAGAATCTCAGAGGTTCTACTACGCACGTCGTCGATATTACTACTTGAATATGTAGAGTATTTCCATCCTTTCACCAATATAACCTCATAAGCGATTTTTTTTTTTTTTGAGTTCCTCGTAAAGATAATTTAGCTACATATTGATTATAAAATAGTTTTACCACATTATGATCCTGACCATGGATTTTATAAAAATTAGAATCGGTTCTTGATTTTTATGTTGACATTCTTTTTTCTGGGAAAAATACCAAATGTCCATAAAATCTCATTCTGTTAAAAGGAAATTAATTTTTGCATATTCACCAACTCCAAATGTTGGAATATTTTTTCCTATAATTGTTTGAAGAAGTAATTATTTTGAGCAAAATTACATGAAACGTGTTATGAACCACCATTCTGATGATGATAATTCAATTCTTGGAAAATGCCAAGCTCGCCACATAATATGAAACGGATAATGAATCCCAAGACAACACTCGAAATCTTTCCTTCTATCCAGTGTACAATGGTAGTCCTCTTAAAAAGAATCGCATGAGGGTAATTTTCAAAAACTCGACGCTTGGATTCAAATTGTAATATTATTGAGTTGCGTGGACTCGCCAACTCAGACAAGTTTTTGACTGAAGGTGGAAAATACATAAGAATTTCAGTTAGACCATTGATCGAGGATAATTGAGACTGGGGACAGACCTAGTGGGAGACTGGAATGAGCCTTCAAAAACATTTGATTTAAAACAATGACCTACTGATTGTAAAGTAGTCACCTTCTATAAGTACAAACAGGGGGAAAAAAGGATCGTCATTTTGCACCTTAGATTTAAATCTTTGCTCCCTACTTTGCAATTCTCAATTGTTTGTATTCTGCAGATCAACAAGAAAAATTAAGAAGGGGGTTAGAAGAACTCAAAGATCTATAACAATTCACTGTGTTTCTAGATTTGGCACTTCTCCCCCAATAATTTTGTTACTGGACTGAGTTTTCCAGGCTTGCCATTGATATGGAATTGGATGACATCTTCCTTGGTTCAGTTGCTGTATTTTTCCTGATTTCACTGTCAAAAAATTTAATTTTAGAGGAATGTATTTTTTTGTTTTGCAGATACAAGGGCTCAGCTGAGTTTTCTGCAGACTCAGCTAGTTGACCGAGTTAATCCCCTAATAAGAAGAGAGCACTTACGGTGTCCACCAAGTTGTGTAGTTTTTGGCGATCTGAGTTGACTCGAGCAAGTAGTTCCAAGTCAACTCGAGTTTAAAAATAACTCATTAATTGAGATCAGAACATGAATCTTATGGTTAAACAAGCAAGGGAAATTGGATCTTTTGAGAATTCCAATTCTCAATAACTGAATTCTTAACATTTCCAACTTTGAAATAATTCAGTCCTTATAAAGTGAACAGACGAGGAAATGCGACCACAAACACAAAGAAATAGGCTGCCCAATGTTCATGCTAATGAGCCAAAGGTTAGGAACAGAAAATCCTACTGAAACTACTGGTGCAACTTTCCACCTAAAGGCATACTTCAGCAGCTGAGCAACCACAAAATATTTATGAAAAAGAGAACACCACATAAAAAGAACAAGGTTTGCCGGATTCAAAGGTTTAAGAACCTTGAATTTTTAGTTTAGTTTTGGCAGTAGAATTAATGAACAAAGATACAGCATAATTAATGAACAAAGATACAGCATCCAACCCCTTAAAAAGATATTAATAAGCACCGAACCCCTTGGTGCCGTCCAAATGATCAAAAAGAGCAAAATAGCCTCCTTTAAGTGACTTTGTACCTATCTCCTGTCTAATATAAAGACACGAACACTACTTCACTCACCCTAACTACTAGGAAGCTGGAACAAAAAAAAAACCCAATTAAAATTAGTCCAACAAACAAAAATGAGAATATATTAAATCATGAGCCCCGTATCTATTTTATCATTTAGTTACCCTGCACCACAAGCTCAAATTAGGCACCATCGTACCATCCTCTAATGACTAGGACACTGGGTTAGTGTATTGTGGTTAATGAAGAGCACAATATCCCTTGTTAGGTCAAGATGCCATTTGTAATCTTATACTGGACTAGAAATTGTTTGGATGGTGGTATGATAGCAATAAATGGCATGACTAACTTATGATCTAAGGTTGGATTTCTTGAACAGTCAATTAATTCGCGAAGTTTTTGAATTAGGGAAGTTTTCTTCAATGGCAAATTTGTTGATCGATTCCTTTTCTTCTTTTAAGTTGCGGTCATCTATCATCCATGCACTTGCCAATGACTTCAAACGCTTTCTCAAACTGAATCCCTTTCAAATATTTTTAGCTGAATCAATAAAATTTCAGGTATAAAACATGCTTATGGGAGGAGGAAAGTTATTAAGGCCCTATTTGGTGGAATTAAAATCAGATTTTTAGTAGATTTTGACAAAAGTTGGTGAAATATGTGGTTGAAAAGTTGTGGATCCTATGAAATATGCAATTATAATTAATTGTTGGCTTTGACTTAGATTAAAATCTAGATTTTAATCCGCGTACCAAACAAGGGCTAAAAATATCTTAAGTCGTTCAAGTTACACATGCATTTGAAAATCATCATGCAAAGACAACTAAAACTTACTGAAGGTTCACAAAGATGTCATCTTCAACAGGATCCCCAACACCATGGTCAAATGATGGGAAATACACTGATCCCTGAAGGAGAATACAACATGGGATAAAAATGTGCAATAAGCAGGTTTGTTCATCCAGCACAAATTACCAACTTTTAGGATAGTCTGGCAGAAAATGCAAACACAATGCCAGAAGTTATTGAATGCTAATGTCACGTGTACATTTACTTATCCCAACAGATAAATATTCACCTGATTTTTCAAAGTTGTCAAACATCTTAGCAGTAGTTCAGGGTCAAATGTCCATGGAGCTGATTCACCAGCAAAAAGATCAATGCTTCTCTTGCATACAAGGCTTAAAATAAGCTACTACTAGAAGAAACTCACCTCCTCTTCTCGCATGAGCTTCTTTAGGATCCTAATAAGCAAGACACAAGTTCAGTGACCGGAATGCCAAACAACCCGTCGTAATAAAATTGAAAAATATTTTAAGCCTGTGTAAGCTCCAACTATAATAAAATTTCACACACGATATAAGGAAATTGAAGTTTTGTGGACATAGTCTGATAATAAATTAAGAATTGGGAAAAATCCTTCAGTAAAATTTATTAGCTTTCTTAGGGACTCTCTCATCCTGGAAGGGTGATCTTAAACATTGCTGCTTGCCTTCAATTCTCTTTATTGCTAATCAGTTTATTGTCGACTCTCACTTCTCTGTCACTTTATACTCCTCAATTTACTTCTAAATTGGTAGGGCTATAAAAGATATTGCTTTTGCTTCATATAAATTAAGATGTAGTAACATACAATGAACTTAGCAAAGGTGTGTAACACACGTGCATTCTTACATACATAGGACTATCAAGACAAGAGAATGAAAACTAACGTGGATACAAACCCTAAAACTATTACAACAAGAATATGAACCATATTTCAGGCTCATAGTTAGTGACAAACTTAGTTCACAACAAAGCATCATAATTTCACACAGTAATGCAAAATACTGTCCAAGAAATGAAAGCAGACAAATATTATAATGGGCATTTTACAATTTAACCTCCATTGCATCAAGTTGATGACGATAAAGGTGGAATCCATCCATGGGAAGTACAATTGCAACTTCTGGGGTCTCAACTTGAGAATCAAAGGAACAAGATTTTTGAGGCCACAATTTGTTGACACGGCAAGCAACCTCAGATGCAAGAGTGCTCTTTCCAGCACCAGGAGGCCCAGCCAAGCCAACAATATGCCTGCATATTCAAGAGGATTATTAACCATAAAGAGCATATTTGTGAGATCAGTAGAAGCATAAGACGCTAGTACAAGAAAGTTTCATCATTACCATGAAACACATAAAACAATTAGGTTATAACCATGTTTAATTATGCCCGAGTAGTTATTGATCCCTCGGGTTCAAAGACCAAACAAACCAGGCACATGCAAAAAATGATTAGGAGTAGAACTGGAAATCTTTGAGTAAAATTGGAAGTTTGTCAGCGGTGTTTACACTACGTCAACCCAACGTTGTAGTCAACTTTTAATCCCAGTATGTCAATATAGAGGATGTACAAATTTTATTTCCAACGACATTCTTAAACATAAGTGACATTCAAATTGTTCAATTTCATATCATATACTCATCCATAAACAGGTAGAAACTGATCCTGTCTTTTTTTCTTCATTTGAAAGATCTTTCATAGCAATGCCATGTATTCCTTGGAATGAGGAATGGCCTCTTCAATGAGAAAGGCAAGTGGAAAAATTAGTACCATAAGCCACCAATAAGATATTTTGGTGGTTATCTTCCGGTGAACACGGTGGAGGAGGAAAAAGAATTGGAGGGGAAAAAATTTAAAAAAATGGAAATACTAGAAAATTTACCATTGAAATATATCCTGCAGAAGAGGGTCCTAGATAAAGCAGATAAAATGTGCATCCATCTATATATGGGAACAGAAACATCTAGGTCACAAAGCATAGTTTTCAGATGAAGCCAGAACTCACTTAAAATTAGGATTTGCTGCTGCTGCTGCAGTTGGAACAAGGCGTTCAGCCAAGGCATCATAGATTTCATCCATGCACCTAATAAGAATGATCGAATTCACAAGTGGATCAGTGGCATGCAATTATGCAAATCAAAAAACAGATGCACATCCAGTATACGCAAGTGTGTTGACAATTCCTCCTTATAGAGACCAAATACACGTTTATAAAATGAAATGGAAATCTACTATAAGGAAGTGTAGCAATCAGCTACCCCAATTTTCAAATCCATCTCCTCATTTAGTCACCAAAATAATGACTTGATTTTGCCCTTCTCTTGCCACGTCTTAATTTCACATGACTGGAAAAAACAAATATTAAATTACAAATTTCAAAAGATTGCTGAACTTTAAACTGGTCCTTTTTGAACTTAACTGAGCAGAAACCTGAGCTTAAGGGCAATCTATGAATCACAGAACAGTGAACATGGATAACAAATTCACCAAACCATTAGATGCACAGTAAAACATAAATTAAGCATGTACACATGAAAGAAGGGTATGAAAACATCATTTAGCCCTTGTTTGGCCCCCATTAAATTAAATTACATTACATTACATTACATTAAATTTTTTTCTCTCTTCATTTCAACCACACATTCATCAAATAAAATAATATTACACACAAATCAAAAAAATTTCAACCACACATTCTCCCATCAATCACTATTCTAAAAATTTTCAACCCCAAAAAATGCAAAATAATGGGGGCCAAACAGGGGCTAAATCCTAAAGCCTAATGACTAAGTTAAAATGTCTGCTCGGGAAAATATGTCTAGATAAAAATCCAGAGGTCTATTCCAAATATCAATTCTATTGACTGAAAATACAGAGTGCAGTCACAGTACCAAATTGTAAAATAAATTCAACTCTAGGAAAGATACCGTACCCCGCATCTATTATAGGAATTTCCTCCAGTTGACAACGTAAAACCTACAAATAGAATTTTTGTTCTATCAATACAAAAATGAATTTGAAAAACAATGATATAGTGTTTGTCTGATAATTTCAACGGACATGGAAACTGAAAAAAGTACCCGCAAATGATTTTGCTTCTGGATCTGACCCGCTAATGGCCTTAAGGCTGTCTTCGTTGGCAAAAACAGAGCTTGATTCCATTTTCGAAACCATGTCCTTTCCAGAAGCAATGCATCTACATCGATCATATAAGAAGCACCATGCAGAAAATTAAAGGATAAAATACTAGAACTTAGACTTGACATTTGAAATCATGTCCTACTCAGAAGCTGTATTTCGCATAGTTTTTTACTGTAAATTGTCCCTTTTTAACTACGAAAATGCAATTAACAAAAATTGATGATAGACATAAAAATACATCGTCGTTCCATCTCTTCATGTACCAAATGATTTCCTTCTCGTCTTTCAAGTTCCGATTTTGTCATGTTTTAAGCCCAGATATAGAAGACGGAGCAGGTTTCTTACGCTATATCATCCTCAATTAACAATTACAATACAAATTTCTCATGAAAAAAAATTATAAGTTAAAATTGTTTACAATCTGGGCTGTTTCATCATTAATAAATGAGAGCGGAACCTGATGGCGATGGCGTAGAGAGGAGTGATCTGGAGCCTAATGAAAACGATGAGACCTCCATGGCAGAGCACAAAACTTTAGCGAGGAAGCAGTAGACAGATTTTGTTAGCACAGGGTGTGTGTACACGGAGAGAGAATTTATAACACGCTTTTAGCTAGAGTGACGTTTCTGTTTTGACGAGACGAGACGAGACGAGACGAGCCGAGCCGAGCCGAGCCGAGCCGATAGTTATCAAACCCGACTAACCGGAGTTTGGTGAAGAAAATATGTACTATGCAATTCTATCGAAGGCATTTGTACAATTTTAGGGTGTGTTTGAGCCGCATTATTTTGGAAGAATGTATTTTGGAATAGAATGTGTGGTTGTAAAAGAAGGAAAAATTATTGATGCGATAGAAAATATTATTTTATTGAAAAATGTTTGGTTGAAAATGAATAGAAAAATGAAAATGAAAATTTTAATGGGACTCAAACCGGGCCTAAAAAATAAAAAGCTTTAACTTTTTTGAATAATATTAGGGAAAAATTCATAAGTAAGAGGATAAGTATCCCCTATTTCAAAATTAAGAAAACAAGTTTGGAATTTCAAAAATCAGATTTTTATTAAATTTTATTATGATTTAATTAATTAATTAATTAATTATGATTTAATTAATTAAATATAATGATGTCATAATTATACAATTAATGGTCACAGGTACATAATTAATTGGTCACAGATTATTTTTTAGATCACAAATCAAAAATTTTATAAGTCACGAATTATTTCGATGTCACATATCAAAAATTTTATACGTCACGAATTATTTTGAGGTCACAGTTGAAAAATTTTATAGGTCACAATTTGTTTATTGGTCACATATCAAAATTTTTGGAGGTCACAGATTATTTCGAAGTCACAAATCAATAATTTTTTAGGTCACAAATTATTTTATTGATCACGGATCAAAAAAATTACAGGTCCCGGATTAATTTTTAGTCACAAATTGTCGATTTTTAAGGTCACAGATAGTCCATTATGTGGTCATAGCTAGTCTAATCTATGACTACCGTCAACAGTTGTGACTACCAGTTCAACGTTGTCTCTATCAGCACCACCACCACCGTCCACCGCCACCACTACACCAACAGCACACATGCAACTACCAGATCCACCACCATCACCCACCTCCACTGCCGAGGCACTGCACACCAACATAGCGGCCACCATCACCACGGTACCCAACACCACCACCACCGTCGACAGCCACAAGTACCACCACCAAAATACTACACCATCACCGCCAACAACCGCCACCAAAACACTGCACCATCACCGCACACAAACAACTAGTCACCGCACACAACCACTGGTCCACCGCACACACCACCATATCACACCCACTGGTCAATAGCACCGCACCCAACCACCCATCAACCGCTCGCACACCACCGCACCAACAAAAACCCCCCAACCGCAAAATTATCAACAAAAAATACACCCAAACTCCAGTAACGCAGCAGATCAGAAAAACCACCACACAATATTGCGGCAACTGCGACACAACGTCCCGACCAAAGCAAATCTGGTTTTGAGATCCAGTGGTGGAGGATCATAATCTTTGCACAGAATTCGTTTCTCCTCAATGTCCTCATCGCCGCCACCTTCTTCATCCACGACCATTTCCGGCGGATTCAATGACAAAAATGGAGACAGAAGAAGGCGTGGAGATGGTAGAGAGAGAGAGAGAGGCGGTGGGGTTGGGATAGAAATGGAGAGAGAGAGGGGTTAGGGTTGGTAAATATAATTATTTTATAAAAATATTAATTAAAATAAAACTTCTGATTTTTGAAAGAAAAAGTATCCCACCTGATTTTAGAATTGATATCTCCAAAGACAGGGTGGGGTGTAATTTCCACTTGAATAAATGTCATTTACCATTATGATTTGGGCTATATATTTTCAGAATTTAGTAGTTTTTAAAATAATGTACATATAAGTTAGTACTTATAGTTATATTTCCATTACATAGTAAAGTGTGATAATAATAGGGCATATACGAATTTTTCCATTACAAATATTTTCCTAAGCAATAATTTAAAAATCAAATTTTAAGTTGAGGAAATTACACATATCCTTGATTTTTAATTTTATATTTCAATAATTAAGTTTTAAATTTATTATTTCAGAACTCAGGTTATATTAATTTTTTTAACTTAAAATATTAAATATAAAAATTATTAATTAATAATTAATTAAACATTACTTACCAGCATTTTCATCAGTAGTGGGAGAGAGAAATTATTCAGAAGTTTCAAATTTTCTTTTTCTTCTACCATATCCCTTGAGAGATAAGGTCTATATCCTTGTCCAAACTATTCTATCACGTTCGCGCGCGCGCACACACACACACACACAGAGATTCGAAGCCTTCATCGACAGTGGAAGTGCTGAATCCGTTTTTCCTCATTTCATAAATTATTTTATAGTTCAAGCTTCTATTATTAAATCCTTGCAAACTCAATTGTAAAATCATGGTAACAAAGAGTTTAAATTGGCGATCTCATCAAAAAATGAACATGAGGCTGATAAAAGAAAAAGAGTTGAATTTCATAAAGAAGTTCATTCAGAAAAACCTAAAAACACCGATTTTGGTGGAAAATATATTTCTAGAAGATAAATCAATTCATTGTTTATTTTTATTTTTTTGTTTAATACAATGTTTATGGAAATTTGAGTTAATAGTAAGTTGTATTCGAATTTTTTTGGTTGATTCTGATTTTCATGATGTTAATTATTTTTTCTTCGAATTGTTGTTCGATTATTTCATGACCTTATTTTTTGGTTGTGATGGATTTGTTCTTCAATTGTTTTGTGACTTGACTTTACTTTATCTACGATAATGACCTAAATGTCTGTTCACGAAAATATATTTCGAATTAAAATTACTGCAAGTATATAGTTCATCAACAAATAATAAAGTAGAATTTGAGTCCAAATATCGTCCCATAAAGATTGATTTAATTCAATTTTAATTATCGCGACCTTAATCGAAATACGAATAATATGGTGTGTTTGTTTGAGCTAAAATTTTGACTAAAACAATTTACTTATGCAATTATGAGTAAATTAACTAAACTAAATACAAATTATTCTAAATGTAAATTAATGTGTTTAACAAATGACGAACACACTAGAATCCCGATTCCCATACAATAATCATTTTTAACTTTAGTTCTACACTTTGACAACACGATTGAATTTTGAAGAATTAATATTCCTATTTTATTTAACAATCTCTCTCGAGTACTGTTAAACTTACTCTCATATATGAACTATATTTCTATAACGAATGCGAATATACAAGAATGTGTGAATTTTTATGAACACTTAAAGATTCACATAAAGTATATCGATATATTTTTATCCCATATTGAATTCTATGACAATTTATACTATGTCGAACCTATTTCCCTTATTTCGAATGCATAAAATAGGTCACCACATTCACACAACTACAATGCACAATAATTGTGGAAAAAATAAAATCATATAAATCATTCAATATCTAAAGACGTGTTTTCAATGTCAAGTATGTAAAATTAAAGATTAAAAATTCATATTATACGGTTCATCGTTCTCCTAACACAAAGAAAACTAACCTAGCATGTTATGAAGAAAAAAACAAAAGAAATATTGAAAAATAGACATCACCCAAATAAATTTGAATTGAATCTTTGAGTCTTGGAATCGATCTTCGTGTTTCTTGCATCCTTCTATGCTTCAAAATCTCTTAAAATGTGTTGTGATGCGTGGTGATCACTTCTAGATGGCCCTAGGTTTTTAAAAGATGTCCCAAAATTTGTTTCCACAAGAATTGGAATCATATAAGTAAACCGAAATTTTTCCTCCGAAAATTATGCTATATCATAGTATAACTTCATGCTATAGCATAGTTCAATGAAACTCAGCCCTGAAACTCCCTGAAGCTGACCATGCGATCGCATGGTACATTGAACTATGTTATAGCATAGTTCAAGTGAAATTTCATTATTTGCGTTTTGGTCCTTGAACTTCGTTTTCTCGTTTCTTGATATCTTTTCTCACTTCTTTTTCTTCCAACACTTCATGTCTTTGCTACATTGGTCTTCGACACTTTCATATCTTTGTTTCTTCTTCAGAGTCATCTTTCAATTATTTTTACTTTGGTCCATAAACTTTAATTTTCTATCATTTTAGTCGTTTTTCGCTTGTTTATCCTAAATTCCACCATGTTTATCAATTTTATCCTACAAAACATAATTTATATAGAATTAGTTTGATATTAGGTTATTGATACTTTGTTGGTGATTGTTTGTTAGTGCAATCACTTAGTCACAATCATCGATGCTCAAACTTTTTGTTTCGCGCCGTAAAGTATCTCCCGCATTATGCCCCCTCTTTTCCGTACTGGTTCTCCGATCAAAATGCGCCGGAACTTGCTTGAGTTGGCTTAAATGGATCCGACATCTGTTGTCCACGTTAGCATTACGAAAAACGGGGTCAACAGGGACTTCCTCTCTCCTATCCTCTTCTTCAATAGGAATACATGGAAATATGATATACTTTGGCTTCCATATCCAATTTTTCGCAAGTCTTCCATTTTGTAAGTTTCAACACGTGCTCTGTATTGTATCCAGGGGAGGAGCCACGTGTTATATTTACAAAAGTAGCGGTTCCAACCTTCTTTCGCTTCTTCACTGAAACGACGATGGTGGAGGCCAAATTGACAGCGTTTTGAATGTGGAGAGAGGTGCTATGACACTCATTTCAATAGATATCTTTGAGGTCCTTTTATCACTTCCTTTAGAGTGAGATAGCCACACGGGGATACGCCATCATCTTTCAAGGTAGAGCGGCAGAAGTTCATCATCTATATTCTGCTCACCACTTCCACCAGATTTTCCTGAATTAACAAATTACTCAATCAAGCATTGTAAGGTAGAAAGTTTTGGAGACTTCATATTCATCCCCATTTATTGAAGCAATAATAGAATAATATGGAGAATTTGTTGTCCATCACTCAAATTTATTGGAGGATGTGTTATTGGAATAATCTAAACTTCATTAACTGACGTTGCTTTCTATAAATATGCGTTAATCCTCTACATTCTTAGAGATGAGAGAAAGATGCGTCACAATAATATGTATGTTAGAGATAGTGAGTAGTGAGAAAGACAGAGAAATTGATAAGATTGAGAGTGGTAAGAGAGAGAGAGTATATATAGAGTTATGGAGCGAGAGAAATAGTGGGTGAAAGAGATAGGAAAAGTTAGTGGAAGTGAAATCTTTTCCATTTTGTAAAATATTAGTGTATGTTCTCTTTACTATTTTCAAGCCATTTTCTGTTTTTCATTTTTCAAAACAGTGAAAACACGTTCTCTTTTCTATTTTCGAAAACGCATTTTTAAAAACAAAAAAAAAAAATTGTATTGAAAACACAAAACGTCATTTTTCACGTTTTGGGCGTTTTCAATACAAAACACGCCAAAAATTGGAAAACACGGAAAACACTCAAAACCATCCCTTCCTCCTCTCTTCTTCCAATCCCCAAAAAATGGAAAACACCGAAAACGCTCCAAACAATCTCTTCCTTCTCTCTTCCTCCAATCCCGTCTCTTCCTTCTCTCTTCTCGACGCCGGCGACCCACTGAAACACTGCAACCGGCGACGAAGGAGATGCGCCAGTGCCGGCATGGGCGAGGGCGTGGGGAGGTGACAATACTATGAATGCAGCGTCGCGACACATTCATCACGACCCATTCGTCGCGATGCTGCTGTGGTTTGGGCCCATCTGCTGTGGTTTGAGCCCGTCTCCGCCTTCTCTCTCTTCGACGCCGGCGACCCATTGAAGATGCGACGTTGGCAGCAGCAAACAGATGCACAAACAGTGCAAGCAAATTGCGATTTGGGGATGGGATTTTTGTAATCAAATTCTAAGGTCGGTAATGGATTGTGGGTTATACTAATTTCATGACCAGGACTATGAAAGAATCAAGCAATACATTGATGATGATTGTAATTTTTTATTGGAAATATCTTTTACAGGTATGCTTCTTACCATCGTGTGTTATTTTATTCTGTGTTAATAAAGTAATATTGCAATTATATTGTCCTCCTGTTTCCTTGAAGCGGAATTAATAAACTTGAAATTTCATTTTATCTTTATTAGTGGATTAATATGTCATTGTTAGTTCAGGGAGCTACTGTCATGTTGTCTACAATGTGCACTTCTAAGTTGGATAAATTAGTATGCATATGTCTGTGGTAACTGGTAATATCAGTAGTTTGTACTAATGCCAGATTGATTTCTTTCCTTTCAGCATTTTATGTGGACAGTAGAACCTTGAACTAAACACGAAGAAATGAGATTACATACGAGTTAGCACAGTGGAATAAGGATTTTATTAGTAGAGTTGAGCTTTTTTTTATGGACAATACAGATATTGTGCCTTCATAAGATCACAGACAAGCAATTCTTCTGCAAGAAAACAAAAAAATTAGGAAAAATAAATGAATAAGCAAATTGATGATGCTATAAGGTGGAATTTGGAAAAGTAGCAAGAATTCTTCCCTTTTACATTAACAGGATCTTTGCACTGTATATGAGACCACACAAGAGTAAGTTATCTTCTTTATCACGGACCTGTTAAAATTAATGGAAAAGCAAAACCTTGTTGTATGCCTAAATATGTTTAACAACCCCTAGCCTGCATATGATTTGTCTTTATCAAACTCTTTTCTTTTTGGTTCTTTCTGCAAATTTTATTGCAGTTAATGTAACATGAAGTTTGCCAATTTGGGCAATTGTGGTGAAAATTATTTTCAGTTTGCCAGTTTGGACAATTGATGAATAATTTCACTTTCCATTATGCTCTTTACATACTTTGAATTGGGCCTCCAGCTTAGTCTTGAAGACATGGGATCTTCTAAGATGATGCCTTATTTCAACATGTTTTTGGTCTCAAATATTGGTGGGGTGATTGCAGATCACTTGATTACAAGGAGAGTCTTGTATGTGACTATAACAAGAAAGCTTTTAAATACCATAGGATTTGTGGTGGCTTCTTTTGCATTAATGGATCTTCCCAGGTTTAGAACACCTGGTGGAGTTGTGTTCTGTTCTTCTGTGACTCTTGGTTTCTTGGCACTAGGGAGAGCTAGATTTGCAATAAATCACATGGATGTTGCTCCAAGGTATGCAGGAATTGTAATGGGGGTTTCTAACACAATCAGTACCTTAGCTGGCATTATTGGGGTTGATCTTACTGGCCGACTTCTTGAAGCCACTAAGGCTGCTCAGTTGGATCTCAGTAGTCCGGATAGCTGGAGAGCAGTTTTTATCATCCTAGGGTCACTTTGTATCTTTAGCTCAATTTTGTTTCTTCTATTCTCCACTTTGTATCTTTAATTGGAATTCTGAATTTGTTAAATAATTCCACATATCTTGTATTGATTAATTTTCAATTCTTCCTGAAATTTTCCTCTGAATTTATTTTGAAATGACTGTGTTCCTCTTCCTCTTGTTAATATTAGCGAAGGACCAAATGAAATCCTTCATTTTGCTTTTTATTTGATAGATACAGATGGCTTGTTCGAGTCTGGTACTTTAAACATTCTTTCAAACGATAATCGAAGATGAGTGCTCTGTGAAGCTAGCGAAGAAAGATGGTTTTGGTAGGGAAAATCTTGTACGCATTAAAGAAGCAGAAGCCAGGATGTTCAAGGGCAAAGCTGATGAGGCACAAAGGGAAGCAGAGAGGTTTCGGAATAAAGTCAGAATGAAAACCGAGAAATTGGAACAAGAGCACGCTGAGAAATGTATTTTTCCATTATAAATTTAATTTACCTAGTGCTTGTAAAAAATAATGTGTGCTTGTGAAAATTAACATGAACTCGATAATGATATTATGTTGAGAACTCGAGCACTCGGCTTAGCTACTTCAAAATATATCTTTGCACAATCCCTTATGATAAGCTAGTAGAATAAATTCTAAGAGGTCTTGTAGTTGTTTTATAAGTAGGATTTAGTTAAAATTTCGACATGTTGAACTACCTTACATTCGGTAAACCAATCTTCTTTCTAGAGTGCCTTGTTATAAAGTAATGTTGCTAATGTCTTCTTTCCAGGTTGATTTAAAAATCTTCACGTCTTAAATAATATTCGATATTTCATATAGAAATAGAACATGAGATTTATGTATACTTTCTGCGTTTTTCACTACAGGAAAAGTATTTGAGAATCTGGATATTTGAGTGCAAAGAGCTAAGCCATAACGCGTCTGTCCTAGGCGTAGCTGCTGCTACTCTTCTATGTGCAAAGAATCAACCTCAAAAGTCAAATCGTATCGATTGAACTGATTATTTTATATTTTGTTCAGTGTAAGATTATTTTGTCATGACATGTAAACTTCCAATCGTATCAATTGAACTGTTTTGTCAAATGTAATTTAGGTTGTATTTTTAATATCTGAAAAAAAAAATTTGAAGTTTCACCAATTTCAAAATTTATATGTTATTTAATATTATATTAACATTAAGGGCCTGTTTGGTATGGATTTTGATTTTCTACAGTAAATCAATTCTCATTTTCAACCACACATTCTTCAATAAAATAATATTTTCCATCACATCAATAATTTTTTCTTCTTTTTCAACCACACATTTCCCATCATATCACTATTCAAAAATCAATTCTTTCCCCAAAAATCCCTACCAAACAGGCTCTAAACCATTAAAATTTATTGAATAATTAGATTTTTTGAATAAAATATTATTTAAAAAAATTCTCAAAATTTCAAAGTAAACGCATTTTCCATTTTCATGTTTTCAGAATGGCAAACAGAGCGCATTTTCAAAAATTTCAAAACAGACAATCAAAACACAAAACACAAAACGAATTTAAAACACAAAACACAAAACTGAAACACAAAAAGAACACCACTTTAAATTCTTAGTCGGTGACTTTTGCCTTTTAACAAAGTGTTCCAAGTGCGTAGGTGATTTTTAAATGGAGGAGAGGTGGTCAGATTCTATTGCCACGTGTACATCGAATTTTTAGATCAACAAGAGTTTTGAGTAATAGT
Source organism: Fraxinus americana (assembly GCA_035079005.1). Taxonomy (NCBI): domain Eukaryota; kingdom Viridiplantae; phylum Streptophyta; class Magnoliopsida; order Lamiales; family Oleaceae; genus Fraxinus; species Fraxinus americana. The sequence goes on along the minus strand of CM068725.1, from coordinate 22,151,290 downwards.
GGGCAAAACTCAAACCAACCCGAGTAAACTGACCGACCCTACCCAAATCGACCGGTTTGGATCGATTTTTTGAATTTGTTGGGCAGGTTTCGGGTCAGGTTGGGTCGTGTCATGGGTTAACAACCCAAACCCGATCGAAACCGACCCGACCCGACCCGACCCGAAACCCAAAAATTAAAAAAAAAAGAAAAAAAGAACCACGACTTCAACAAAACCCTAAAGCCTAAAGGGCAAGTCCAGCGCAGCCAGACACTGCTCTTCTGAGTCTGCTCTCTCCGTCTCTCGCTCAAGCCACAGTTCCTTGACTTGGGCTGCTCGTAAGTCTGCCCCTACAACTGGTGGTGTAAAGAAGCCTCACTGCTACTGTCCGGGTACTGTTGCTCTTCGGTGAGTACTCCTTTTTTGATATTCACACTTCTAATAGCTTTTTCGGTCACGTTGTGGAATAATGTTTGTTTATCTTTCAATTGTGCTGATTTATTGTATCATTAACCTCTTATTTAGTGAAATACGTAAGTACCAGAAGAGTACTGATCTCTTGATCAGGAGCTGCCATTCCAGAGGCTCGTCCGTGAAATAATTTTTTTTTTTTTTGCATTTTGATTACAATTTCAGTTCAGCTCTCTACAATACTATCAATAAGTATCATAATTGTATTTTCTTTTGTAGTTGATTATTTCTCGTGCTTTTTGATTCGTGCGCTGTTATGAGTTTTTCTCTATTACATGGAAATTGAAATCGTGTGATTTTATTCTTTTTCGTTACCGTTTATTCCTTCACAAGAAGAGAAATTAAAACACATCTTGGAATTGGATTTTTCATGTTTCCTTTGCCTGAATTGATAGTTCAATTGTGGAAATTTAGTGAGTCAGTATGTCATATGTGTTTGTTAGTGCGTTAAAAGGTGAATTGAGTTGTGAGCAAGTTAAAAATTTTCTTTGGATTGTTATATTTTCAGATCATCAGGTAAGTGAAAATCGGCCCTTCTCACTGTTCTTCTTCTTCGCTGCCGAACCTTCAGCAATCATGGTTTTTAATTTCTTGTTTCAAACTTTCAGTGTTTGACTGTGTGTGTTTAATATCTTGTTTCAATTTTGTAAGGCCTTGTTTTGTTTCAAACTTTTAGTGTAAATTGAAATCGATTTGGCCCTTGTGCTGTTGTGCTTCAGCCTTCATTTGCGGCTTGCAGTGAGGTATTTTTGGTGCAGTTGTTCACATGATTCATGAATTAGGCCACATTAGCCAATTTATACTCCATTGAATTTGAAGGGCTGCTGGCTGCCTGTGCCTGGCTTGTTAGTTGTTTATCTCCTTCCAAATGCTTAAAATTGGAAAAGTTGTTTGATTAAAATTAGACTTGCTACTGCTAGTTGCTAAAATGCTAGATAATTTGCATTTGGTATATCCATTTGATTTGATTAACGAATAAGGCAAACTTCAGACTTTCTATTTGCTAAGTTGCTTTAGGATTTATGAATTTATTTAGGAAATGTTAGTTTGGGAATTTAGCCATGTTAAATTTTGAAAATGGATGATGGTTTTCTTGCCAATTGTTTAACACTAAACATTGAACGAGAATTTAGTATTAATTTAGATCTAAATTCTATTATAAATGAATTTTATGCTATAAAATATCTTCGGGTACAATTGTAATAGGTAACGTTATATTACAATTTTTCTAGTTATATATAAATTTTATTCGTACATTAAATTTTAAAAAAAATTGCCCCCAGTATCATTAATTCCTGGCTCCGCCTCTGGATGGAGACGCACTCCATCTATTCCAAAGAACATACTGGGCATCTTTATCCTCTGAATCTATCTATCAATATACATCTTTTGGGATGACGATGAATTGTGGTGTAGACTTCATACAATGTAATTTGGGTTTTTCTTGAGATTAAATCTGCTATTTACTTTGTAATAATGCAAGAATTGATGTATAATATGCAATTAGACAAACTTTGAATACAGTGATTATATTTACAAATAGAAATAGATCATATTTATCCATACGTAATATTGTCATTTGTAATTTGAAAATTTAATTGATTACATGGTTTTTTACTAAAAGACATTTGATATTGTCATTTGTATATTGCTGTATTTGAAATAAAATCTGGTAACAATCAATACCCATCTTTATTGATATGTATGATGTGATTCCGTGTTTCAAATGATTTTATATTTCAAACAATGTCGGGAGAATTCAACTTGGCATTGTGAAATAATGCAGAGGATTACGGTGCTTGAAATCTGTATAATATCAAATTCTAGTGTGATTTTTTGGAATTCGCGAGTTGAGATGATTTGGGAGGAATGGAGGAGGGGAAGAATGTGAATTACACCAATTTGGGGATTAGAGACGTGATTACGTTTTGATAAGGGCTTGCTTGGGGAGTGACTAGCACTTGATCTAATGCATGTTTGAGTTGTTAAAATTTAACATTTTCCATTTTACTGAAATTATCTAATATTTATGGGGAAAAAAAACAAGATGTAATATACAGTCTGTTTGAGTTTCATTTTTTGTCAAAATATGTTTTGAAATAGTATTTTGATGGAGAATGAGTGATCATAAAATAAGAAATTTTTTTGAATTTGTGTGTGATATTATTTTATTAAAAAATGTGTGATTGAAAATGAGAAAAAAATGTATTTTGAAAATAATGAAAATCAAACGGGGACATAATAATTAAATATTAATTAAATAATAGTTACATGGTATAATTTCCTCCATTTGTAAAGCCCAATTAAAAGGCGGGCCTGATAACCCAAGTTTGTTTAGCAAGGAGTGGAACCTAGGTTTTCTTTCTCGGTATTTTATTTCTAAAACTTAGGAATATATTCATCACCCCAGCCTAGGTTTTCTTTCTCAGTATCTTAAGTTGCAGTGATTTCTTCTCAGCTTCTTCATCACCAAACTTGGAAGGTAGTATCGGATTGTATTAGTGTTAAAAAGGGCTTTATATGTTGAAATCGACTCGATTTGTTTGTTGTGAATGATTTAATTTGAACTCAACTCCTTAAAATTTACTTTAATTTTCCAGAATTGTTGTTTCTTGATGGTAAACTCTCTCTAGCAACAGGGATTTTTTCAAAAATATTTCTCTTCAATTTTTGATGCGGTTGTTTATGGTTTTCCATTGGTGAAATACCCAGGACCAAAATCAGTGGGGGCAGTTGGCCCCCAGACCCCAGGTGGCTCCGCCCCTGCTCTGAGCACTGCGCAATTCATTTTGAAATGTCCATTGGGTCTTTATATTTGAGGAACATGAAACGCTGAAGACATCACAATTTTGAAATCGGTTTGGTCTAAGGCAAGAACTTGGCCAAGCTGGTTTTTGCCTACCCCTTGTTACTTCTATAGTAATTTAAATATTCTTGTCATTTATCGTGATTTCATTGACTTTTCTACATTTTTGCATATTTGTTTCACTGAATTATATCATGATTTCCTTTAACAATATGTTATTGTTTGTTGGTTTGGTTTTAGTTCCAAATCTCTTTTAGTTAATTATTACACCTCCATTTTCTACATTGATGTTATTGGTTTTCAACATTGACTTGTTGCTCTATTATTGAGGTGTATCGGCCATAAAATAAATGTATGGAGTTTTTAAGGTGTTTATATACTGATGCTATTAAAAATTTGATGATTCATTTTCATCATATTGCAGACGGTGTATTAGATATGATGAGTTTGATTTCTCAAAATGCTATACCCAAAGAGGTGAAAAGGAATGCAAATAAGGATGGGACCACACGTGTTGAGGATGGGAACAAAGAGGTTGAGGATGGACAGGAGCTTGATTTGGATGCTATAAAGAATCGAAAAAGAAGGAGAGAACGAAAGAAAAAGGATGAAGAATTAGAGATTGAGCAGGAGAGGGAAATGAATAAGCTAGAGAACTTTTTGTTTGGCTCCTTGTACTCTCCTATTGAGTTTGGGAAACACAATGAAGAAATGAGAGATGATAATAGTTCTGCATTGTTCTTCACGGACAGGTCAGCAAATAGTATGTTGTCGGTATATGAAGAGGATACAGGATTGGCAGAAGAAACAAGTGACGAGGAGGAAATTAAGCAAAGGAAACCTGTATGGGTAGATGAAGAAGAGGAGAAAGCCAGCATAAATATAGCTAAAGTGAACAAATTGAGGAAACTGAGGAAGGAAGAGGATGAGTGTGTAATTTCTGGTTCTTCATATGTTTCAAGATTGAGAGCTCAGCATGCTAAGCTGAACCCTGGAACTGATTGGGCACAACCTGATGTACGGGCGAGAGACTACAGCTCTGACGACGAGGATGTCGATAAAGAAAGTGGGGCAGTGGTGGCCAGTGGTTACGAGGATGCTGAAGGTGTTGATGATATCCTTAAAAGGAATGAAGATCTTGTTGTGAAGAATAGTGCAAAATTGTTACCAGGGCGTCTAGAGTATTCAAGGCTGGTGGATGCCAATATGATGGAACGTTCAAATGGTCCCGTAAAATCAGTCCAGTTTCACAAAAATGCACAGTTGCTCCTTGCTGCTGGATTAGATAAGACGATAAGATTTTTTCAAATTGATGGAAAAAAGAATGCTAAAATACAAAGCATCTTTCTTGATGGTTATCCGATTTATAAGGCTTCTTTCTTACCCGATGGGTCTCAGGTTATTATATCGGGAAGAAGAAAGTTTGCGTACAGCTTTGATTTAGTCACGTCAAAGAAAAATGAGATAGGCCCTCTAATTGGAAGGGAGGAGAAGAGCTTGGAAAGCTTTGAGGTTTCTCCTGATTCTAATACAATTGCTTTTCTCGGCAATGAAGGTTATATTTTATTAGTTTCAACGAAAACAAAAGAACTCATTGGGACCTTGAAAATGAATGGGACTGTTCGTTCAGTAGCTTTTACCAATGACGGACAACAATTGCTGAGCTCTGGTGGGGATGGGCATATTTACCACTGGGACCTGAGAACAAGGACTTGCTTCCACAAAGGAGTCGATGACGGTTGCATAACTGGTACAGCCCTTTGCACTTCGCCAACTGGAAATTTATTTGCAGCTGGTTCAGCCAAGGGCGCTGTGAACATTTACGACAGGGAAGACTTCTTAGGTGGGAAGAGGAAACCACTCAAGATCCTTCATAAACTGAACACTGAAGTGAATTTCATGAAATTCAACAACGATTCTCAAATGTTGGCCATCTGTTCGAACATGAAGAAGAGCAGATTAAAATTGGTTCATGTTCCATCATTTACCATGTTCTCAAACTGGCCACCATTAACTCAGACTCTGCATCATACAAACTGTCTAGACTTCAGTCCTCATGGAGGTTTTATGGCACTGGGAAATGCTGCTGGAAAAGTGTTACTATACAAGCTCCACCACTACCATAATGCGTAGTGATTTTTTCTATGATGCACGGTTCATACATCATGTGTTGTTGGTTTAACAGTTGAGTGAGATACATTTCCATCCATCTCCAGATCATATCTGCGGTAATTTAGTTCTTTCTTTTCAGTACCTTTTGTATTTAGACTAGAACTGATTTGAGTTAAAACTGGTTTCTGTTACAAAAATTTATTGTACTTTGCCTAGCTGGGTTAATTTTATCTAGACACTGATGCTAAGTTTTGTAGCGGGTTTTTTGGCATCAAAGTACCTAATTTATGTCAACGGTTAGTTTTATTTGGTTCTAGATATCATGTCCAACTAAAGATGATTGAAGCTTGATTCCCAATATTTCAGTAAATGTTCCATTGATCTGAATTAGTCAAAGCAGAAAACCTTAATTGTAGACAGTGTCACAATGATCTAGTTTTTGAAGATAAATGTAAACAAAAAAAATAAAAGAGCATATTTGCTATGTTAAGAGTAAAATGAACTAATCATGATTAAAAAAAGGAGTTTTGCTATGGGTACATAATGGTACCCATAATGTTTAACATAATGGCCGGCACAGGCACCTCCCAATTGTTGGTGGCCATGTGGCCATTATGTGACATTATGGGTACCATTATGTACCCATAGCTTAATTCTAAAAAAAGTGAAGTGTAAAATTTGTTGACACAAGTCGTGCTTGATTGATTAGGGTATGTCTGGCTTGCTGGAAGGGTTCATACTAGACAACATTAGGGCTTGTTTGTGAATGATTTTAATCCAATTAAAATTGAAAATATAGTCGTTATTGGGTCCCATCCGTCTAATAAAAGTCAACAATAACGGCTAGTTTTTTAATTTTAATCCGATTTTAATCCTTCCCAAACAAGCTCCAAGAAATGCTATATTGTCCTCTTCTGTACACGAATATCGTCTTTATGTTTATACTTGTTCATTATTAGACCAGACGGCACGGTTATAATTCAAATTAATACTCTGAATGTCAACGGTTATAATTCAAATTAATACTCTGAATGTCATCAAGAATAACATACTGGTTTGGATCTGACCAACTCGATTATTTGTAGTAGTAGTCGTCGCGATAGCGTAGTTGGATTGCTTATATTATATCCGCAAGTCACTTTCTCTAGAAGATGGGTGATAGAATAACTGCTTCTGTTGAATAACTGAGGGACAATGCCCCCTGAACCCCCAACCAAAGGAGCCTACCAGCACACCGGGTTAGAAGTGAATTACGAGTAGGACCAATCTGAAAGTCGAGCTCTCCTTGCATGCAATGATGCTGTGATGAACCTATCATTTTAATTCAATGTTGCAAAAATGGCAATGAGAAATTTTACATCAACGTAGGAAATAACGATGTGGAGGACTAGGAACCAATTCAAATTTTGATCTTGACATTTCGTTTTGAATTAAAGAAATGGAGATAAAATGTAAGATTTTAAGACCAGCGTTAATTTTATGAAAATTAAAAAAACACTATCTTGCATAAGAAAATTGAGAAATGATCTCCTAAGCACGGAATATCAATTAATTGTTAGATTATTTAATTTATGAAGCCTACCTTGAACTTATTCATCAATTAATTGATATGTCATATCACTGTTACTTAACGACGCTACTTAGTAGATAATCTCTAAAAAAAACATATCACAAATGTTAGTGAAAAAACTGTCGTTTTCATTATCAATGTAATGAAAGGGAAATCAAAAAATAAATATATTCATTTTTGGCTCCTCTTTTCTAGTTGGGGGGGGAGTTATGTCAGCCATCTATTTTATGTTCCCACATACTAAGCTCATTGATGGGATTTATATATCATCAGCTTCTTAACCTCCACAGAGTACAAATCCATCTATAAAAATCTCTGTATACCCCCTCCATTTATACCCACCATGCAGTGGGACCCAAACCATCAGCATCAAGTGATCCCTGCCACAAAATACAAGGGCCTAATTTAGCAACTTAATTCTGCAAAAATACTGCCATTGGCAAGGGCAGCACAAAAATTAATTAGTCTTTTGAACTCGTCAAATACAGAAACAAATATATGCATGGCAAAATGAAAAGGAAAACTAGAATGAGTAATCACGAACAGTGGTATTGTGAATTATTACAGTGTTCACGCAGCATTCAAATTTTTTTAAAACCGTTATCTTCAGTTAAAAACTCTCATATTTGAGTGAGTGCAATCAATATAGCCTTAGCAATACTTTAGGCCCAGGTGGGAGCCCCATGAGTATAAAAATAATATAGAACACCCTACTTTGATTTTCTCTGTAACAACCAGGCCATCACGTAAAGATCAATATTTAGCATCGGACAAAGTATTTAAGGGAGGAGCCAAACCCCAGGAAGAGTTATGATTACTGAATTTTATCATAGGAACATAAAGGCTCTGTTAACATGTTCTATAATGTATGGGGTCAACATAATAGAGAGAGAAAATTGTCGTACAATCTATGAGGGAAAGGCAGTTCATGAATACCCCCACCCCCAAAGAAAAAACAGAAGAAGAAACACACAGAGGGTCCAGCGTCAAGAAATAGCAGCACCTTTAGAGGATTATTATAAAATTCATGTGGAGTTCAAATTCTTTTAACCTTTAGTTAAAAAAGTTGCATAGTTGATTGAATGAAATCTATCCTTTCAACACAACAAACATAAAAACTAAAAAATTGTACTTTGCTTTTCTCAGAAACAAACAAGCACCAATCACATAAAGATCAACATCTACATTGTACAAATTGGTAGGGACGAATCACCCTTGGAAGGGTTAAATATTCTTGAAATTTTAGCATACGAATGTAGAGGAGCCTTTACGATTTTTTATTACGTAAGGGGGTCAACTTAATAGAACATATAAAATTGATGTATGATATATGAAGGGTAAGGCAACTTGAGAATGCAGAACAGACACCACACCACCAGAAAAAAAGAAAACAAAAAAAAAGGGAAAAAAAGAAAGAGTGCACTCACACTGACCTTATGTATAATGTGCTGCTTTCAAAATTTGCTTTTCTATTTCCACATTCAGCAGAATCTCAAATATAAATTGAACTGTCTAGAAAGAATCACCATAAATTCTAGAGAACCAGAGAGAGTATAGCGAGGACTAAATACTAAGTAACAGGTATGGCATGTTGCACTGGTATACGACCCACGAAGGAAAGAGATTAAGAAGGATAATAAAGATAACACTTAAAAAATGTAAATGGATAATGATTTCAGAAGGAACACCTTCCCTGAAAGGTTCAGTTCATTTTTTATACGGAGAGAAGATGATTTAATTAAATTTCTGATGGCATGAATATAAACAAATATATAATAGAGATATGAGGAGTTCTTTGCATGCTACGCTAGGAAGAATATTCATATATACCTCAAACATTAATCAAACACAACACCTACTTCAGAAGCCCACCATAGTGGCACAATTAACATAGAAAGAAGCATAGTTGTTGACTTACAGTGATCAACATAGGGGCAAACGGCTTTATATCTTTTTGCCTCGAACCTTTTTCTTCTGAATCTTTCCCTTGTTCTATAGGTATAGGTGGATAATTTACACCGTGAACTCTGAATCTTATCTGCAGTCAGAAACAGAGAGTTGAAGTTCAATAGCAAATGACAAGTTTGAATTGCTGTTGAAGTAAGGAACAAATTCTCAAAAGCATAAGAGCAACCTCATCCGTCCAATCTATTGGGTAATTTTCTCCCATATACTCCCACACCCACTTAATTCCATTCCTGAGAAGGAAAAAACCATCAGATTTAGAGAAAGGTCATAAATTACCAAAAAGGTGTAGCATCTGGTCAGAAGCGTTTCATGATGAATTTGATGACAGCTGAGATGCTTACTTATGTTCTGGATCAGGTTCAATATGATAAGGATTCGGCATTAAAGGGACGGGTACATAAATGTCATTAAAAAATCCAAGTGACACTGCCAAGAATAGATTTTAAATCAGCATGACAAATAAATTTCCTATAACTTCTCTAGTTACGAATGCAATTCTATGGGAAGAATGCAGATTTCTAAACCTATTCTATCAAAGAAATAATTGCAATAACTTATATACGTTGCTATGTGATTATATTATAATGGACTTGATATTAAACTACACCATAAACTAGACAGAAAAATTAACTATTTCTTGCAGATTGATACAAATAAGAAATAACATCCTTAATAGATCAAAATTTTTAGCATACAAATAAACACAGGTGCCTTACAGCCTTTCCATCAGAATGCGCTAAATGTAGAGTATACTGAATAGATAAACTGCATAAGGGAAAGGAGACCTAGGAAGGAAAAAAAGATCAACGCTCTGAAGCATAACAAAGGAGATGGGAAAACCGGAAAAGCATCCTAGAATTTCACATAATTTGAAGATCAGTATTTCAGACAATAGCCATCCTTAATGTTTATTCTGCATATTATATAAGCAACAATAACATCTAAAGAAGCAGATGCTTTTCTGACTTTGAAAAACCGCAAGATACCAATATCTTCTCACCTAAAATGATAGGAAACAACATCATTATCAACATGCACACTTACACAGTCACAAGATTCGGATCTTAAAAAGGATAAAGGTGACTACTAGAACTTAAGTTCTGTTTCATTTGAAACATAACTTACACAGCAAAACTACTTGCTCTCATTTAAGCCCATGTTTGGTAACCATTCATAATTTGTTTATAAATGGTCATGCCATTTTTTATCCACATATTTTGTGGGTCTACAAGTACTACCCGCTTATTCACTGCTCATTTTATCTATTTATAACCATTTATAAACAACTCCCAAACATGCTTTAACTATGAGACCAGGGCTACATCAGGCTTGAATCAAGTTTTGATATAGATGCTGGGAAATGACCCGTATATAATACCAAATCCAGGATATTTTAGATATGTGATAAAAAGTCATCAGTTCTCAGGTATAAATATTGTTTCTAAGATAAGGAAGATTGGGTTGTACCTGCCAGTTGGTCATCACAATTTAGTGAAATATTATACAGAGAGGATGATGGTCAAGACAAAAGAAACCGCAATATTTAACTTGTAGTTGACAAAAGACTTTCATAACCTAGGTATATATTCAGCCTCATTTCAGTTTAGTTTTAGACTTTAGTAATTCAAACAACAGTTCCCCCTTCCGATACATTTTCTTGACTTAAAAAAAAAAAGAGATCTCTTTAGAGCATTAGTCAATAGATATCATATTTCCTATGCAACGATACGGTCATACGAAGATCATACTAGAGGAGAAAATAATCAAAGAAGCACGGTAGAACAATCAGAAACAAATGTTAAAGTACTTGGAGGTCATACAGCGTAAACCATCTTTAGTTGACTCTTTTAGTCTTGCCGATATAACTTCTCCCGCATATGGGCGAAACATTACCAGTCTGAACCTTACCTACAGAAGACAGAGAAATCAACCATTAGGATAATCACATAACAACTGGAATTGGAAGACACATTTCATGTTAAACAATTCAAGTCAAGATTACACTCATGTCATAAAGCAAGCTCAAGCTACTAAACATCCTTTTGTTTCCTCTGTTGACCTGGAAAGTGTGGAGAAAGAAAGTGAAACTTTCTTTTTGATAAAGTCAATCTTCTGATACCACTTTAAAGAGATTCATTAAGAAACTTGAACTCTTCCAAACTGAAAAGACCTCAAATAGTTCCAAATGTGGAGCATGCAAGTGATACAACTGTATATCTACTTTTCACTAATAAAAATTTGAATAACATCTGCTTTCTCGAACCAAAGCATGTCATGTTATCACACCTAAAGAATTCAATCGTTTCTCAAAAAGCATTCTGATTCAGAGAGCAATAATTCAATCCATTAAAGTAGACATAAACAATTGCCTATAACGATGACACACACATACACTATAACTTAGAAACATATGTAAAAGAATGTCTGCTAATAAAAAAGATTGAGACAGATAAGCAAACCACTAATAATTTGGTCGTACAAGAATAAAATATAGGACAAGAAAACAATTATATAGAACACTAGTTAACGAGCCACTAATAAAACACAAATTTCGATAATGCACAAAAAAGAAGTTTTCAAGACAACACTAAGAGACATATACCGTATAAGTGGAAGCACCATCTCCTGGAAAGATAAATCCACCATCAATGGATAGAATATCATAAACGCTTACACATAACCCCAATTTATCAATCACCTATCATAATTAGGAACAATAGACAACCATCGGTAACCAAAAAAAAAAAATTAGATGGAAAAAAGAAGAAGATATAGACCTTGTCTAAGAAGAGAGATTCCAGTTCTCCTTTGACGGCCACATTGAGAGGACGATTCAGGAGATGAGGTGGCAATCTCAGTGTGTGCTCTATTTCACTCCTCACAAACATTTTCTTCAATCTACAGAAGTAAAAACGGAAAATTCAAGCAGAGAATAAACTCAAAATTAGTAGGAGAATCGAATTCAAAGCAAGGCCAAAAATAAATAACGTACGCTAGGGTTCTTAAATTTTTTTGGATATGAGATAAAAAAGGAAATAATTTCTTGGTTTTATTCTGTAAAAATTGCAGAAAAAAAAATGCATTTCTTAGGCGTTCTCTTTGTCTTGTGTTTTGAGTTTTGAATTCATTTTGAATTTCGTGATTTGAGTGTCCATTTTTAAATTGTTGAAAATATGTTCTTTTTGACATTTTGAAAAATTATTTTGAACACTCAAAACGCGTTTTGAAAATTTTGGCTTGATTATAACTGAAAACATAAAAAAATGACAAATTTATCGTTTTGAGTTTTTTTGTAAATTTTTAACTTGTTTTCAAAAACGCATTTTCGAAAATAGGAAAGAGAACACGTTTTCACTATTTTTCCGATTAAGATTCAATATGAAAAGGGAGGAGTCCGAGTTAATTGTCCCAAAATCACTGAAATGTATTTAATTGACATTGAAATTTAATACGTGGAATTTTGGCCACTAAATTTATCTAAACGTTGAACGAAATTCACTTATATAATATCCGTCTCAAACTGTTAACAGAATTAGTGACATGGCTAACAGAATGTACATGTGACGTCTTGTCATGTCTTAGATTACTCATTGAAGTTTGAGATTGTCGAATTTTGGCCATTAAACTAATAAAAATGAAATTGTATTGTTTTTCATTAAAAAATGTGTACCGCAAACGTACTGATCTCTTAAAAGTAATAAAGTGGGTAAATGAGTTAGGGTTGTTGATCCCACGATAAATGATTAATCAATTACACAATAGTTAAATTTAATTTGAACATATTTTTGTATAATTTTAAGTTATTTTCATAGTTTAAAAAATTCAAGTGTTTTGTGTGTTACATTATTAAAATTTGGATTTGGCAACAAAACACACAATAAATTTAATTAAATGGATTATGCGTTTCGTTACAAAAACTCAAATTTTAATTAAAATTATTGTATGTTTCGTTACAAAATTCATTTTATTTTGTGTTTAATTAAAAATTCAAATTTTATTTTAATAATGAAACAAGCAATAAATTTGAATTTTTCAAATGATGAAAATAGTTTAAAATTTTACGAAATTATGTTAAAATGAGATTTAACTTTTGTATAATTGAGTAACCATTGTTTCGTGGAATCGACAAATCGGACTCGTTTGTCTACACTATTACTTTTACACAACTCGTGCACTTGTTGTACACACTTTTAAACGAACACTAACGGCGTCATTTTTATAAGCTTAGCGGCCAAAATTCGATCACCTCAAGTTTCAGTGAGCAATCTAAGACTTTTTCAAAGTTCGGTAAGCAATCGAAGATTTTTTTCAAAGTTTAGTGAGTAATCGAAAAACGTAATATGTGCATTTCGTTAGCCACATCACTAATTTTGTTTAACTGTTTGAGACATGTGTTGTACTAGTGAGTAACATCTAACGTTTGGATAAGTTTAGTGGTCAAAACTCGACATATTAAATTTTAGTGAGCAATCGAAGACACGGATATAAGTTCAGTGACTATTGAGACAATTAACTTGAAGAATCTTAATAAAGATAGTAGAAAACTAGGAAATCTAGTCTTTAATTTCGATTGCCGTCGAATGTTGGATTTGGGTTTGGATTTTGGGAGAGATTAGGATAGATTGTAGATGGAAACAAGATTAAATAAAAATTAATTGAAGCACAGGGGACTATGGTAGATGACTACTGGTAATGTTAGGGCAGTATTTTTTAGGTTAATGGGGTTAGACACAATCATGTTTGTGTACAATGTTGTTGACAATATGTCACATGACATGTTGGCATTGAACAATTTAAAAAATGATTTATCTTTTCGACAAACATTTTTTTGCCACATACAATATTGTCAATAACGTTGTAAACAAATATTGTACAAATAGATTTATCCGATTAAAAATTGAAAGAAGGTACATTTCTTGATACTAGTCAACGTTGAACATGCGTTGCACGTTATTATGAAATGATTTATAAGTGTTATAAAAATAATATTTGAATATGTGTGAATGTCGATTAATTTAGAATTAATACGATGAAATATATACGTGACAATGAATGTAAAATCATTTATTTAATTTTCAATTAAAACGTGAATAATAAAATGTATTCTTGAATTTGAAAGTCTAATTAACTTATAATTAGAATTAATAACACTAGAATGCATAAATAAAATGAATATTAATCAAATGAAAGTCAATGTCAATTAATTGAGAACTAATTAGCAACGGGGCGGGGCGGGGGCGGGGGCGGGGAGGCCCTCCCCGTCCCCCGCCCCGTTAAGAAATTTCATCCCCATCCCCGCCCCGTTCCCCGTTTAAGGCGGGGCGGGGGCGGGAGATTTCCCCGTTTATTCCCCGTTTAATTTTTTTTTTTTTTTAAGTTTTTGATAATTTTTTTTTATCGTCCATATTCATTATATTTAGACAAATAATTTTAGTTGCTATTTTTCTATTAGAACTAATGAAAATTTTCATTCAAAGTATTGAAAATTTTCATTCAAAGTATTGAATTCCAAAAAAAAAAAAAAAATTTTTTTTTTTTTAAACGGGGCGGGGACCCCAATACCCGTCCCCGCCCCGTTACCCGTTTAAGCGGGTTTTTCCCTCCCCGTTCGGGGCGGGTCCCCGAGGGTATCGGGTTTGTCGGGTTTTTTTGCCATCCCTAAACTAATAATAGGGAATTCATATATCAATGAAGGCACACATGTGAAGTGAATCTGTCAAATGTATATGTACATTGATGATAACTAAATAGTTAAATAAATTAAATATATATTAAAAAACGAAAAGTAAGGTATTTTTGAAATAATTGAATTATAGTAGGGCTAAAATTATTCAAAAATTAATTCTAACTTGATATGATATTTAATTCTAATTAAATAAAATTGAATGTTAATTAACATACAAGAACGTGAATAATGTGTAATTCTAATTTACTTAGAATTAATAATATTGAAATGTATATTTAGAATTAATTGAGAATTCATACATGGACGTGAATAATGAAAGTGCATTATTGAATGTGTAATTCTAATTAACTTATAATTAGAATTAATAACACTGAAATGTATAATTGAAGATGAATATTAATTAAATGAATGTAAATGTTAATTAATTGAGAATTCATAATAAGGAATTCGCACATTAATGAAAGCTCACAGGTAAAATGAATATGTCAAATGTATGTGTACATTGATTATAACTAAATGATTAAATAAATTAAATATATATTAAAAAATGAAAAGTAAGGTATTATTGAAATAATTAAATTGTAGTAGAGTTAGAATCGTCCAAAAAAGGATTCCCACTTTATAAGATATTTAATATATTATAGATATACATCACATTTTAATTATATTAAGGGCATGTTTGTTTTTTATTCTCAAATTCTACAGTAAATCAATTCTCATTTTCAACCACGCATTCTTCAATAAAATAATATTTTTCATCACATCAATAATTTTTTTTTCTTTTTCAACCACACATTTCCCATCATATCACTAT
The DNA here is from genome assembly GCA_035079005.1 of Fraxinus americana. Lineage (NCBI taxonomy): Eukaryota > Viridiplantae > Streptophyta > Magnoliopsida > Lamiales > Oleaceae > Fraxinus > Fraxinus americana. The sequence goes on along the minus strand of CM068725.1, from coordinate 22,135,884 downwards.
TCAAAAATCAATTCTTCCCCCAAAAATCCCTACCAAACAAGCACTAAGTTTATTCATTATCACATCATCTCATCCTTATTTTTAGCATTCCATTCATAAAAAAAAAATCTCATCCTTAATCATAACTTTCGTCCACAAATATTATTAATTTTTATCAAAATTCACTAACAATTTAATTTTAATCTCCACCACATATTTCATCAATTTTTATTAAAATCTGTTACTGGTTAATGAACAGAATCGACACGTGGCGTCACATCACGACGGTGGGACCAGCTTGATTAAATCAGGTTACGATTCTCTAGCTTCAGTCGTGGGTTCCGAGGCCCTCACTATTATTCCGAGCCCCTCACTAGTACTCTGAGGCCCCTGCTGCTAACGTCCGATGCTCATTAAAGGCCCACTTGCGAGGATTCGCTCATGATGAAAATCTTCAACAAATGATTGATATGACTCTTGTGTAAAGTTTGTTTATGTCTTGTCTTGTCAATGTAAGAACATTTAATGTTTTGTAAGGTTAGGAAAGTCAACTTGATGGCTAGGACTTGATGTCTTGGCCGAGGAGATGGTGCCACGTGTAATTTGATCCAAAGGTCACAATTTGTATTGTAACACTATAAATACCCCAACCATGTAATACTAAATGGACTAATGCAAAATTGGAGAACAAACTGAATCTTTTGGAGCCATATTTCTCTCGTTTCAACATCATTTTTACAACATTTTATTACAACACAATCCTGTTATTTATCGATTGGTTTCTTATACAATCGCGTTCTTTCTTCATGCCGGAGGCCCGAACTCTGACGTCTCGTGTGGCGAGCTCCTCCCACGCCCGGATTCTGGAAATTTTCTGACCGTTCATCGGCACAAGCGTGTTGGACAAGGCTTGCACGTGCACGAGTGGGCCCGGCATCTGTTGGCAACATTTTTTGGGGTCAACAAAATCTATTAAAAATATAATTTTAATCCCCACGAAAAAGGGGCTTAACACTCTTTATTCCACATATAGTTACCTTGGCATACACATAAACACACCCTAATCCACACAAAAAGATGCTATCACCAGTTTGGGGCACATCCCGTGGTTTACTCGGTCTGCGTCTTGAGGGGCTAAGACGTAGATTTCAGGATTAGTCGTCGAAGGTGGACAGGTATCCAAAAAAAAAAAAAAGAGGCTATCATGCACGCGTGCAGACGAACACAATCACAAACTTACCAACAACTGGACCATCACTAGTAGTTTCATTACTACAGTGCGTCGCCAACCTTGACATACACATCTACCACTCTCTTCCAAATCCAAAATCAAATCGGTTTCCCAATCCTAACCTATTGATGCTTCACCATCGTGTGCTACCAACATTGACACACCTATCGACCACCCATATGTGAGTCATCGCCTCTATTAGACTCGGCCATCATAGATTTTACAGAGTTCACTATGAAATTACCCTAACCGCAACATATATTTACACCATATACTTTGCACCGCCACCCATTTTCCGTGACGTCATATGAACCCTTACCAACGTGTTCATCTACAACCATCACTATCCCCTCTCCTCTCCTTTTTTATTCCACTGAACTAGTTCTTTTTTCGGTATTAAGTTTGAGAACTAATATTAGATCCGATTTTGATTTGATATTATTTTTTGTTACGGTGAGATTTTGATTTAATTTTATTTTTTTTATGGGAGAAGGATTAGGTTCCACCATTTTCCTAATGTGAGTACTTTACTGGTAAGAGAATGCGATTGTGGAGATACCAAGGCTATTGTGGTGACATTTGAGTTTATTGGTACGATGTTACATGAGATTTGTAAGGTTTTTGCGGGTGGTGGTGATATAAAATGGTAATGTTATCATTGTTATGAAAGATGTATATGGTAGCATTGATGGTGTAACAAAGAGTGTTACAATAGTGGTGGCAATTGTTGTGTAACAGTTGATATTATAAACAATGGGACTGACAAACATAGTAGTGTAACACTTATCCCCGATTTGACAATCATTATATGGGAAAAACAATGTTTTGAATAGTCATTTTTAGGAGAATTTGTGGTTAAAAAATAGAAAAAAAATTTGAGTTTACGTATAAAATACTTTATTACGTGAATATATGGTTGAAAGTGAGTATATAAAAAAAGGAGTTCTGAAATAGTGGTTGTCAAACAGAGGCACAATGTTACACGTGGCGATGACAATTACCAACGTGACGATGAAAATAAGAAGCAAAATATGCATAACACATTATGTTACAAGTGGCGTCGATCATATTGGTGGTTGTTGAAATGGGGTGGTGAAATGTGACATTATTTTTTACAAAAATTAGTGTAAAAAATAATAAAAAGCATTATTTTGAAAAAAAAAAAAAATAATAATAAGCTCGTATTTGATAGGGATTGAAATTTAAATTTATCTAAGTTGAAGTTAACAATTAATTTTAATCATATATTTTGTGGGAGCTACAACTTTTAACAATATATTTCATCAACTTTTATCATAATCTACTAAAAATCTACCACTTGTTTGGACGCCATTTATGGCAAAAATAATGCACTTTTCTGTCACATCTACTGTGCCCCAGTGTACTCACCTAGTTGATCGGAATGTACAGAATAATTTTTGTTCTTCATTTTTTTGTTTGTGATACATGATGTTTCAATTGTACAGTCCAACAAATGCTGTGTAAGCAATTGATGGAAAGGAGGGCAAAAATGGAAATATTGTGTAGAAAAAGTCTAAAATTATACATAACTTGTACTGTCTTTATCAAATGAAATTGGTATGAAGTCATCAACGGACATAATTCTTCTACAAATGGATTCAAAATTGGGATCAAACAAGCGCTGATTTTAATTTCCACCAAATATGGACTCAATATGGAATTAATAAATTTGTAAACAATATTTGTGAATAGTTCCCTTGAAAGAAAATTATTAAAAACCTGTTTGGTAGGAACTAAATTAAAATTTTAATTTAAGTCAAATTCAACAATAAATTTTAACCATATTTTATAGGTACCACACTTTTTAACGACATATGTCATCAATTTTTATCAATATCTACTAAAAATATTAATTTTAATCTCTACAAAACAGGGTATAAGTCCCTGTTTGACAACCATTAAAATAAAATTCTTTTTTCTCTAACTCATTTTCGACCACACATTCTCATAATAAAATATTATGTACGTAAAGTCAAAAAATTTCTTACTTTTTAACCGCGCATTATAAAAAAATCACTATCTCAAAACTAATTTTTCTCAAAAAACTCATTTTAACGGTTATCAAATAGGGGCCTAGCTCTTTTTGAGCTTGAGATATGTGAACTCATTTATTTTGGATTAAGTTATAGGGTGTGTTTGATCCACATTATTTTGGAAAAATGTATTCTGTAATAATAGATTGATAGAGAACTTGTGGTTGAAAAAGAAGGAAAAGTTATCGATGTGATGGAAAATATTATTTTATTGAAGAATGCGTGGTTGAAAATGAGTAGAAGAATGAAAATGAAAATTTTAATATGTACCAAACAGGGGCTAACAAAAAATTTAGAAAATTCTTTTATGGGAAAAAATTATGGATCAAGTATTATCTATCAAGAAATTAAAAATCAAACCCCAAGTTTTAGAATTACAAAAATCAGGTTTTTTCATGAATTAATTAATTATATTTTACAATTATTAAATTAAATTAAATATTTAACTGTAATTTTATCCACCCACCCCACCTCTACCACCCCTACTACTATGGCGACTACTCCGGTGGTCGGCGACTGCTCCGGCAACTGTTCCCCGGTTGTACTTAATTTCAGCGACTATTCCAGTGACCGTTCGCCACCGCTTAATTCCTGTAACTGCTCCGATTTCGAGGTCACAGATATCTTATTAAGTAGTTAAAAAATTAATTTTCAGTCACAACTTATCAAATCAATTGGTCATAGATTATTTCGAGATCACAAATCAAAAAATTTATAGGTCACAATTGACTCATGGTCACTGATCAAAAAAATTATAGGTCACAGATTTTTAATTGGTCACAAAAAATTGTAAATAACAGAGATCACATATTTCCAAATTTGTTGGTCATAGATTAATGAATTTTAAGTTCACAGGTCCATATAGTTGGTCACATACACCCAAATAGATGTCTCCCAATCCCAGTACACCACCAATACTTGGTCATAGATCACATATCAATATAGTTGGTCACATACACCCAAACACCCCCCATCCCAATACACCACCAATACTTGGTCACAGATCGACCAAATAGTTGGTTACAGACGCTCTTCGTCCCATCCGCCCGTCGCCTCCATCTCCATAACCACCCACCAACAATAACACCAACAACAACTACCACCCAAACAACCTGCACAGAACACCATCATCATCGCCCCGTCACAACACCACCACAACTACCTCCATAATAATAACAAAAAAAAAACATCCCATCGTCACCTGCACCACCACACCAAGAAAACCACTACCAACGTCGTCGACCCCGCCACAACACCACCACCACAACCATCGCTACAACAATTACAAAAAATGACCGCCACCACAGATCCACCACACGGACCGCCACACACACACACACACAGAGATCTACCACACGGATTCCACACACCCACACATCGCCACAGCATCCACCCATCAGCCATATCAGCGTCGCTGAAGACCTCCACACACCCACCCATCAACCACGGTCACCTATCAGCCACAGTCGCGATGCTGAAGACCTCCACACACCCACCCATCAGCCACAGCAGCGTCAAGGCGCTGCTGCGATTCACAACAGCGCCTCGACGTTGTGAATGGCTCTCGACGTCGGCAGAGAGGAGAAGGGAGTAGAGGAGATAGAAGGGGAGGAGGCGGCGGGCGGACAACCATCTCCGATCTGAATTCCTTCAACAATCAGAGAAAAATGTATCCCAAGAAGGGGGCGAAGCTTTCGACAAAGAAGAATGTGGAGAAGGTGGTGAATCCTCTGTCGAGAGGTGATTGAAACTGATAGACGACGATGGAGAAAGGGGGAGGGTAAGGAGAGAGACGATGGAGAGATAGAGGAGGGTGGGGGTGAGGAATTGATAAATTAGAGTTTTAAAAGATTAATTATTTAATTAAATAAAATGATAAAAACCTGATAAATGAAAAAAATGGGTCAAAACCTGATTTTTAAAAAGGTGAAACTTAATGCCTGGTTTTATGCAATTCCCACTTCTTTTATTTCTTTTCTTTTTGGGCTTGGAGTCGTGGACCGCCACCCTTAAATCCGACTATGTTGGCTATGCATTTTAGATAGGATAACTTTCAAAAATTCCTTTAAAATTAAGGGTCTTTTGAAAAATCATATGGAAAATATTTTTTAAAGAAAATTGTATAAAATTAATTGTATTAAAAAGTGCAATGTTACTTTTTTATTAAAAAATGGCATACAAAGTCACTTTTATTAAAAAAATGATGTTTCTTAATCAAAAAAGTGATAGAAATTTCAAGAAAATAACAGAAAAAAGTGACAAAAATTAAAAAAAATGATGATAATTCAAAAAAAGCGATAATTTTTTTAAAAAAGTGATACAAATTCAAAAAAGTGAAAGAAAAAAGTGACAAATACTCAAAAAGTGACACAAATTCAAAAACAAATGACAGAAAATAAAAAAGTGACAAACTCTTGAAAAAATGACGAAATTTTTTTTAAAAAAAGGTGACAAAAATGCTAAAAAAAGTGATAAAAATAATATAATGGTGATTTTCTCGTTGAGTAATTAGAATCTATTTTATCTGTTAAGACATTTGGTTGAAATTTTCAATGAAATGACTTTTTTTTATAAAAAAAGTGACAATGAAAAATTTGAGAAATTTTGAAAAGAAAAATAAAAAGTGGCAATCTCTTATGATAAAGCCTCAATAATAAAAACTCCGATGTTTAAGTCTAAATAGACTACCACTACTCACTTCCACGATAGTGATTCATATACTTACCTCTAGAGTTAATTATAGTCTACTCCATATGTGAAGTTACAATTGTTTTTCTTTTTATCCTTTCATTTGCCTCCCTTAAGAAGACCATACAGAGAACATAATTTGGAGTCTCTATACTAAAAGAGAGATGGTGGGGATCAAGGGTGTAGAGTTATATCCCTATCCTTCAAGAATAAAGCCACTTGTTCAGGCTAAAAAACAGATACAGTACAAATAGACTGAGTTGATAGTGTATGTGTGGATGTTTTTTAATTTTTATTTTTCAAACTGTCTAATCATGTATTGACACGCGTCCCTTCTATTTTTGAGTCCGTTCATGTATCATGATTAATACTGGCAGAGCTACAAATTATGGGGGCAGGGGATTATGGCGGATAAAATCATAATACAGTGTTTGTAGCTCAATACTTGGGCTGGGTAAAGACTAATGGACAATTGTAATCATTGTTCTATGCTGGGTAAAAGCTAATGGATAATTGTAATCATTGTTCTATGAACTCTACAACATTTGCCATCAACATGTTTCTGACCCTAGAATAGCATGGTGTTCGACAACCAAGATTTTAAAAGAACACACTACAAGCTGAGATGAAGTTTTCAAACGTGTCACAACGGAAAAGGCCAAATGAACAAAACGAGATGGAAATAAATTTCGATTTGAGATGAAGTTTATGATATCTAAAGGCTTCACATCCGGCATCTCTTCATCCTTGAACTCTTCCATGTAAATGTTTTAGCAAATTAAATAAACTCTGAATACAAATTGTATGTAACAAAATTGAGGCCAGGTAGAGAGAGGGGGAGGATTCTACAACAGAAAATATAAATACCCATTAAAATTGTAATGAAATAAAACCCTAATTTGTGGTCTCTGTCCTCAATTGAGAGATTTTGGGTTTTAAGGGTTTGTTTTAGCTTAGGTGGTAATTAATACGGGATTTACGTGATGTTTAATTAATTTAGGATATTAATCTAATTCAGTCACTTTTTAGAGCATTAGCCCTAATTTCCTTTTACGTAACTGGAGAAATGTCCAAAACTTTAGATAACGTACGTTAGAGATAAGTCTGAAAAAGAGTCCATGAAGCACCTCACATGACATATGATAATAAGTGTCCCAGACATTGTTTTCATTAATTTAATACGAGGTTACCGGTCCCTTCTTAACTATGTATTTCTTTCCAATACGAATACATAATCTAAATTTGTGTTGGTTGGAATAAAGAGATTATCTTCAACCAATTTGTAAAAATTCAAGGCTATGCATAAAAAAAAAAATTTGGTATGTTTGACAGAATTTTTTAAGATTATAAGTTGATCTAACATCATTTTGATACACACATTCGTGAGGACCATAGCTTACAATCTAGAAAAACTTTCACAAAACATACACTTAGCCTCTTTTGAGCTATATTAAGCTCTTGTTCGATATTTAGGGTGCGTTGGAGCCACATTATTTTGAAAGAATACATTTTGGAATAGTAGATTGATTGAGAATGTGTGATTGAAAAAGAAGGAAAAATTATTGATGTAATGAAAAATATTATTTTATTGAAAAATGTGTGATTGAAAATGAGTAGAAAAATGAGAATGAAAATTTTAATGTGACTCAAACAGGGGTTTATTATTTTCAAAATATATTTTTTCCTCTTATTTCAATCACATTTTTCAATAAAATAATATTACACGCAATTCAAAACGTTTTCTTATTTTTTAACCACATATTCTCAATCAAATCACTATTCTAAAATGAATGGGACTCAAACATGCTTTAAAATGAGATTTTAGAAAAAATGTATTTTGAAGTAGTGATTTTTTGTCGAATGTGTTTAAAAATTAAGAAAGTTTTTGAATTTATGTGCATTATTTATGGGAGAATATTTTGAAAAAAAAAATGCATTTTTAAAAAATTTGGAGCTCAAATGGAAACTTAATTAATTGAAGTAACTACCAAACGCACCTACTACAAGCTCTAGAAACGCTTAGGGGTAGGAAAAACTCCTATAAAAGTGAAAACGTATCTATCAAGAAATCACATCCAATCTCTATACTATCAAGGTTTATGCAACAGTGTTTCCTAAGTACAGGGAAAAACTGAAAGAAACCATACGGGCTACCTTTTTTTTTGGATCATGCTACATGTATCTAATTTTTTTCCAAGTCTTTTACCTACTACTTACAATGGGGTAGGGACCACATTGTCAGAATTTTTAAATATATGCGGGTCCCGCGCATTATGTGAGAGGGGGTAATCTATTATGTATAAATGGATTAACCTTTTTTTTTTTTTTTTGTCATCTTCAAATGATAATTTGTTTGTTTATCTATATGATTTCTATAAAACAAAAAAAAAAATTGTACCCATAGCATTATTTTGCAGGCAATTACTTTACTTAACCTTGACTTTATTGTCACCAAAGGACAAAGTTTTGAATTGAGTTGTGTTATGGGTACAGAAACCTCCGCCGATGCCTCAGAAGAGGAGGGAGGGTGTGATTTTTTTGACAATTTTTTATTATCATGGGTCACGCACGGGTCCATCCCATGTGAGTGTGTGTAAAATTCCTGTAAAACCAATTTTTGTACATATGGCTTTGTTAGGTTCGTTTGAGTTAGGAAAACACCCCACGTCTATATTTGATTATTTTCTTAATTTTTCCCCACATGTGTAACTTTCACATCTGCAGCACTCCACGTCCCCACCCCACTATGTACCAGTTCCACCTCTATCCATGCAATTCCTGCAAGTAATGTCCCTCCAGACTTACTATCATTGGCCCCTCTAATTTTTTTTATGTAGCCCAGTTCTTGAATTCATTTGTTCAGTTAGTTTTCTTTTTTCACCAAGAAAATATCAAGATTTACAGTGGTTAACGATGAAGGGTTTCTTCCTCTCCCAAGTCCCAACCCTTTAGACAGTGTCAAGTTTGCTGCTTCTTGAAAGAAGAAGGAATTTTGCTTTGTATTTTCATAGATTTTTCTTGGAGTTGTGAGTAATTTGGGGTGAAAAGGAATGGCTCGAGATGGGTTTATTGTGGATAATCAAAAGCAAGTGTCTTTGGTTAAAAAAACTGCTGTTTCTAGGAACTGGATACTTTTGGACAGTAACGGGCAGGGTAATATTTTGGATTTGGATAAGTATGCTATTATGAGAAGAGTCCCAATAAATGCTAGGGATTTTCGATTTCTTGATCCCTTGCTGTCCTATCCTTCTAAAATTCTTGGCAGAGAAAAGGCAATTGTCCTCAATTTGGAGGTGAAACTTTCAATGTTTATTTTTTATTTTTTTCTGTTCTCCCTGTTGTTTTAAAAAATTTTCAGGTTTATTATTGTGAAATTTGTTAATTTTTACCTATTTGTTCTGCTAACTGGCTGTCTTATCTCTAATTTCAGCATATCAAAGCAATAATAACTACAGATGAGGTGATTTTCTAATTCTCGAACTTAAACCCTGCAGAATTTAGTATATAGCTTTATATCGATTGTTAGTAACTATGAACTTGATATAATTGAGACAGAAAACACTGAGAGAATTGTAGAAATTTTTATTGATTTTGTCTCTGTAAAATACAAAGATATGGTTACAAATTAAATAGTCTATTATAGTTGATCTGAAATATGTTTATGGATGTTTGAGGTAGGTATTGATTCGCGATCCACTTGATGAAAATGTTATTCCTGTCGTTGAGGAACTTCAAAGAAGATTACCTTTGGCTATTGGCCGAGGCGAAGGAGAAGATTATGAGCTGCCTGAAGCACAAACCGAAGATGACTCTGATGAAGAAACTGGTACACCACGTTGTCTGAAATTTTATCTGAGAATTTCGGTCTTATTCTTATTGATTATACTGTTTATGCATTATGTTATTGAAAGTTTTACAAAAACTTCTTGCATTCCTTTTAACTTGTTTAGTTTATACCAGTTCTTATAACTGAATACTGAAAATAGCAAAATTGATTATAATTTGTTAATAACCAGTGCAAATGCTTTCGTACACTTACCGATGGTTTCAATGATTAAATGTAGAGTTCCCTTTTGAATTTAAAGCTCTGGAAGTAGCATTAGAAGGCATATCTAGTTTTCTTGACTCACAAACTCGAGAATTGGAGACTGCTGCTTATCCCGCTTTAGATGAGCTAACGGCTAAGGTGAGGAATGATTTGATGAAATTGCTTGTTTGCTTCACTCGTCTTCTGATAATTATGAATATATCATGGCATTGTTAGCATATTAGAGCTATGAATAAAGTTTTATTGAGACAAATATTGCAAAATTTGCAAGACTGAGCTAGTTTTGATAGGAAGTTTCAATGTGCTATACAGTATTTGAAACACTAACTTAAATTATCTAGTTGCGTACGCACACACACGTTGTGACCCTACTGGCATGTTCTATTATTGCATTTGGTGTTCCAAATTGTTTATATAAGTTAAACATGACAGTTCCTATGATTCTATGCAGACTAGCAGTTATAACTTGGATCGGGTGCGAAAAATGAAGAGTGCCATGACAAGGTTGACCAACCGAGTACAAAAAGTATCCTCATTCCGTCTCTCCCACTTCCCCCCCCCCCCCCCCCCCTCTCTCTCTCTCTCTCTGTCAAAAATAAATGTATTTGCCTGAGAATTTTAGCAAGAGTAGAAGTTAATTATTTTACTAACAAAACTTACTTTTCCAAATGCAAATCTTTTGAGAACTTTTACGTTTAGCCACACCTCCTCTAGTGAGACTCAATCAGCCATTATGTGTGTGGTATCAGCTACATTACAAAGCCGATTATTAATTACTTGCTTCATTGAGGCACTAATGACGGTGGAGAGAATTTCTCAATCTCCGTTTCTTTCTCTGAAGTGAACTCTGAGAATGTAATTCTGAATAGCACAACTGTCAACACGAAATCCAATCTTTATAGAAGCAATATAATGGTGGATAATTAATTAAATTGCACATATTTTTGTTTTCTCATAGACAAAATTCGAATACAAATGTTATTGAACATCTTCCTGTACATATAAATTTGTTTCCTCAGAGCTATGCTATTTCCAGGTAAGGGATGAACTCGAAGAACTTCTAGATGATGACGATTACATGGCAGATCTTTATCTATCAAGGAAATCCGCGGTTTCCGCTTCACCCCTCAGTGATATTGGAATTCCTAAATGGTTTTCCGAGTCTCCAACAATACATTCAAAGATTTCCAGAACTAGCAGGGCAAGTGCAGTAACGACTCATGCAGAGGATAATGTAGAGGAACTTGAAATGTTGCTTGAGGTTATTAATATACTAAAATGGAACTTCGTTTTCTAATTGCAGTCTTGATGGCTATGCTGAAGCATAATCAGTAAATATCTTTTTGCAGGCTTACTTTATGCAAATTGAAAGCACGATGAACAAGTTGACCACGGTATGTACCATTAACTTCAATTTACTACATAATCTAAATGTACATAAAACAAAAAGAAGTTACGAAAATATGATTCTTTACTTGCTCAATAGAAAAGCCTTTTGCACTTGGATTTTGAAGAACCACAAATTTTTAAAGAATCTGTCCTCGTGTATGACATTTTAGATGCTCTTTTTCTGGCAGTTGCGGGAATACATTGATGACACGGAGGACTACATTAATATTCAGGTGCAATTGATCTAAGCAATTATATAAACTATTTCAATAACAGAACAAAGTTTATTGGAATTAATGTTTCGAAGATGATTCTTCGTTCATAAAGAAATAATAGTTTCAATTAGTATAATCACTAAATTTTGCACTAAGTTTGAATACATATGTAACGACCCGAGCATGTGCCCAAGCCGTTAACTCATACGTATTGTTCACTTTGGGAGAGTTTGTGCCCATTTTACCCCTCACGCATTTCTTTCACGCTCCTTAGGATTCCATTTAAGTCTTTCATAATGTAGAGGTCATGGGTTCAAATCTTGGGGGATATGATAGAAATTCGTGATGGATAGAAGGGCACAGGCTCTCACAAAGCGAACAGTACATATGAGTTAACGACCTGGGTATAGGCTGGGTCGTTGTCAAATGTTTAGGACACAATATATCCTAGTTGAAAATTCTGTCTTCTTTGTTGCAGCTAGACAATCATCGTAATCAGCTAATTCAGGTGCACGATGCCTTTATCTCTTTATATTAAACTCACTTTCGTCCTATGCTTGCGTGCTCCAAAATATAACCTGTTCAATCCTGTTGTAACTTTTTTGGTAATAGACTCATTTGTACTAAAGATAAGTTATAATTTAAACCAACTCTTTTCTTACTCTGCAGCTGGAGCTATTCCTAAGTTCTGGTACTCTCTGCTTGTCTATGTATTCTTTAGTGGCAGCCATTTTCGGAATGAACATTCCATATCCATGGAAGCACGACCATGGGTACATATTTAAATGGGTACGAACAACATATGACTATCAAAACACAAGCATTTTGTCCCTTTTTTTGTGTATTAAGTCCTTCATGCTAAAGAATTTTATTTTCCCTTCATATAGGTTGTGATCCTTGCTGGAATTTCTTGTGCATCCCTTTTTCTATCAATAATTTCATATGCTCGGCATAGGGGTCTTGTTGGATCTTGATGTAAGAGAGGTAACTACTAGTTCCAGGTGAATTGCATAATCTGTCGAACTTCAAAGTGTAGTGAACTTCTTGGCCGAAATCTAGACGACCACAATGAACAATTTGTGGCTTGACGTGTGGTAATATGTTGAAGACGGGACGGGATTAGGCATTTCTCAACCACAAAATGCTTGGTCTTCATTTTTGTAGTAGGGGTAACTTGCTATTAAGGATATTGAAAGGTGCAATGCATTAGACTTTCGATAATGGTCTAGCTCATTTCGTGGGAAGCGAATATATGTTTAACAGGTTGAGCATTGATATTGTTGAGAATTTGATGATATGAAACGAGAAATTGTACAATAATTTCTTTTAATACAAATATTTATAGATTTAAAAGTTTTTATATTATAAAAAATGAATATTTAAACTTTAATAGTTCATTAAGCACTAGTGACAATCAAAATAGTGAGAGTGTTACGAATATTAACTCTGCAATCATATTATCATTTCCCATTGTGAAACTCGTAATCTCGATCTATTTGCAAGTTAACTTGGCAATCGTATGATTTGCTTTTGAAAACTCATTTTCAACCACATTCTTCAATAAAATAATATTACACGTAAATCGAAAAAAATTCTTCATTTTTCATCATACATTCTCCAAAAATCACTATTAAAAAATGTATTTGTCTCCCAAAATGGGGCTCAAACAAGGGATGTTATTCTATATACGAGAAAATCAAAATTGCTTTGCAAAGATGGTAGAAGGGAAGAATACATAAATAAGGTGTTTACTTTTACACATTTCAAAAATACCAAAATATGTTTCAAATTTCAAAAATCAGGTTTTTTTAAATTTTTAATTATGAAATAATAATAATTAAATTAATTTATTATTAATATTTAATTCTACTATAAAATAATTAACCCACCCTTTCAACTCCGGGCATATTCCGGCCACCGTTCCGGCGACTTTTCCGATGACTGATCCGATTCCGGCGAATATGTTGAGGTTACAGATCTATACAATTAGGTCACAATTCCTTTATTGGTCACAACTTAGAAATTTAAGTCACAATTTATTCATCGGTCACAAATCCCAAAATTTATAAGTCACAATACTTATTTAGGTCACAATTTATCAATTTATTGGTCACAATTAATAATTTTTAGGTCACAATTAATAATTTTTTGGTCACATAGTCAAAATTTTAGGTCACAGTTAAATACTTGGTCACAGACCACCAACAATATCCTCACCGGCACAAAACTGCCACCATCTCACGACAACCAGTTCCAACGCCACCGTCGCAACAACCAACACCCCACACAAAAAACACCACTACCACCACACAAAAACGATACCACCACTGCCGGATGGCTACCAAAATGCAGAACCACCGCCAAAACACAGAACACACATCACACCCATAACACACAACCACCGCCCGAAACCACCCCAGATCTGCAACACAAATTAACATACAAACACCACAACCATCGGATAAATCAACTCGAACACTAAAAAAATAAAAGAGGAAACAATAGATCTGCGCCGATGGTTGGATCGAACATAGAGTTCTCCAAAGCGGCGGCGAAAAGCAAGAAGACGACGGAGAACCCGTGAATGGTGGCAGCAGCATCGCGGAAGAGACGAAAATCAATTCCCATTCATTGGTGGAAACGATGGCGGCGGGAGGGGAAGAACGGTGGCGACGGGAGGAGAAGAAACTGATAGGAGAAGAAGGCGGCGGGAGGAGAGAACTCACTGGAGGAGAAACCGAGAGGAGAAGAAGGCGGCGACGGGAGGAGATAACCCAGTGGAGGAGAAATCGAGAGGAGAAGAAGGCGGTGGCGGGAGGAGATAATCCAGTGGAGGAGAGAAATGAGTTTTAGGTTAGATTAGGGTTATTTTAATTGTGGTGAAAATAATATAATTAATATCTAATAAATTAAAATAAACCTGATTTTAGAAAAGTTAAACTTGATATATGATTAATGAAAATGGAAATCTAAAGGTAGGGTTGGGTGTAATTTTCTCATGGTAGAATTGCTGTTGGATAAAGAGCATGTTTAAGGGTTAATTTCACAACTACAAAAGAGACCAATTTAAAACTTTAACGCCACGAATTCTAATAATCCAGCGCTTTACCAAGAGTGAGTTCTTTAACATTAATCTCTAAAATAAGAGATTAAAGAAAGTTTTTAAATTAGAATTTATTTACTCAAACCATACAATTGTAACATTTTTTTTAAACATACGAACTTAGAAAACTTACGGAACAAATAATTTGGAAGGAGTTTAAAAAAAAAAAAGTAAAAAGCAAACTGAAATAGTTTTCTACAGTTGCACAGTGAATTTACAAAAATTAATTGACCTGGCAAACCTTAACGAAAATTTATGAAATTTTGCAGAAAAGTATAAAACACATATAAGTACAACGTATAAAAATTCGAAATCTCAACGACAACGTTTGAAGCATGAAATTATTTTTCGAACAAGCTGGTCTGTGTTTCCCGAATTTGACTGTCACTATTTACTAAAATTGCTATAATAAATTCTACAGGACTCTGATCAACCTATTTTCAGTTGCATATGATAGATAACTTGCAAGGGATTATTTTTCAATTAAAAACATGCTAAAATTCTAAACATACCGACCATGGCACCATTTTAAACAGTGGCAAAATTCTGAAATTTAATAAACTGCATGTTCAAACATTAAAGCTTTTCGTCCCAAACATGAATTTAAACTACAAATTCCTGGAACACCCTTATGATTATTAAACATAAAAGTAACAATCTAAAACCTAAGAATTAAATTTCTCCAAAAAGTAACACATGCCATTCATGCTAAGCCACCGCTAGATCTCCGATTACTCTGAAAAAGTTAAATAGGAGTGAGCATCTCAAAGAAATACTCAGTAGCCACACATGCCATATGAACATATAATCACTTAATTATGCATCCTTACATATTGCCCTCATAAACATGCAAATCGATGATTAAACGATCTACTTTAAGTTCTGATGAGCCTCTGCGACCATCAGTTAAACATGTAATCTTTCTTGCATCAACATTTAAGAGAAACCCTGAAAAGCACTTCATATACTTCATGAGCAAATATAACGAATAACATGCTTAAATGAAAAATTAATTCATATAACAACAACTTTGCGTAGAGATCCTACCTTAGTTGTAGTGATAAGATAGTGTCTATGTCGAACGAACTCCTCTCCAAATCTTAAACGTAAAAATGCTTTCTTTAGTAGGTCTGCCGTGTGTGCATGTATGCGTATCTAAAATGTCTTGTAACTTAATGTCAACTGGAATTCGCATGTAAATAGGAGTCTAAAATCGTTTGTAAAGATCAGATAGAATTTGATTTCAAATAATAGCACTGGGATATGTATTAATTAGATGATTTTGTTTTTCATATAGTGAAACAAAGTACACGAAATCCTAGCTGTTGGGAATTTACTTAATCATGCACAGTGAAAAATTAATAATTTTTCAATTCCCACCACGGATCTGCTTTGTATTTAGATAGAAAATGTGTTGAAAATAATATCTTTGATGAATTCTGCAAACTTTTTTGCTGATTCTCGAACTCCAATGATCACGATATGCAATCCTAGTTGTCCAATTGTCCAGCCTCCAATGGTGATCCACACAGAGAACAAGAATGATTACTAGGGTTTTCTTTTCTTGTGCTAGCAAGAATAATGAATTTCCATACAGTTTTCAAACCCTACCAGCCTATTAATATAAGTTCAAGTGGGCTTGACTCGTCTCTTAAACTCAATTCAGTCCAATATTTAATTAATCAAATTAATTAAATCTGATCCATAAATTAATTAATAAAATTAATTAATTCGGGCCTATTAATAAGCAACCCGATTAATTAATTATCTAACACTGTCAATTAATTAATTGGTAAATCTCATTCTTCTGGTTCTCTTTTTTGTGTGGCTCATTAGGTTCCCGATCACGATATCTAACGACGTGAATTATTATTTTGATCTAATCAAAATCGATAAATTAAAACACCCCCTATTAATTTATCACTAATTCACATTCGTCGTCCCAGATTGACATCTAGCAATGTGTTGGGCAATATATGTGACGGAAAATGTCACGTGGTGTGACAAAATCAAATTTATTCGTTTACCGTGAAACTATAATCATTTCGTCAATATGATCCGATCAATTATGAGATATGGATATGTGTCAATCTCAATTATCGATTATATCTTTTATCCCACTGTTAAATCAATATAAGTCGAAAACTCTTTTTCGACTTATAAGTTCACTTTGGCCAAGGATTTCATTATCAATTTAACTGGATAAAATGTAGATCATAATCTCTTATTATCTGAGAGTGACGAATCCTCTATCGATCATTCACAACCTTCATATGATTCTTGACATACCTGAACGATGATGTATTGGCGACCCTTGGCAGAGCTAGTGGTGTCAACGAGCCGAGCCGGGAAAAAAAAGCTCGGGCCGAGCCCGAGCTTTTTTGGACCGAGCTTTTTTCGGCCCGAGCCGAGCCGAGCCGAGCCGGGCCTGGCCAAAAAAAATGAGGCTCGGCCCGAGCCGGCTCGATTTTTTTGATTTTTTTTTTCTTTTCTTAGCTACCTTTGCGAGTGACTAAAAATAGGTACAAAGCTTGAGCTACTATGACAGTTACTGCCTTGCAAATTTGTCTGACGGTATCTTTGCCTTAGCAAGAATGTTTGCCATTATGCTAGTCTGCTATGAGACGACAAGAAAACGACAGTACATGGCTAATGTCTTGCTTAAAGCGACTTCAATTGTGCACTGCCGACCATGCGACCTTCAAAAAAAATTATTATTATTATTTTTTTTTAAATATTAGCTCGCCCAGGCCACAGGCCGACCCGGGCTCGAGCCGACTCTCCAAAGTGGGGCTCGGCCCGAGCCTGGGCTCGGTGGAGCGGGCCCTGCTCGGGCTTTTTCTGAGCCGAGCCCGAGCCGTCCGAGCCTCTGGGCTTTTTTGCCACCGCTAGGCAGAGCAACATCCAACACCATCAAAGTATGATTGTCCTCATATAAGGTACTATGATGACCTCAAGAAAAATGATCAATTCCACTACCGAACGTTAGAGATTAACCAGTAATACTCAAATAGTTATCCATGTGGAATCTCTCAGTGGTCTCCAATGTTTTGTTTTATAACAAAATATTTACGTGTTCATTCAAGTGTCACCACACTTTAGCTTGTGAGACCAACTACTTACTTCACAAATAAGAATGCCACACGCGATGATCTATCCGTATCTCGTTATTACTTCGACCACAGATGATCTAAGATTCAATCATATGTAATTTGTATCTCACAATCACAACTCCTTGTGATTAACAAATCATCAAGACTTGAATTTACGGATTCTATTATGTAATTTATTAGAATATTAATTCAATTAAATAACAGATATTATCATATATATGCATCGATTATATATATATATATATTCAAAGTGTTTATGTTCAAAGTTGATTGGACCTAGGACATAACACTTACACTAGCTACAAAGATGAAATTAGTTAAGTTGGAATGTTGGATTACAGGGAAAATGAATGGATAATCTATAAAACTAATCCCCATTATCCTCCATTCAAATAAAAGAATCAAAATGTCAAATTCCAATTATGATACATGTGGCTGCCAAAATGTTGATTGTTTGATTAACCTTAATTAAAATAGGACTCCCTTTATAGGCTTAATTACTCCAATAGTCACTGAACTTTATCGAAAGTTTCCACTAGGTCACCGAACTTTAAAAACTACGTAGTTAATCACTGAACTTTCGAAACTGCAACCTCATCCATCACTAAACTTTAAAAATCATCACATTCGTCATTGAACTTTGCAAAAAGTTTCCTAGATGGTCACTGAAATCAGTGACCATCTAGGAAACTTTTTGCAAAGTTTAGTGACCCCGTAGAATCTTTTGCAAAGTCCAGTGATGAATGTAGTGATTTTTAAAATTCAGTGACCTGGTGGAACCTTTCGGTTAAGTTCAGTGACTATTGGAGTAATTAACCCCCCTTTATACTACAATAACTTATGTCTAACTTATTTGAAACAACTTTTTCTAAAGTACAAAATTCGTCATTTAATATGAGCTTCGAAATAAGCCTAATATCGATATGAAATTTCTCGCTAGATGAATACTTAATTATTTGGTCGAAAGCTAAAATTTTGACATAAAACTTATTTTTAATTTAGTCCCTCATATCTCAAAATTAACAAAAGATGTCAAGATGAAATAGATGAAAATTTATTTTCGGTTGTTACAATCTCTCCCACTCAAAATAATTTCGTCCTCAAAATTACCTCAACTATTTGAAAAGTTCTAAATACTTGACAATTGACATAATTACAATATATCATAACATAAATCAAGAAAATTCATAATCATGATAAAACAAAGACATTTCATTTCATACATTGGGATCGATTGGAGAGTGTCGAATAGCGAGCATCACATGCCAAAGATTCTTTATAACATTGCATATTTAAAACTTTAAAAATTTTACATTATCTTTAAACTCATAAAGTTTATGAAAATACCCATTCTTCAGAAATTTTCTAAAATATGATTTTCTCGAAATGAAAGTTTTTAGAAAATAGAATATTCTTAAATTTGGAAAGTTTTGAAATATCGTTTTTTTCGTCTTGTTAATTTGAATAACGTGCAATTAAAAGGCTTCCAGATGAAGAAGGGGGTCACAAGCGGACCGCTTATATCTCAAGCTCTTCTTAGATAATTTAGGTCGTTTTGACAAAACATTTCAATCTTTTGAATACTCAAATCAAGAAAACTCAAACAATAAATAAAATTTGAGACTTCTTAAAATATAAATTTTAAAACATCATTAATATCAATCATTTAAAAGAAAAGAAAATAAATTTGTAATTTTTTTTTTCCTTTTATAATAGTGCGTAGTGACGTGCACTGTTCGGCATCGTTCACATGAACAATATCGACACTGTTCACGTGGAACTTGCGGGAAAGTAAACATTTGCTATGATACTAAACTGTAATACCCCGGATTCTAATAACTCAGTGCATACCAAGAGTGAGTTCTTTAACATTAATCTCTAAAATAAGAGATTAAAGAAATTTTTAAATTAGAATCTATTTACTCAAATTACACAATCATGTAAATCGAAAAGTATTTAAAAAACAATGTGTGTCTTCAAATATGTTATTTTTTAGTTAATGTAATTTTTTCATGTATGTAATATTTTTTTACACAAATCTTACATTAATAAATACAATAATTGTAATTTACGTTCTATATTAATTTATATTTAAATCATGTTATGGTATATATAATTTTTTTTATGAAATTGTAACTAATTCTATATTATTACTGGAGGTGTTAAGTGAGGCGAGTTGATGCCCCGAAAATGAGCCGAGCTGGCTCGACTCACGTGTGAATTGTGGGTGCAAGTCGAATAGCAAAAACCTCGTGTGAGCCACCCATTGATTCGCAAGTCGAGGCTAGATGAGCCTATCGTATGATTGCTTTTTGCAGTCGTACACACTGCAATTGAGTCATTCTAATGCTCAACATGGTGTTATCTAATCGACAGTCAATTCAAATTTTAAAATTTGAATAATTTTTATAATCAATTCAGAGTTCATAAACAGGGAAAAGTGATAAACCAATTTCAAAATTCTCCACTATCAACACAGAAATATTAAAAGAGAGAGAGAGAGAGAGAGAGAGAGAGAGAGAGAGAGAGAGAGAGAGAAAACCAATTAAAAAAAGAGAGAGAGAAAACCAATTTGACGTGGCTGGGCTTTGACAATTCAACACAGAAATATAAAAAAAAATAGAGAGACAACCAACTAAAAGGCGCCATTTTCCTAACAAATCCGTCATTTCCATTCGTTAGCTCCAAAGTGAAAAAGCTCCCAGTTCGGCGAAAATGGAGCAGTAAGAAAACTCAATTGATCGCCGACGACTTGGACGACGAAGACCACACGTCGACGAACCCGTTATTTCCCCCTCCCCCCCACACGCTGACGCTGAGAGGGTACTTGTAAATGCCATAATTAAGGTATTTGGTGAAGATTAAAGGAAGGTCTTCACGAAGTGTCCGTACAGCTAAACCTAGGTTAACATAAAATTCATCCTTCTCGTTTTGGTTCTTATCCTGCTCACCTGAGGTCCGGTTCACCTACGCTAGACCCCGAGGTGGAGGCAGCTCAAGCTTGGTCTGAGTATTAACAGAAGAACTTAACACTGGGGATGTGGAACTAAGAGGAGAAGAAGAACATTGTTGGTGAAAAACAATAGCTAGGGATTTTTCTTTAGATTGAAGCAGAGTTGGAGAAAGATTTGGCAGAATATAGGCCATAGTTTGTTTCTTCTTGTTGTTCAATGTTTGGCTATAAAAGAGTGATTGTTTTGATTTTGTGTTGTTGAAGTAAAAAGTGGGTTCTTTTGAGTGGTTTTGGACATGGCCAAGATACCAATCTTTTTCTCGTCCGAAACTTTACCAATCTGTTTTCTTGCATTTTCTTTATTTCTTCTCTTTGAACATCCTTGGTTAAGAGTATATTGTCAAGTAATTTTTCTATTACAAACAGACTTCAAACAAGGCAAAAATATTTACTTGAACCAGTAAATTAGCCCAACTGACTTCGCATCAGGAAAGTCTAAATTGAAGTGGAAGGAACATAAAGTATACTGCTAGATAGTTTCTAATTTTTACATTCTTGAAATCTTCTTATTCGATTAAGAAATCCTTTTGGCATTTCTTAACTTCCAACACAGAAATTACCAAATTCTGTCTTCATAAGCTACAGAAAAAAAAACACAAAGAACATATCCAATTATCCATCAATGAGCAAATTAATTCTGCACATCCCCATTCCTTGGCAACTTCATAATCAACCTCTTTGCTTTCACCTTGAGTAATCTCTCCAAAATGCTCACAAGATTTGAAACAGGAATAGGGGATGTGTTGCCCAAATTGTACAGTCGTAATTGAGCTGGCCCTTTCTTCTTGCCACCGCTACCAATACTCTTCTCAGAGGTGTCTAATGATGCTAAACAACCCTTCACAATATCATTGTTGTAGGTGAAATCCCTCGCAACTCAATGTTGATTTCACAAAACATGTGCCGGCGATTTCACAGTTGTCTCGGCGACCCGCAATAAAGTCGGAGGAGGTTTGATTTCACTGGTATGACTTCGACCCGCGATTTCATAGGTTTGATTTCGTCGTCGGTGTGCCGGCGATTACATGGATCGTGAGAGAGGAGTGCAATGGGAGGTGGTGAAATTTTTCAATTTTGGGGGTTTATTTCAAATAGCAAGATTATCACGTGATTTCTCTCCCCCAAGCTGCCGTTATGTTTGACTGAGAGTGCCATGTCAGTAGGAAGTAAACAATTCGGGAAAAGTGTGTAGTACATATATCTTTTTCCATCTCACAAATATACCACTCATCTCTTTAATAGGATAATTTTGCAATTATTATACAGTTGCTACATTGTTTTCAGATATATCTTCAATTCTAATTTTTTGTATCAATTATTTCTACTAGTTATAGCTTTATTCCTAAATTTCTACATAACTCGTTACATGGGATTAATGACGATGAGGATGTTAACCAATTCTACAGTAGTTCCAATATTCCGTCTATATTTTTTCTCAACCTTTCCATTGTTTCGAATCCGAAAAATGTCAGTACTATCGAACCAACAACCATAGAGCCTGATGACGATTGGGAGAAGCGACCTCTACAAAGAGATAAAAAAAAAAGGCAAAATCTCATTAACCTACTTTTGAATGTTGGAAACACTTCAGAGAATGAAGACTGTTGAGAATAACGAGCAAATTACGAAAGCATATTGTAATTATAGGGGAAAGGATTTCACTTGGAAAGTAAATATTGATACTATCCAGTACAACAAGCATTGTGAAAAAGGCCTTGTTCATATTGAGATTGTCGGAATAGGCAGAGTCAATTTCAATTTGGTTCGGGCAAAGACGGGCCTTCTAGAGCAATTTTTGCAAATTGAGCATATAATTCAGAAACAACGCTCGAATGTATGATAATATTCATATACAGTGCCAACTGCCAAGTTGCTATCCACAGTGGAAATTGTGCACTTGATGAAATTCATACAAATATGTATTCATCCGATACTATAAATTTAAGGGGTATTGAAAAAAATACAAATTATTGACGATTTAAGAAATTATAATGGTGTCATTTTATTTAAGTACGATCCGTGGTCCGGGAAAATCGTAAAGAATATAAGTTTTTGATCATGTATAAAAAAAATTATTGTATTCAAGGCCGTTAAATTTTCAAAAAATGCACAACATTTTCAAAATTTTAATGGGCGTACGGAGAATTTTTTCGCAAAGATAAAGTTCGTAGTTTTAATTTTGATAATGGTAATATTCACTCTAATATTTGAAGAATCGATAAACCAACTCCATTTGAATTTTGATGCAAAAAAATTTCATGTGCATTACGTTTCTCATATTTTTAATTTGATTTCGCAAGATGGCTTTAAGTATATTGCACCAAGTTTGACAAAAATTAAACAAGCTATTACTTTTGTTTCTATCTCTTATCTCTATCTCTATCTCATAAACAAACATTACAAGTGTGAGCATATTATAACTTACCCAACATGATGTTTATAACATATATAAGTAATTGATACAACTCTACATATCTCATGCTATAATCTTATAAAAATTATAATGTGATTATTACTAATTTTATAATGGTGAGCATCATATGACACTAATTGGGATTTAAATTATAACGATTCGTTAATTGCTTTTGAGATCATGAAATTTTGAAAGTTTTTTTTATACGACCAATGCATGCACGAATGTCTATTATCGCATTGCTCTTATTGTTTTAACTTATCAATTTAATATTGCCAAAAAAATTAGTATTTATAGGAATTGTTCATTGTTGATGATGCAATGGAGATGAAATTCCGAAAAATATTGGAAAGACTTGTCCATATTATCCCACAAGTTGCGATTACGGACCTTTTATTAACTTACAAGGTTGTAAATGTATTATCTAAAGTATTTCATTGCATTTGACATTTGACATCACCATTATACATTATGATATAGAAAGTAATTTGTATAATTTATATTCCCAATATGTTGTCAAGTACGATATAAATAATGATTCACATTATATGAGATAAAGATAGATCATGTGACTTAGACAATATTACAATCCGAACAGAAGCACATATTTGTATTTGCAAATGATGGCAAGGTGTTATTCCGGCATCTATTCAAATGTGCAATTGTAAACTGTTGAAAGTAGAATTGTAATTAAGTTTAAATTTTGAATCGTCAATCGTTATTATATTGTGTTTATTTCATTTATTTGTTTTAAAAAAATTATACATTCAACAAGGTTCAATTTTAACTCTGCATTTATGTTGTGGTCGAATCCAAGTATAGATAAAAGAGAATTTTTATAAATTTATAATTTCTTAAATTCATATTTGTTTTTACAAATTTAGGCCTTCATTGTACTTGTAAGAGTGATAATACAATTTTTGACAAAATAATAATAAGGGTAATTGGCGCAAAACGTCCCTACCTATGACGGGTTGTGTGGAAAACGTCCCTACGTTTGATTTTTTGGTGCAGAACGTCCCTACCTATGCATTTTCTTGCGCAAAACGTCATTTTCCCTAATTTTTAACATAAAATGACCGATATACCCTCCAATTTAAATAAGGGATAACTACAACTACGGTCCCAAACTTTTCAGATTTTTGCGCACTTTACCCTAACCTTTGATTTGTGCCAGCGCAGGTCCCAAACCTTTCAAAAATATGCGACGGAGATCCAAATGGATGATTTCATCCATTTGACCGTTAATCAACCTAAAAAATTAAAATTTCATCAATTTTGACTAAATTGAAAAGGGCAAAATTGTAACTTTGTATTTTATATTTCTTCAAATATCATTAACAATTATTTTAATAATAACAATTAAACCAAATTAAGAGAAAAGAATGGAAACCCAGTAACCAACGCCAGATTCTTCACCTTCGCCTCAACTCCGGCCTCAACTCAGGCCAGCCACCACCAAACCGCCGGGCATTCATACCACTAGAAAGCCCTCATCACCCTCTACAACTTTCATCCATCGCCATGCCTCGAACAGACCTGAATTCGCTGGAAAATTGAGCAAAAACAGCCTGCTCAAGTCCCTAAAAACGGCCAAAATATCCAATTCCGGCAACACCCATGTCAATGATGTCATGCCTAACATTCCAGGTAATTATACACATCAAGGCACCCCTGTCCATGGTCATCAATCATCCTTGAACGCGCAGAATCAAAACCAACAAGCCATCTTCGAACACAGCCAAGAAGGGGGTTTTCTGTTGACAACCCTTTTTCGCGCACATATAATTGTTTTCTACTGGGTTTGGTATCAAGAATGTGAGCAACAGATTACCTCATCTAAGAACAGTT
This sequence comes from Fraxinus americana, assembly GCA_035079005.1. Taxonomy (NCBI): domain Eukaryota; kingdom Viridiplantae; phylum Streptophyta; class Magnoliopsida; order Lamiales; family Oleaceae; genus Fraxinus; species Fraxinus americana. The sequence continues at coordinate 22,110,787 of CM068725.1, read as the reverse complement.
GATTGAGTTGAAGCAATTTGTTGAGTCGAAATTTAAAAACCAAATAAATTGAATGCTTAAATGGAAATCTCATAAAGATGATTTTATTCAATATATTTGTATGCAGAGTGGAGTTGAAATTTTAAAAACCAAAGAGTTATGTTGATGTTGCAGTGAAGTAATTGCACAGTAGAGTTGAAATTCTTTGGACAACTGTGAAGACCCGTCCTCAAGTGGAGCTGACAATGAAGACCCATTCTCATTGAAGAAAATGGGGATATTTGTTTGTTTTGTATTAAGGTGGTGGCGGTGAGTGGTTGTGGCGGGCGAAGTCGCCGACGATGATGGCGGGCGGTGTATAGAGAATGGATGGAGGTTAGAGGAAGGAGACCGGTTCTAGAGAGATAATAATGGATGGGGGGAGGGGGGAATTAAGGTTTGTGATGTTGGGTGAAATTAAATTAGTTTTTTGGACTGATTTGCATTTTAAAAAAGTTTAGAGCAAATTGTAATTTATTCTTTTTTTTTCTTTTCCTTTTTGTTTTATTTCAATTGGAGGGTATATAGGTCATTTTCAGTTAAAAATTAGGGAAAAGGACGTTTTGCGCAAGAAAATGCATAGGTAGGGACGTTCTGTACCAAAAAATCAAACGTAGGGACGTTTTCCACACAACCCGTCATAGGTAGGGACGTTTTGCGCCAATTACCCTAATAATAATAATAAAAAAATACAAGTATCAAGTGGCTCACAAGCTAACGAGTTGAGACTTGCTGTTCAAAATTTAGTGTCCAATTTATTGTCCACCAGTGATTCATTGACACATTATTTTACACCTATTTTTAAGTACAAGTGTTAGTGAGAGGAAAGTTGAACATATTAATTTAATATGATATGTGTTGAACATCCAATTTTGAACAGTAGATCTCAACTCATGAGTCATTCGGTCACCCACCAAAGGGTGCACTAAGTCGAAATTTCTTGAAGTGAGCTGGCGCTAGTGCTTGGCTCCATCCAACGCCCCAGTAAAAACTAATAGCTTATTTGAGTTTCATTTTTTGTTCAAAATGTATTTTGAAATAGTATTTTGATGAAAAATTGTGGTTAAAAATTAAGAATTTTTTTTTAATTTGCGTGTGATATTATTTTATTAAAAAATATGTGAATAAAAATAAAAGAGAGAAAATTTCATTTTTAAAATGTCGTGCATCAAACGGAGGCTAAATAGCCTCTTCCCCCAACCCCCTATCTAACCTCTCTTAACCACTCTCGATTTCTGCTCCCAAACCCACGCATAGATCACTGACGCACGTCACTCCTCCAAGCCACGTCCCCTTCCCCCAAATCAGCCATCCTAATCTGATTCACTGGTCCATAAAGACACTAATCCAACCCACATCGGTAAATATTTACCGAGTTATATGTGTTGTTAGAGGCGAAGGTTGTTGTTTTGGTGATTATAATTTGTGGGTTTTGGTTTATGAGTTTAATGCAGATACAACTGAGAAAGTAGGAGTGGACGAGTGGGCACGAACGTAAATCCCTTATTTCATGTTGCGGAACTAGCATGCACCGCGTAAATCACGAGGAATTATTATCATATATTTCGTTAATTTAGATAGTCCCGAAACAATTACATTGAGATGTCGAATCAGGTGGTGAAGTTGAAGCGGGGTACGGTTTCGCCATGCATGACATGTCCTCTTTGCCACAAGATCTTCCGTGATGCCACCACTATTATCGAATGCCTCCATACGTGTGAGTGTGCTTTTTTGTTGAGTAATTTTTTGGAATTCTGTTGTTTGATACCCTTTGAGAGTTCATCCCTCAAATTCTGACCTACTATGAGGTCTGGGTGTTTTTTGTGTTTTGGCATCTGGGTTCGTGTTGGCGTGGATTGCTTGTTAAGGATCTGTCTACTTCATATGTGCCTATGGGTTTTCTTCAATTTTTCTATTCCATACGTTTTTTGTATTATCTGGTGTAGAGTCTTGGATTTTATAGACGCTCATGGGAAGATTTTAAGACTTATTCGTGCGAGCTGAATAGTTTCCATCCCCTCGAATTTCCTGTTTATATCTGGACCATTTATATTGATTATATATAAAGCAGCAATCTTATTTTGTATCTTTTGTTATTTTTTCCCCAAGGATTGTCGAAATTTGAATTATTTCTGAATGAGACTTCTCCCTCCTCTCCTCCTGATCCTCATCCCGTGGATTATGGTTCTGGCGTCAGATTAGAACTTCAAGTTTGTATAATTTCTGCCTCTCCTCTTGTTTGTTTGAGAGGTTAGCTATTTTTATTTTAGTATAAAAAAAAATTGATCAGTGCTATTGGCATCCACCAACAGTCAGGGAAGTAAATATCAGCATTATGACTTAACTGTCAGTTGTTTAAGAGTATATGTTTCTGTGTTGTCTTGCAATATTTGACCATTTATATAGTTATTCCTAAAATAAGAACACTTTCTACTGCTTTACAACCAAGATTACTGTTGGGTCGTCCTTAAATTCAAGGTCAGATAATGACATTTGCCTTCTATTCTCGTTTAGATTGTGACGGATTCAAGAAATTCTCTTTCTTTGTTTGTACCAGTAATTTTTAGTGAGGAATCTGATAATCTTGCTATATTATGCAGTTTGCAGGAAATGCATATATAAGAAGCTCTCTGATGAGGAAATGGAATGCTGTCCAATATGCAATATCCATTTAGGATGTGCTCCATTGGAAAAGTTGAGGTCAGATACTTATTCAAACTTTTTTTTGTTTATATCCACTCTCTCTCATACGCGCACACAGAGAAGTACATATACAAATTGTCTCGATATTTCTTTCTATGTGTTTTCTGGATGATAACTGAGATTGCATGTAATAATTAAAAAAAAAAAATCTATTCATTTCTCACCACCCTCAAATCATTTGGATACCTTTGAAACACTGAGCATTGTCTGGTTTGCCGAGCTCCTCACTAAGATTCCTATTAGTTACTTTTCTCTTTCACATTTGTGTCATACTTTTTTAAAATGCTAAGCTTATTGTTCATAAAGTGAAGAATGTACCTTTAGGTTAGTGTGGTACATAATTGAACTTATATTGTAGTAAACTGAAATTTGCATCTCATATTACCTCCACTGTAAGTGTAATATTTTTCACAAGCAGGTTCAGCATTTCAACTCTTTATTTAACTCTTTTTTTTTCTTAGAGGAAGTCTTCATTAAATTCTATCTAACATAATCATAATCATAGCACTTTTCATTCTATCGGCCCATATATTAATCATTCGAATTATAATTACATAGGTATGAAGTTAAAGGTGCTTATAGTTAACAGAGAACTCTAAAATTTAATCTGATTTATAGCTCTTTTCACAGGCTTCATTCAACAACAAAATTTTTGGTTCCATTTGAATGCTTGCAAATGCCCTAATTTGTAAATTTGGAGAGACACAAACTTTCGTTAAAGCTTATGCCCCTGTTTGGTTTAGCTAAAAATCATATGTTAGTAAATTTTGATATAAGTCGATGAAATGTGTGGTTAAAAATTTGATAAAATTTCGTAGAATATGTGGTTAAAGTTAATTATTAACTTTGACTTAGATTTTTATCAACCTTTTTAGCTAAATCAAACGGGGGCTATAACTTGATATTTGGTGATTAGGGTGGACCATAATTTGCAAGATGTGAGGTCTAAGATATTTCCATTCAAAAGGAGGAAGGTGGAGGCTCCTGAAGTTGTGACTCCAGTCACATTACCTGCAAAGAGAAAGGAAAGATCTCTCTCTTCCCTGGTCAGCACTCCAAGAGTATCAACATACAGTGGAATGACTGGAAGAAGATCAAAATCTGTTGCAAGAAAAGCTTCAAGAGGCTCCATTTTTACAATAGAGAAATCTCCTAAGAAAGGCGAAGTTCCTGTTGAAGACCACCTTGAAAGCTCTAGCGCGCCTTCGACTTTGAACAAATTTCCTCAGAGTACCAGGCTGGTAAGAGATAGACTTCTGAAGCTAATATACGTTTCCTCGTGTGTGCACAGCCATATGCTCTTATCAATCTGCCACATGCATACACAAATATCACTCTTTATGCTCACTGATCGTGCTGTTACAGAATTCTGCTGCTGAACCATCTGTTCACCCTAGTCCTGATAGAGGAAGAGAGAATTGTTCTGAGCCAGGGGATGGGAAAGTTGAGCTTTGGAAACCTTTAAATTGTCTGGTGGAAGCAGCGAATACGAGGAAGTCTTCTACGTCGACTTCGCAAGTGTCTGTTGCTCAATCAGAAGCTCTACAATTGCATGACAATGAAGGACTCCTCTGTAACACCAAAGACGAGGAGCATGCGAATATATTAAAAGTTCAAGATGAGAAGAAAGGCAGTAACAAGCCCCCTCAAGAACCAGATGAACCTAAAAAGCTGCGCAAGATCCGCCAGAAGAAGACCCATAAATTTGGAGAGTTCAGGGTTCCACAGGCTGTGCTCGATGCTACCAGTGCTAAATGGGAAATCAGGAATGATCCAATCTGGTTCTCATTAGTAGCCTCAGATGACCAGTAAGCATTTACTTTAGTCGTCAAAGAATTAAAACTTCTGAAGAGGTGAAATGTAGTTATACATATTATATACTTCTCTGCATTCTCTAATTTTTGCCTAATATATTTTCAGGAAAGGAGATGCACTATTGCCTCAGATTTCTGCAAGTTACTTGAGAATAAAGTAAGTTCTCATTGACTTCATTTCATTTTTGTTGTCGAAATAAATGGAGATTAAAAGATAATTTTTATGGTATTGTTACTTCTACATTATCCTCCATAAACATAATGCTTTAGTGGCATATAACTTCATTAGCAAAGACTTTGGATATCAATAAATAAATTGATAGTAGATAAACGAAAATAGTTCATAAAGCCCCAAATATATAGGACTTTCGCAGAAATTCTATTTGTTATTTTTTTGTTTAATATTACCTGTACACTTATAAAAGAATAAGCCATCATAGCTGGCTTTTCATTTTTTTGTTTAATGTTACCTGTACACTTATGAATTGAATCCACAAGATGATTCATGGGATCTTTGAAGTGCATGATGTTGACATTACTATGAATACAAAGTTAAAAAAGTGTCTTCTTAATTGTCAGATTGCCACTTTTCTCCTGGGGTTTTTGTGGTGTATGTGGGAGATCATGCCACATTTCAGTCTCCATTCATTTACCATTAATGTCTAATTTATTCTTGTCATTTACTGTTGTTTACATTGTCGGTGTTGCTGCCGCATTTTCACTGTCATTTTACTAGCAACGCTCTTTTTCCCTAATGAACGGTTCTCGGCATCTAACAGTTCCCAAGATGTGTTTGCTTCCTCAACAGAATAAATTCTTGAAATGAATGAGGATTGTGCATCAGTGTTGGTGTCTATCAAGTTTAAAACAGGAAATGATTTTCCATTGTTGTGTGTTTTCTATCTACTTTTTCAAGTGAGAAGTTACAGTCTTCATCATTATTCTCTAATTGATATGAGTCTCTCTTTTTTAACGACACATGTATTAATGTATAGCCATCATAATGTATCATTTCAGTAACCAACTTACATCAGAGCTTACAGTTTAGACCGTTGTGAGTAGATATCGTTGTTTGTAGGCTATTTTTGAAACATGGTCATATTGAAGCTAGAGGAGACTGAAAAATTGAATTTTATCTTACTGTTTTTTGCCTGGGAAGGCAAAACTTAGTCAGACTTACTACTTAAGAACCACTATACCCTTGGATACCTTGGGAATTGCTACATGCTCAATCCACCTCTTTATTTACATAGGGTTAGCTGCATAGCTTAATAAATTTTCTGTACTGAGTCAGCAAAGTATGAACTTCCTGTTTCAGTTAAACTATACCATACAATCTTTCTTCAAGCATGTTCGTCGTGTCATATTGTAATATCCTTCTGGGTTCATGGGGGGCAATGATGCAAGTTGTCTATGCCCAATCCTAATATGGACTCTTCCAACTTCACTGATTATTTATTAGGTGGTGACGAAATAATGACCCTTAAACTTGTGCAGGCTTTTTCACCGTGTTTTTCTTTCTGCTCTCCATTTGGGTGATCATTGATCCTCTATCTGTTTATATGGTTGCATTGACTTATAATTTATAAGTTCTTTTGTGTATAGATTATTCTACCAAATACCAAATGAAGAGAACACCCTTTAGTTGCCTGTGATTTCATTTCTTGCCACTTGAATCAGTTATTTAGCATGATCATTTATCTCTGTCCATGGGATACTAAGCTTACAACTTCTACGTCTTTGAAATTTCCATCCAAGAAATAGCTAAACTGGTATGAGATAATATAATTGCAGTTCTACAAAGTTTATCATTCAGTTGAAGATGTATTTTATTGATGGTCCATAATTGTTGTGGTGAGATTTAAGGAACTGTTTAGTGTATGCTCTCAAAGATTCATGAAGCATAATTCTGATTTTCCTCCTCCTGGGACATTGACGAGAAGCGTTATCTTCCTATGCAATTCAGCATGCATCCCCCACCCCCTCACCGACCCCCAAATATAAATGCACTTATGTATTAATGTATACCTATATTTTATTTTATTTTTGAATCGTGGAGCTTTAAATTGAATTTCCCATGTTACTTATTGCTTAGGAACAACATAATGTGATTTGTGTGCAGTTACGTTTGAATTGCTGATGTTTTTCCATATTGTACTATAAAAGACTTAAGTATATGAACTTATTAAATATATGTTTTTGTTATCAAACAGATTATGAAGGAAGCATTATCTTTTTGTTCATGTCTGTTTCATTCTTCACAGGGATGGGAACATACCAGTTTCGTTTATTCAAAAGTACCTCAAGAAGAAATTGAATCTTACAAGTGAAGATGAGGTAATCATTTTCATCACTTGGAATGATTTCTCAACCAATTTTTCATATTTTAGTTCAAAAGAAGTTTATATGAAAATTGAAATTGGCTAAATAACCCACTAGGAGCGGTGGAGTCAGGATTCGGATCCAGTGGAGACCTAACTTAACTACCAAAAATTTTCAAACAGAAAATATAATAATATTAAAAAAAAAAAAAAGCCAAATAATTTTTTTTAAAGTTTCGGTGGGTCAGGGTTTAGGTTTTAAATGGTAGGGTTTAGGTTTGGTTTTTTCTCAAACCATTTAGAATGGTTTGGTTTGAAAATCTATTAAAAACTGGCCAAACTGGACCGCTGACACTCGTACGATACACCAGTTTTGTGAAGATACCATTTACTAAATGCAAAAAAGTTGTCTTTGCAGTTATTAGTTTAGGCAATTACTTTTCTGCTCATTATTTTGTAGGTTCAAATCAAATGTATGGGGCATCCAGTCATTCCCTCATTGACATTGAAAAACCTAGTTGATCTGTGGCTTCAAACCACTACTCAGGAGAGAGTATCTGCCAGAATAGGTTCGTCGGCAAAGGATTTCGTGATGGTATTGGGCTATGCCCGCAAAATTCCTTCTCCTTGAATGTTTTCACTTTCATTTTTCCATATCATGGATAATCAACTGTATGACGTGCGAGTTTCTTAAAAGTTGGAGTTTCAATCCTGTCGCTTTATGACCACTGTGAGCATGTGTTGGGATGTTGCGATTCAAATGTGTTAGTTCTAAGTTTATTTAAGTTTCATAGTTATGGAGGAGCTCGTGAATGGTAGATCAAAAGAGGTCTTGTGTACACTGTAAATGTTGGGTGAAGGTTCTTACAGCTCCAACACATTGCAAGTTATCGCGTCTGTTATATTGTATGCGTATACTCTATGCGCCTACTTTCCCGGTGGATTTTCTACTTGTCCTGTTTTCTCCTGTCATCCTAGACTTGGACTACTTATGAGCATTACAATTGTTGTTTGCATTAACTGCAGTTGCATAGAACTTTAAATTTTGTTTGGTGTCTTCAGCAGTTCAACTTCTAATGTGTGTGCTATGATTATGATGCAATGCGTGATAGCTTTGCTTGCAGATCAACAATTTGATGCAATTGTTTAGAACTCTATTATAAATGAAGTATGTTTAGAACAATCTAAATACCAACTTTAGTGATGATTCTAAGTAGAAATTTAAATCGCAAAGTTCTTTAATTTTCTTGCGTCTGGAGTTGATATCTTGGGGTCGCCAATTTTATTCATCCATAGTATAGAGCTCTATATAATATAATGCGAATTCAGAAGAATTTAACTCTTCCACAATTGATGGCAAGATGAATATTGATTATTGAACCCATTGATCTGTAATGACGGACAATAACGACTATATTTTCAATTTTAATTGTTGACTTTTATTAGACGAGTGAGACTCAATAACGACTATATTTTCAATTTTAATTGAATTTTGAGCCCTCCCAAACAAGCTTTTATTATGTATCAAACCGTCGGTATTTCGTTGGTTCAGAAGAGTAACTCACAAGAGGTAGAAGAAAAATTAGTAGTAGAAGCTATTCCTAGCTCCTTAATAGGGAGTAAATCAAGATTAAGATTGTCAATTGAAGTATAATACAATTTCTCAGTCCCATGTGTGGGATAAATTAATCATATGTAAATAAATAATAGAAGGTTCAAAGTCCAAAATGTTCTGTTTTATAGATTGCGGAGCAAGTTGCTTTAATGGCTATAGGTTGGAGACTAACATCTACATTGTTTTCTTTTCATTTTTGCTTGTTTTCTATAGCTTCTTAATTTATTTTTTCAAATTTAAATAAAAGTATAATTGCATTTTTTTTTTCTAAAAATTGATTATTTAACAGTTAAATAGATGATTTCCTTCTCTAAATGTCTAAAATAGCTTATATGACAATATTAAAATGTTGAGAACTAAAATGGTGTGTTTCAAAAGTTAAATCGACCTACTACAAAAACCCAGAGTTCAGACAAATTTTATACATGAGAACCTTCTTATTACGAAAAGTCACAAGTTGGGGATCTAAAGTTTTTAACTTTTTCTTATATCAAAATAATTTATTAAGTGCCTGTCTGGTGTGACTTTATTTTGGATTAAAAGCAAAAATGAATCCGTTGGAAAAGGTCAAAGGGTCCCACACAAGAAAGAATTGGTCAAAAAACTCATGCTTAACGGGCAAAAAAGGAGTTTTTTTCCTGCAAAAATATTGCCCAAACAGGGCCTAAGTAAATGTGGTCTCACGAGTTAAAAAGCCTATAGTTGGGTGCTCTTGAAAACTAAGGGATAAGACTTCACAATTCGAAGCAACAAAGTTTATAAATCATAGAATCATCAAAATAAGCTAATCATTGACAAAAAAGTCATTTTCTTGAAAACTAAGCCCCTGTTTGAGCCACATTAAAATTTTTATTCTCATTTTTTTTACTCATTTTCAACTACACGTTCTTCAATAAAATAATATTTTTATCACATCAATAACTTTTCCTTCTTTTTCAACCACAAATTCTTCATCAATCTATTATATCAAAATACATTCTTCCAAAATAATGTGGCTCAAACATACCCTAAAAGATGAATCTACTGGGTTCAAAGTGGAGTGTACGATTAAATATACGACTATATGGATTTTATCTTGTATATCAAAATCATATATGACGCTAACTTTATAGCAAAATAATACACGAACTCACAATTTTATATTATATCCATACATAAACTAACTCTTATCTGGCTAAACTAACGAAACAATTCACATAGCAAATGAAATGCCTTTGTCGTAATAACGTAGTCGACACTTGGCAAGTTAATTATACGAATGATACATGGACTTCATCAATTGTATCCAAATCAGATATGAACTTTTGTTTTATATCAAGATCATATATAAACTCAAATTTGACTTAGAAATGTATACCACATCAATACATTAATTAACTTTCACGTATCAAAATTAACGGAACAATCTACGTGATAAACGAATTGCCTACGAGGCAATAACATGTTGGACACTTTGCATTACTTAGCCCATGTTTGATAACTATTATTTCCAAATTCTTTTTTTACATACTCATTTTCAACCACACATTCACACAATAAGATATCTTGCACGTAAACCCGAAATTTTCATTATTTTTTAATCATACATTTTCCTAAAAATCACAATTCAAAACTCTATTTTCCCTAACTGATTGTCAAACTGGGGCTAAATAACATCTTTTAACTTATAGTATTTTTAAGGTATTTAAATTACATTTTGTTTGGTAGAGATAGTAATCTAGATTTTTATCAAAATTAAAGTTAAGAATTAAATTTAATTACATATTTTATGGAACCCACAACTTATCAATTATATATTTCATCATTTTTATCAAAATCTAATTTAATCTTCATTAAAAAAAATGGCCATGTGGTACACATTCTTTAAAAATACATATTTTTTTAAAAACTCATTTTCAACCACACGTTTTTCAATAAAATAATATTTTCCATCACATTAAAAAAATTTTATTACTTTTTAACCACATATTTTCCATCATATCACTATTTAAAATACTTTCATTTCTCAATAATATCTATCAAACACACAAAACACGCTTTAAAGAAATAGCGGGAACATATTCTTCTAAACATCAAATGGAAACCAATGAAACCACAATTAAAAGTGGTTTAGTACTTAGTTTGATACCAATTATTTCAAAAATATATTTTTCTCTCTTATTTTCAATTACACATTTTTCAATAAAATAATATTACACGCAAACTAAAAATTTTCTTTATTTTTGAACCACACATTCTTCATCATCAAATGACGTGGTTTGGTAATGATAAGGGTTTGTCATATCATTATCACATATGCAATTTGTTTGCCACGTGAATTTTTCTTAGTTTTGATAGATGAAAATTAATTCATTAATGGATGTTATACAAATTTGTTAGTCTACGTATAATTTTAATATAAAGTCGAGTTTACGTATGATTTTGATATAGTGGTAAAATTCATGAATGTTTTGATATAAAGGTAAAGTTCATATTCACGCAAGTATCTTGTCAAGAGTGTACCATGTCATTGCTCACTACGTTTTTCACATGGATTGTTCCGTTCGTATTAACCAACGGAAGTAAATTCATTTATATGCATGAAATATAAGTTGTAAGTTGTTTTTATATTAAGCCCCTATTTGATTTAGTTAAAAATTATATTTTTATTAAATTTTGATAAAAATTAATAAGATATACGGTTGAAAATTTGATAAATATTATGAATTTTATGAAATATGTGATTGAAAATGAAGTTGATAAATTTGAGGTAAAAATAAAGTTTTGAAAAGAGTGATGTTATTCATCCCCACTGGGGTTACAAACACAGTCTAAGTGACATTAATCAAAATGAACAATAGTAATAAAAGGTCCTACCCTGTTTCTTACATTTTTATCACTTCGATATGTCTTTTTTGAAAAAAAAGTTTTTGGAATGCTCCAAACTCTACTTGAGCATCCAAATCTGGGTCAATACATAGATAAAATTAAATAAGTCATTCACCTTTCATTTAACATATCATTTAGAGCCACCTAAATTGTATTTGTAATCCCACTGGGGATGAATAACATCCACACTGGGATTACAAACACAATCTAGGTGGCATTAATGTGACATTAAATGATAGGTGAGTCATTTAATTTCACATTTAATTTAACTTATCATTTAGATCTACATAAACTGTGTTTGTAATATCACTGGGGACGAATATCATTACTCTTTTGACAATTTAGGTGACGTAAATATGACATTAAATGATAGGTGAAATTAAATAAATTATTTAATTTCACATTTCATTTAACCTATCATTTAGAGTCATCTAAATTGTGTTTGTAACCTCATTGAGGATGAATAATATTGATCTTTTGAAAGAGTAATGCTATTAATTTCACGTATAATTTTGATAAATGGATAAAGTTGATGTACTTTCTCTCTCTAATCTGAGTAATCTCCCTGCTTTCTCTCTCATCTCATAAATGCAATATTATACTAATAATTTGCAGTAGTAACGTATTAAAGATTGCATTTTTGGGTTCTTTTGGCTGCGTGAACGCTCTGGCGAAACGAAGCGAAAGTCTTCTCCTTCTTCACACCTTTCAAACTATTTTTCTTGCTTTCGTAGACGCTCTATGGAGATGGGAAGATTCTAGGGTTTTGCAGCAATCCAAAAGTTCAAACGAGGTTAATTTTTTCCAATCTTTAATTTTAAACCTCTTGTATTTTTACCCTCTCTTTTTTAGTTGATAAAATTGTTGTCTGCCATTTGAATTTATGAATTTATCTGAAATTTTCTTGTTTTTGATTGATTTTCATATGCGCAGTTCAACCTCATGATCTTTCCTTTGCTTAATATCTTTTGATTTTTGTAAAAGAAGCTTTTTGGTAAATATGTTTTTTCCTCGAAAGGGGGGTTTTAACTAAGTATTTGATTTTTCAGCTTTTGCTCTTTCTGGATAATTGAAAATCAATTGAATCAGTAGTTATGAAGAATTCTCTTTTTCACCTCTCGAGGTGCTCTTAAATTTGGGAATTAGGTTTATTTGGAATTAGGGTGTGAGATGGAGGGGATTGAAGAAGCAAATTGTGCCGCTGTAGAGAGTTCTCATAGAGTGCTTGGTCTTGTATCATATCCCGAAGGTGAGCATCAGTTAAGGAGTTTAGTTGAACAAACAGGGGAGGCAATACACAAGTTTAAGAAAGTTGTTTCTCTTCTTAATTCTAGTTGTGGTCATGCTAGAGTCAGAACATCGAAGAAAATTCAATCCCCTTTCACTCAAAACCTCTTTCTTGAAAACCCAATCTGTCGAACAGATGATCAACCAAAACCCCTTCATCTCCTTCAAACCAATTCTGTCGAAAACCACCCAATTCAAGAAAGGGGATCCAATGTCAAGAGTGATCTCACATTGGGGAACTATTCTTTGGAATTGAGCTCACACAGCAAAAATCCTCTTCAACAATCCCAGCAATCAGCAATTCAAAATTATCATTTTCCCGAAGAGCAGCTGCAGTGTCAACAGCAAAGGTACCAACAGCGGTTGAAACAGCAGGCTGAACTGATGTATTGTCATAGTAATAGTGGCGTTAGTCTGAATTTCGATAGGTCTACCTGTACTCCTACCATGTCGTCCACAAGGTCTTTTATCTCTTCCTTGAGCATAGATGGAAGTGTTGCTAATTTGAACGGAAATGCCTTCCATTTTGTCGGGGCAGCTCGATCTGCTGATCAGAACTCATACCAACATAAGAGAAGGTGTTCTGGAAGGGGAGAGGATGGAAGTGGGAAATGTGGAAGTAGTGGTCGATGCCACTGCTCAAAGAAGAGGTGGTTATTTCTAGCCTTTATTATTAGCTATTATCATTGGAGTTATTTATTCTGCTTTTCTTTACCGTTTCCCCCCTAATTATACAGGAAGCATCGGGTGAAAAGATCAATCAAAGTACCTGCCATAAGCAACAAGTTAGCTGATATACCCCCTGACGAGTATTCATGGAGGAAGTATGGACAGAAGCCCATCAAAGGTTCTCCTCACCCAAGGTATTGTTCCGCACCTACTCCAAGTGAGGCAGCTTGGTTCGAATTTGCAAAAAATTACTCGCCGGATATTCATTTCTGGTTATTAGCTTATATGGAGTTCTCAATCTTGCATTTTGACTAGAGATGTCAATCCGGGTGGTCCGGGCCGGGTCGGCCCGCCAACATGTGAGCCCGGTAACAGCCCGCGTGAAAAAAAGCCCGCCCGCTGCGGGTTCCGGGCCGGTTACGGGTCGGCCCACAATTTTGGACTACAACCCAGGCCCGCCCGCTGACCCATCCGGGTCGAGCCCATGCGGGTCACGGGTCGCGGTTCGTTCCGGTTTGGCCCGTATGATTGTATAAATAAAATTATAAAAATATAGGATTTTTCATATTTATAGCAAAAAATATTTTTTTTTGTTAAATGTAAACTAAGAATTGAACAAAATGCTAAATTCATAATTATATCAAGAAATTTTTACATAGAATTCAAATTTAGGGCGTGTTCGGTATAGATTAAAATCGGATTAAAGTCTAGATCTTCTTTCGTCCAATACTGAGAAGAAAGAAATATAATCAAGATGATGATGATATTTGCAATTGAATAATTGTAATTGTAGTAAGGTAGTAACAAGTATGAACTATGAAGTATAAATGTATAATAACTAATGAGAGGCAGAGAGGGTATTGTAAAAATAATTGTAAGAATAAATTGGAATTTATAGATGAAGGGGATGATATTACCGTTAGAAAATTTATATTACCATTAGTTAAAATTAAAAAAAAAAAATTGAATTTTTTTTATTTTTTTTTTTTCAATTTTTTTTACGGGCCGCGGGTTAACCGCGGCCCGTGGGGGTGCAACCCGCGAAGCCCGCGGGTTACACCTCCTTGGCCCGTGAACCGCCCGCACGGGTCACGGGTCGGCCCGCGGTCCCGATTTTCACGGGCCAATTTTCACGGGTCATGGCCGGCCCGTCCGTCTTGACACCTCTAATTTTGACCGGTAGCCTCTATCATTGTTTTAATATATGATATTTTGTTATCGTTCTATTGCACAGTGTTAGTTATTTTCTTATGCTGTGTGAGGAAATTTAATAGACTCACTACCGAGCAGCAGGATTTGCTGTCTTATGGGCTAGTTTGGCCATCGTCGATATTTCTTTCCGTTGAAGGGTGTGGGTAGGTTTCCACGATGAAAATATCACATTCGATGAAGAATTGTGTCAAATATCACATTATATAATAACTAGCACGCATTGCTCCTAAGTTCCTAACCTAAAGTTGGAACATGGAAGTACATTCTTGTATTAGATGGTCCTACCCGTTGAAGCATGACTTAGTAGTTTCATGGTTTTGCTGAGTCTAGTTCTGCATTTTTGCAGGGCATACTACAAATGTAGTAGCATGAGAGGCTGTCCGGCGAGGAAACATGTCGAGAAATGCTTGGATGATCCTTCAATGCTGATTGTTACTTACGAAGGTGAACATAACCACCCTAAGTTTCCATCACAGTCTGCCAACATTTGAAATCTTGGGGAAAGATTTTCAGAGAGCGCATCAAGCTGCCTTTGAAATTATTTCTTACATATCCTTTCGACCGGCTAGAATTGCTCCTCTACTTGTTTACTTGGTTTAAGCTCGTGGTGCATATGGGGTGGATTCTGGTTCTGAATGGTTTTTTGACTCCTCCTAAATGTTGTCAAGACAAAAACAAAATCCAGAATAGAAGAGTTATTTGGATGTTGAGGATGACTCATTGTACAAAAAAAATTCCCTCACTTAAATCGACTTATTTTTCAAGAATTTCGACTTACCTGCTGGTTCCCTTGTGTTTCGACTCTTTACATTTTTTATCTGTTTTGTTTACTGATGCATTTTGGTGATTTTGACTGATCTAGTATTGCTTGTGAGTATTGCTGAAAAAACGGAAGAAATAAAGTAGCTCGGGTGAAGGTTTGTCCAAGAAATGTCGTCATTGTTGTGTTAAGAAGAATATGAGTATGTTGGGATGAAATTGGAAATCTGATCTTTACTCTGGTTTGCCTTGTGAATAATACAAACTAATTCGATAAATCAACCAAAAGAGAAGAACCAAGAGATGGAGGCAGAAAAACCGATTGTAAGAGCCACCAAAAATTAGGGCAAAATAAATTAAAATGAGTTTATATACTACAAAATAAAGTAAACAAAAAAGGAAACTAAATATTACACAATAATATTATATTTAATTATATCTAACATCCCCCTTCAAACTCACGTTGCTATAGCAAAAAATAGCGAGTTTGTCAAGCAAGAAGTGAAAACGATGAACTGGATGAGACTTTATAAAGAAGTCAGCAAGCTATAACAATGAAGAAACAAAATGTAGAGAAATAATACCAGTCTACAGATGATGGTGAATCAGATGACAGTCAATCTCAATATGTTTCGTATGCTTATGGAACACAAAGTTGTGAGAAATCTGAATAGCACTTTTAAAATCACAATACATAGGGATTGGAGATGATGAAGAAATATCCATGTTTGCAAGTAGTAGTAGATGACATAGAACGATACTCTGCCTCAGTAGAGGAACGAGAAACAACATTCTATTTCTTACTCTTCCAAGAGATAAGAGAATCACCCAAAAATATACAAAAATCTGTAGTGGACTTATGGTCGGTGGGGTTACTGGCCCAATCAACATCTTAGAGTAGGCACGAAGCACTAAAGAAGAGGTCGATGGAAATAAAAGATTCTGAAAGCAAGTACCACGAAGATAGCGCAAAATACGAACAACGGTTGCCCAATGAACTATAGTTGGAGCCGAAACAAACTGACTAACAATGTGAACAACATAAGCAATATCGGGAAGTGTAATGGTAAGATAAACCAGACATCCAACAATGGTGTGATACAAAGTTGGATCAGCCAAGGGTACCCCGTCGAGGGTGGATATCGAGCGTTGGACTCAAGAGTAGTATCAGCAGTTTTAGTATCAGTAAGACGAGCACGCTCAATAACATCCATAATATACTTAGACTGAGAGAGAAGATAACCTCTAGGAGAAGAAGCAACTTCAATCCCCAAAAAATAAGATAATGCACCTAAATCCTTCATTTCAAAACGACGAGCCAATTCTGATTTCAAATCTGCAATCCCATCAACATCATCACCAATAATAATCATATCGTCAAAATATAGCAAAAGTAGAATGCGACCAGTTGAAATGCATCTAAAGAACGGGGCAGAGTCATGATGACTCGATGTAAAACCAAGAGAGGTAACAATAGTTAAAAATTTCTCAAACTAGGCACGAGGTGCTTGTTTAAGGCCATAAAGTGCCTTCTTGAGCTTGCAAACATATCCAGAAGAGTGAGAAAGACCAGGACGAGGAACCATATAAACCTCATCTTGAAGATTTCCATTCAAAAAAGCATTTTTGACATCCAACTGAGAGAGACTCCACTGACGAACAGATGTAATGACAATAAGTGTACGAACAGTGGTCATTTTGCCAACAGGAGCAAAAGTCTCCTCATAATCTAGACCATATTGCTGAGTAAAACCCTTAGCTACCAATCTAGCTTTGTAATGCTCAACTGAACCATCAAATTTGGTTTTAATATTATAAATCCAACGAGAACCAATAGCATGTTTACCTGAAGGCAATGCAACCAAGTCCCAAGTGTTTGTCTTATGTAGAGCAGCGAGTTCATCAACCATAGCATGTTGCCAAAAAGGATCCAAACTAGCTTCTTTATACGAAGAGGGTTCAAATAGCTTGTGAATGGAGGTTAGAAAACAACAAAAGGAATCTGAATAACAAGAATAAGCAAAATCAGGTAATTGAATTGACTTACGAATATGTTGAGGATATCGAGAAAGAGAGGGAGCATGAGCTGTATCATTGATCTCGGACGGTGCTTGGGTGGCCACAAAAGGAAAAAGGGATATCATGAGCCAGCGCATGTGTACATGTAGGACATGAAGAATCAACAGTACATGGAGTATGGGAAGGTCTATCAATGTTATCAGAGAATGGATCAATACGAATAAGATCAGTTTTAGTCATGTCATGAGTATTATCAAATATAGAAAAGAATGGAATTTGCTCAAGAAATACGACATGACAAGAAACATATAAATTTTTATTAATGGGATTAAAGCAGCGATAACTATTTTGTCTCAGCCCATAACCCAAGAAAATAGATATAGCAGAGCGAGATGTCAACTTACTACGTTCGACTTCAGGACGAAGATTAAAGCAAGTACAACCAAAGACTCTTAATGAGGAGGCTACCTATACAATGTTTCAAAGGGTGATAAACCTGAAGTTTGAGAATATGGAATCTTATTAATTAAAGAAACGGCATTGATAACTGCTTCTCCCTAAAATTCACTGGGGACTTTGGCAGATAAGAGAAGAGAACGAGCAGTTTCTACAATGTGCCTATACTTTCGTTCAGCAACACCATTTTGCTGTGGGGTATTAGTACACAAAATTTTATGAATCGTGCCATCAAGATCAAGCAATTCAGAGAAATCAACCGAAGTATATTCTCCACCCAAGTCACATCCAAAGTATTTAATTACAAAAGAATGTTGAGTTTTAATAAGTGCTATAAAAGAACGATAAACAGAAAGAAAGTCATATCATCATTTTATAAAATAAATCCAAAAATAACGACTATAATTATCAATAAAAGATACATAATATCTAGATCATCATTTTGTAGCAATAGGAGCAGGTCCCCATACATCAGAGTGAACAAGATCAAATAGTGCAACAGAATGAGAAACATTTCGAGGAAAAAGTAAAGCAGAAAATTTAACTAATTTGCAACCACTACAATTAGAAATGTCACGAGTTTGCAAATCTCCCAATTGACCATTAGAAACTAAAAATTTCAAACAACTAGCGAAAACATGTCCAAGGCGAGAATGACACAAATAAAAACTAGAAGACGATGAATTCAAACAGAAAGATGACAAGTCAACACCAGAGGTTGCAATGTGTGGCGTCTCAGATTGTCCAGAACATATAACCCTCCTTGTCTACGGCCTATCCCAATCAGCTTCTGAGATCGAAGATCTTGTACATGATAAGAAGTAGAAGAAAATTGAACTAAATATCCGGAATCACACAATTGACCAATAAAAATAAGATTCAAAATAAGAGTTGGAACACAATAGACATCTGAAAGCGATAAATTATGTGTGTTAACATAACCAACACCTGCTAAAGGCAATGGTATGCCATCAGCAGTCATAACAGACATAGACGAGTTAGAATGATGCAAGTCATTAAATTTTTTTGAGTTAGACAACATGTGTTTGGAAGCACTTGAGGCAAAGATCCATGAGGAGGAAATACTTAAATGACTCTGAGATGACAAATCTATATGAGTAGAGGCTGACATAGCATATGGATGTGTGGCTAAGAACCTCTGAAACTGCTTTGCTAAATCCAACATGTGACTGGAGGAAGGTGCCACAGTGCACATGGAGAAGAAGAATTGCACAAGCTATGGATATGAACTTTTATGTTCTCTTTCTTATCGTTCTCTCGTTCTTTGGATTTGTGATGTCCTCATTGCTGTTTATCTACCTGACGTCAGTGAAATAGATAGATTAAGATCGTAATTTAATATTTTGGGTTTTAATACACATTTGATTTTTGTTGGTGAAATTTCTGTTTGTTTTTAAAAAAAGGAAATTAAATATTATACAATAATATTATATCTAATTATATGATATTGCTGTTTCAAACTTGGCCGACTGTGTACAATTGATTGCTCAACAGAATTATAAATTCAAGTAAGAATTTTCGCATTATTTGATTTCCAATTATTCAACTCTGTCACATAATTCTCAACAGTATTCTTGGGTTTCACAACAGTTGCACTGACGTAACCCCCACAATTTTTTTCCTTTAAGAAAATTCTCATCACGGTACTCCAATATGAATATTTTTTACCATTTAATCTAACACTAATGGATTGAAGTGAATCTTCTATTTTAGTTGCCATCACAAATTTAACAAATAATCAACTACGAATTAACGAAATCACCCAATTCTAAGAAAAAATCAACGACAAGCAACGCACCACCACAAATTACAACGATGAATTATTACACAAGAAATTGGAATTATTTTCTCTATTTCTGCCTATGTATTTTTCAATTAGTGTTCCCCAAAGTAAACCCCCAAAACAAGTCCAAAAGAGACCCACTTCAGCCGGCAGCTTCCCCCTTTTTGTAAAATCCAGCCGGCAGCTACCCCTTCTCTATTGCTGCCTGTGTCCCTTTCAATTAGTGTTCCCCAAAGTAGTCCCCCAAAACAGTCCAAAAGAGACCCACTTCAGCCGGCAGCTTCCCCTTTTTGTAATTCCCAGTCGGTTTCTGAAAAGAGAGTCGAAAGGGTGACAGGCAGATCACTCAATGCACTGACTGAAGCAAAACCAGAAGATATTAAAGACCCAGCTATGAATTCGCTCTGATACCATGTGAATAATACAAACTAATTCGATAAATCAAACAAAAGAGAAGAACCAAGAGATGGAGGAAGAAAAAACGGATTGTAAGAGCCACCAAAAATTAGGACAAAATAAATTACAATACGTTTACATACTACAAAATAAAGTAAACAGAAAAGGAAACTAAATATTATACAATAATATTATATCTAATTATAGCTAACACGCCTATGTTCTTGTATGGTCCATCTCAAATCGAGAAAGACTGGAGTTGCTGTGCATAAAATTAATCTTGTGACGTGAATAATGCAATTGTATCTTTTTCTAATTTTAAATCGATTACAAACAACTTCCAAACATTGCTTTTAATACACTTTGATGGTTGTTTTTGGTTGAAATAGAAGAGATAGGAGGAGTTGAGTAATTGAACACATCTATCTCTGTTTAGTCCTCATTTTCCAAAATTCTTTTTTTTTTCAAACTTAATTTTAATTACATATTTTATTGGATCCACAATTTTTATCAACTTTTTAATCATATATTTCATCAAATTTTATCAAAAAATTACTTTTTTTTAGCTAAACCAAAATAGGGGCATATATGTCTTTGACAATAATATCAACCGTGTCAACATCTTGAGTAGCACTC
Source organism: Fraxinus americana (assembly GCA_035079005.1). Lineage (NCBI taxonomy): Eukaryota > Viridiplantae > Streptophyta > Magnoliopsida > Lamiales > Oleaceae > Fraxinus > Fraxinus americana. Next base: position 22,090,210 of record CM068725.1, on the reverse strand, counting down.
AGGGATTGCATCATTCCTACGAGCAAATGACAAAAAAAGAGCATCCATATCAGTGCTTCGAGAGTAGCTATTTTTTGCTTTTTTTTTTTTTTGCATTCGAGAAAATTCATAACAACATTTTTTTTTTCTTCAGAATAACTATTTAAGCATAAAAAATATAAGTAGATGCAAGAATTGTTCACTATTATGGTTCAAGTGGTAGTAGTGAGTCTTAATCAGACTAGTGATGATTAAAAACTTCGACGGTGTTTTCAACGTAGTTATTTGTCTTCAATCTTTGTTTTGACACTCAAAATTCCCCACATTTTAATTTGGTAGCACTTGAGTTATTAGTAGACAAGTCGAGATTTGTTATTATGAACTTCTTGTCCCTTAACCATCCCAACTACATTATTGTTATATCGATACATTACCTCTTAGTAAGTTGGAAGATGTCGAGTGTCAAACAATGTATTGGTGTCTTTCCATTTATTAAGAACATATAACGACTCAAAATGTTAAAAAGATATTGAAGGTCTACTGTGAAAATAATAGATCTAAACTCTTTAATAGACAATTTTCTTAGAAATTTGTAGGTGATTGATTCGTTCGAAGAGACCGACCCAAAACTTTCGGGTGTTTAATAAATGGACCCGTCGGGTCCAAATATAATTATGGAACCGTTCGGGTTCGGGTTCGGTTCCGTTCGGTTCGGTTCGGTTCCGTTCGGTTCCCTATCATAATTAAATTTTTTAATATTTTCAGCAACACTACATAAATACAATTAATGACATTTCATTCGTAACTTTTACAAATTAACGTAGCCCAATTCAAAAACATATACAAAACTAGCCGTCCAATAAGATTAATTCAATGCATACAAATACCAAAAAGTAGATATTAATATTACAGCAAAACTACATAAAGTATATTCATTTGGTTCAAATTAAAATGGGTTAATGGATTTTAAAATGATTTGGGCTTAAAAATTAAAATTATGAAATAATCTAATTTATTCAATTAATTTGCTAATTTGTATAGAAAAAAATAAAATAATTTAATTAATTAATTCAATATAAAAAATAAAAAAATTATTTAGTTTCGGTTCTTGTTCGGTTCTTCGGTTCTTGGTCTAGACCCGAGACCCGACCCAAACCCATCGGTTCTCGATTCGGGTACCCGTTCGGGTATTTAATTTATGAAGAACCGCTCGGTTCGGTTCGGGTTCGGTTCGGTCCGGTTCGGTTTGGGACTTTTGGACACCCCTAGATTTTCTATCTTCTTGATCATAAAGAAGGTGAGACTTTTGTAGAAAAGATGATTACTCGTATTCTTAATTATAATTTATAAATATAAAGAAACGAAAAGAAAAAGAGACTGATCCTATATATATATATATATATATATATATATATATATATATATCAAGAGGGCAATGCTCCAATTCGATACACTTCTTTAACGGGTTGGGGTAATTAGCACGAAACATCATTATCGTTTGCCTTTATTATGAGAAATTGTCCCTATCATTTTACTTTTGACATTGAACCCTCATATTATCCATGTGCTTGCTCTGCAAATAACATGAAAAAAATGAAATTTTTTTGCTACAGTAATCGTGAGAGTTAAGAAGTGGTAATCGAGTATAGTGTTGTATTGAGAATTTGAGATGTGCGTGATTTCGAATAGCCCATTTGTTTTGGGCCGAGAGAGTTGGGCCTCTTTTAACCTGGTTCCATAGTCCAAAATCACAGTATTCACTCCACTTCTCCTTCTCCGGTTCTCCTTGCTCACTGCCGGCTGCATCCACCAATCTTAGCTGGTGCCCAGGTAAAAATTTAATCCAAATGTATATAATATCTCTTAATCTATGGCTCTATTTACATAGTTTTGATTGTCGAATTGAATGCAAAAATGGGAACTGGATATGGTTTTAATTGAGAAAAAACAAAAATCCAAATCCCATATTAGGGATTTTTGATGAATTTTATTTTATGTTAAACTTTTGGTGTGTTCTTCGTCTGTGATTGGGAGAAGCTTGTCTGTGGAGTGATGTTTTAGTCATTTTTGGGGTTTCTTTTCCTTTAGTTATGGATTATGGATTTTATTTATTTGTTGCTCATCTTTTATTTGTCAAGTGCAATTTTTTCTACAAAACTTACTCTTTTGTTTTCCAATTTTTTTCATTATAATAGATATATGAAGATGTGGAAACTTCTTGGGCTTATTCCCAATCCATGTCTCACGGCTTACACATTGCCCCAAGAGAAATGGTGTGCCTTTGCCCTTTAGTGATTTCAACCCTGATTCTTTCTCCAATTCATTCCATCACATTGCTTACCTCAATCTCGTTAATTAAAATGTGCTTCTGCAAATGTTCGGCAGAAAGACAAAGCTGTTTAATTTTAATTCCCTTATTACACATTCCCTTAGAAGATGGCTGGTAAAGACTAATATATTATCCTCGTCCTAATATCTCTCATAAACGCAGAAGTGAAAGTGACACATTAATTTTATATCTTCCTTCCAATTTGCTTTTCCATTGATCGAGTCTTGATGTTACTTAGATGGTCCTTTGCCGGTTGCTCACTTGTTGTGCTGCCCGCGCCGCTGCTGCTTGAATTAAGAAAACAACAAGAAGTAAGAAGATTAGCATTTCAATTTGAAGAAAACAACAAGAATTAAGGAGATTAGCATTTTAATTTTCAGTTTTTCACCAATTAGCCTTTTCGGTAATTCTTGTTGTTTTCTTGTAACGGTTGTAAGAGTTTGAGATTGTGAAGTTAGGGGAGAGTAGGATTGCTCGTGGGCTAGTCCAGTGAAAGGTCGTAGGCTTCGGCCATGTTCATACATTTTAGTGTGTTTACATATATATTGAATAATTTTTAATATTATTTAATTAAATATTAATAAACGACATCGCTTTTTACGATCGCTGATTATCGACGGTCAATGGTCAACATCCGCTCGAGCTGAACTTTTGTGTTGGGTCTATCACTAATAAAGCCCCTATTTGTCTCTCTTTAAAATAAAGGATTATGCTATTGTCTAAAAAATGACATCCAGAAAGTGTGCATGCCAGAAATGATGTTTAGTGAAATGATTAAATAAAAAAGTTAATTGCATTTTAAACTGTTCAATAATAAAATGTCATGTAGCATTATATAACTCATTATATAAGGCTTGATGTACATGTAGCAACGTCCTAAAACAATTCTTTAATTTTCAGACTCATTTTCAATCATATATTCACACAATAAATAAATAAAATAAAATAAAAAAAAAATATATATATATACACAATAAATATATTATATATATATATATATATTCTTCAAAAGTGCATTGCAAGGATCAACTTCAGATGCTCTTTGGAAAAAAAGAAGTCACATTCTTCAAAATGAATAATTTCTTTCAATACCTAGAAATGACCCAACTGATTTTGACTTCATAAAACTAGTATACGGTGCACAACTGATTAGCTATTTTATACCACATAATCTCTATCTGATAAAAGAATAGAGAATAAAGATCTTTACAGGTAGAGGGAGAACCAATCTGCCTGATGGAAAACCTATATGGGCGCTGCACATGTCGTTCTAAAATGTCCCGTCTGGTTACAGCGGCTACAATGCACCACCCGTTTAACACGATCACGATCTTCTCTACGAGTTCGCCTTTTTCTCGTCTGTCCTAGTGACCGAAGTGTCTTTGGTGGATTCACAACAATATCTTCACCACTGCCTTCAGTTTGAGATCTCTGAGACATCTCCTGCCAGAGGGTTCTGTCTGGGATAGGATGTATTGTTTGAGAGTATGTTTTGCGATATGTTGCCACAGTGAAACAACTCTCAGTAAAGCGGTGAACATTCTGCCTGCAAGAAAGGAGAACAGCCACAGCATGACAACAAGGAAGACCATATAACTGCCATCCCCTACATGAACAACGGCGGTTGCGGATATCCACAATGTTGGTTCCTTCATGAGATATAACTTCAAATTCGGCTTCATTTGCTCGGAGAACCTGGTAATTGTGCGCTCGCCCAAGGGCCTCTGAGATGTGCCTTTCGGCGGAGGGAACAAGTAGAGATGTCCACTGCATGCTGGCTTCACGTCTCTCATTGAACCAAGTCATCAACTGCCTACGTATGCATTCCATCATCTGAACTACTGGAAGCCCGGAAGCTTCCAGTATCCAAGAATTTAATGACTCAACTACATTGGCTGTCAGATGCCCAAAACGCGTTCCCTCAAAGTGAGAAGTGGCCCACAAGTGAGGTGGAATTCGTCGAACCCAATAAGCAGCATCTGGCGACATTTCTTCTATCTCCAGAAGTTTAGTTTCAAACTCCAAAACAGTAAGAGCATTAGCAGCTTCCCAGAGAAGGTGGACAAGAACACTATTGTTGAACTCCTTCCGGAAATTCTCACTGAGATGATGCAAGCAGAACCCATGAAAAGCAGTTGGGAAGTTCGACTCTACTGCATCTAGAATGCCCTTTTGCCTATCAGACAAGAAAATTAGCCTTGGCATGTTCCCGATGTTGGTCTCAAGAAGGTTATGCAGCTCAGAAAGGAGCCACATCCAGTTTTCATCATTTTCCTCTTCAACAACACCAAAGGCCAAAGGAAATAGTGACCCATCTCCATCGAAACCTGTAGCGAAGAGCAGGGTCCCCAGGTACTTGCTTTTCAGAAGAAGTCTATCCAGCCCAATCAGTGGCCTGCACGCATTCAGAAACCCATATATTGATGCTTGATATGAAACAAAGAGACGCTGGAAACTATTGTCCACTGGATTCACGTAAACTGATGCCATACTTCCTGGATTGGTCTGTCTCACTTGATCACAATATTGTGGTAAAAGGCGATAATCTTCCTCAAATGAACCACGAAGAGAAGCCATTAACCGCTCCTTTCCTCTCCATGCTTGCTTGTATGACAAGGTTATACCATGAACTCGGTGAATCTCCTCCAGTATCTCCTTTGGCTTGTAATGTGGATTTTCCATGAGACGTTGTTCCACAGTGTTTGCTACCCACTGGGCAGAAGCTTGCTGATGACCAAGATGAGTAATACCACCGCATGTATGGTCTGCATGGATGGTCCTAATGGTAAAAGTAGGAACTCCTGGAAGCTTCGCGGCATGAATCCTCCATGGGCATCCTTCACTAGCACATTTGGCAGTGAAACGGGTTTTGTCAGACTTGACTGTCTGTATCTCAAAGTGAAGGGCTATCGCTGCATCCCTTAGTGCTCTGCGACAACTCTTGACATCAGGGAACTCTTGGCCCACACTAAGTTCATGAGTAGGAGCAGGAGTCAACATCCGCGATTGGACAATAGGGGAAGTTATTATGAACTGAGGCTCCTGAACAGACAGATTGGGTGAAGAGATAACACTAATTTCATGATTTTGGTCAACAATGAGCTCCAAGTTGTCATCAATGTCATGGTTCTCTATAATAGCCAATTCATTATTCCCTGAAAGGCCCAATTCATGTTCCTGTGAGGTAAAAGTCAATTGCCTATCATGATTATCCAACCCACTATTATCTTGAACAATGCCCATTTGACCATCTTCGCGTGGATCTAATTCATTTGCATCACCTGCATTGTATTTACTCTCATGCTCATTGCCTTGATCATACTTGTTTTGAAGTTCTTGACCATGTGTAAGAGCCATTTCCTGGTTAATGGCAGGAACTAGGGCTGTAAGCAAAAACCGCCAAACCGGAAAACCGAACCGAAACCGCAATTTCGAAACCGGCGGTTTGGTGCCACGTGGACCCGTCAACGAAATGGTTTTGAACCAAACCAAACCGGTCAAAAACGGTTTGGTTTAGGTTTGAGAATTTTAATTATGGTTTGAAACCAAACCGGACCGGCGAAAAATATATAAAATAAAAAAATAAAAAATTGATTTTTTTTTGAAAATTTATCCAAAATTTCAATTTTGTAAAATTGAATAATTTTGTCATTTTGTAGGTATTTTTGTCAATTTCTAATTTTCTATTAATTATTAAGATTTATGACCCGCCCAAGCCTAATTATATATAAAGAAAAGCCCAAATTTGAAAGAAGTAGCACTAAACAGCTCAACCCAAGTCCATATACTCACAAGTCACAACCCTAATCTTCCAATTTCCATTTCTCTCACTCGTAACTCGCTGGTCGCAGCCTCGCTCCCCGCGGCGCCTCCTAGTTTCCTCCAAATCGTCAACGCCCTCGAAATCTCTAACCTCCCATTCGCCGGTAGTGTACGTTCGCCGGTATTATTGGACTATTTCAGGTTCTTGCATATTTATTTGATCGTAAGTAAGGCTTAAAATTGAAATTTTGTCACTTTCTAATTGAAATTTGTTTACATATTTATCGATCGTGAATAAGGCTTAAAGTTGAAATTCAGGCTATCAGGTGCGCAAAAGACATTTGTTTACATATGAGAGAATATGTATAATTCCGTGTTAAATTACAGAAGATGAAGGTGGGTATATATAGTGGAATGTGGGAGAAAAAATATTCGCAGCTTGTCTTTTGGAAGCCATTATTAGATGGATCCGTGTCTTAATTCTTTTTTTTTTTTCCAATTTGCTAATTAAAATTTTTTTTGTGTATGAAGGACAAAATTGATCATGAGTTCTATGGCTTCTTGAGTATGTGAATTTTCTTCCTTTTGCTAGTTCTGTGACAAAATTTGATGTTTCTTGAGTTCTGTGACAAAATTAATTCGTTTATTCCTTTTACTAGTTGAAAAGGGAGATTATTATGTTTTTTTGGACCTTATATTTATTTTAGTGGACTTGTATTGTATTTTTATCGTAAAGTATTATTCTAAAACGTCAAAAGGGCGAATAAAAAACTATGCTTTAGTTTTTTGTGATTTTACTTTTATTTTGTTGGTATTTAAATTTATAGTAAATATATTTAGTTTGTTTTAGATTTATTTCTAGTAAGATATAAATATATATTGAATTAATGGCATAAAAGTAGATACTAGACAGGAAAAAAATATACGCGAAACCGGCGGTTTAAAACCGAACCAAACCGTTAGGTTTAGGTTTGAGTTTTTTTCAAACCGGTCAAAACGGTTTGGTTTAGGTTTGAGCTTTTCTCAAACCGGTCAAAACGGTTTGGTTTGAAAATTTGTCAAAAACCGCAAAAACCGGACCGCTTACACCCCTAGCAGGAACCAGCAAATAACATTGACTTACACCCTTTCCTAAACCTATGTCACTATCATCTGCTCGTTTTAAATCCATATAAAGTTCATGTGTTGAATCACCAGTTTATGACTATGTTTAAAACCAACATGTGGATTTTGAGCTAATGAAATCACTTGCCTTTACCAATAACTCGATGTTGGTTGTCCACACAAGATCAATGAATTCTCTTATACTTCAAAAGTATTCTTAGTCTTTGCAATCTACCAGTTGAAAAGAAAATTCAAAATTGATTAATACTGAAGCGTAACAATAATACCCAACATTACCATCGCAATAACTGTGATCTTCTAAAAAATCTGCAGCTGTCCAACGCATAAATAACATTAGGAATATATATAAAACTTGCTCTACGGACACAAAACTTCACTTAATTAGGCAAAAAAATACAATTAATCATGATGTATCACAAAAGATCAATAAAACCTATAAAAAAAAAATAAAAAAAACCAAAAATGAATAGGAAGTAGAACAAAATTTAAACATCCCAACATAAATTTATCAGAAGAAACAATACATTCATTAAAATTCTAGAAAGGTTTAAGTTTACTTAACTTCTTTTCTTCATTAATCAAACAGAAAATCAAGCGGAAAATATCAGTAATTATAAATAAAATCACCATCCATAGATATTAGATGAGGCAAGTAAAACCCTAGTCATGGACAGCTTCAAAATTAAAAACCCGGAACCTAGTGAAATATGGTTTTACCTTCAAAACATATTGAAAAATATATGCAAATTATGAAAAATATATGCAAATATTTACACACGAACTAAATCACAATTCGAACACACACACACACACATATACGCATAGAAAGAAAATCATCCTTAAACCCTTTGATCTTATCGTTGAGAAACTCCAAATCTCAAGCCACGATGAGTGATCAAGGAGAGAATTTGATTTTTGGCGGGCGACATATTATTATTTATTTAAATAAATATAAAAAGTGGGAGTCTGTGAGGGGAGAATTGAAAATACCTGAATAAAGGAAGGGCAAACGAGACGGAAAATCTTTGAGGGGCAGATTTTGGAGATGTCGAAGGTCAAATGTAAGGGCTCTGCTTCAACGAGGGTATTTACGTCTTCTCCTCTTTCATCTTTTTTCTGCAATTCCGGCATTGCCCCTCCCCCTTGGGCATAATGAATAATAACAGGGGATAATTGCAGCACAGGTCCAAACTTATATACAATGTACATATCACACTGAAAATTTTAAACAAGCAGCGGAGCTCCCAAACTTTTCAAAATTATGCTCCGGAAGGACTTTTGGATGGTTTTCATCAACAAAATCCGTTAGTTAACAAAAAGTCAACGTTTGACAATTTTTAGAAAAGGTAAAAATGATTTTTTTTAAATTTAATTAATAAAAAAAGCATATTTGCATCATTGGTCTCAAATCTTATAAAAAGGTGTAGCGAAGGTTCCAAACCTTTAATATATGTGCTCCGAATGTTTTCCATTATTTTTTTTTTCAGTTGATCAAAAATATTCATCTTTCCCGATTCACTCAAACACGTAACACCAACACCTAATTCCACCCACCAGTATGTGGTGGAGCCATCGCCACTAATGTTGATTTTGAAAAGAATGTCTACTTTTATTTCTTTTTAGTTCTTGATGGGAGAAAATGAAGTTGATGGGATGGGAAAATGGGATTGATGGCGATAGCTAATGCTCTGTGATTGCAGCACAGGCGGCGATGATTTTTGTAAGGCTCACCAGCCAAGGTAGAAGAGGTTTTTCGCATGATTGGGTAGGTTGCAGTTGGGTGGTAGAGTAAATCGGAGAAGATGAATATTTCTGGTCAACAGACAAATATTTGGGTGGAAATCATCTAGAGATCCTTTTGTTGCACAAGTTTGGAAGGTTTGAGACCTCCGTTACTACGATTTAAAAGTTTGGGTGTAATTTGCATTTTTTTTAAAATGTTTGTAACTTCCATTACAATTATACATAATACTAATGTCTCGATGAAAATGATGTGGTAGACAATTAGGACATGTCTGATTTATACTTGAAAATAATTATAGTCAAATAAATATAGTTAGTGTGGAGTGTCGAGTTTATTTATATGTATCGTTTAAAAAACTGACCCAAACAATAGTCTAAAACATAAACGGTTACAGGTAGTCAAATTAGGTTTAATGGGGATTGAAATCAAATTTTTAGTAAGGCCTTGTATGGGAGGGATTAAAATCGGATTAAAATTGAAAATATAGCCGTTATTGTTGACTTTTATTAGACGTGTGGGACCCAATAACGGCCATATTTTCAATTTTAATTGGATTTTAATCACTCCCGAACGGGGCCTAAATTTTGATAAAAGTTGATAAAATGCATGATTGAAAAGTTACGAGTCCTATGAAATATGTGGTTAAAATTAATTATTGATTTTGACTTAAATTAAAATTAAAATTTTAATTCGTACTAAAATGGGACTTAATATAGAACCAAGGTCGAGAGTAAAAAATTGAAGATGGTTATATTCTACCATGTCTTTCTATAAATGAATCATAATTTAATTACATCAAAAGTTCTTAACATTTATCTTTCACTTTTTTCATCATATTTTTTCATGATATTGTCAATAATCACGATTTTTGTCCAAACGTTAGCATACTTTAAAATGAGTAACAATTATTTAGTCTTAATTTTACTTTTTCTTTCTTATATAAAAATAAGTTAATAAGCGTTTGTACCTCATCTTAACAAAATTTTTGGATAGAAACTATCATTAGGAGGACTTGTGTTAATTTGAGATTGAGAAATTGATGAAAACAATTTAAGAACATAAAACGTGATAATGAGTATAAATTGTGGACCTGCAATAAATGTAGTTTAGTTATTACTCTCTCGTTGTTCCTTACTTGGCTTTTGAAAACCAATTCCACTTGTGACAAAATGGTCTATCTTTCATTCTCTTCTAGAAATTCCTACCCCTCCTAAGATAAAAGATGAAAGATGGAAAAAAATGAAAGAGTATCACGCTTGATTCATTAATACACTTCTATATTGGGAATATCTCAAGGCCTTGGGCCCAAAGAGGGATCCGAACGAAGGTATTCTAACCAGTGTTCTAAAATGCGTAATGCGTTGCGATGCGTCGAGATCGAGAATCAAGAATCACAATTTTAAATGTGTCAATGCGGAGAATATGCGTCATAACGCGTTTCGTACTTTTAATATTATTTTAATATAATAAATAGATTTTTATATTAAAAAAATAATTTTTTATATTATATCCCGAAAAAAAAAAAATTGTAGGCGACTCAATACGAGACTAAGCGCGCATAGGCTTGCCTGATGCGCGCCTATGCACGCATTAGCGCGCATTGAGTCGCCTAGGAGGTCAACAAAAACTGTTGACCGTATTTTTATGCGCATACCACAAAAGCGACGCGTTTTTGTCGGGCGTCGCGCCTAGGCGCCGCATTTTCAAGAATTTTAGAACACTGATTCTAACCCAACATACTTAGGTGAATGGACGGAGGGAGGGAGAGTGTCATTTCATCGGCTAGGGAGATTCGGCTTCCTCCATTGCGTCCATGCTGCTATAATTTGCATTGATTGGCATCGATTCTAATATTTGTTTAATGAATTCTATTTTTTATTTTTTAACTTGCATCAATTAAACTGGCCACTTCAGTTCAATTTTATATACCCCTATTTATTAGGGATTAAAATTTAAGTTTTAATATAAGTAAAACTCAACAATTCATTTTAAACATATATTTTATGAAAACAACTTTTCAACCACGTATTTTATCAATATATATCAAAATCTGATTTTAACCCCTACCAAACGGGACTATAAAATTGGTTATATGTTTCTTTCCTGGGACTTAACCTGTATCTTCACAATTCATTCAAGTAGAAATTCAATGAATATAACATAACAATTCATGCATTTGAAGAAAAAAAATACCAAATTTCTCCAAGTTGAAGAATATCAAATATTGTTAGATATTCTTCGGCCTCCATTCTCAAGAGCTCATTTTCAAATATACGTTCTCCCGATATAATAATTTTGCATATAAATCCAAAACTCTATCCTCCTTTCGGAGCACACATTCTCAAAAAAATTTTTGAAAAAAAACAATTTTCACAAAATCCATTCTCAAAGCATCTCTACCAAGCAGGGACTTAGCCCCTGTTTGTCATCCATTATTTCAAAACATTGTTTGTTACAGTAAGATTCTCCACCACACATTTATCCAATAAAATATTCTACACATAAACCAATAAAGTAACTTTAAATTTCAAGCACACATTCTCCAAAAAATACTATTCATTACACTATTTTAACAACAAAAATGGATGACAAACAGCCTCTTAGTAAACAATCATATAAAAAAAGGGAAAATAAATCAACTTTCATTTAACAAAATGTTAAAAATACCAGTGCAAGGCATCAAGAACTGCCATCCAACATGAAAATCAATCACGTTGCACTAAGGTAATAGGAGAAATCGTGGGGCAAAAATCCTATGTGCTGCTTATACAAAACCCGTCGAGATAGCGTTTTCCTGGCTTAGAGAAGAAACTAACTTCTCAACAAATAAGAATAAAAATAGTATGATCTTTCTAACTTCTCTCTGTGAGCCAAAACTTTCTAATTTCTTCAATGTCAGGCAAAAACGATTGCTATGTTTGTTAAGATAGATTAGACATACTCGACAATATTAAATAAAAAAAAGTCAAACTACTATCTATTATTCTGTCGAGTATGACCTAATACTATATATCAAACATATGCTAATCTCTCTGTCTTCCTTCGGCTGGTGGTGGCAGATTTACCTGAATGTCAACATTTATTTACTTACCATGCGAAAGCCTGCTCTTTCGGTGTGCATTCAAGCATAGGTAGCAGTTCAGAAACCACCTTCGGCAAGGAAGTATGGTTGGGCTGAATTTTGCTTCCATTCATGACCATTTTGGTGAGTAGTGTAATTTCTTGTACACCAAAATCTCCATTTAGCAATTCGTCCCAAAATTTATCATCTTCATTGAGGTTTAATCCTGTCATGAGTTCGACAACCTGTTTGAGAGTGGCAACGTTCCTACCAGCACCACAACCCATAGCAGTTGCAGCGCCAACTGCATTTGCAATTGTTAATGTATTGACCAAAGGCAGGTTATGTATAAAACCAAATGCAACTGCAGCCACAAAACTATCTCCACACCCGACAGTGTCCATCACATTCACCTGTTCAAATCATAATTATGCTGGTAGTCATATATTGGACTTACAAAGGTACAGTTCGTGTATGGGTACACTGCACTTGTCCTCGAAACATGGGAATTTTTTTAAAAAGCTACATATTCCTGAAGATAAAGTAAATTATTCCTGCCAGAATGGAAAATAAAAACCGGAAAAACGGAAGAAAGAAAGACATTTACAAATGATAAACCAAACCACGTCAAGAATGGACAATAGTTGATACCTTGAATGCAGGGGCACAAGATATACTTGAAGCCGTGATCAGAATTGATCCCTTTGGACCCATTTTAACAATCACCCACTTTGTGCGAACCCCTTTCTGGAGCAACTCCTGTCCAGCCATAATAGGGTTTGCTATGCCAGTCAAAGATTCAGCCTGACACAGAGTATCACGAATCACATAATAGAGAAAACGAACATAGCTGCACAGTAATGGAGGGAGGAAGGGTTCCACAGTGAGCCACAAGTTATCACTTATCACCAAGGAAACTTGCAGGAAAGATGGGAAAAAAGTGCAATATAATAAGGATTATGTAACATCTTTTTGTAACTTCTAAAACAGAATATCCAGAAACTTAAAAACATATAATATGATGAGGTGCTGGACATGATATAAATGCCAGATGAAAACCACCTGTTCCTGAGAAGCTTAAACTGTTAAACAGATAGACGCAGTGCAAAATATATTAAGAAATAAACATCTTGAAAAAGCTCACCACAAACAGGCCACAAGAAGATCTAACACTAGAACTAGATAAAAATAAGCCATGTCATCTTACAGCTCAGGCACAGGTAGAAATGATATAAGATACTAGCAACATATAAATTATGATTATTAAGATAATAATGGCACACCATGCTCAAGTTGAGATTACAATACAATATACAAATCACAAGAGTCATTGATTTATACCTCCTCGGAAGTTAATAGAAGAACGTCACTCAATTTCAAGAATTTGTTCAGTGCTATTTGCTCTTCAGGCGTTCCTGAGACGAGGGACTTCCCCCTTGGCCCAGGGTCAAAAAATATTGAGGTGCCGACTTCAACAGCATACTCTAGAGAAGACACAAGTATACCAGGAGAAAGTTCATCAAAGCCATAACCGTTGCAGAATATGATCTTGGAGCGTTTGATAGCCATCTTTACTTCATTAGACAGTTTGCTCAACCAGTTAAATGCAGGCTCCTTGCTGAAATCTGCTCGACTGAAAAGAAAATTTATGCATTTCACTTGTGCATTATCATTTTAGAATAAATAAAATAATTTCAAAAGTGCACTATAAAGATAAAAAAATCTTGAACTAGATGTTATACCTGCAAAAGCCATGTCTTTGCAGAGGATCCACTAAAACCCAGCACAAAAGTGTCTTGTAAGCTGCACGTGAATGATCAACCACATCATTCTGCTCATCCATTTCAACCATGCTGATTCCCTCATCACGAAGTACATCTAGGAGGAAGTTGCCATAGATTTCATCACCAACATGCCCAAGTGTAACACAGCGAAGTCCCAATCTAGCTGCAGCTATAGCCATATTGCAGTTGCCACCCGCTTCCCAGTATTTCTATTAGAACTATTTAATCAAGACTCCAATCCCACAGTTTTTTTTTAAAAGCATTGATATCAGATGCACACACGATAAGTAGAGGCATATCGGTGTTCAATTTGTTTTCCATTCAGTTCATTTAACTTTTGTTCTCTACGTCACAAATACAACAAAAATACAGCAAATTACACAATACTTCCATCTTTACATCTACAGATCTCTTCACAAATTGAACCAAGTAAACAAACCAGATTGAAGATCCTACCATGCCCATACCTTTAGAAACCATCAGAACATTCGATTGTGAATTAAGTGTAAAAGTGCTGAAGCAACGGTCGTCATAATTATTCGTTTTCTAAGCATATGACTTAGATGTAATCATGTCTGACTTAGCTATAAGACCCATGTTAATGGTTTTTCTTTTATGCTAAACTCTAAAGGTTTCGGGGTGGGAGAAGACATTGATTGTCTAAGTTGGCATCCACTGTAGACGATTTCCTTTTCGATTCTCACTCTAAGAACTTTAAACAAAAATAAATTAATTAATAAAAATTGGCTTCTCTTTCTCTTTCTGTTTCCTTTTCCAATTCTTTTTAAGATACAAGATTTGCAGCTTCACATGCATCCAGTTTAGTTGGCCCCTACTTCATGGGTTACTAAACATTCACATGATTATGAGCTACAAAAGCCTAATCTTCTGTAATTCCACATCAGGTTTCCATAATTGATGTGACATTCACATTTTGCAGTGCCTTGCATCGTAGTGTCCTAATATGAAATCGAGACTACAAAAAATCTTTATTTTAGGAATTAAGCTGCCAAACGGGAAGATTGGAATTACCTCAATTTATCACAACTAAAGGATGGACAGCTTATGGAACCCAACAGCAGCAGATATTAAGTAGAAATAATGAGTGAATAGATTACCTTCGATATATTTATTTGATGAGAGTGAGATAGATAGACCAATACAGAGAGAGAAGGAGAAGTGGAGAACGAGAAAATTTGAGAGAAATTTCAACATCACCAAATAATCTTCGAATTATTTGACAAGACTAGTCCTATTTATACGTAAGATCTCTAATAAGAATGGAAGACACCAAAATCACAAAAATTGGAAAATTTCTTAATTCAAAAGTCCATTAATAGAAAATAAAGTAGTATCAATCTACTTTTTAAATTTTACAAGTAAAAGTGCATATTTTTTAATAGAAATTCCACAATACAAAGCATGCAATCTCCATCCGTAGGTCTTATTTTCTTAGAGAAGAAAAATTGACCAAAAATGAAAAAGAGAAAAAAGAAGAAGTGAATTTTAATATATACGATTTTGTTTCCACAAAAAATTAGCAATAAATTAATTCTAATACTCTTCGAGTACATCTTTTTAGCCTTAACCGGATAATACCATGTTATTTCCCAAGGTAAACATTATGTGTTGACTTGAGTCACCTAGAAATTAAATGGATGTCCATTTTTTTTTTAAATAAAAGAAAGATGTCAAAAAATTAATAATGATTCTTATTTGTTACCTTTAAGCCATGTCTTCTGAATGTGAGTGTATAAAATAGGTGGGCTATCAAGAGAAAGTGAAAGCAATGAAAGCAAGAAAATATAAGGAGCCATTTGGCATGAGGGATGAATATGAATGGGATCAGAATTCCCAGGCCCATTCTCAATATTATTGAGAATATCCAATTCCCATTAATCCCCAAATTTCACCCCTTTCATACCAATTACATCAGCCATTTCGTAACAAGAGCATACTTTGTAGGGCAGAAATGATCTTAAAAAAAAAAAAAGCACGACAAGATGGATTCATCTTCAACCCCTCATTTCCAAATTAGACACCAGACATCAACTCTTCTAATGCTAAAGGCCACAAATATTCATTCTATTGCCACTAAGGTAGTAAATGGATAGGATATGAACCGGATCTGCCCATATCCGACCTGATCCGATAATCCAACGCATATTTGATTGTTAAGTTCATATCCGATTTGCTATGTGATCGGATATCTGATCCGAAATATTTTACACATTCTTTTTTTATTGGAAAGAGGGGATTCTCAATCTCAATAAAAAAAATTATTATAATATATATTAATATTATATTGGAATTTGATAGGTTTGATATTCTTCATTTAAAGTCATAAAATATAATACAAGTTTCAAAATGAAAAAAATAATGCAATAATATATAAAATATATTACGTTATTATAACAAATTGGATAGAGTTGTTATTGGATCGAATTGACTTATATCCATATTTGGTCCGTGTAACTAAAGGATTATCGAATTCGAATCTTGATAGGGTTATCGGACCGATACCCTAAATTCATCTCTCATTAATTTCTTCAAATTCAGATAGGATTTCAATCCATTGACATCCCTAATAGCCACCCTCACTTATGCACATCCCAAACATTAGGTTTCTCATTCGATTCCTGGCATAGTATTTCAAAGGCCACTTTGTTCGTGATTCCAAATGCCAGAAGCAAGAGAGTCCTTAGTGAGTTTAAGAGGTGTTCATGGGGTCTGGGGGCTTGCTGTGTGAGAGAGATCTTTATTTTTTACCACCAATACTCCCATCTTAAGATTTGTGCCTTGTTGTATTTTTAATTAAATCTCATTCAAATTTTCATTTACTCAACTGTGGGTTAACAAAGTTAAAACCACTACTCTTCTCTTGTAATAGTTTGTAAGATTTTATTCTACCACAAGCATAAAATTTTATAATTCCGTCAATGATAAGCGTATTTTATTGTTGCAGTCACTGTTATTGGACCCAGGCTCAAACAGCCAGGTCAAACCAGAATTCGTAACCCATCTACAATACCAGTCCAGTTGGAAGTAATCAACTAGTTTGCCCACAAAACAGTTAAACATCTATACACATACGGGTTATGCAATGATCAGAGAGTTAATTCAGGATAAGTAAACTGGTCCATAAGATCTTAATTAAAAAAAAAATAACCCCAAAGTGTTGTGTGTCTTGACCAGATGACCTCTGGAATACTTGTTCAACATGTTTCCACAGGTCCATTCTTATATATTTCTTATGATAACCACTACTAGAATACATTGAGATCCGTACTTGGGTATTCCGCAAGAAAATTATGACAACATAGAAATCAATTATTTGTTATACTTTCTTGTAATTGAGTATTATAATCAAGTATAAACATTGGAAGTTTTTTATTTATATTTGAAAAAAATAAATGGATTTATTTGCACCATTTAGTTCAAATAATATCTTAAACATGTATCAAGTTAATTAACAAGTTAATCATTAATGTACTAGAAGAGCGAAAAAATGCACATTATGTAGATGATTTTGGTAAATTATTATACCTCTTCGAAGAAAAACAGTGATACATATTCGTTGGAACCCATATTGTAACTAGCATTTGCCGCTGCAGAATAAACCAATTTAAATTCATCGTGATAAGAGACTTTTGATATACATCTCTAGTTTGGTGCAGCTAAAAATCAGATTTTAGTAGATTTTAATAAAAGTTGATAAAATATGTGGTTGACAAGTTGTGTGTCTCATTAAATGTGTGGTTAAAATTAATTGTGAACTTTGAATTAGATTTTGATCAAAATTTTAATCCACACCAAATGGGGTCACAATATATGCATGGGGAGACGAATGCATTAAAGAAATAGATGAAGAAGAGAATATAACGATTTTCAAAAAATTGCAAATTACCAAATTCTATTATTCCGAGATTGCCAAAATAGGAATCAAGAGTTTCATTTTTCTCAAAAATGAAATGATGAAAATCCCATCCACCTAAGTTGACGTTCCAATTATTTATCCTCAATCAGCACAACCTCCACTCATTGCCATATATTCTCCATTCTAGCCCTTGTTTGAGTTCCATTGTTTTGCCAAAATGCATCTTAAAATATTGCTTTGTTGGAGAATGTGTCAAAAAGTAAGAAAATGTTTTCGATTTACGTATAAAATTATTTTATAGGAGAATGTGTAGTTGAAAATGAGTTTTAAAAAAATGAATTTTTGAAACAATGGGAGCCAAATATAGGCCTAAACTTATGCATTTTAATATGACTGGCACGTCTATCTTAACGTCCTTGTTTCTGCTACATTAATCTTATCGATATCTTGACCTTAATAGTTCAACACTCGTGAACAAATAACCATACAACATACATGCTCTAATTAATTTTTGTAGAACTTGCCTTTAAACCTAATAGAATCTTAATATTACATAGAATTTGTGCAACGCTACTTCATTTCATCCTAGTGGTATAATCCTATACATGACATTCTCTTCAATCCCTCATGTAATAATCGAACTTAGTAACTTCTTAACAATTACATTTTGGAACACGATCCTCTATAATAATTCCAATATTGTCCTTACTCCTACTTCTACTAAATGAGCATTACATGTATACGGTATCAGGTTCACTTAACAAGAAATCTTTAGGGCCTGCTTGGGAGTTTTGGGGTACCGGTTATGGGATTTTTTGAAGTACTAATTTTGGACGTTTATAAGAGGTCACATTTTGGGTGGTTTTTAATCCCATTTTTAAAACAGTCAAATCCATGTTTTGAAGTTCATTATCCAGTGATTCTAAAAGTTTTTTAAAAGAATAAAATTAAATATATGCCCTTAATGAAATTTTCAATTTATAATTTCTTATATTATTATTTTTTACTAAGTAATTTTTTACTTATAAGTCATATTTTTTCACATTTAATTCAAGTGAAATATTTACTTATAATTGAATTTTTAAGTTACAAGTAATTTTGTACAAGTAAATTTTACAATTATAAGCTAATTTTGTACTTTTAATTTTTAAATAATTTTTACACATAAGTGAATTCTTCAGTTATAAGTAATTTTTTTTTTTAACTTTATAAGCAATTTTTTGCACAAAAGTAAATTTTTATCTTATAAATTTTACTTACAAGTAAATTTTTTAGTTATAAATTAATTTTGTAGTTGCATTTTTATTTACAAGTTAGTTTTGTAGAAAATATGTGGGTTGAAAACAATTATTTTATTCAAGAGCGAAATTGGAAGAGAATTTGAAAAACACACAAAACTCACAAATTTGATGGATACACCAAAAACCAGTGCCTCAAAAACCCAAGAATCACGGGTATTTCCAACCTCTCATAAACATTGGCACCCAAATCGGTTAAAATTGGTGAAAAAAACTCCCCAAGCAGGCCCTTAGATTCCACATTACTCATCCAAAGTTTTAACTTAATATTAACATTCTTTCTCATCTACTAAAAGTATATCATGAGCAAAGCACCAGGAGACCTCATCTTGGATATGCCCTATAAGCCATGACTAGTGTGTAAAGGTAGGACTTAAAAAGTAAAAAAGTACAACCTCAAAGCAAGCCTATAATGATAGGGAAATCTCTACGACTACCGCCACTACATCTCACGTTAAGAAATAATATAGATACACTACTTAAAAGATAATAAGAAAACATAAAAGAAGAATTACAAAGCAATTATAGTGTGGACATATAAACAACTGAGATAAAAACTTTCAATTAAATATCGAAATTTATATTGAGGAGATCCGGTAAAACCTTATCTGGTGGCGAGTTGGATAATTTTTCCATATAAGCTTGGCGTTGGTCAAGCGGCTTGGGGGGCAATTTAGGAACATTAAGTACAATATCCACGCAGAGGTTTCCGAGAGTTGCGACATCGATTTCCTTAACTCCGATGGCTTTCAATTTCTCGTCTTCCACAGAGCCATTGCAAAAGCTGAGGGGATTAAGGCGCTGTTTGGGTACCGGAATTTCAATCCCGGTGCAGTTCAAAACCGAATAATTACTGTTTCTTCTCAATCGAGGGTTTAGGAGGGTGTGTGGATAAGGAGATAATAAACCATTATTGGTTCTTGGTGTAATTGAAATAAGAGAGGATTTAAGGGAAATTGCAGCCTGATTCTGCATCCAGAATTCAATTGGGAAAAAAACAGTAAAATGAATTGCTGTTAATTACACTAATGTTGTAAGTACTGATTGGGAAAAACAAAATGAAGAAATCAGGGGAGAAATGGACGAAGGGAAACGAAGAATAAAGCTGCAGCAGCTCTCAATTCGATTATGATAAGCTTTTTTTTCTCAGTTCTTTTTGACTTTCTTCAGTCGTAATACTAAATTTGTAAATAACGAATCGTCAATTGGAGAGAGGGGTGAGAGTTGAATGCAAATTCCTGTTTTGGCCCCATACTCGTGACCGTGGGAACATGACATAAAAGAAGTGATCCAATTGAAAACTTTCCTTTTTGTCTTATTTTCAATCCATGTAAAAATAAATTTTTCAATTTATCGGGGTTGGATCTCACAAGTACCTCAGATCCAATGATCAAAATGGGCTCAACAGTAAAACCCCAAATCATAGCAACATGTCAGACTAAAAAAACTCGAAAACTGCTACACTTACAGTCATTAGAGGGCTGTAATTTTTACAGACCTCTAATGATTGTACAAGTTGTATTTTTAAAAAAACTTATCCATTGAGTATCATCACAAGTA
Organism: Fraxinus americana; assembly: GCA_035079005.1. Lineage (NCBI taxonomy): Eukaryota > Viridiplantae > Streptophyta > Magnoliopsida > Lamiales > Oleaceae > Fraxinus > Fraxinus americana. Next base: position 22,069,691 of record CM068725.1, on the reverse strand, counting down.
CGTTATCATTAGTAAGCATCATCATTACACAATTGAAAAAATGTTCTTTAACGATTTTAACACCTCTCCAACAATCAATAAAAAGAAGACAGCTGCACTTTCCACCAATGATTGTCTAGGCAACAAATAATCACACTTTCCACAAACTAGGTTACTGACGAAATGATGACTTGATTGATCGAACTCAATAACCAATCCAATCTCTTCGAAAATGATCTCCTATAAGGAGGAGAGCTAATGCACTTTCCACCAATGATTATCTAGGCAACAAATAATCACAACCTAAGCTAATGGAGAAATGATGACTTGATCGAACTCAATAACCAATCAAATCTCTTTGAAAATGATCTCCTACAAGGAGGAGAGAGCACTCCGCGTAAGATTCCCCTACAAGTAGCCAAGCTAAGTCATTCTATCTAAACACTACCAATCAAATCTCTTTGAAAATGATCTCCTACAAGGAGGAGAGCTAATGCACTCCATGTTAGATTCCCCTACAAATGGCCAAGCTAAGTTCCATCCAAAACACTTCAAAATGAGATTAATTATTTTCTTTGCAATATTCCAACAATTATGTACAACTACTTTACTGAATTTCACTTGAGTCGATCTATAATTGTCACATCCTTTTTATTCATCAACAGAAATTTATCATTTTTTAAAAACAATTAGGATGTAACATCCACGTCAATGTCCTCGTAAAAAATGTGATGGAATTGAACAAAGTTACTTAAATTGAGACAATATTATAGTGACCTAATTAAAACAAATTAAAGTATAATTTACTCAATTAAAAATTGCCTAAAAGTACAGTGGCCGCAAATGAAAACCCAAAACGGGAAGAATTTGTAACAGAATTGACATTGTGCAGCATGTCATTTCATTATCAATAAAGTTATTTGTACAAAGTTGAATTACAATAATTGGGTTATAAAATGTGTGTGCAAAATGCAGACCGTTGATTTCAAATGATTGAAAAATCTGTTTTTAAAATGATTAGTGTAGATGTTATTTTGTCAACCAACTTTGTAACCCAACTGTGTACATGTAGCATAACTCTTTCATTATATTGCATAGTGCATAATAGGTTACATTTGAAACACTATTGGGGTTTCACTTTTGCGTTCCTACACGACTGAACTACTCTACAAAAACACACAGTTCCACAGTGTAATTTCTCAACTCGACGACAGCCCCACATATAATTCAGTTCTCAGGCGAACACAGCCGTGCATCGATAAAAATGTTTATTAGGTATGATCGGATCATATAACATAAAAAGGAAATAAAGAAGCTAAAATTTGTTTATTATACCATCTAGTCCACTACTGTGCCAAATATGCACTAAGTTTGTCACCGTAAAGGTTACCCGACAAACCTTTGCCAAGTCCATACGCTAGTGTAAACATACCAAAGCTGGTTGCCTCACGATGCAGCGAATTAGACTTGGCTGTAGCCTGCAAATGCCAATAAAATTCAGCAGTTAGATCGCACAATATTTCTAATGCCATATTCCATAGTTAGGTTTCATGTTTTTATACAGCTCGAATGCAAATAGTGCATATCATCACAACTTTACCGAAATCAAAGCAACATGAAGAGTTTGCTGCATCTCTATAGGGTTATCTCTGGTCGAAAGTATTGCTTCTTAGCTAAATCTTCAAGAGTGCTGAAAACATTTTTGGCCAATTTAGCATAGGCTTGGGATACAAAAGAATCGGGGTTGGATATTACAATAGGGACACCTTCATCAGAACCGCTTCTGATCCCCACCTCCAAAGGCATCTGTGATAATAAATTCCACAGATCAGAATTGAGAGCATGTTTGGTAAAGCTTAACTTATAATTTAAGCTGGTCAAACACACTTTTTTATCCACACAACTTATAAGCACTACCAAACAAGCACCTTCAAAAAAATCTAAATCTGCTATCTTACCTCACCAAGAAACTTCATACCCATTTCGTCAGCCGTCTTTTGAGCTCCACCCTTGCCAAAAATATAGTAAGGCTCACTGCAGTTTGGACATTTAAAGTAGCTCATGTTCTCCATGATTCCTAAAATCTGTAAGAATTATAACATCTATAAAAATTATATAAACACGAGGAAAAAGTTCGCGAGTATGACAAATTGGCATCAATGCTTTATGACAAATAGAATATTGATTTCAACTTCAAATATTAAAATTCAAAATTATCAATTGACTATTATAATAGATAAAGATTGAACTAGACATTGACAGTAAACCAAGCAAGCCACAGAATACTGCAACTTCCATCTATTAAAATTAATGTTTTCACATCTGTTATATTACAACATTGATTGTAATATAAATCAACACAATGTAGTTTGTCGAGCAGAAGAAACATGTGACTTGAGCATGAGCTAAGAACATGGAATGCACACCACACAAGTATAAAAATAAAATAAAATAACTGGGCGAAGGAGGGAGAAATAGTACCAACGAGCTGAGAACAAAACAATAGAACTGGAAAAAGAAATATATACACACCCACATACAGAACAATGGTTGAGATACATAATCTATTCTTTTCTTTCCAGTTTTTTTAGAATGCCAACTGTAAAAAGTAGAGATGTGTTCTCTAATCAGATTTTACCCCTCTGAAGTTGGATTTCACCTCTCGCATGATCCAAACCACGTCAGTTGACTACAATTACAGAGCACTCTTTTTTTTTTTTTTGCCACAATTTATTAGGATAAGGATAAAAGGATTCCAAGTCTCTCCATCATCGAAAAATAAATGGACTGTCTCTTCTGGTCTCAATTCAATGATAATGATGTACAAAATGTGGATGCTCCAGCACAAAGTATCAAGATATAGCTCAAGAACTGATCATACCGGCACATTGACTTTGGTGAACATTTTAACACCTCTTCTAGCATCCATTAATGCAACATCTTGAGGAGTGGAAACAATTAGTGCTCCTGTTGCCAGCCCAAAAGTAGTCTTATTTATGGGTTATAAAGCAACAACTACATAAAACTATAAAAATCACTTTATTTGCTGTCTATGGAAGTGAAATAATAATATTTGAAAGGCCAAAATCCAAGGCAGCAGAGATGAGGATGTCAATAACTGCTGTGACTTAAAAACAGTTACTAGTACACTATATTTAATCATTCGATGAGGATGTAAATAACTGCTGAGACTTAAAACAGTTACTAACCTACTAGTAAACTACATTTTTTTACTGCCTTCCAAGCTGCATTTGTATCCAATCAACAAAGTGATAGTGGAAGAAAACAAATCCTTAAACTCCTATTTACCAAATAAGGACTGTTAAACAATTCACAAGTTCATTTTCTCTTCAAAAAGTACATTGAAAACTAGGTGAAATCATTGATTGAAAATACCCTAACACAGAAGGATGGATTTCCATTCATATCATACAGTTTGTGACCAGGTGAACATGCATACGCTAATTTGAATGTCTAGGCCATAGAATGCCTGTATCATTCCCTCTAACCTCTGAACTACTTCCAGAAGTTCTTAATACCTGATAACTGCAACCTCTGGGAAATAGATATCTGAGCATCACCGGTGCCTGGGGGCATATCAACCACAAGAATATCTAGGATTCCCCAATCAACTCCCCTAGTCATCTGTTCAAGTGCTTTCATAACCTGAATGGAGAAGAGAATATCAAATCCAGTGGACATAATATTTTGAATGCACAATATTGTCCCTTCATATGAGCATCCTAGACCAACCAAAATCAAACATTAGAGTTTGAGATATCACTTATACGCAAACAGTTAAAACTTCATTGACATAAAAAATAAATCAAAGTAAAGCGATGTACCATGCAGCCGAAGGAAAATGAAGAAATGCCTAATTCTCAAGAATGAAATTTGCTGGGATATATAAATCCTTTTTCAATTCGATCCAAAGGTACTTCTTGATAGGCAAACAACTGACAAAGCATAAGAAATTAATAAACAATACTAGGCTTACCATTGGACCTCTCCACACAAGTGCCTCACTTTCTGCCACAAGAGATCCCATTGACATACACTTGACTCCATAATTTTCAATTGGGATCATTTTCTTATCTGCTAAGAAGTTCCACGAGAAATGCTCAGATCAATTTAAAAATAGTGGTATAACCATTGAAAATGCATGATAGATAAGAAATGGTTTCCGACTCATTAACTCAAAGCCGATATAGACTAAGCTTAGCCAGTTAAGCACAAACTAATTTAGAAGAGACTACTTAAACTTGGAAATAATTGTATATATGAGGCTCTGATCAATGGGCAAGATCTAGCCAAAACTAGATACCTAAAGCAAGTCACTGAGAACTACCTGATTGTTAGGCAAAGGCAGACAAGGTAACACCATAGAACAAGAAATATCGTGAAGGGACACCATAGAGATACAGATCGTAGAGGAAAGCTATGGAACGGCTTCTTGATATTTTATCACCCTAGAATCTTATAAATTGGTGAAATCACAGAATTTACGAGGCACGCGTACTGCACATTGAGATAAGCACTTGCAGAATAATTTAGCATGCATGAAGAAAAAGATTAAACTGAATCTCACTTTTTTCAGTGAAAAGGTAAAATAAGCAGATAACTGAAATGGGAATATTGATAGAAATTATGTTTCGAATGAAAAGTTCACAATATTTAAAACCATGGTCCAATGGATTAGCTAAACCAATGGACTTCGTTTGCTGCATATTGAGTTACAAGAAAATACTCACTCCTACATACTTGTGGATATTATTTGAGATGTAATTGTACAACAAGTTTCTCGAGTTTTAGTTCCATTGTCACCTCTTTGAACACATATAGCTTTATAAGACTGATACACAAAGTCAAAGAGTCTAAAATTGAAAACCGGGGATTTCAAGACAATTAAGCAACCACCTGCACTCACTTCGGGCTTTCCATGGAGTTTCATCATTATAGGAATTGACGGTCCATATACATCCGCATCCAGCAGCCCAATTTTAAGCTGACACTTCTTAGCAAGTGAAACCGCCAAATTCACTACAGATTAACATATTTAAGAAATCCAATTGTAAATGTCAAACTAACACATATGCCACAAACCCAACTTCTAATATAAACTGAAGCCAACAAGAATCACTTGCTATTCTTTTTTCACCTATATGTATTAATCATCAAAAGCTCCCCCCACCCCCTCCCCCCCCACACCCCAGACTGAAACCCCTAAAAAATACAAATACATCTTACGTATTGTGAATTAAGATATAATAAGCAAAGAATCAATAGTTACAAAATACCAGCGGTAGTGGATTTTCCAACGCCACCTTTGCCAGAAGCAACTGCTATGATATCGTTAACCCCTTCGATTTTCAGGTTTTGCACATGGGGTTCCTTTCCGCTCTGCGCAGCAAAACCCCTGGTGGCTCCAGGCTTCAAAAATTAACACGACTCAATCTTTTTCTTTGTTGTAAAGAATTTAGATATGTAAATCTGATGAAACTCGAAAATGAAAAACTTACAGTGAAGTGTCTCAGAAAACGGTTCATGAATGAATTCAGTTCAAAAATTGACGGAGTAGAAAAATTTTGCCACACGAGTACAAACTTCTTGGGGCTCTCTGCGCCTTGGATGCTCTCCGAAAGTTAATGTGGGTGGAATCTAACCGACCCAATAGTATGAATATTTGATGAGAGGGCTAATTATGTTGGTGACATTTGTGGTATCACTCTGCTTAACTCCTGTTACAAATTAAATCAAACTTAATAATTAATTTTAATCATACATGTCATGGATCCATAATTTTTCAACCACACATTCCATTAACTTTTATCAAAATTTACTAAAAATCTAATTTTAATCTACAACAAACAACAGCTTAATAATTAAACTTAAACAGTATCTCAATTACTACTTCGTCAAGCATTACTACTTTATAACTAAATTTAAAAATGTATTTTGGTGGTCACTGAACTATGCATCATGTTACCTATTCATCACTCAAATAAAAAAATTCGTTAAATTTAACAAATGGCGTTAACTTAAATGATGAATGGATAATAGGTGCATAGTTCAATGACAATTGAAATATATTTTTAAATTCAGTTATGGAGTCGTAACATTTGGAAAAGTTTATGACCATCTAGTTACATTTTTAAGTTAAGTTATTGAGTAGTAACAATTTCTTTTTCACTCAAATCGACCTCAGTAAAAGAAGAAACTAAAAAATGAAGGGAAAAAAGATGAAAAATCAAATCGACCTCAATCACCTTTGTACTATTCGAACGTTTTTGTACTTTTATTTTAAGTTTTCTCTGTCATTTTTTTTTTGTGTGTTCCTACTGTCTCTCTTTCAATCTGTTTCTACGAAATTCAAGATACGGTGAGCTGATATGAATTAATCCAAAAATCAAACGTAATTTTCACCGTAGACAAAAAGAAACAAGAGAATCACAACAATAAAAAGACGAAAACAGCAACAAAAAAATAACAATAAACTGAACAATCCAGTAATTCAAATGAATGAAACTGTAGTTGCCAATGAAGGAGATATTCTAATCGGGGATTTAATGACTTCGCAAATCATTGAGAGCCAATTTAGCAATGTATATCTTTCATTTAGACAACAAAACTTTCAGATGAAGACTAATAGTAATGTCATCAATTTATTTCAGAATGAACGTCAACAAAAGTTCTATTTTTCTTCGATTTACAGGTGCCTAGTTTTCTGTTTCTTCTTTTTCCCTTCATTTTATTTGAATTTTTTCATATAGGTAGCAGTGGCATTGTGCCAAGCTCATGTGCCGAGCCAAGCTTTGGCCCGTAGCTCCCAATTTTTTTCCAGATAAAACTCTCATCCTTTATTTGAGTTTGGAACTGATTACTTAAATATCGGGAGGCGGGGTTAAAAATTGTACACGAATAACTTGTTGCGTGTATAATTTCTAACAAAATTAAAATAGTATTATAAAATAACATATTTTATTAATATGATTAAATTAAATATCATTTATCTGACGGTATACAATTTTGACATATTTATCTTGCAGTCGAAAATGATCGTCTTACAAATTTTTCACGCACATTAATGCTTCCAAAATATCTTCTTTGAGTAGATACCTAATCTCTCACAAAACACTCATACTTGTACTAAAAATAGACTTCGAAGCTAAAAATGCTAAACAGAGGTGTTAGTAGGACTTTTCCAATTGTATAAACTATTGGCCATCGTTGTTCATACTTTCGCCATAAATCAATTATTTCTTCTGAACTTTTTTTTAAATTGATGCATTACTAGACATATGATGATTAAAGTAATCAAGTAATTCAACAGGTATTGTATTTGGACTTCGTCTGATGTCTAATTACATGCGGTAGGTATACTATTACTAGAAGAACCTATTGCATTATATATATAAATATTAATGCTTTCAAATAAATTTAATATTTCAGTTTCGCCTTCTTCAATATTAGCGAGAAGATAGATATAGAGGGTGTCCGACTAATATTTACGTCCATTCGTTGTGCATATAATTCATACATTTCAAATAAAATTTGTTTTAAATTTCTATAAGTGATAAGTATGTTAAAAGTTAAAACTTTTGAAATATGATCAATTATAAATTGCAGTTACATTTGAGAGGCACCAACAAGCCCATGTTTGATCGTACGTGCTTTGTAGTGATGGTTGAGGTGGGTAGTACCAATGCCCTTTAGCCATGCTAATGTATTTGACAGTGTTTAAATATTGCTTTAGACTCTACGACTCCGTCGATCGTACGACATTTTGGAATCAATTTAAAGTGATCCCTACATTTTGCTTATTTTTCTCCTTTCGCTTCTATCTTGCATCAGGAATATCTAATTCCTCTTATTCCGTTTTGGGGGCATCAATGTCATTCAAATCAATTGGATAACTACTTCAGTGAGCATCCAAATCTGGAATATTTTCGAGATTGGGTATGTTGTTGAGATCTATAAATTCATTGTGAAATTGACTTTGTGGCATCACATGTAATTCGCCACCGATATCAAACAAACCCTCAACAAATGGTTGTGGATCCATTCATGATGAGTTGATAATATATGAACTTAAATGAAGATGAAATGACGAATGAATATTTAGGAATTTGATAATTGCAATTTGCAGAAATGTAAATTGTAATGGCAATGTGTATAAAATATAGGTATAGATAATAAAATATGTATTGTGTAATGTGTATTATAGATTTATAGTAAAGTAAGTAAATATGAGTATGTGAAGAGAGTAAGATGTAAGAATATAATGAATATTGAAATTGAAGGCAGTAGAATGTAGATAGTAAAATGTTAAAGAGAGTAAGAATTATTGTTGTGTGGTGATAGGGTATTTATAGAGGTAAAAAAAAAAATAATTAAAAAGGGCCTACCTGCCACAAATAATAGTTTAGTGACCAAAACGGTCACTTGATTTTCAAAAGCGATCGTTTTGGTCACTATAGCATGCAGGCCACAAGCTCAGGCTCGTGGTTCACCGAGCTTGCTCATGGGCAAGCTTGTCGAGTGCCCACGCTCGGCTTGTGCTTCTGCTCAACCCGTTTAACATCCCTACACATAGGTTGATTTGAAGGACTTAATAATTGAATTTAAAAATATATCTTAATGGTCATTGAACTATGTCGATGTTACTACTGAATAACTGAACTTAAAAATATATATCAATGGTCACTAAACCATGTCATGCTATTATTTAATAAGTGAACTTAAAAATGTATCGCAATGGTCATTAAACTATGCACCATATCACCCATCCATCACTCAAGTTGACGCTGTTTGTTGAACCTAATGGATCTTCCCACTTGAGTAATGAACTGGTAATAGAGTACATAGTTTAGTGACTATTGTGATACATTTTTAAGTTCAATTATAAAATAGTAACATTTGGCGAAATTCAGTGACTATTGAAATATATTTTTAAATTCAACTATTAAGTAATGACACTTGGCAAAGTTCAGTAATCATTCAAGTAATTAACCCTTTGATGAGAAAGTAGATTAGGTTTGATCGATTCTAAACCCTGAACCCGCCATAAATGTTGTTACGGTCAAGAGTATCTCTAAGAGACTTTATATTTTTAAAGAGTATATTCTACAAGTCACAGTGTATTTATAAATCTAGAGTGTAATTTTTTTTTAAATACTTCAACATACTCTTTATATTTCACAATTAATTTTACTGCTCCCAAAAAATATTTATTATTTTTCCATATTTTTTATTTTCACTAACTTTCCTCCAAATTATTATATTATTTTTATCTATTGAAAATTGAAATATTTTGAATTATTAATTATAGAGAGTGAGTTTGGCTCTCCAAATTTGGATAAGTAAATTCACTCTCTAAATTAAAATATTTTTTTAAAGAATCTTTTAGAGCATAATTTTAATAGTTGTTCCTTTAAAATATAGAGCATGAGTATCTTTGAGATGCTTTAAGGCTTGGATTGGAATTAAGCCTCATTTGAGCCCAAATTTATTTGAAAAATACTTATTTTACATCACTATTTACATAAAAAATATTTATATAAATTGATGAGATGTTAAAAAGAAAGTGAGGAAGTTTTTCCTTTTATTTAGATCGTGAGATTTTGACCTAATTAAATATCCCTGCATCATCTGTTGGTAGGGATGGGCAAAAATATCGATCAAACGCCAAACCAAACCAAATAGTGTCGGTTCGAACCAAACAATTTGTTTGGTTCAGTTAATTTTAATCATTAAAAAGTCGGGTTGGGTTGGTTGCTGTTTAAGCAACCAATCCGTTAATTAACCGATCAAACCTACTAATACATTTTTTTTTTCATTTCAAAATTCATATTTTTAAAGTTAAAAATATAAAATAATAAAAAAACATAAATATAATTCTTTCTCAAAAGATTTGTTTATCCTCTACACATTTCTACTAAAACTAAAAATTTCAAAAGAAATTAAAGCAATGAGAAGAACTATTTATTGTAAACTCCAAATTTGTATTGTAACATTGCTTTTCATTTTGATATAATTGTTTATTGGTAGTTATTAGTTATATGGGATTATTTTAGAAAAATCAACCATTTATCATTTACATTATTATAAATGCGTACTACGCAAGCAAAAAAAAAATTATTTATAGGCAAACAATTTTTTATAGGTGGTCAAAGTATTTTAACCCAGACAAATGTGGAAACTGATTAACCAAACCAAGCTGACCTAAACCGATTTGGTTTTGTTTGGTTTGGTTCGATTCGGTTCGGTTTCAACAACTAGATTGTGTCGGTTTGGAATGAAATTTATCCAAACCGACTAAATGTGTTTCTGTTTCGAGTTGAGCTCAAAATCAACACAACCCGAACAATTCACATGCCTATCTGTTGGTAAATAAATTTGTTAATTATTATATATATATATATATATATATATATATATATATATATATATATATATATATATATATATATATATATATATATATATATATATATATATATATAGCACAAGCGATTTTATTTTGTGAGAATAAATTTTGTAATTTAAAGTAATTTTTTTGAGGATATCTATGAATATTTTTTGGATCTATGTGTAATTTTTTTTTAGTGTTAAAAAAAATTGTGATTGAAAATAAGTTTGAAAAAAATTTTAAAAATAATGAAGTTCAAATGTTAAGGCATGTTTGGTTTGTGTTTTCGTAGTAGTTATAATTTCATTTTTAGGACCTATCTTAAAATTGCTAAAACGTGTTTGGTTCGTCATCTTGAAAAACTATTTCTCAAAACAAAAAAATTAGAAAACACATTTGGTTTAAAATTTTGAAATATTGTATTATGATATTTTCTTCCATGAAATTTCATTATCCGGTAAAAATAGAACAATTTTTTGTTAACATAATATCAAATAGTATATACATTCTAAAGTTGGTAAATCTTATAATATATTTTTCTCATTACAAAGATAAAATAAAAATAAATAATAAATTGAGTTCAAAATATAGAAAATAAAAAAAAATTATGACGTGGACTTAGAATAATTTTATCTTTATTCATCTAAAAAAAACATATTTTTTTGAATTTTAATTTAAATAATCATTAAGAGCTTGAAAATTTTTCATTTTTCATTTTTTTTTTAATTTCTCTTTTCAAGATTTTCGATTTTTAATATTACCTTATTAATATTTTCTCGTACCAAGCTTATGGTTTTTTGTCTTCTCTTACCATCTGTAGGATCTTTTAGCAAAAAACTTCAACACTGAGAGATAAAGATCTCAGTGATTTGCTTCTTGATCTGTAAAGAGGAGTCACCTCTATTTCTATCTAATGCAAATAATATGCGACTTCCTATAATAACTAATTTGCATATTTCTCGATTTTCTAGATAGATATTAATTGATTCTTTAAACTTTCTGAAGAACAATAAAACAATTTATAATCGTCTAATGACATAAAATGTAATGCATAAAATTTTTCTGAAATTAAAGAAAACAATATATTTGTAATGGCCTCGGAGTACTTTACCATTCAACAAATTAATTTTTTCAAATACTTTTATTGTTATTTTTTTTAACTTTCTTTCAACTTTTTTCTTGACCTTCTAAAAAGGCTTAAGACTATAACCAAAAAATATTTTCATCATGTTTAAAGGGTTTTGAATAAACTTATTTAATAAGTAGAATAGCCAGCTCAACTCAAAGGATTACTTTATCTTTTTAGTCATGGAATCCAGAATAATGAGGTTAAGAGCGATATGATTATTTGAAAAATATAATCTAATGCTTTTGAATAAAATAATTACTTACTTGGTATTTCCTCCTTTAGGCATTGCCTGAAAAGTAAATAAAGTAAACGAAAATTCTTAAAAAGAAAAAGTAGGAAAAGAATTAATTTTTTTTTGAAATCTTCAAACTTACAAGAAAGGATTACAAAGACGTCTTTGAATATTTTAGTGCAAGTGCTATAGTGTGCTATGCTGCTATTTTTTCTTGGTAGTCTCTCATTGAGTGAGTGATGTCTCTATTTATAGACATTAGTACATCACCTTTTTTTTTCTAAAAAAAAATTGCTGTTATCACTTTACAGGTGTATGGTAGGTAATGAGGGCAAGTAAATTTTTCTTTACACCTGTGAGATTCCTTCTGAGAATTTTGTCCTCTGGATTCGTCTTTTTTACTTCTTTGGCATGATAGCTGTCCTTATTTTGGCTTTTGTTTGTCCTTCATCTATTTTTATTTTTCTTCACGTTTTTTCTCTTTGCATGTCTTTTGTCTTTTCTGTTTATTTGTCCATGATTTCTATGTAGGTTTCTTCTAGATCATCATCCATTTCGTTAGTTTGGCCGTCTGAAATGTATTCTTCCTCTTCTGTGTCTGATTATCTTTCTGCTGATTCATCATCCATTTTTGGGAAAGACATCAGATATAGTTGCCTTTGTTCAAAATTAGGAACTGCAATTTTTTTCGTTTTAACCCTGAAAGCAAGATGCTCTTGACAGAAAATAACTTCATTGTTCCATTGAGCTACAAGTCTGCAATTATTACTTTGAGCGTGTGCTTTTTGGCTTTCGTTGATCATTATACCGGAGAGTTTTGTTCTTTACGCCTTAGGTGGGCCCCTGATCTGCCTATACCAAGGTCGAAGTCTTACGATCTGGGCGGATTCCATTAATGCTACGATTTCTGAAATTCGTCTTCCATAATCAATATGTCTAACTTTTGTCTGTATATTGGTGTCTTTGGAAGGTCGGAATTTTTTGACTCCTTCGTATATTAATATATGATGATAAGCTGGAATTATTATGTCATTATTTACAAGAGGTGGTCTGGAAATAAATTGAATCATCAAAGGGAAATCTTTTAACTGACTAAAAATATGTTTAAGTTTGGGTGGAAAAAATCTATAGGACCTGTTTAGAACGTATACGGTGTCTATCATGCTGAATTTTAAAGCTGGATCAAAAATGTCTTTTTCTTCAAAACATTGTATAGTCAAAAGAGATTGTATGATAATTATGTCTGGAAAAAGCTGAATTATTGACTTCTTCATAGTTGGGGCCAAATTTAAGAAAGTATCATTTTCATTGTGGTAATAGCTTAGAATTTGAGAGAAATTGATAAGTTCTTGTATGACTGACTCTTTTATTACACTTCGAACAATACTGGCAAAATCGTCAATTTTCTGCTCTAACTCATATAAAGTTTTTTCTTGTCCTGCAGCTGTAGAATTTGTTAATTCAATAAGTCTTTCTATTTTATTAGAATAATTTCTACTTGTAGATGGAATATCTTTAAAAATGGGTCTTTCAACAATATATTTAGAACTTAATTTTTCTAAACTGTCATGTAGCTGAAGAATCTCATATTGATATTTAGTGATAGTTTATTGGGATGAGGAGATTTTTCTAATGACTACTTTTTAAGATTTAGATTTCTAATAACTTTGGTTATAGTTTCACAACTATCACAAAGTTGTATTGAGGAAGAGAATGACGCTTGAGAACTAAAGGGTTGCATAGTCTGTTTAACTCTTTCAGATATATAAAAGTTAAATCCTATAATTTCTCTACAAAAATTTAAAACTTCTTTTAATGTGTAAAATCCTTTGAAAAAAGGGTTTGGAAATCTTTCTACTTGTTGCAATACTTCTGGCCAATAATTATATATACATGGCTTTCTACCTTTGACTATTGCAAAGAAACTAAAATTTCTGCTTTCTACTTAATTATGGATTTATCTAAAATGATTAACCAATGCATTAGTGCTGTTTAGTTTTTGCTTAGAGTCATGTGCAATCCAGAGATTATCTAGTAGATAACGTTCCCTTTCTGGTAGTATTTTTAAATTATTTCCTCTAAATTGGAGATTAGATCCTTGTGGGGCCACTCTTATAGTGACATTCCCAAAGTTTATCATCCCCTGATCCATCTGCATCATGAAAATAATGGGTTAAAAAAATTAATAACTTGTCTACTTAAATTATCAGCCAAAATATTATTTTTTCCGTCTATATGCTCTATATTAATTTTATAGCTGTTTAATATTTCATATAGTTTTAACCATAGTTTATGTCTTATTTTATCAAAAAAATAATAATAATAAATTTTACTATGGCTTCACAATTTGTTCTAATTGTAAATTCGGCATTTAAAAATAATTTAAAATTTTCTATGCTATGTATTTTGGTCATTATTTCATAATCTAAACTATCCAAGTATTTTCTTTTTATCTTATACTTTCCATTAGCATATCTACAAATCTTTTCTTCCTTTTTATCGATGTATTTATTTGGTTTGGAATATAAAATTCCTCCCCACCCTAGTTCACATCCATGTGTTTCTATTATTTTATATTTACTATCTAATGGTAATTCTAATGGTGGTAAATTTTTAACTTCTTCTTTTATTTTTCTAACTAATTCTATATCTGACTGATTGAAATATTTTTGTCCCTTACTAGATATTTTACTATACAATGATCCTACTTTCTTTCCTAAATCTTTAATAAAATGTCTAGCATAATTTAAAATTCTAAAAAGGTTTGTAATTTTTTAGTTTCTTCTATTTTGTCTGGAAATTGTAAAATTGTTTGTACTATATATGGTTGTAATGAATTTTTCCTTCTCCTAAACTAATTCCTAAAAACTCAATTTTTTGTTTATTTCCATTTTCTTTTTACTTATAATTAGACCATTTTCGATAAATTTATTTAAAACTATTTCTAAATGTTGCATATTTTCTTTCTGGTTTTTACTATACACAAATAAATGGAAAAGAATTGAAAATACTATCCATTTTTTCTTTGAAAAATAGAAGGTGCATTTTTTAATCCAAAAGTCATAACTAACCATTCAAAATGTCCTAATGGTGTTGTAAATGTTGTCCATGGAATATAATCCTTTACCATTTTTATTTGCTAGAATCCAATTTACAATATCGAATTTGAAAATATTTTACTATTTTGTGTTTTATTTATTAACATATCTTCGTCTGGTATCTTATATCCGTCTTCTATAGTATTATCATTTAATTACTTATAATTTATAACCATTCTTGCATTACCGTTTTTAATTTCACTATGATTTCTAACCATGAAAGCTGTTGATTTGTGTAAACTACTAGATGGTTTTATTACCTTTAGATCTAATAATTCTTTAATCTGTATATTAAAATCTTCTATGTCTTGATTTGTATATTTAATTTCTATCGTTCTTATTTTTATATTTTCATTTATAATTTCTAATTTAGCTTCAATTTTATTTTTATCTCAGTGAAATAAGGTCTTCTCTTATTATCTGTAATTTTTAAGCTAATTCTAAAATTTTATCTATACTATCCACTTTTGATGATATTTTATTGAAAATTATTAATTCTTTGATTCTAGGTATGAAATCAATCTTTAAGGTTTCTAAAGATAAATGCTTTAAATGTTCCAAACTTTCTTGATTTTCATCCAGTTCTATTTGTGGTTGTGGATGTATGGGTAAGGGTCCACCACGCTTCGCTCGCAACTCTGATGAATCTATAGTATTGATAATAGAAGTGTCTTCTCCAAAAACTATAACATCATAGGTGATTGTTAAACTTCAATTCCTACTTAATAAAAAATTTATTTCTATAACAAATTCATCTTTTATTAATTCACTTATTAATGTAGTTGTTAGATTATAATATCTTTCTTGAAATTTGATTTTACAGTCATCAAAAAGTCTTTCTTCAAATCACATTATCCTACCATCCATTTGACTTCCTCTTATTTCATATTCTAATTGTTGCCTACAATATATTGGAACTAGGTCTTTTCTAATTATGTTAAATGTGCAACATGTGTCTATCAAGGCTATTAGGTTTAATTTTATCATTTTATTTATCCGTATTTCTATGGATATTTTAATACTTTTGGTTGACTTTACGCTAGAGATTTGACAAATTATTTCTTCTTGATTTTCCGTTTCTAAGTAATTGTTTTCTATGTAATTATTTATATGTTGTTTTCCTTTCGTTTTTAGATTTCTAATCTTATATTGTATTTCTCCTATTGTTTCATATATTTTGTCTATTCTATTGTTTGTATTATCTAACTTATATTGTATTTCTCAAAATGAATTTTGAATTTTTTATTATAAGTTTATTCTTGCATTTAAATTTTTTTTAAAATATCAAGAATAAACACGTTTTTAAAATTTTGTAAAATTTTAAATTAAAAAGAGCAAATTAAATGCACCCAAAATAATTGTTGTCAAACTACTTGCGGACTGTTTTCTTTGTGTTTTGAGTGTCCATTTTGAAATTGTTGAAAATGTGTTCTTTTTGACATTTTGAAAAATTATTTTCAAAAATAAAAGAAAATGAAAAATCCGTTTACTTTCCTCTCCTCTCTCTCTCTCTCTCTCTCTCTCTCTCTCTCTCTCTCTCTCTCTCTCTCTCTCTCTCAACAAAGCCCACCGCCCCCACCTTTATCTCCTCCACCGCTGTAGTCGACGCCACAATCACCACCTTCACCTACAACCTTCCATCTGGTTAAAGAAATCCCTAATTCAAACCCAATCATCGCTATAATCGCCGCCACCACCTCAAAATTGGTCTTGACCCATGGTTGGGCAAGTTGCACCAAGTAGAGGGAAGGCTAACCTATGTGGTCCGCGATCGTAGGAAGGTCGGATAGCGTCGAAATTTGCAAAACTCGGATAGCATTTTCGGACTTTCGCGACGTCGTTTTTCTCTGATGAAATCCGAACATTGCATAATTGTTTGGGATGGATTGGGGACATGGTTGGAGTCACCTAGGGATGAGAATTAGACCAGTTGTGTTGCACGACCTTGGGCTTCGCTGGATGTGAAGTTTCCCACAGAAACAGGTAGCGCCATAACGATTTTTTGGCTTCCAATTTCTACTGATTCTTGTTGTTTCATGGCTGATGAATGATTGGAGGTGATAGAGGGGAGTGAGGCGCGGTTGTTGGTGGTGAAATCTGACGGTCTAGATGGCCGGAAAGTGGCTTCCAATCTGTTTTTGTTGATAGTGGTGGTTGCAGTGGTGGCTGGGTGGAGGTGATTGAAAACATGCAAAACGCGTTTTGAAAATTTTTGTTTGATTATAACTGAAAACATTAAAAACGCGTTTTCGAAATAGGAAAAAGAACGTATTTTCATTGTTTTAAAAATCGAAAATAGAAAAGGATTTGAAAACAGTTAAGACATGCCCTTAGCTATTTGGCAACTTTTTTTTTTTTTTTCTCAAAATTGCGTTTGTATTGACTATAGACATTATTCTAATGATTCCATTATTTTTTATTTTTTGGTTTTTGGGTGGGCGGGAAACCAAACCATACTCATTCACTATATATAGATAACGACCTTTAAAATTCTGCTGAAAATAACCAAAATAAGATGCCAAACAAGTCCTTAATTAATACAAAACTCGACTCATCGGACCACGACTTAAAAAATGTCTGTTTAAATGAATAATAATCCAAAAATTATAAAATTGGTACCACTGAAATCCTTGAATTTTTCTACACCAAAACTCATCGCTCAAGTGACCCGAGAAGTTCCAATTAAGGTCTAAAACTCTACGTAGTCAGCGAAAACTCCAAACTAAAACAAATATTGTTCTTCACATAATGTGAACCCTAGATTTAATATGTTTGAATATACCAAATTTATAATATTTTCTCAAATCTACACCTTGGTCCCTAAAGTTTGCAAATTTGTAAATTAATCCTTGAACTTATCAAACTAACGACAAATTCCTCCAACCTTGAATAAGGTGATATGATCATTCTTAAACTATACTTTAAGCCCCTTTTTATCAATCATTAAAGTAGGAAAATAAGTTTTGGAATAATGAATTTTTAGAGAACGTATGGTTAAAAAGTAGGAAAACGTTTTTGGTTTAAGTGTAAAATATTTTATTGTGAGAATTTGTGGTTGAAAATGAGTTCGAAAAAAAAAATTGAAATAATGAAAGACAAATAGGGGCTAAATATGACAAATAAAAATAAAAAATGCAACATTTCCTAAATTGCAATTTAATTCCTAAACTTTTTAAACCATGTAATAAAGTCCCAAACTACTTTATGATCCTCAAACAACTCGAAGTTCATCATTTCTTTGATTAAATATTACTTTCCAAAAACATTTACTTTAGTCCCTTAAAATTGAAAAAATTCCAACTTGGCCCTCATGTTTTTAAATTTCGCATTTAAGACACGGAGAGATTTGGGTATTACCTAGACGCTCTTAAATTGCCTTTATGATATCAATTCTGATGTAAACGAATACAAGGATTTCAAAGGCACCAATTTTATAATTTTTCCATCGCGAGAAGGTTGTCAAATGATTATTTTTTAATTAATTGGACGCATTAAATCACAAACGGATAATACACAAAATGTCGTTACCTTTAACTTCACAAGTTTCGATCCAGATCCATCGCGGTAGGTGCTGGTTGGGATTGACAGCAATGTCAAAATTAGATGAGGTATATTATTTGAGGTATTAAGAGCTACAACTTGAATAACGGTCTAGAGTGACGATATCTTACAGTTGACCATTTCATCGAGTCAATTTCGGATTATATTCCTCAAACATTAAGAAATAATTTTGGTACCTTTCAATTTGCAAACCACTAAACTATGGGTTCACATTAACAAGTTTAAAATGGTTACATGAAATGGATTTAATAAATCTAATTTGTGACGGTCACCTATTTTGACTTATTTTCGAGATACATTTCTCGACCATCGAGGTAGTTCTTCATATTATTTCAAAGAATTCACGACTAGCCATGTGATGAATATTTCAAAACGAAAAGCCGTTGGACAATGGACTCAAAATATCTAGCCAAATATGGGTACTTAAAATGAGTTTAATAATTTTATTTTGTTCTCACTAACTCCGATGTCAACTTAAATAAAATTATATTTGACGTCATCGAGACTTGTCTAATTGGAATAATTAAATATAAAGATACAACCAATTTTCGGATAGTTATAAGTTGTGTCTACGTGCATATATATATATACACATGTTTCTTTTTAGAAATTGCAAGTTCCCACTTAAAAGTAGTGTTTTAAGGTAGCTATATTGCATGTTTTTTTTTTTTGTACATTTTGTTTTCATCTTTAATTTAATAATTGTATTAAATAAGCAAACTTAAGGGTAAAAGTAAGGGCCCGTTTGGCATAACTTTTGTTTTTGTTTTTACTTCTTGTAAAAGAGCTTTTAGATGAAGCTCCCTTAATTTTTTTTTGAAAATTAATTTTTAAAAGCACTTCATATTTCAGAAGTGCTTTTAGAAGAAATCACATAGGACTAAATTTCTCTAAAAACTCTTCTAACGGGCAAGAGCACTTTTCTAAAATTAGCCAAATGGATTCAAAAATTGCTTTCGGGTCTCAAAAGCTCATTTTGATTTTTCAAAAGTTACGCCAAATGGATTCTAGGACCCGTCGTGCCTCGTGTTCATCTTTTCGTTTTCTTTCTCCCGTCAAATTCCTCCTTAAAAAAAATATGTAGGGCCCCGTTAACTAATTAATCCTGAATCCGCCCCTTAACTTGAGAGTGAAATATGGATAATGAAATACTTCAATTTGACAATATCAGGCTACTTGGTTAGGATGGTGATGAAATATGAAAGATGATTTATTTATTTATTTTTTCTAATTAATTAGGGTTTGTTTTAGGGTAAACATTTAATTAGTTTTAAGAAAAAAATTTAAAATTTTAAAATGAAGCCCCTATTTGACCCCATTTTTTTTTCAAAAGCTTATTTTTTAAGAACTCATTTTTTATCGCACATTTTTCTGTAAAATAATTTTACACATAAACTCAAAATATTTTTCTTTTTCTTTTAACCACACATTTTTCAAAAAAATCACTATTCTAAAATACATTTTTCTCAAAAAAGGGTCTCAAACACTGGCTTAGTATTTTTCATATTTAAAAAGGTCAAAAGAGTACCTTGCCTAATTATCACTTCATTATTTTCTCTAATGTTTCAACCAACTACTCATTGATTTGAATAACTATCAATAGTTGTCGTTTTGGACGATGTGTTTAGCACATTTGGCATAGCATACATACTAGGTCTAGGGATTAAGTGGGTCGATTAAGGTATTTCAATACTTAAAAACATCTATTATACTTCGGATATTCCATAAATGGAACAATTCGGATCCTCATATATAAACACATTAGGGATAGCACCGAGCCTGAATAGGAACCAACAATTTGGATTTTAGTTTAAATTGCATTTTGAAAACAAATGATTTTTTCTTAATAAATCTCGTTTGATCCATAACTGAGACATGCTAGAGCTTATAAATTAGTCTCATTTGACTCAAAATAATGCTAGGGTCCAAACTATGAATATATCAAGTTCAATTGCCACACATAGTAAAAGAAATTTAAAAATTGCTTAAATTTGTAAAGAAGATGAAAATAAAAAAGCTCGAATTGTACATAATAATGAATGTTTTGATTCATCATCTTACACTACAATTCTAGTTTGAACTTTTTGATTCATATAAAAATCAAATTGCAAATATTAACATGTACTATCAGGAATACAACAATCTAATGTGAAGCGAGAGACAAAAAAGTAGGAACTAGTCTTGATTTCTTAGGGTTATCGTCCAAAGTTTTATTTAAATTACCTCCCAAATTAAAGTTTTTAAATTTTGTATGTTTTTACCTGGCATATATCTTGTAAAAAATAAAAATAAAAATTTTTAAAAAATCGGTTCCAATCAGGTGCCTATGATTTTGGTTCAAGAACCAAGAACTTATTCGGATCCTATCAGTTCTCGATTTTGATTCCTAATTTTTTTTTTTTTTTTGAATCAAACTAGAACCTCCAAATCCAATTCAGGAGGTTCGATTCCGATTAAAATGTCTAAGCCTAATACACCGCATTTCTCTCTTTTGTTGATGGTAAAGATACAATTAATCAACAACCCATAGAGTAAAGAGAAAGGTGGACCATAACTTACACTATATCAATAATCCTTTTATGCCCTCCCCAATATTTTCAACATAAATGGTTGGAAAAAATAGACGATTTGTGTGTAGATATTTATCAATTAACATGATCAATTAAATAACATAAACATAACAATAATAAATATAATTCAATTATAACATATGCATAAAATATAAGTAGAGAATTAGAAAACAAGTTTTAGGGAGTTACGTCAAGGACGTTGTCCTAAAGTCGTGTTGCTTTCCTTTTGTGTGGGTTCTTTCGACACTACACGGCTCCAAAATGAAATTCATATGGCTCACAACTTATTTCTATACATTTGTTGAAGTGCCAAATGTATAGAAATATAGTATGAAAATATATGTAGAGAACAATCCACTAACTTGTGTTTTTAAGTTATGCTTTGCAATGTAATATCCCTCCTTTTACAGTGTGAGATTTAACCCCCACATTCATGATTCAATCAACATAAAATATAAGTTACACTCTAATACTATTAGTTTTAATTTTGTATTAAAATTGAAATTAAAATAAAAACTGCAATATTAAAATTTACTTTAATTTTGAAGTTTTAAGACTTTTGTTACAACAAAAACAACCATCCATTTGTTTATAAACTGAAGTTAATATAGAGATGACTCCTTTTTCTTCTTCTTTACAACTATATGGATATCAAAGCACAATTTAGGCAGTTACCTAGCGAAAGGTTAAGAAACTCGTGCCCTTTATTGTTAATGTAGTTTTTACCACTCCATATAAGGGCATGAGTTCATCAATGGTAGATTCTCTTAATTGAGTTGTAGTTGTAAAAATCTAACGCCCGTTGTGTATACAAATATTAATTCGAATTTTAGTTATACTTTTAATATAAAGTCTACATTTGAAAATACAACCACAAGTCCTAGAGCCTGTTTGGGCCAGATTAAAATTTGATTTTAATATAAGTCAAAGTCAAACAATCAATATTAACCACATCTTTCATGGGTCCCACATCTTTTCAACCACACATTTCAAAAATTTCTATCACAATCTACTAAAAATCTAATTTTAATCCCCACCAAACACCCTTTTAATATGGTATCATTTTAGTATGCTCTAAACAAGTAATTCTGTAAGTCTAAACTCCACTCGTTGTCTTTTTCGATTTTTTACTGCTTGTTATGTTTCCCCAAAGTTTCTCCAAAAACTCGAAAACTGTAGTATCGTGCTGATTAGAGAAATTTAGTCTTGTTAAAATCGATGAGACCACGAATCAATACAATAACATCATCCTCCATGAAGATCTGGCCATGGAAAGTCGGAGGTTTCTTCTCTATGGATTGTAGGGGCATAATGATGTAATTGTTTTGTTCCAGACTTTCAAAATCCAAATCCTTATTGAAGCCCTCTGCACATGTTTCTAGTTTGGTCCGAGTGTTGTTCTTTGCATCTTCTACCTCTTCTTGTTGGAGAAGTTCTGTTTTTGATGGCACAACTTTTGGGCTTCTAACTTGATCTTCTTCAACAGATTTTCCTTCTTCTTCTGCTACTGTTGCTGCTATTTTTTGTGCCACATTTACTAATTTTTTAGGAAGATTTCTTGATTTTGTTTTTCTCTTTCGGTGGGATTTGGGGGCATTTGGTGCGTCTTCCCTTTCTTTATCAGAAACTTCAACTTCGTCTTGTGTGACTTCTTCTTCAACATGTGTATCTTCTTCAGCAGATGAAGTTGAGAACACTATTTTTTTGGACGCCATATCCACCTGAATACCTCTGCCAAAAAAAAGAACATAAAATATTTAAATTTTCAACAATTATATCTGTGCATTATGCAAATACACAACACATGCGTACATGCCCAGACCACTAACTAGTTAAAAGTATTGTTTCATATAAACTCAAAAGAATTTCTTACCAGCCAGCCAATGAAACTCAAATGTATATAGAAATGCAAAGAAAGATTGTATTTATATACGAAAGAACACAGAAAATGAGAAAAAATAGCAATAGTTTGGTTCCAAAAATTGGTGTCCGTCCCAGTTCCCAATCCCACTACTCTGATAAATTATGTTCGAAATCAATCTTAATTTTAAAAATGTATTGTGTTCAATTTTAATTTGAAAAATCAACCGTTTCTCAAATAAAATCTCATCCACAACAAAAGGTTAATTTTTCAAGAAAATTAATAAATGCAGCCACCAAATCTCTTTATTGCCATTTTATAATTTTCCATGCATATATATTTTCAATATTTCATTACCTAGATAGCAAAACCTTCATTGATTAGAGTTAGGCATTGGGGCTTGAGCTCCTTGGCACGTTGGTCAAGCCCTTAATTTTTATTCAATATTTGTCACTCTCGATCATGAACGTAGTATGTTATGAAACATGTGGCCTGAAGAATGAACGAAAATTGAAATATATACGTACAAAACTTTGTAATTTATTCAGTTAGAATTCAATGAACAAATGTTGTCACCGTCACACAACAATACAATATATTCTATTGATTAATATGATTGCGATAATTTTAATCATTTAATTTAACTCAAAATGTAGCATTTGAATTATTGTAATATGTGGCTCGTATAGAGTGAAACACATGTTTACTGAAATAAATAGGCTGATGAGAGGCTTTCATTTACCGCTTGTTTACCGAGGACGCTTAATAGGTTGGGACGCCGGAGTAGAGCCCTCGCGATACGATTCATGGGTATTTTTGAATTTTTCACTTTAATCTTGTACCCATGGAAACATCACGAGATACCAAATTGGGCAGCGGAGCGGATGAAGAATCTGCATTATTAGCTTTGATAGACAACATCTGTGAGTCAAAAATGCTAATCCCTTGTCCAAGGAAATTCCAGTGCATTTTTGTGACTTCTGAAACAGAATAATGGTCTCATTGAAGACTACATGTCGAGAGATGAATATCTTTTGACTAGACAGGTGAAAGCATTTGTATCCTTTGTGCTTGTTACTATACCCGACAAAAACACAAGTCAGTGTTTTAAGATTAAATTTGTTTGTGCCTGTGTCCCAAGTGTATGATAAACATTTAGAAACAAATACAAGCAAGAAAGAGTAAGAAAGGTGAACATCATGCAACTTAAAGTAAGGGATATCAAAATTAATAGCAGAAGATGGATGCCGATTTAGTAAACCACAATGAAATAGCATGGTCTTACCTAGCTCACGGATTATTCTATGGCGACGCTCAACCATACCGTTTGTTTTGGAGTATGAGGACAAGAAATTGTTTTCCAAGAGATAAAACATGCACTAAACCCCACAAATCACAATAGACTTTATTAAAAATAATTGAGCTACATTTTTTGGAACAATAAAAAGGCATTTTGCTCAATTTGTCTAATTGACAACGCTCACAAATCGATTGTAATTTGTTAACTCCTTGAACTTGAATCAAGCTCTTATTCCTAAGTAATTGAAGTGTGGATGCTTGGGGATGTCCTAACTGTTGATGTCATACCTCTGCAGTGCTTATTCTAAATCGATTTGAGTACGGCAATTCGTGAGGAATATCTCGTTCCATGACACAAAAATTCACATTAGATAATTCACAATTTAAGGGATAGCCATGGGCGGACCTAGGGGGTCCCGGGGGCAAGTGCCCCCAACTTTTGAGATTTTTTTTATATATAAAATCGTTTTTGGTATCGATTGAAATCTAAATTTTAATCTAAATCAAAGTTAACAATTAATTTTAATAACATATTTCATGGAATCCATAATTGTTTAACCTTTATCAAAATTTACTAAAAAATGATTTTAATCTCCACCAAATAGGGGCAAAATCACAATAAATTTGAATTTCGATAACATGCTAATTTTTAAAAAATTTCGACGATCGTACGCTAATTGAATCTACAAATTACTTATGTCATCTCAAAACTTATTTCGAAAACTACATTATGAGCATGTCAAATAGTCCAAACAGATATCGAAAATAGTTAAAAATACGTTAAACGTGAGTCTTAAAAAAGATGTCTAACCCACATTTTTTTTTAAAAAAATTCAATTATTTCATTAACATTTATTATTTTTGCTATACAAATTTCTCAATGTAATTTTTATCATTTTATATGGAATATGATATCAAAATTTTTTGAAATTTTACATCCTAAAAAGTCATGTCCCATGTAAATTTTTGGATGTAGAATTAAACGGGATATGATTTTTTTGAACTTAATTTTCGATTGTAAAATTTCTCAAACTTCTTTATAAGTTCGATTGTGTTCCCTAAGTTTTAAGATCTGCATCCGTCCTCGGGATAGCTACCAGTGAGTTGACTTGCATAGAGTAAATTCTTTGCTAAATGGGAACGTGAAGAATATTATGAAGAGGATGAATCACCGACCGCTTTAATGGAAAGAGAAGTGCTATCTCCAATTAGAACGAAATTTGTCCCTAAATATGGGCGTAAATTTTTGAACAAACCTGCACTTCCTGTCTTATAATAATTGAGTTGTCCAAAGTAAGAGCAGTCCGTGCTTGTGGAATTTCATCCTGTTGGACAGATTTCTTAGGTAAGTACCAGCAGATCTTAGCAGTATGACCCATTACACTACAATATTGGCAGCTATGGTTTTTATTTTTCATGAAAAATGTTATTTTTCACTTAAATTTCTATTTTTAATGTCTGATCGACATTTTTTTAACGAAAAATATTTTTCAAAAGTTAGTCACATAATCATGTTTTCCTTAAAAACAAGAAAATATTTTCTTCACGAGTATGTGACTATTTTTTAGAACATTTACATTTTTCAAAAACTCAACTTTTCGGAAAGTATAATATGTTTTAGGTTAAAAAATCAAACTTATTAAACACATTTTCATATAAATAACAATTAAATTATAAAAACTGATTATTATTTTTTAAGTTTTATGTAAGTTCCATACTATTTTGGGACTCAAGATTGTGCTTATCCATTACTCCATCCGTTACAATTATATAGGCTGAATTTCCTTTTTCTTTTGTCCCACATATATAGGTTTGTTTCTTAATATATAATATTTTGTTGTGTTCCTTTACCAATATACCGTTATTAAATTTTCCCCACTTAATATGTCAACTTCTTGAAATCATCCAAATACACGCATTTCCCACTTCTTGAAAACATGGAACAACTTTCATTTCTTCTTCAAATTCTTTATTAGTTCCAACAATAATTTAGTTTTACATACTGAAAATTAAATAGAGGTAAATTAGGAAAGATCTTGACAAAATTTAATTTTTCAATGACATGAAAGAAATTTTTTTTAATCTATGTGAAAAACAAAACAAGTCTATATAATTTAGACGGAAGAAGTACTATTTTGTAGTGACGGTGGCGCTTGATGGTGGCTAACTAGACTAGGTCCAATAGCAATCATTTTGAAAGTCAGGATATATGGGCCCCCAAGTAAACGTGTGCACAAGTCTATTTCTTTTAATAATGATTAGCAGTCAATCTTCACATGGTGGAGTTAAAATTACGTTTGATCCCGTTTGGCCCCGTCATTCCAAAAATTTGTGCTGATAGCATGATTGATAATGAAATATACACTTTCTATTCCTCAAATATATCTACAGATTTTGCTGCTGCTGCGGTTGCTGTCTAATCCTCATGATGCTGTTCACTTTCCCTTGCTTTAATATAACCATCTAATTTGAATAATAAAAATATAAAGAAACGATCAATTTCGAATCGTTACGAGTTGTGTCTATGCGACTATACAAACACACAAGTACCAATATGAAAAGGCCCAAGCCACACACAATATTAGAACAAGATACAAAGATTCAACAAAATACAGAAAGTAAAAGTTGCAGAAAATCAAAATGAACACAGGATATGTTTTTTGCCTAAGCCCCGGAGGTTCGGCGACCAGATCTAACGCCTACATCCCCTGTTGAGCATCCAAATAATGGATATTGCTCGGTTGCACTAACAAGCCAAAAATATGACAACAACAGTTACAAGATTTGTACAAGACTGAAAGCAACAGACACTTATCTTTTCAGCCTTAGATCGATCTTCCCTTACAGCACAAAAATTAGCCCAGATCACACAAGATCTGTCAAACCACTCATTCACTGCTCGAATCACAAAAGACTCAACACAACAATCACTCAAAGACTCAACACTTCCTCCTAAACAGAAGTTCTACTTTGAGAATATACAGTTTACAAGAATCAGAATGTAAACCCTAAAGAATGAGTCGATTCTCTCTACACAGACGAAGAACAAACCCTAGAATGAGAGAGAATGAAGACCAACTGAATAATAATCGAAATGAGGCGTCTCCTGGAAGATAAAGAGTCGAAGACTCTAGAATTTTATCCAACGGCCAAGTGAGGTGCCAAGTGTCAACAATCCAGCCATAGCACCTTAATAATAAAAGTGTCATTCCAAGTAACACGTTTTTAGCCAATTGTTGAAAGCACACTTTCAGCCAGCCATGTCATAGGTTCGAATCTCAACACAATATATAGAGAAATGATCTACAATTACTGATCATATGTCACATCAATGAGTTGAGAGTATTTCCAAGAAACTCTCAATTTTTAAAGAGCATATTTTATCATTTGGAGAGTATCTATAAATTCAAAGAGCAAAAATTTTACGGCTTTGCTAGGGGTACATCACCATGTACATCGGGGTGTACACCCCCCTCACATGGGGGTGGGGCCAGCTCGAATAAAAAAATATTTTACACAAGTGGGTCTCACTTCCATGTGAGAGGGGTGTAGACCTTGATGTACATTTTTTTTATGTACAAGTAGATTTATCCAAAATTTTAAAGTGCTTCGACAACCTTTTTATTTTTAATATTTAATTTTACTATTCCCAATATGTATTTATTGTTTTTTTTTTTTTTCATTCTTTCATTTTTACCATCTTCCCTCCAATACTAGTATCATTTCCCTCCATTTTCTTCTTTAACTCAACTGTTGGTCTTCATTTTCACGTCATTCCAAGCAAATTCAAGGTCTATTCATTTTAGAAAAAAAAAAATATTATCTTTCATTTGTGTTCTTTTTTAACATGTCTTCATGTAGATTAATCAAATTGATTCTTGATGACTCTGACTCAGATGATTATTTGGAGATGGCAATAGCATTTGTAGATGGAGAGTTGCTCAATAAAAGGAGTTTCCACCTCTTAATCTTTTAGAGTTGGGTTCCAATGGAGTATTTGACGCATGAAATTGATCATCAAAATTGGGATATTGGGTTGAAAACTCTGGGTTTTCATTTGTATCATTATATCGATTTTCGTCCATGCTGGTTTGAATATCCATGTTGTAGAAAAAGAAAAGATATATGTGCATTGTATATATAGAGCACATCTTAAATATATACATGGACCGAAAAAATGGCCCTTGCAATGATTCATTGAAGAGATATTGAGATTTGCATATATTATTTAATTGAGTCAATAAAGTGTGCATTGGAAGTTGGAATCTTCGAAGCATTAAATTATAGATAGTTGGGTTTGACTCCAAAAGACTCTTCAATTTGGAGTAAAATTTTAAAGATTGACTCTTTAAAATAGAGAGCATTCTATTTTTAAAGAGCTTCCTGAATATGCTCTGGTGGTTAATAGATCATTTTATACATGCACAAGCGCGCACACACACACACACACACACAATAGTTAATCATCATCATGTTTGATCTTTTGAGTAATTGCAAGTTCCCACTTGAAGAAGTGTTTTAAGGTATATTGCATGTTTTTTTGTACTTTTTTTTTGTTTAAATCTTAAATACCTTGTATTAAATAAGCAAATTTATGGGTAAGAGTAAGACCTGTTGTGCCTCGTTTCCATCTTTTCGTTTCCTTTCTACCGTCGAAGTCCTCTGTAGAAAAATATGTAGAGTTGCACTACATTTACAGTGATTAGAATTTACAGCCCTCTCTAATTAGTGGAGCTTCCACTAATTAGAGAGAGCTGCAAAATTTACAGCCCCTCTAATCACTGTACAAGTGGTTTTTTTCAAATATGCAAGCCCCCTTCGACTAATTAATCATGAATCCGTCCCTCACTTGAGAGTGAAATATGGATAATGAAATACTTCAATTTGACAATATCAGGCTACTTGGGTGGTATCGATGGTGATGAAATATGAAAGATTTTTTTTTTCTCTAATTAATTACGGTTTGTTTTAGGTATTTTCAGCTATTAAAAAGTCAAAAAAAGTACCTAGCCTAATTATCACTTTATTATTTTCTCTAATATTTCAACAACTCGTTGAGTTGAACAACTCTCAATCGTTGTGGGTTTGGCCAATGGGTTCTCTCTTTTATTGATTGTAAAGATACAATTGAAAAACCCTAATCGACAACTCATAAAGTAAAGAGAGAGGTGAACCCTAACTTAAACTTTTTTTAAAAAAAAAACTTAGACTATCTCCGTAATCTTTTTATGTTTATGAGCAGGGGTAGAAACAAACATTTTGAGTTGGGGGCACAATCAAACCTTGTATAAATTGAATACCTTGATCTTGATTTTTGAATGATCTCATACTTGATTTGAGACATTGCAAACTTACATTTAAAAAATATTTCTTTATTAATATTTTGTTAATCATTTTCATCAATTTGATTTTGTTAGAATTTGGGTATGACCCGAATTTCTTGTTGAAATAATTGAAAAATTCTAATTGAAGTGCACGCCAAGAAGAGTTCAAATTTGGAATGTTATTGGAGTCTTATGTAACGATGAAATTCTATTTGGAAGCCCATTGGGAGTTGGAATTTGTTTTGAACTCAATTTTATGGTATGCTATTTTATCAACAATTCTACTAGGTGGGTTTGGATATGGGAAAAAAAAATCATAAATCATGTGTATAATTTACACAAATTCACAAATCAGATTTATAGTTTGAAATTTAAAATTCAAGTATTTATATTATTAATTAAATACATTTATTAATTAAATATAATAATGGTCACATATACATAAATATAAATCACAGATTATTTCGAGATCACAAATTAAAATTTTATTAGTCACAATTTATTTTATTGGTCACAAGTCAAAAACATTACAGGTCACAATTTAGCTATTGATCACAGATTTCTAGATTTGTTGGTCACAAATTACTTTTCAAGTCACAGGTTATCAAATTTTAAGGTCGCAATTTAATTTTGGTCACATGTAACCAAGTAATGAGTCAAGTGGTCATACAACACCGTCATCAACACCACCGCCACAGCTACCCGTCTTCGCAGCCGCGAGATCCACCACCATCCCCGTCACTGTTGCCACCACATCGCCGCCACGACCACCGACACCACATCGCCATTTGCAACTACAAACCACCACTGCTATTACCAGATCCACTGCCAAACTCAACAAAAATACTCAAACTGTCAGATCCACCACCTCTGCCGCCACCATCAACAAAAATTTCAGCCACCATCAGTCCAACAAAACCACCGCACCGCCTCAAGTTCCTACAGAAAAAAACCACCACCGCCTCAAAATTTCAGCCACCATCTGTCTTCATCTAAAATCTTAAATACACCACCACCAACGGAGAGACACCACCAAATACCGTCGCAACTCGCGGCGATTCGAGCTCATTCGGCCGGCTAAAATGGATTGAGGGTGGTTGAAGCTTCTGCCGCGTCGTGCTACCACCCCCAACTCGCGGCGATTCGAGCTCCGCCGCTACCGCCGCAAAGCCCAGCTGTTCCGCCTCTGCGCGAAGAGGCTCCGGTCTCCTTCCATTACAGTAGCATCACAGTCCATTCACATAGGGGAGGGGAGGGGAGAGAGAGGGAGGAGGAAGTAAGTGAAAACTTAGGGTTAGGGCTTTTATATATTACCTGATTTTTGAATAATGAAAATTGGTCCCTGATTTTTGAATTCCAATTTTCAAACCTCTGGATTTATGTAATTTCCTCTTCGGACATCCCCTACTTATTCCCTATAAATACTAGACACTTCTATACAATTTTATGGTGTGAGAAAATAGATTACTAGAATTATATGATCAATTGTAATTTTCTCCCTTCTCCATTATTCTTGATTCAATAAAATTTCTTAATTCTTCTGCCATATTCCCGTCTTCTTTATTCTCTTGTTTGATCAAATATTTCATTATTATTTGCCATATAACTTCAACATCTCAATCTGGTGATTTGTTCCACTAAAATTGGTATCAGAACTATTCTGGTATCTTGATTGTTTTGCAACAATTGGTATCATAGACCCAGGTTCAGCAGTTTCGCAGCGCTAGAGTTTTTTTATTTGTTGAAGTTTTTGTTCGTGATGGCTACTATGAAGTATGACATTCTGCTTTTGGATCGAAACACTAGATTTTCGCTTTAGGAAGTTAAGATGTGTGCAGTACTCGCATAACTGGATTTGAATGATGCGTTACTGGGTATTGACAGGATGCTAGCAACTTTGACCACAAGAGAAATTACAGAATGATAAAAAGTCAGTTTCTCACATTTATCTATCAAATTCCATTCTTCAGGACGTTTTGAAGGAGATGTCAATAGTTGTGTTGTGGTTGAAGTTGGAGCAATTATGCATGACCAAGAGTCTTACAAGCAAATTGCATCTCAACCAGTGGTTATACTCTCATCGCATGGCAGAAGGAGGATCATTGGAAGATCACATGACTGTATTTAAGGAGATCGTCGTTAATTTAGAAACATTGGAAGTTAAGTATGATGAAGAAGATTTGACCTTGATCATAATGTGTTCATTGCCCGTTTCTCTTTTTTCATTTAGAGACATGGTCTTATATAGTCTTGATACTCTCATCATTGAGGATGTTTATGATGCTTTATTTTCAAAAAAGAAGATGAAGCATCTAGTTTCTGAGGGTGGAGATAGAGAGGGCCTGGTTGCTCATGGTGATTCTAGAAGGGGTAGATCGAAGTTGAAGTCTAGAATAAAATTTGTAACTACTGCAAGAAGAAGTGACGGTTAAAGAAAGATTGCTAAAAATTGTAGAATAAGGAAATGATGGCTGCATGTATATATTCAGATACTTCAAGCGAAGCAGATCTCGTGGAGAACGTTGTAAGTGATAGGGAACTCTTAGCTATTTCTGACATTGAGTCTAAACTGGAAGATGATTGGATTCTTGATTCAGCATGTGTATTTCATATGTATCCTAATAAGGATTTGTTTATTACATATGAAACCGTTTTCAAATGTGTCGTGATTATGGGAAACAACGCATCTTGTCGGGTTGTTGGAATTGACACAGTCAGATTGAAGCTTTTGGATGGGACAATTAGAACACTTGGCCAGGTTCGACATGTTCTAGATTTGAAGAAAAATCTCATCTCGTTGTCTATCCTTGATTCAAAAAGTTATGAATTCTTTGGTGGCGGTGAAGTTTTGAAGGTTTGTAAGGGTGTCCAAGTTTATTGGAGGGACAGAAAAGGTCTCGATTATACATCTTGTAAGGTCGTGCAGAATTTAGAAGAGTTAATCAACACAAGTTTAGGACTGTGGTGAACATTCAATTTCGTACAATAACTTTAGGAACTCATAAATGATCAGATTTGAAGAATACAGTTCAGTAGAGTTTAAGAGATATGGATAATGTCGCTTTGCCACCATCACCTCGATGCCATTGTATTCAATTGCTATGGATGAACCTAATTGAAAAGGGTATGTGGATGCTGATTTTATTGAGCATGATTTAAGTGGAGTAGAAGATGTACAATCTAGCAAGGAACCTTCTGTAAAAGCATTTGATATTGATTTTGTTTTGGGGTGTGTTACATCACATTTTGGTAAATTATACAATCATTAAAAATTTTTGGAATTTGAGGTAATTCTGCAGAATAGTGCTTGGATTCATTGGAAGATGTGGAGTATTTTGTGTTTGGTTGGAGAAATTTTTTTTTTTTTGTTTATTGTTGAAAAAGTCAATTCATTCCTTGGTGGAATTCGTGTCAAGATGGAGATTGTTAGAATTTGGATGTGACCCGAATTCCTTGTTGAAGTAATTGAAAAATTCTAATTGAAGTGCACGTCATGAAAAATTCAAATTTGGAATATTATTAGTTCTATGTCATGTTGAAATTCTATTTTGGAAGCCCATTGAAAGTTGAAATTTGTTTTGGACTCAATTTTATGGAATCCTATTTCATCAACAACTCTACTAAGTGGGTTTGGATATCCCCTACTTATTCGGTATAAATACTAGGCTTTTTTATACAATTTTATAAGGTGAGAAAATATATTACTAGAATTATAGGATCCATTGTAATTTTCTCTCTTCTCCATTATTTTTGAGTCAATAAAATCTCTTAATTCCTCTACCATATTCTTGTCTTCTTTATTCTTTTGTTTGATCAAATATTTCATTATTATTTGTCATATAACTTCAACATCTCAATACAGTGATTTGTTCCACAACAAATGGTATCAGAGCTATTCTGGTATCTTGATTGTTTTGCAACAGATTTCGAATAGTCATTTTATTAATGTTTTGTTTATCACAAGAAAATACATATTTACATTTAAAAATCTTATAATGTATTTGATACAAACAATTAATTCAAGTAATTGAAAGGAAAAACATATAACTAATATTCAATACTAATAATCAATCAAATAAACTCAATTCGTTAAATATAAGTCAAATTGGATATAAAGGTCAGACACATTCAATATACACAATTTGATAGGAGAAAATGCAAATTTAAATTCTAATTGCTTGAAAATTTGATTGGAAAGTGAAGATTTGTAGTAAATATGATAATTTGTAGAAAAACTATATACAAATTTTAAAATATTAGAAGGGATAAGATTTTGTTAAAAGACGAAAAGAAAAGGGTAAGAGAGACAAAGAGAAAAAATCAAATTTATTCTGATTTTCCCTGTTTGGTGGAGATTAAAATCAAATTTTTAGTAAATTTTGATAAAAGTATAACAATTATGAATTACATTAAATATGTTATTAAAATTAATTGTTAACTTTGATTTATATTAAAATTTAGATTTCAATCGATACCAAACATCACTTTAGAAAAACTCAAGAGTTGGGGGGTCACGTGACCCCATGACCCCCCGGGTCCGCCCTTGTTTATGAGTCATGGGTCACCCATGTGGGATGATCCAATCCACAAACTATTAAAAGGGTTGGAGGGAGTGATTTGAATTTGGAATTCAAATCTACAACTCCACATAACCTCCCATAAAACCTCCACTTTTTGTCTAGCAATGGAGAGCGAGAAAGATGATAGAAAATAAGTTAAATTCGTATGGCAAATCACTCAAAAATAGAAAAGTGCCTAAAATCACATGTATGACATGAAAACTCACAAAATTAGGTATTTTATATTGTGGATAATAATCCACATCTATTGTGATTGAGATTGAGACCGTTTGAGAAAGAAAAAAACAAATTTTGAAATGCAAAGTGATTCAATCATATAAGGATCTTGGAACCCATTATTTTAAGTAAGAAACTTAACTTGAAATTCATGTTAAAGTATGCTTCAAATTAATATTTCCAACACAAACAACCATCCATTTATTTATAATGGAGACTACTCATTTTTTTCTTCTTTACAACTCTATGGATATCAACACCCAATTTAGGCATTTACCCAGTGAAGGGGTAAGAAATTTGTGCCATTTATTCTTAATGTAGTTT
Organism: Fraxinus americana; assembly: GCA_035079005.1. Taxonomy (NCBI): domain Eukaryota; kingdom Viridiplantae; phylum Streptophyta; class Magnoliopsida; order Lamiales; family Oleaceae; genus Fraxinus; species Fraxinus americana. The sequence goes on along the minus strand of CM068725.1, from coordinate 22,035,110 downwards.
ATACAACTCAATATAAGGGCATGATTTCGTCAATGGTAAGATTCTCTTAATTGAGTTGTAAAAATCCAACATCTATTGGATATACAAATATTAATCAGAATTTGTGCTAAACTTTTTATAAAGTCGACATTTAAAGATGGAACGATAAGTTTTAATATGGTATCATCTCAAAAAGCACTAAACAAGTAATGTTGCATGTCTAAAACTCAAAAGAGTATTCAGATTCCAAATTCAGCGTGCTCAGAATGAGCCATCATCTTAATATGTAAAAGAAATATAAAATCTCATATAGATAAAGAGTTTGAGTTATTCCTCTTAAAAATGTTAAATTTTTAAGATGAAATCTGAAAGTTACTAGTACAACCCTAAAATCACATAATAGGTGAATAACGCGAAATTAAATTTATCAATTAAAAGCAAAAAATCACTTTTTAATTATTCTAAATGTTTAGTCAATCAAGTCAGATAATCATATATTAAATTGTTGCAATAAATAATTAAAGTAGTAAATAACACAAGATTTGATGATGGAGAAAATCAGTAAAAACTTCGGGACCAAACCAGTAGTTTCCACTATAGACAATAAAAACTTGCAGTAGGATCCAGCCTAAAAAACCCACCAGACTCCCTGATTTAATTCATGCAATCTCCAAGACCTGTTGGAATGTGCTTCACTCACACATTCTCTCGATCTTCTAGAATTGTCTTTCTCCCGTGGAACATTAAGAATGTCTTGTTCTTGTACTTTTCATGTGCTTCTGGTCCAACCTCGCTCAATTTTCAGCTACCTCTGAAAGCTATTAAGAAAGTACATTCTTGATGAAATCTAGGAAATTGGTGTTTTGGATTATACGAAATTGATATTTTTCTCAAACTTGTGGTTGATTTATCTCATCAAAAAGTTCATTTAAATTTATGAATGTGTTCTTGAATCTTTGAATAATGATATAAGGATGTAAAATAATGATCAACCACCACAAAAACGTACTGGACATGGGATATTTGTAATATGAGGTGTTTGGTAGTATAAAATAGATAAAACTCTTGAAAAACGAAAATTAGAGTTTCTCGAAAAACACAATTGCTCGAGCGCTATGCTAGCGACATACGAGCAAGAGGTGCGTTGCTCCAGTGAGAGCCGGACGACAAACGGGTGACCATGATTATGCTTTGGACACTCGAGCATCAACTGGGTGACATGTTAGCGTAAATCCGGCGACTCGTTCTTCTTGTTCTATACTTGAACTCAAAGATCCCTAATTCATCTATATAACACTCCAAAAAACTCTTCGACTTTTACAACTCTTTTGTAACAATTCTATTCTTTTACAATAATCATTTTGTTTTAATAATTGCCAATACAACTAAAACCTAACAATCTCCCTATTTGACATTTAGTGACAAAACTATACAATACAAGTTAAGGATGTAAAGACAAAATTAATCCACCCAAACTCAAATTGAATGTATATCTCTTGTATTTATTGAAACATGTTGGTTGAAATCAATAACTCAAATATCAAATGTGAAAGCACGTGATACATGAAATATGATAATTGAAACAGACTATCATATGCTAGCTAGATTGAGAAGCAATACTGATGTTAATCAAAACACTAGCTAAGACATTAATATTACAAAATATCAAAGCTCAAAAAAGCTAAGTATTAAAAAAAAAAAAAATCACCTCCCATTAAAAAAAAATCTCCCCTTTACTACAAAATAAAATAAATTTTAAATGTTTAATACAAATTAAACTAAAATTTAAATGCATATCATTATCTCTCTTACTTTTTGCAGGGTTGGTCCTGAAAATGTTGATGCCTTAGTCAATAAATTATTATGAGACCCTAAAAATAATTTTTTACAAGCGCAACAATCTTTTTAGCATCATCCATAATCCATCCAAATACATTTTCTCTTGATGAGGAACATTACCCAGAATCAGTTCTCGTGCATTCAAGAAATAAAATACAAATGACTTCTGAAAATCAGTGAGATATAATGATGGTGACTACCATTTATTGTCCAAAATATCTTAAACGTAAAAAGTAGAAAAAAATTCAAAAGTAGCAATCAAATTTGAAGAATAAAAATTCACCCTGGATAATTTACCAAAAAAAACAAAACAAAACAAAACAAAAGGGTCATTATTGAGGAGAGCCTTATGCTTTATTTGCACTACTACATCTTCAAAAAAAAATTAATCCAAGAAAACTTCACAAACTTCCTATATTGTTTTTCCTAATTTTTTTTTTAAATGTCATTAATGGATTTTTAAATTTTCTGAGGCCTCACACATCTTGAGGCCCAAGGCCACTGCCTAGGTAGGCTTGGGCAAGGACCGAGTTTGGCTTTTTGTCACAAATGACAAGGTAACAACAATATATAATAATTCAAAGATGCAGTTGATAGCATGCACAAACATAATCAATGATCAGTAAATTTTTCCACATATTGAGTTCAAGTTTAAATGGAGTAAATTGTATAAATGACCAGTGTGCGTTAAGTGCCATTGATTCCTTGTGATTAAGACTCAAAGCCATAATTTTGTGAGAAATGATATGCTAAATATCATTGTTAAATAAGTTTATTCCCCTACTAACGAAAATCAAACAAATAATGCATATTAGGACATATAAATAAATCTCATTTTTCATATATATTATTATTTTCTTCCCTTTGAGCATATATACATTTTCACACTATTTATATTTTTCTTTTTAAACTCATCATTTTTCTCTTCCATTTTTTTACATATTACTAAAATGACACCTGCAATAAATTTTGGGCCGATGACTCCAAGTCAGTTGACCATAGAGTATCAAGTTATGAGAAACCCTTCACGGTTAATTACTCGAGTCAAATAAACTTTGAAGAAGAGTATAAGATGAAACATTTTTATTTTATTTAAGGGAATATACTATAACTTAGGTATAATAAATTAAGGTCAATCCATGAATGACGGCTATCCCAAATGGCATACATGTTGTCAAGACTTATTCACAAAGTCATAGTATGTGCAGTGCAGATGGTACATGAAAAAACCAATACTAAGTACTCACTAAACTCATACTTGGTCACAGCACACATGTTCAAGTAAATCATATATCATGTTGTAGTAAAGAATTTTCCTCCTTTTTTTTATTTTAAAAAAATCAACCTACCTAAAAAGTAAAATAAAAATAAATAAGATACATACATTAATAAATGAATCAATTAAAAAGTATAAACATGCATCGAAAGTATATAATCAATTAGATATGTAAACGCTCTTACCTTTAAGAGTACCGTGATCAATTTCTAATTTTTCCAGATCACTCATTTTCACCCAAACATGACTAGTAGAAGGCTTATCACAAGTTAACTCTATCATAAACTTGGTCAAATGACTCACTTGATTAGTAAAGAAGTCAATTCGGCCATCAAAATCTTGATTTCTAATCCTAGTGAAATTTTGATTTCTATTTCTATTTAAGAATTTATAACACCAAGACCTTATATGTCATAACTCATTACAATTGAAATAGGTAGGGATAAACCTAGGTTCAAAGTTATGTGATGGCTGATATCTATTCCTAGGTTGATAGGTCATACGCTGTCTAGTAAGTTTATGTCCTATGATAACCTTATTCTTGAGTTTAGAATTAGGAAGTGGATGTTCAAAGCATATGACCGGAGATCGATTACTACTTTCAAACTTCAAAACAAAGGATGGAGGTCATGTGACTTTTGGAGACAATGCAAAAGGGAAGATAATCGGAATCGGCAACATCGGTAATTACCTATCCCCCTCTATTGAAAATGTTTTGTTAGTCGATAACTTCAAACATAATTTGCTAAGTATTAGTCAATTATGCGATAAATGTTACAATACAAAATTCGATTCTTCTAAATGCCTAATTAAGGATGCTATATCAAAAGAGGTGATTTTCATAGGGAACCGAAACAAGGATATTTATATCATTAATATTGAATATGAAAATAATGAACATTGCTTGCTTGGACTTAAAGACGAAACTTGGCTTTGGCATAGAAGACTTGGTCTTGTAAACATGGATCTCATTTCGAAAATTTCTAAAAATTGTCTTGTGAAAGGACTGCCAAACTTGAAATTTGAAAATGACAAAATTTGTGATGCATGTCAACTGGGAAACAAGTCAAAAGTTCCTTCAAATCAAAAATATTTTCTTCAACAACAAAACCATTGCAACTTCTCCACAAGGATCTCTTTTGACCGTCAAGAACGGCTAGTTTAGGTGGTAAACACTATACTTTTGTGATCGTTGACGATTTTTGTAGATTTACATGGATAATATTTTTATGTGCAAAAGATGAAGTCTTCAAATATTTTTGTAAGAAAGTTGAAAATGAAAAGGGTCACACTATTACTACGATTAGAAGTGACCACGGAGGAGAATTTGACAATCTTGCATTTGATGACTTTTGTAACAATAATGGATATGAACACAACTTTTCGGCTCCTAGAACTCCTCAACAAAATGGTGTAGTGGAGAGGAAGAATCCCACATTACAAGGAATGGCTCGAATCATGCTAAATGAAAATAATTTACCAAAATCTTTTTGGGCTAAAGCCGTTAATACCGCATGTTATATCATAAATAGAGTTTTGGTTAGTCGCAAGAAAACCAAAACTCCGTACAAGCTTTGAAAAAATAGAATACGTAACATTAGTTATTTCAAAGTGTTCGGTTGCAAATGTTTTGTCTTAAACACAAAAGACAATTTGGAAAAATTTGACTCAAAATCCGATTTGGGAATCTTTCTTGGATATTCATTAACTAGAAAAGTTTATAGAGTTTTCAACAAAAGAACTCTAGTCGTTGAAGAATCCATACACGTTACTTTTGATGAAACTAATCTACTTGATCGAGAGAAGGGTATTGATGATGATGTAGGTTTAGAGACTCCTTTTGAACAATTGAATGTCCAAGATAAAGGAGTGCCTAATGAAGAAAAATCAAAGGTGCCCAACGATCAAGAAAGAGAAGAAGCACCAACCGAAGCTCAAGATGACTCCACCTTACCAAAGGAATGGAAGTTTGTCTCGTCTCACCCAAAGGAGTTAATAATCGGCGATCCATCAAAAGGTATTACTACTAGAACCTCTCTTAGAAATCATCTTGGTAGTTGTGCATTCATTTCACAAATTGAACCTAGAAAACTTTAAAGAAGCGAAATTTGATGAGTTTTGGATTTTGGCAATACAAGACGAACTTAATCAATTTGAAAGAAACCATGTTGGCACTAAATGGATTTTTTCAAAACAAAAGAGATGAAAATGGAATCATTGTCCGTAACAAGGCTAGATTAGTGGCCCAAGGATACAATCAAGAAGAAGGAATTGACTATGAATAAACTTTTGCACCGATAGCTCGGTTAGAACCCATTCGCATGCTTCTTGCATTTGCATTCACAAAAAATCACGCTTTATTAAATGGATGTTAAAAGTGCATTTTGAATGGATTTATTCAAGAAGAAGTCTATGTTGAGCAACCATCCGGTTTTACAAATCATAAGTTTCAAAATCATGTGTTCAAATTTAGAAAAGCTCATTACAGCCTCAAACAAGCTCCTAGAGCTTGGTATGAACGTTTGAGCAAATTTTTACTTCTAAATGATTTTTCTATTGGAAAAGTGGACACTACTCTTTTTATCAAAACCCAAAAACAAGACATGCAAAATTTATATTGATGACATTATTTTTGGTGCAACAAATATTCAACTTTGTGAAGAATTTTCTAAAAATATGAGCATGGAATTTGAAATGAGTATGATGGGTGACCTCAAATTCTTTCTCGGACTTCAAATTAAACAAGCATGTGATGTCATCTTCATAAATCAAAGTAAGTACATCTTAGACATGCTAAAGAGATTCAAGATGAATGATCTAAAACCAATGAATACTCTAATGAGCACTTTCGCAAAACTTGACAAAGACGATCAAGGCACTTCCGTCCACATCACCAAATATCGAGGTATGATCGGATCACTTATTTATTTAACCGTAAGTAGATTCGATATCATGTTTAGTGTATTCTTATGTGCTCGATTTCAATCAAATCCTAAGGAATCTCACATTAAAGACGTAAAAAGAATTTTTAGATATCTTTGTGGGACTCAAAACTTAGGACTTTGGTATCCGAAACGTACTTACTTTGACTTACTCAGTTACTCGGATGTCGATTGGGCCGGTTGTCAAGTTGATCGGAAAAGCACTAGTGGTACTTGTCACTTTCTCAGTTTTGCTTTGGTTTCATGGTTTAGTAAGAAACAAAACTTCATAGCCCTATCTACGGCCGATGCCGAATACATTTTCGCCGCGGGTTGTTGTCCTCAAGTGCTATGGATGAAACAAACCCTTATCAACGATCACCTATCATATGATCATATTCCTATCATGTGCGACAATACAAGTGCTATCAATTTATCCAAAAATCCCGTTTTACACTCTCGAACGAAATACATTGAGATACGACATCATTTTTTAAGAGATCATGTTCAAAACGGTGATATTTCACTTGAATTTGTTGACACTGAAAATCAATTGGCCGATATTTTCACAAAACCCCTTGCGCTCGATCGTTTCTCAACAATTCGGTGAAGCCTAGGTCTTATCGAGCTAAAATGATTTCTAAAAATATTCTCTATTTTTAAAGTATCATATTTATGCCTCAAATCTCACTCCATGTTATTTAAAAAAAAAAAAAATACCGGACGTCCGGTAAGGCAGAAAAAATTCTGCCTTTTGAGCTTATTTGTACCGGACGTCCGGTATGCTAATTTTACAGCTTTTACACGTGATTCTCTTCCTTTCTCTCATTTTACTTCATCTATTTTTCTCTCAAACTCGTATCTCCTCCTTTCAAATCTCTAATTTCATCTCAAATTCATCATATTACATCTCCAAAACGCACTTTCATTAATCAATTTCATTCCAAAACTAAAATCTCTCGGCCCTTTGTTCATTTCTTCACTTCAAACTTCGAACCCTAGCCTTCCTCTCAACATTTTTGTTAAAACCTTGGTCGACATTCATCTTCCAAGTGAACAAATTTACACATTTGCATATACAACCTCTCGATCTCGATTTCACATTTCCACTCAAGCCCTATTTTCAAATTTTCCCTCTTCCATTTCCCTTTTTCCAAAAAACACCAAATTTCTTGACAATGTCGACTTCTCAAAGTAAAGGCAAAGGCAAGAGGCTTAAGCAAATGGCTCGGCGTCCACCTCCATCTCCTTCTCCCTCATCCGACAAAGAAATGGATTTTGAACCCGAGACTTCGCTAACGAATCCTCTAGCTAAGACACCCATTCTTCTAGGTAAAAGTGTCGATCTTGTCTCTTTTTCTTTTGATGCCCTTGCATTTAGGATAGATGAGTATATCGTGACTATGTGATGGACCTCTATTTGCACGATTCACGAGAAAGCATATTCGAAATTAATTCGCACTTTTTATAACACGGTGACTATTAATCCTCGTACGGGAGACATTTCATGTTTTATGAAAAATATCCATATCACGGTCTCAAAACCACTTCTTCGCACAATACTTGAACTCGAACCTTGTAGCATCCAAAAATTTGTGCACAAAGTCCACTCGACGGTGGAAGGATACAACCCTACCGATGCTTGTCGTCGTGTAACGGGCAAAATTTTTGAAAACATCACCAAGATTTCGACAAACTAACTTACTCTCACATGCAAGGTCTTACAAAACATTATTGAGAATGTCATTTTACCTAGGAAGGGGCACCGGGATGAGGTAAATTGTTTTGACATATTTCTTCTCGACTCCTTTCTTGTTGGTCGGTGAGTTGATTTCCCGACTATTGCATTAGGTCTCATGAAACTTGTTAGATCTGCACGCACATCTAAGGCACTTCCTTACGGCATGCTCTTCACTAAGATCTTTTAACACTTTGAGGTTCCTCTTCACAATGAAGCCTTCATTAAACCACGACCCACCGACACCATTAGTTCCAACACACTTAAGCGCATGAAAATCATTAGAAATGATGGGCAATGCATGTCTGAAACAAAGGGGTTCGATCCGACATCGGGGCCTTCTACTCTACCATTCGACGAGGAGGATGTTGAGGACGACGACGGTATGGATGCACCTCCTCTCGACACCTCGAGATCTGGAGTATCCCGACCAGGGCATGACGTCGATCAGATTTCCCTACTTCGTGGGCGGATGGACTCCCTTGCTACGACTATCGAATGAATCACAGAGGAGCTTCATCGTGTGCGGGCACAGCAGGACACGATCCTAGCACGCCAGGCAGCCAGGCAAGATCAGATGACTGCGTTCTTCACAGATATGCTTGCCTGATTTCCTCATTCTCCTCCTCCAGCACCGTAGTCTTTTCATTGTTGTCCGAAAAACTGTTTTTAAGCTATGGTTGAACGTTTTATGTAATCTTATGAAATGCTTATCTGTTATGTTATTACTTTTTCATACGTGGGTGTTAACTTTTTGCTTATGCCAAAAGAAGGAAGAAATAGAGATTTTCATGATTATATTTAAACTAGGTTTAAGCAACGTGCAATGCACGTTTGCTTAGTTTATATATAATTTTTTTGGTTAAGAATTACATTTTTATTAATAAAGATGTAATTTTTTTGGTTAATTAAATAACTGATGATGTAATGTTTATGTAATTGATAAATAATTACACATTGTGATATATTAAAAAAAGAGTATTAATAGAATCTATAGCATTGTCCTATAAATAAACATCGCTCATAGTTTTATGAAAGCCGTTTGAGATAATTTTTATTCTAAGATGACGATTCAGTGTTTTCATCATCTTGCACTGTTTCAATAGAGAGGACATTAAACTGTCTATATTTTTTCTCATTTAGTTTCTCCGGATCTATATAAACTTTAATCTTCCAAATTTTTTTTGATAATTTCTCTGCAACGCTTTTAACATATGGTCGATTTTTCTACAAAATAAATATTGAATATGTTTACACAATTAATAAAAAATACAATTATTTTTTAAATAACTTATTATAATAAAAATCAAGTTTGAAGAAAAATTTAAGAGGTACCTCTCCAGTATGTCCCATCAATCAACTGTTGAATACCAAGAGCATGTTTTGCTATTTCACCAAACCTATAGCAGTAAAATTTAAATCAAAATTAACAATTAATTTTAACAACATATTTTATGAAATCTACAACTTTTCAATGATACATTTTATCAACTTTTGTCGGAATTTTAGTGAATTCACTAAAATTCCGATCTTAATCTCAATAAAACATGAGCTTAGTATTATATTGATTTTTTATAAGCGAAATAAATGTAAATTAGCCTCGTTGAATAGGAGGGCAAAGGCTTTCGAAAATGGTGTTTGGTCTTACAAAATGCATTTTTTATTTTCATGCTATCCTCTTTTTCAAAGACCCTATCGTATCACCATGCCCATCTATCTTAGAATATTGCCTTTTTTTATAATCGAAATAAATTTAACTTGATTTTGATTATTTTTTAATTTTTTTTATCAAAGTGATGAAAATGTAAAAAACGTTGTAGAATCTTTTATTTATATTGTTCATTTTGAGAATAAAAAATCTTATTCATATCCAAATTACTATAATGCCTCCTCGACTACAGATCATACGTCATGTTTCACAAACGCGAAGAAAAATAATAAAAAATTAATATTTAAAATGTAAAATCTATATTCAAATTCAATCGGGAAATCCAAAAACCTCTTTTTTTTCAACATGAATTTTTCATATTATCATGATTCTTGAACTTGAAAAATATGTAAAATACTAACATTTCTTGATTGCTAACTAAGATACAGAAAATATTAATTTCATGAAAAATATAAGACATTCTTGATTTCTAACCAATCATTTTCGACAAGCCTTCAATCGATTTTCAAAATGTAAAGAATGAAATTAGGACGATGAAGAAAAATGATTCGTGTAAGATATATGTCAAGAAGAATCAGAAATGGAAGCCTCCATCTTTTTAACCATGAGTTGCAGCCATATTCCATACTTGGGCACCAAATCTTCCAATCTTGATGCAGGAGGGTCCGAGTCAGACGAAGCTGAGTTGTCAGATAACTCGTTGATGGCGCTAACGTACCATGAGTTGGCGGATCGGCGTAAGAACGGAAAGTAATCGACTACATTTCCTAATTGGGGTCAATTTTGAACACGTTTTGGTATTTTGGCCATAACTTTGGCTACGGTTGTCAGAATCACGCCCGTGACCCCAATTCGGAAAGCTCGTTTCGGCGCGCACGTCGTGGGCACCAAGCTATGCTCAGTGTGCTCGTTTCGGCGCGCACGTCATTGGCACTTTTAATATATAGAAGATATATATATATATATGTGTGTGAGTGTGTGTGTGTGTGTGCGCGCGCGCGCAAGTAATGTGCAATGCACGTTTGCCTAGTTTATATTTAATAGTTTTGTTTAAGAATTAATTTATTATTAATAAAGATATAATTTTTTTGGTTAATTAAATAATTAATGATGTAATGTTTATGTAATTTATAAATAATTAGATGTGTGATTTTGATGTTGTCATGTAAGTTGGTGAGATCGAATAAAATAAGTAAAAGTTGACAAATTTGGAGAAAAATGCTAAATTGTAAGGGATCCAAAGTTCGGGGGCTAAAATGTAAATACTTAAAAGTTGTGCCGAACCTCACGATGAAGATTTGAGAGTGTTCGGAGTCAATTGGATAAAGGAAGACGTCAATGGAATCAAATTTAGTCAAAAGATGATCACAAATCAATTTCCAACCGAAAAGTTATGCTCCGATATTTTAGTCTCATATTGAGACCTATTTTTGGCATAGAAAGTGATCGAATTGGAGAATGATGTCTGAATCAAAGTTGTAGTCAGATGAGTTAGCTTTCCAACTCATTTTGAATCGCCTCAATCGGACATCGGAATACAGAGTTATGATAAAAATACTGAAAGAAGGTGCAGCTGCCTGTTTAAAACAAGAAATTTCGTTAGTTTTTCCGTTAAACCAAGAAATTCCGTAAGTTTTTCCGTTAAACCAACAAATTCCGTTATATAGGCACTTTTTATATAGAAAGAGATATGGGGAATACATGCTAAATAGATATGGGGAATGTGTATATTAACTATCAATTTGTTCTGAATCGTACATTGCAGATCAATGTGTATATCATAATCAAAAAGGGGGAAATTGTTGACCTATGGTTGACTCCTCGTTTTGATTATCACAAAAAAATTATGTTTATTGCTAACAAATTGATTTACGTATCCATAGTGATTATTGCACACAAGTACATTCGATGGCACAAAGTTCAAGACTAAGATATTTGCACACACTGGCCAACGTGGAAACATGATCAAACAATCGAGTTCATGAAGAATATTTTTACATATCTCGCAAAAGGTTGCCTAAAAAAAATCGAGACACAAGTTGAAGTACCGTCAAGCAATGCGCATCAAATATTCAAACTAAGTATTTAGACGCTTCACGATTATATGTAAAGGTAAAACGCATTCATACTTGGTAATGCATCGTGATAAGCTCAAAGTTTTGATTTTACAAAATTCACGACAAAAACATTTTTACTCGAAAAATGTGTTTTTCAAATAGTAAAAATCTTAACACATATTTTAAATATGACAAATACTTTGAAAAACATTTTAAAACGTTTCTCCAATATCAACATTTGTTAAATATTACGTTCCGGGCCAAAATTGGTCGTACCGGACGTCCGATAAAACTAATTTTGGCCAACGGTCATATTTCCAACGGATCAATCTTCTGACAAAAAATAACGGCTAGTTGACCACCCGGTATTTTACTGACCTCCTGTAAAGTGCGTCCGGTACAGCATAGTTTTTGATCATTTGATTGTTATAAATACCTCACTATTCTCTTACATACATCCAACTTTCAAAAGCATTGAGTGAGGCTTTTTGTTGTTTGCAAACACCTTATTATCCATCTTTAAGAAGATCAAATAGCATCAAACTCTTGAAAAACTTTTGAGTGTTTTATCTTTGTGAAAATCTTTTGTTCTTCAAGAAGTTTTTCATTTCAACACTTGGAACCAAACTCATTACCATCTATTGAAGTGCTTTTACCTCTTTTCTTCTTGTTATCAATCTTGATACTATCATTCTATGAGAAGAGAAAATTTCACTTGTAAATTCATTTTAAATTATAGGTCGCGTTGAGGTCCTGGAAAGCTCAACATTGTAAAGGATCGGTGCTCCTTGGTTGTAAGTTACCGGAAGTGTTGTAAAAGGGTTGGATTGCACCACAAGTCAATCAATATAGTGAAAAAGCCTTGTGACGGAGAGCTTGGTAATGGGGGTGTAGATCGTTGGTTTGGATCGAACCCTCCATAACATATCGTTTGCATTCTCTAACTCTCTACTTAACACTTTACTTTGTGCAAGCATATATCATATCATCTACGTGGTTGCTTTCGTCTAGTTTATTTTTTTATCATTTGTGTTATCATTTATTTAAAATTTAGTAGCAATTAACGAAAAAGTTTTAAAAACCAATTCAGCCCTCTCTTAGTTAGTCTATCTTGGGCTTACAGTTTCTTAATCCTTAATCCTAATTTCTTCAAACTTAGTGGACAGCATCTATAACTTAGAATTCTTAACAATCTGAGTTCCTTCATGTGTGATCTATAAAATATTACAAACCTTTTTAGCAACCTCACACATAGACACGTCTAAATTTTTTTGGTGATACAGCCATAAATAGAGCATGAAGCCCTTTACTATTTCAATTACGCTCATCTAAATCTTTCTTAGACCAAATTGAAATATCAGTAGAGTAACTATTCTTGCAACCATTCAAGATTTTACGGTCCAACCATTCACTATGCTCATCTGTCGATTTCAAGAAGGCTCTCATTCTAACTTTTCAATTTGCATAGTTATTGCCATCAAAATATGGCAGGACAGACAATGAACTACTTATCTAGAAAACTAGGGCTGTGAATAAAATTTGGGCTCTGATACCACTTGAAAGTTACTAGTTCAACTCTAAAATCATCTAATATGTGAATAACACAAAATTAAATTTATCCATTAAAAGCAACAAGTCACTTTTAATTGTTTTAGATATGTAGTCACTCAAATCAAACTATCATATGTTGAATTACTGCAATAAATAATTAAAGTAATAAATAACACAAGATTTGATGGCAAGAAAGTCCTTAATTGGGTATAAACTCTGGGACCAAGTAAGTAGTTTCCACTATAGACAATAAGAACTTACAATATATTCCTACAATCTCCAAAACCCGCTGGAACGTGCTTCACTTACACTTGTTTCCGATCTTCTGAAATTATCTATCTCATGTGGAATACTAAGAACGCCTTGTTCTTGTTCTCTTCCTACGATTCTGGTCCAACATCTCTCAATTTTCAGCAACCTCTGAAAGTTATTCAGAATGTATCTTCCTAATGATATCTAGGAAATGGGTATTTTGGATTATACGATACCGATATTTTTCCCAAACTTGAATCAAAATGTTAATTTAAATATATGAATGTGTTCTTAGATCTTAGAATAATGATATAAGGATATAAAATAATGATCAATCACCACAAAAACGTACTGGGCATTGAGTATTTATAATATGAGGTGTTTATATAGTATATGATAAATAAAACTCTTGAAAAACGCAAATTAGAATTTCTCTGAAAATATCGTCACTTGAGCGCCAAGCTAGCTACAGGTGAGCGAGAGGTGCGTCGCTTGAGCGAAATCTGGACGACAGGTGGGTGACAATGATTCTACTTTGGACGCTCGAGCATCAACTAGAGGATATGCTAGCATAAATTCGACGACTCTTTCTTCTTATTCCATACTCGAATCGAAAGACTCCTAACTTATTTATATAACCATTCAAAAGACTCTTTGAATTTCACAACTCTTTTGTAATAATCTTATTCTTTTACAATATTCATTTTGTTTAAAGAATTGTCAACACAAAACCTAACAAAATCTCTAATCTTACTATTAATTCTCTATGTTATTTTGGATGTGTCTTTTTCACATTTTCATGTGAAGTATTTCTTACAACAATTCCTTGCAAGAAATTATGAATACTATTTATGTTGTTCAAAAACCTAACCATGACAGAAAAACTTGCTCTAAAGAAATATTACTTAAGACAGAAGTCCACACATGACATGAATAACTATACTTGGACTTGAGCGACTATTGTTACGCTTTGTTACCTGGCATCCTACGTGGCTGATCCACATGAGCATGTTCCCCAAAGCCATGTGGGATGCCACGTGGTACATAAGACCTATCAAAGTCCACTAAATCTAAAGCACCAAAGCCCACGTTCACCTAAACGGTCCCATGTGCATGGGCACTGTCGAAGCCCACTTTCATCGAAGCGGTCCCGTGTGAAGAGGCTTTGTTGAAGCACCTCTGCTAAAGCTCCAACCATGATGATTGACGACCCGCATTTAAAGATTCTAAATTCATGAAATCTTATTTGAATGATTGATTTGATTATCATAATGAGTAATATGTCAAAATCTTGTCAATATAAGTTATATGGTGGTTGTCCCCCCTTTTTGTGAGCATTTAATACGCCACAAGCTAGTGGATCAAAATTGATACCTAAGATAAGATGCTTTGGTTAAAGAGATGATGACACGCGTCCTCTCATCCAATGGTCATCATTTCACATGTAACACTGTAAATATTTTCTCATTTGAGTCATTTTGGGGTAATGCTAATACACCAATCATAAGTTATATATTCTCTCATTTCGAGTTTGATCTTTTGTTGCTAAAATTAGATGCTTGATCTTGATCTTTAGTTTGATTTTTCGTTGATTGTTCCTTATCGTGCAATTTCGCTCATATATATTGCTGGCGCTTGAACATATTTGTCTCGTGTTATCAAGTTTCTCCCACGTTCAAATTCAAGATATTATCGACTAATAATCTGTCTACACGTGTTGTAATTAGGTTGCGTCGACACGAGTGTGCTTGATATCTGTTGTCCACGTCAACAACACAAAAAAACGAGGTCGACATTATTACTCGATATTTGTCTTCATGTCAGCGCATGGACGGCAAGGACGGCAAGGACTTTTTATATAGATTCTAAATCCACTAAATAGTTTCCTAGTGTATATAATTGTGATCTAGTTATCTAAGACATAGTTTGTCAACTGTAAAATACACTTACAAAACGTGTTTTTAGCTGGTTTAGTTTGTGGCCAGAATGACTTGTCACGCAACTTTATGTGATGTTTGTTTTGGGCATTATAAAGAAAATCGATATTAAAACATAATATATTTAAATAAATACTTCCCTTATAACATCTTAAATTTTTAAATAAGATTACTGAAAAAACATGTAAAACTTACACAGTTGCACGGTGGCGGATTTAGGGGTGACTCAACCCTCCCAAGCCCCCAAAATAAAGAAAATTTTGCAGTCGGTCCATTTTATCGAGTTAGTTTGCGGGTTATAATCGGATGACAATTCTCGAACGTTAGAATAGGTTCTTGATACTATTTTGAAGTACTCATGCATACCTCGTAGCTTACCTTTTAATTTGTAAAACAACTAAATGATGACGTTGCAATAACGGGTAAATAGTTGTACAAGATGTGTTTAATAACTCTAATTCATGGCTGTCACCTCTTTTGACTATTTTGGAGCTATATTATTTTGAAGAACTTGCAACCAGCTATGGGACATATATTTCAAAATAAAAAAATCGTTAAATGGTGGACTTAATTAAATACCTACCAAAGATGGGTACACAGTTAATTCTATTTCTTTCTCGTGAACTAAACGTCAACTTATATAAAATTTTATTCGACGCCAATTGAGACTCGTCTAATTTTAATAATTAATATAAAAATAAGATGATTTTTGAGTTCGTTTTCCTCGTACCATCAAAATCCTTTTAAAAGAAAAAAAATTGTCAACCCCCGATTGATTAATCATTGATGTGACCCGACGACACGTTAAACCAAAACAAACGAAAAGTGTGATATCGTTGATCCATTGATCGAGTATTTTTCGATTGTAAGAAGTATCATAATCATCTAATAAGAAGGACGGGTTTCCATTTCTTGAAATAACCAATTTGAAAATCTCTTGATTCTAACTAAGGCACCGTTTGGTAACCATTATTCTAGAAAAAATGCATTCTTTGTGTCAAATCACACCTTTTTTGTGGTTGAAAATGAAGGAAAAGTTATTGATGTGATGGAAAATATTATTTTATTGATGAATGTGTGGTTGAAAATTAGTAGAAGAATGAGAATGAAAAAAAGAATGGATACCAAACAGAGGCTAAATAATCAATTTCTCCCTCTCAAGTTTAAACTTTTATCTTGTAACAAACAGTGTTGAACATTTTATCTTGACATGCCCCTCCTAAGTAAAACTATACAAGTCCCAAACAAACCCTAAGATTATTAAATTTAAAGTTGTGTAATATCAAAGTTAGTAGGTAGTGACAAAGGGTACTTTCAAATTTAATGTGGTGTACTGCCTATTTGTTGGTTTAGAAAAATTGAGTTCATGGAAATTTTTTGAGAGAATGGTTGGCCATGCAAGTAGGGGCCAGGAAGGAAATCTGTGCTCATTTGGTGGCGGCCCCTCTTTCCAAAGAAACGTATGTACAAGCGTGGGAAATGCCAATTGGATTGAAAGATGTCGACTGCTTTCCTCCTCCACCAGAACGATGTCGAAAAATCTTTTTTTTACATATTCATTTTCAACTTTTTTGAAAAAAAAGAAAAAAGAAAAGTAATTTTGTCAATATTTCACGATCATTATTTGAAAAATCTTTTTTTCACATATTCATTTTCAATCATGTATTCACGTAGTGGTGGCAAACGGATCGAGCGGCTCGTCGGCTCGTGAAAAGCCAACTCATGGGCGGCTCGGGCATGTCACGAGCCGAGCAGGCTAGCTCGGCTTAGACTCGTGGGCTCGTCCAAGGCAGAGGGTATATCCTATTTTTTCTTCTTAAAAGGGTTTATCTTTAAAAAAAAAAAATTTGACGAGTTCGCGAGCCAAAGCTTGACTCGGTCCACGAGCCAGAGCTCATGGGTCAAGCCGAGCTCGGCTCGTTATAAACAAGCCACAAGCTGGCTAGCTCGGCTCGACCTATTGTCACTTCTACATTCAAACAATAAAATATTCTACATATAAATTCAAAAAAAATCGTACTTTTTAAATATATATTCTTCTAAAAATCACTATTCAAAATTTTATTTTATCATATAATGATTGTCAAATAGAGGTTTAATAGTAGCTCTTAATTTTAAAGGTTTGCAACGAGTATTTGGCCGATGACAGCTAATTTACAAGACGTGATTTGAATGCAATACGTCGATGACAGATGCATGGACCCACATCTTTGTGGAAAATAGATGCATGGATTCCTCATTTATTTGATCTATTCCATGTGGATCCCATCATTATTTATTTTGAACCACAAATACATGTAGGGACCAAGTCTTAATTTACTTGAATTGCAGAACATGTTAATTGAGATTTGGAACTACTCTGATTTCTCCAACCAATTTCAGCTTAAATTAAGTTAAATGCAAATTACGCGATGTGAGTTCCATCATTGTTTATTTTCAACCACAAATATACTAAAACCCACATTTTATAGGAAAATTCCATTTGTACAGGAGAGGCTCTCACATGCGTGCAGACCCCGCATGATTAAAAAATTCAAAAAAAAAAAAAAAAGTATGCCCCCCCGCCCCTCCATTGTGAATGTCAATCAACCATTTATTAGGGCCTTGTATGGGAGGGATTAAAATCGGATTAAAATTGAAAATATAGCCGTTATTGTTGACTTTTATTAGACGAGTGGAACCCAATAACGGTCATATTTTCAATTTTAATTGGATTTTAATTTCTCCCGAACGGGGCCTAGATATATTTATATTTTTAACAAGTGTATCTCCTGTAAGTTATTAATCAATATTATAACACGTATTAAAAAGCTTTACTCAGGGTGTGTTTGAATCATATTATTTTGAACGAATGTATTTTGGAATAATATATTGATGAAGAATGTTTGATTGAAAAAAAAGGAAAATTATTGATGTGATAAAAATATTATTTTATTGAAAAATATGTAATTAAAAATTACTAGAAAAATAAAAATAAAAATTTTAACGTGGAACAAGTAGGGTTCAAACAATAATTGAACACTGGAAATACGGCTGCCGCAATTCAGTCGGCCGTTTGGCGCCGCAATTCAGTCGGCCGCTATCTGGTTGACCGCATTGGCCAGAACTCTGTGCAAATATGATATAACTTTGGACGTATTAATTTTAATTAATAAGAATCCACATAAAGAATAAAAATAATAATTTAATTTTTGTAATAACTTTACCGTCCAGCTGAGATTTAAGTCAATTCTGGTTCCAAATCAAATCACTTCATACTTTCATTGTGAGAAGTCAAAGAAAGTTTCATTATACTTTTGAAAAGAAATGCCAATCAACAAGAAATAAGATTTCTTTTGCAAGCGAATTAAATTCTATAAAGTGAACTTATCGACATTTAAGAGAAATTATAACTCTATAAATGGACAGCTCCATTTTCTCATTATGCTCACAAACTCTTCTCCGTCCACATATAACTCCATTTCTTGTAATGTTTGGATCGAAAATGTTGCGCATCGAGTTCTCCGCTTCGATTCTCTTGTGCATAGTTCTTCCTTTTTTGTTCTTGATCTTGGCCAACTTGAAAACCATATTGAAAAATATCTCTTCTTCCTCCAATTCAACAAAGCTTCCAAAATCATACCCTATTTTTGGTTCAATTTTCACAATCTTGAAAAACAAGAATAGACGAGTCCAATGGACATCGGAAATGGTATTATCTACTCCCAACCTGACGTTTACTCTCTACCGCCCTTTCGGCTACCGGCAAATGTTCACGGCCAATCCCGCCAATGTCCAGCATATGCTCAAAAACCACTTCCCTAACTATCGCAAAGGGGATGTTTTCCGAAAAACATTAAGAGATTTTCTTGGAGATGGCATATTCAATGCTGATGGCGATAATTGGAAGTTTCAACGACAAGTTTCGAGCCATGAATTTAACACCAAATCTCTGCGTAATTTCGTGGAAATTGTAGTTGATTCTGAATTATCTGATCGCCTAATCCCAGTTCTAAAAAATGCCGCAGCTAACAAAATTGTGCTTGATTTGCAAGATATACTTCAGAGATTTGCCTTTGATAACATTTGCAAGATCGCTTTTGGGTATGATCCTGCTTATTTGTTACCATCTCTTCCCCATGCAAGATTTGCTGTTGCATTTGAAAGTGCTGTAACACTCATCAGTGAAAGATTCAACTCAAATATACCTTTTATATGGAAAACCAAAAAGGCCCTCAACATAGGATCTGAAAAGCAATTGAAGATTGTAGCAAAAGAAGTTCGAGAATTTGCGAAATCAATAATCAAAGAGAAGAAACAAGAACTTCATGACAAAACTTCAAAAGAATGTGTTGATCTTCTGTCCAGATTCTTGAGTTCTGGTCATTCTGATGAAGATTTTGTTACTGATATAGTGATAAGTTTTATACTGGCTGGCCGTGACACTACTTCTGCTGCATTAACATGGTTTTTCTGGTTGCTTCACAACAATCCAGAAGTGGAAAATGAGATTTTGGATGAGATTAAACAGACATCAGAAGCAACAGTTTATGAGGAAGTGAAGGACTTGGTTTATACTCATGCTTCACTTTGTGAAAGCATGAGATTATATCCACCAGTCCCCGTCGACACAAAATCAGCAGTGAATCGTGATGTTTTACCAGATGGGACTGTGGTAGCGAAGGGTACAAGAATAAGTTATCATCCCTACGCAATGGGGAGGGTTGAGAAAGTGTGGGGGCCAGACTGGGAGGAGTTTCGCCCCCAGCGGTGGCTGGAGGAGGCAGTGGAGGAATCTGACAGAAAGTGGAGCTTTGTGGGCAAGGATAACTTTACATACCCGGTGTTTCAGGCTGGGCCAAGAATTTGTTTGGGGAAGGACATGGCTTTCTTGCAAATGAAGAGGATTGTTGCCGGTGTCTTGAGGCGTTTCAGGGTGGTACCGGCGCTGGAGAAAGGCAGTGAGCCGATATATATATCGGATTTCACTTCAAAAATGAAGGGCGGTTTTCCTGTGAGAATTGAAGAGAGGGACGTTGATCTTCTCCAAAACTAGTTGTTCAATTATTTCGAATATGTTTAGCTTTGCTTCTTTTGTAGAAGAAGATGCGTATTTCAGCGGTCTCACTTGATATTGCGGGAATAATAAGAGAAGCTAAAATGCCATAAGTGTGATTTTTAAAGCTAAACCAAACATGTTAGGAGTGTGATGTTTTCTTGTCTGAATTTTGATTTTTATATGGGATTACATTGTACTTTCGCATGAACATCCATATTCAGATTATCTATTCATAGCTAATTGCAAGTTATTAGAAAATATATCCTTCTCCTAGCATATAAATCAGATTATCTATTCATAATTAATTGCAACTTTTTTTGTTCAAATGGTTGTAATGAGATCTTAAAGTTACATATATATATATACTAGGTGCAAGCAACGTGCAATGCACGTTTACTTAGTTTATATTTAATATTTTTGTTTAATAATTAATTTGTTATTAATAAATATGTAATTTTTTTTTGGTTAATTAAGGGCGTGTCTGGACGCGCTGCAAGGAGGAAGGAAAATTGATTATGTTACAGTTTTTTTTTTCAAACCTACAGCCCTACAGTGAGAGAATTGGTCCAAAATTGCGGTTCCCAACGGCATGAATTGTGTTGCCAACGGCTTGATTTCTGCTGAAAGGCAGAAACAGACACCCTATAAATAATTAATGATGTAATGTTTATGTAATTGATAAATAATTAGATGTGTGATTTTGATATTGTGATGTAGGTTGGTGAGATTGAAGAAAGTAAGCAAAAGTAGATAAATTTGGAGAAATGACTAAATTGTAAGGGATCTAAAGTTTGGGGGCTAAAATGTAAATACTTTAAAGTTGTGTCGAATCTCACGATGAAGATTTGAGAGTGCTCGGAGTCAATTGGATAAAGGAAGACGTCAAGGGGATCAAATTTAGTCAAAAGATGATCACAAATCAATTTCCAACCGAAAAGTTATGCTCCGGTGTTTTAGTCTCATATTGAGACCTATTTTGGCATAGTAAGTGATCGAATTGGAGAATGATGTCTGAATTAAAGTTGGAGCCAGATGAGTTATCTTTCTAATGCATTTTTCATCGCCTCAATCGAATATCGGAATACAAAGTTATGATAAAGACACTGAATGAAGGTGCAACTGCCTGTTTAAAACAAGAAATTCCGTTACATAGTCTGTTATATTGAGACCTATTTTTGGCATAGAAAGTGATCGAATTGAAGAATGATGTCTGAACCAAAGTTGTATCCAAATGAGTTAGATTTCCAACGCATTTTGAATTGCCTCAATCGGATATCGGAATACAAAGTTATGATAAAAACACTGAAAGAAGGTACAGCTACCTGTTTAAAACAAGAAATTCTGTTACATAGTCCGTTATATTGAGACATATTTTTGGCATAGAAAGTGATCGAATTAGAGAATGATATCTGAATCAAAGTTGTAGCCAGATGGGTTCGCTTTCTAAAGAATTTTGAATCGCCTCAATCGGATATCAGAAT
The DNA here is from genome assembly GCA_035079005.1 of Fraxinus americana. Classification (NCBI taxonomy): domain Eukaryota; kingdom Viridiplantae; phylum Streptophyta; class Magnoliopsida; order Lamiales; family Oleaceae; genus Fraxinus; species Fraxinus americana. Next base: position 22,013,372 of record CM068725.1, on the reverse strand, counting down.
ACAAAGTTATAATAAAAACACTGAAAGAAGGTGCAGCTGCCTGTTTAAAACAAGAAATTTCGTTACATAATCCGTTATATTGAGACCTATTTTTGGCATAGAAAGTGATCGAATTGAAGAATGATGTCTGAACCAAAGTTGTAGCCAGATGAGTTAGCTTTCCAACGCATTTTGAATCGCCTCAATTGGATATCGAAATACAAAGTTATGATAAAAACACTGAAGGAAGGTGCAGCTGCCTGTTTAAAACAAGAAATTCCGTTACATAGTCTATTATACTGAGACATATTTTTGGCATAGAAAGTGATCGAATTGGAGAATAATGTCTGAATCAAAGTTGTAGCCAGATGGGTTAGCTTTCCAACGCATTTTGAATTGCCTCAATCGAATATCGAAATACAAAGTTATGATAAAAACACTGAAAGAATGTGCAGCTGCCTGTTTAAAACAAGAAATTCCGTTACATAATCCGTTAAAACAACAAATTCCGTTAGTTTTTCCGTTAAACCAACAAATTCCGATAAATAGGCACTTTTTATATATAGAAAGATATATATATATATATATAGACACACACACTTTTGACCCAAAGACATGAATGACATTCTATATTATTCATCGAAGAAAAATTAGATACAAAAATTTTGTTGCCTTGTTACGGTATAAAATTAGACTTCTATTTGTCATTGAAGATGGATCATAATTGAAGATGAATACCAATGACAATTGATGATCACAATGCTTCTTATGGACTGGAATGCCCCAATACCGGTTTGTTGTGAAACGGAGATGATATCGAAAAATTTCAATACCAACTTGTTGAAGAAAATACGGGATTACAGGCACAATATTAAATAAAGATGACGAGAATACAAGAAAAATGTAATTTTGCAGAGAATGAAGTTTTATTATAATATGGAGAAAGAATACAAATCATATGTTAACAATATTTCTAACTTCTTAATAAATTATAATGAATATCAAACTATATATAGGGAACAAATAAGAGACGTCGCAGCGTCGGCTCCTCTGTTTTTCTTTATGTTGGTGGCGCCCAGCGTCCCCGTCTCTGTCCAAATACCTGCCAAATGGTGCTTTTCTTCATTCTAAAGTTTTCTTGAAATCCAACACAAATTCTTACTTCCAATGGACTTTCATGTAGAACTTCAATTAAAATTTGTCAAGTAAACTTGAATGTGATTTCAACAATAGCATTCTAAATAGAAGTCTTTTTAATGTACACTTTAATTAAAACTCTCAATTATCTTCAACAAAAAATTCGAGTAATATCATAATTCAAACAATGCTTCCAAAGGTACCAATTGAGAAACTTAGGAACATTATGACAATGCTTTTGAAAAGTCAAAAATTAGTTTTAAGATTAAGAAATTGCTTTTCAAAAATTAGTTTTAAGATTAAGAAATTGATTTTGAATATATTTTGATAATTTTTTAAAAGCACTAAAATAAAGTTGGTATAAGTTAGCTTTTTAATGAAACTCCTCTCAAGAAAAACAAAAGCAGAAGTTTTATCAAACAGAAGAAAATCAAATATTGACTAATTCTTTTCTTATTGTGCTAAGATTTCATTCCAACATTATATAATTCTTTTCTCATACTGAGTGCAATTTATCTTATGCCAAAGAGTCTTAAATTAAATCCAAAATTTAATTTAAGTTAAAGTCAACCATTAATTTCAATTATATACTTCATGGGGTTAAAACACACATTTTATCAATCTTTATCAAAATATTTACTAGCACGCACGTCTATGCTCATTTTTTAGTCTCATCATCTTATTCTTTGTTCATTATTGAAAGATTAATAGTGAGGGGAGTTGCTTAAAATCCTACTTTAATACTCATTCCCTTCCAATTATATAGGTTTGTTTCCTTTTTCACACGGATTAAGAAAACTTCTTTAACATCATTGAAAATTTAATTTTTGTTAAGATCTTTCCTAATTTACCTATATTTAATTTTCAGTACATAAAATTAAATTATTGTTGGAATTAATAAAGAATTTGAAGAAGAAGAAGAAAAAAATGAGAGTTGTTCCATATTTTCAAGAAGTAGGAAATGTGTGTATTTGGATGATTTCAAGAAGTTGGTATATTAAGTGGGGAAAATTTAATAAGGATATATTGATAAATGAACACAACAAAATATTCTACATTAGAAAACATGTTTATATATTTGAAACAAGAGAAAAATGAAACTCAGTATATATAATTGGGATGGAGAGAGTACTGTTGAAGCGTTGTTGTGAATCTCTCAAATTTGATTACTTCCATCCAGATTTAACACCTGTTTGTTGGAAATTAAAATAAAATTTTTAGTAAATTTTAATTAAAATTTTTTTGATAAAATTGTCGTTGAAAATTTTTTGGTTATTGAATCCCATAAAATATATAATTAAAATTAATTGTCAGCTTTAATTTAGATTAAAATTTAATGAGCCCGCCATTTTGGGGAAAAAATGGATTTTTGTATAGTGATTTTTTTTTTTTTTTAAGAATATGTGATTAAAAAGTAAGAATTTTTTTTTTTTTTGTGTGTAAGATTATTTTATTGAAGAATGTGTGGTTGAAAATGAATTCTTTTTTTAAAAAAAAAAAGAATTTTTGGAAATACGGGACTTAAACAAAGTCTTAATCTCTATCAAACATGGGCTTAATAATTTATTTGCGCGTTCAAGAATTGAAGTTCTCGAATTCGTTAGACCACCTCCATCATGGCTAAAGTTTTGCTTTTAGTAAGAAGTTTTCGGAATTTAGATGTTAAGAACAAGCAGTTTTCGGAATATAGATGGTGATAACAAACAAATCCACACCAAAGAAACAAGGGTGTTGTAAAATATCGAAGACACTGGTAAACTTTGTAAACCCAAAATAGTTGAGTGTAATTTTATGTGTTTTTAGTGAATTTTGCAACTTCTAGTTCATATTATTATTTAAGTTGTTCAAACATATTTTTCACCTAGACCTTTTACAAGATCAGACCTTTCATGCGACCTACAAATTATACTCATTATCTATCAATCCACAAAATTAATAAACACACTATTAAGCCCCTGTTTGTTTGCCATTTTAAGGAAAAATATGATCGTTGGGGAGGGATTTAGCGATCATTTTTGACTAATCACTCTCATGGTGGGACCCACAATTTTAAAAAAAAAAGTCAAAAAACTCATTTTTATGTAAAAATAATGTCAAACAAACAGGGGCTAAATAAGCATTGAATCTCAAAAATTGCACACGCTGATTAAGGTTGCATTATGGGATTAAATTCCTTGATTTTGACATTATGGTTGAAAATATGAATCATGATACGTGTACAATTTAGTTTGACAATATTGATTGATAATTCACATTTCACAATATCACATTCATTCATTCATTTCAAAAACTGTTTTTAAAATTAATTGTGTGAATTTTGACAACACCAACATTGTCAACCATTATTGTCAAATATGATTGTATAAATATAATTGTAAAAATATTTGGTAGGTGATAAGGTGGTTAAACTAACAAACATTTCCATTGTACAAAGCTGCTTTAAAAATTAATTGTATGAATTTTGACAACATCAACATTGTCAACAACTATTGTTAAGTATAATTGTACTCATTATCTTTGTAATTTACAAGGACATTATGATTTATATTCACTGTCCCACCTCACCACCAACCATTCCCAGCACTAGTGATTACCCAAAGACAAGTCATCATTATTTGATGTCATAACTTTAATGTAGGCATCATGATGAATTGCATGGCCGACCTCAACAATCAATTAGGTAATCATAATTCTAGGCGGTGACACGCATTTCTAGATCAGTACTATAGCTAAATGGACATTAGAGGTATTGTCTTATTTGTCTCCCAACCTATAAATAAGGACAAATGGTCACCAAACAATTTTTCTTTAATACAATTATTTTGTATGCTTGATCCAATTCTAAGAATACTCAATGAACATTTTCCTTGAGTTGATTAATCTTGCAACCTCATTTTAAGTCATCAACATAGAGAATTTGCTTAATTAAATAAATCAAATACATAATCTATAACATAAACAAAGATTATAACTTTTTTAATTTTCACGGATTAATTTCTAATGAAGAGAAGAGTTAAAGTAATTGTAGAGTAATTATTTATTTATTTCTGGATAATATCCCTTACCCTCTTTTTCTATTCACGTTATGGATTTTTTTTTCCAATTATAAGGCATTTATTACTTTGAATATATAAATTTCGAGGCGTGACATGTAACATGAAAGTTTGTTAATTATTTTAATAATATATACTTTTGAGTACAAATATTATAGTTGGATAAAAAAATTATCAACAAAAAAACATTATCAACAAAAGGTGTCACACTGACTAACGTAACGTGATTGAAAGATAAACGTTTGATCAAGAATTTGATAACGAAATATCGAGAGATTAAGATTTATACTCAGGAGAATGCTTAGGGAGCAGTTAGTCAGTGTTTCTCTCTTCTATCCCTACAATTTTGTTGTATAGCTCAAACGGAAATTGTTGGGAAATAAAATGGATTGATTTAATATATATGACAAAATATGAAGTGTATGATCGCATAAAAAAAAGATAAAAGACAGAGAATTAATTGGTAGAGGAATTAAGTATTTTATTCAATTGATTAATATGGAGAAAACAAATACAATAGCCGTGTATACACAATTATTCTATTTTTTAATAAAACAAAACTTGTGAAAAGAATTTAGTATTTATAAGGGGTAGATATCAAACCCTAGTGATATAAGATGGTGTATACAATTTTCCACGATGGCCGGCTACTTAATATACACCCCCCTGTCGAGCACAACAACATAGGTCGTCTACCACTATGAGGACATCGACCCCCATGAGGCCCTCTACGTTCACATAGCCGTCTACCACTATGAGGTTGTTGACCCCCATGAGACCCTCTACGTTCACATAGGCCGTAACCCCCACTATACTTAGCCAAATAAATGGTCATGAGATAGACGAAAACCACTCAACAACGAACATATGCGCAACCAACCGTTTGGCGAGTGGGGGTCACAACTCTAGAACGTGGAGAAGTTGGAAGGCGTACGTGGGACACGTGGCACAATTAGTCATGGAATGGAGGCTTGTCATCAGATGCCTATAAATACCCCCAATGTGAGAAATGTTTGTTCTTCTTGAAACCCGAATTATTTGAATTCCAATATATTATATACCTACACTCTTAAAACGTATATTAGTTCTCACGCTAGAGGTACAACGGGAGAGAAAGCCCCGACCTTATTTTGCAGGTAGCAAACACTAATCGGAGCAGCCTGAACACCATTCATGTCAGGGAGAACACGGAATTTACCTCCCTAGAAATACCACAAAGATGGAAACAAGATAAAAAATCACGTGAAATAAAAAAAACAATATTTTTCAATATTTTTTCAATAAAAACACTTGCAAAGAAAGAAAAAAATATTTCTCAAAAAATCCAACATAATTTGGGTCAAAAAAATCCAATAGAAATTTCATCACTACTCTAAAATTTCATTCACATGATGTGAAGAAGACATCTCATTGTCCAAATTCTGGTTTAAAGAGCTGCCTAATTTTTCCTTTTCAAAAGCCACAAGTTGTTTAAACGAGTTATGGAATATTGTCGTAAAGACTAGTAATACTTAGAATGTAAACAAATGATCAACATCAAGACTAACATTTACATTCACAACTATTACCCACTTATTATTCATATGTTTCTTGGGGCCCATACTTCTTTAATTATAAGTAGATTATAATGAAACACAAACACACGCTATAAATTTGAAATTGGAACTCCTAAGAAAAATCTCTTCTTGGTGTCGTCCAAGATTAAAGAACTTCTCCAACTTATATGAAACATATACTACAACTTCTTGATATCAATAATCTTTTTTAAATAGCATACATAAATTCTAGGTATAATTCTCAAAGCTTACAATATTATGGCGTCCAAAACATTATAGTGACTTTTGGGTTGATCCTTTACAGCAATGTTATAAGTATTAGCTCATCCAACTTGTATTAATGGATGCCCCAACAACATGATACAAGCATCTATAGGAACAATGTCATTCCAAACTTGATCCTTCTAAGTCTAGCCAATAGACAAATTAATTGGCCCTAGTTGTTCAGCGATGATATCGTTGGAATTTGGTTTAAAAGAGAAGAAAAATGGTTTAAGTATGAAACCATAAAGTGTGAAAAGTGATTTTTGTGTCAATTTTGACAAAATATTTGGATTTGATCCGATAGTCAAATTTTGAAACTAAATAGACTAACGTGTTCTATTCGTCGAGTAGATCGTCATAGTATATTTGAAATCTTAAAATCATTTCCGGATGAATAAGAATTTGTGGTCCAAAGCTGGAGCAAAAATTCGAATTTTCTGCACCTAAATCTCTCGCTTGAGCAATAGCACAGTGCCGACAAGCAACAGACTCTCTATTTTTTGGCGCTCGAGTGGCACAAGGTCGACAGGTGAGTGACATCAAAGATTACGACCCTTTGCAAATGTTGCTGAGTTTTGGGACATGTCTTTTCACTCACAATCTCTCCTCATCTATAAATAAGATCCATTGGACGTCTTTTAACCCATCTCAATCATATGCAATCATAGCATAACATAAAAAACATATTTCCTCAACCAAATTCTGCATAAAAATTAGAGTGTGTTTGGTAGGGATTTTTGGGGGAAGAATTGATTTTTGAATAGTAGTAATATGATGGGAAATATGTGGTTGAAAAAGAAGAAAAAAGTATTGATGTAATGGAAAATATTATTTTATTGAAGAATGTGTGGTTGAAAATGAGAATTGATTTACTGTAGAAAATGAGAATCTGTACCAAACAGGCCCTTAGTTTTCATTTTATTTGAAAGGAGTATAAAAGTCATCTTTTTGGTTCACTGTTCTTATATTTTGGAGTGCTACAAACACAAGAAAGTAGTCGTTGTATTTTGGGAGTTGATTATGATCATCTTTACACACCATTAAGGGGTAAAATCGATTTAAAGATAAATATTTTAACTCTTGCCTCGACTTTACATTCATTTTCTTGGTGTTACTTTGTCCATTTTCATTGGCGTTTTAACTTTCATTTCTATGGTGTTCACTATTCAAGTCCTTGTCGTTATTTTGTTCAATTTTGATAAAGTTGGTAAGTTTGAATTATTAAAATAATCACTCAAATATATTTTACAAACAACATATATCTCCTATCATTAGCCTTGTGCGCGATCTCCTCGTTCAACAACATGAGATTTGCCCCTACTTCTTGATTTTGCTCTTGATGCAATCCTGTGTCAACGTCGACACTGTGTTCCCTAAGGTGGTGGATGGATTTTATGTTCCTTGGATGGCAATAAGACAACTTAAGATTGAATAACCGAAAGAGAAAGCCTTAACCAAAGCTTATGATGAACCATTAGTGTGGGAGTCAAGCTTACTAAATGCGGAAAAGCCCCAAGGCCTCAATTGCTAATTCACTTAAATCATACGGCTTTTAAAATGATTAGTTAGTTAGGCCTTGTTTGATGAAGCAAATGTAATTCCGGGATCAACATGCATTAGCGCTTTACAATGTTTTGAAAATCAACTTGGACATCGACTTGGCAAAAGAAAATGGTCAATGGTCAAATCGGGATCCACCCTGTGATTTTTTTAAAAATGTAAAATATTGAATAAATAAAGTTACAAAAAAATGGATATTTGGGCAGGGTTTTGGGGGTCTTTCATAAATTTAAGCCTGTTAAATTGGAAACGGGTCAACGATGTTCATAAAAAGGACATTACAAAAAATCAGTAGTTTGAACTTCCTAATTCAAAATTCAGGTCCAAGGTTTATCTAATAAAAAATCAGGTATGAATTAAATATTTAAATAATATTATAATACTAATATTTCAAACCCTTATTCATTTTCAATTCATATTTTCTCTAATTACTTTCTCTCACCCTCTCCTCTCTCTCCATAATCGTCGTCGCCATTGAGGAGCTCCTGTCGTCGGAGAGTCGAGCAGTGGCTTCATCGTTCTCACCGCTGCTAGAGTTTGGACTGTGCACCGGCCTTCTCTTGTCACGGTATCTCCTCTTTCAACAATAGCGGTGGAGCTGCGGTGATGGAGTTGCATGGATCTGTACACATCGCCGCCGTTGGTGTTGACAGTGGTGTTGGTGTTGACAGTGGTGTTGGTGTTGACATCGCCGCGGAGGTAGCTACAGGATTTGTGAATGATAGTGGTGTTGCGTGGTGGTGCTGGGGACATTTTCAGACGGATCTGTGGCTGCCGTAGGGCGCTGCTGATGTGAAGGTAGGTGGTGATTCTGCAGGCGGTGGCACAGGGGTGACGTCGTGGTGGTTTAACTGTGGAGTTTTATTGGTTGTGTACAGTTGATGGTGGTGGCCGTGTGGTGTGGCCGTAACGGGTTTGGGTTTTTTATTGGGTGGTTGTGGTGTGATGTGGATTGTTAGTGGTGGTGGTTGATGGTGGCTGGTGCTGGTTGCCGGAGATTCGATAGTGGTGGTGGTTGTATTTTTGTTGGCAGTTGATTGGATTTGGTAGCGACGATTTGGTGGTGGTGATGTGTGGTCTTGGTGTCCGTGGTGGTGATAGTGACGGGATGGTGGTGGATCTCGTAGCGGCGATTTTGTGACTAAAAATATAATCTGTGACCAATCATTTTGTTGTCTATGGCCTAAAATTTATATAATATGTGGCCGTGAAAAAATATGTGAGCAATTAATTTAGAAATATGTGACTGTGTGACCTATAAATTTTGATATGTGACCAACAAATTAATTGTGACTTACAAAATTTTTGAACTGTGACCTTAAAATAATTTATGATGTATAAAAATTATTATTTGTGACTGAAAAAAGATATGTGACTATCTAAATTATGAATCTGTGATCATATTGTATAAATTGTCGGATCGGAGTAGTCATCGGAACGATCACCGGAATAGTCGTCGGAATCGGAATAGTCGCCGGAACAATCGCCGGAGAAGAGTGGTGGCCGGAACGGTCATCGGAATGGTAGGGGTGGTGGAGGTGGGGTGAGTTAATTATATTATATTATAATTAAATATTTAGTAAAGTTATTTAATAATTAATTAATATAAATATTTTCAATTAATAAATAAATACCTGAATTTTGCATTTTGAAACTTGACACCTGAAAATTGAATTGTGTTAAAGATAACCCCTTAATTATGAAATCTGGCGGGTCGACTGATTTGATGATTTTTTGAGTTTTTCTACTTAAATGGTCTAGTTTTGGACCTAGTTCTTGATTTCACGTGCTGCTTGAACATGCATTAGTGTCGCGGCGTCCACCCCATTCGCAACTTGTTTCTTGCCAATTTCTAGCCCATCAAATGCCCCCAATCCAATAGCACATTTTTCTATTTTCTATTGGGAACAATACATAATTCCTTGTTTTAAAGATCACATTTCATAAATAACAAACTTCAAAAATCTTTTCAAAAATCAGGTGTTAAATCAATTTATTAAATATTTTTAATTATAATATAATACAATTATCTCAATTTATTAAATTTCAAATTCAAATCATTTTCTCTCTCTCTCTCTACTCTCTATCCTCTCCCTACCCCTTCTACTCCGATCATCTACTCCGGCGACTGTTCCGGCGGCCTCTCCGACGACTGTTTAGACTGCTCCAATTTCCAAAAAAATTCCAGAATTTCAAGTCATAATCGGTCACAATTGGTCACAACGAGTTACAATTAACCGGTCACAATCGGTCACAACAGGTCACAAACGGTCACAAACAGGTCACAAACAGTCACAACCAACACTTGTGACCACTACCTCACCACTCCTTCCAGTAGCACTATCGCCAACGTCACTAACACAGCCAGCAACTCACCACAAATCAACACCACCGCCAACGTCGCCACTAGAATCACTACCACCGCCAACAACAAACAAAAATCACTATTGCTTCACAACCATCGTGACAGTAGTAACCACCGCCACACCATCATTACCACCATAGCTTACACCATCACCACTATTATAATCACCACCAAAATAGCCTAATAGCACCCCCACTACCAAAAATAACTGTCGAAAAAAATCACCTACAAACACCACCACACCACCAATTGCAACGGGATCTGAATCTGTACTCGCAGCTCTACCGCTACGACCACCGCCGCCGCCACCACCAATACCAACATCAACACCAAATTTTCTCTCATGAGTAGCAGCAGCGTCTCCAAACCTACCACTGGGATGTCGCAACCACCATTATCATACACTGCAACCCACATCTCCACCACATCGCCTCCGCCAAATCTTCCATCTTTCGCTAGTAAGCATCCAACTCCACACACTCATACCTCAAATCAATAGCCTAATCGACCAATGACACATTACCATTTCCGTCGTACCTTTTCATCCACAAAGTTCCCCACATGTTGACTCAAAATTAAAAAAAGAAGAAGAAGAATAACGGCCGGCGACGCTGTTGAGAACTCTCAGCAACCCTTGACGGCTGTCATGTGGGGGAAGATCGAAGCGCTGCTGCACAGCGGTGGAGCTGCACCCAACGAAGCAGTGCCGACGACCTTCCTCCCAGCGGAGCTACGTTTTTGGGCAGGGAGAGAGAGAGAGAGAGATGGGGTTATGGATGAATTGGGAATTTGGGGGGTTTTTGATAGGTTTAATTAAATTTTTAATAATTATAATTATAAAATATAATTACCACCTGAATTTTGAAATATAAACTTTATCATCTTATTTTTGAAATGTAATCTTGAAAAGAATGGTTTTAGGTAATTTTCTCTTTTCTATTTCCATTTGCAGCTTCTGTTGCAGTTTTTGACCCATTTGTTGAGGGCCACATTCCTATTCTTGTTCAGTTATTTGTCTACAACTTGTAGACCTGGAGTTGGGTGTATCGGTCCAAGCATTTTAATACAAACCACTCATTATACTTCGAGTATTTCGTAAATGAAATCATTTGGGTCATCATAAATATAGGAACCAAACTCAAATCCGAATGGCCGGTTTTAGTTCAATTTCGGTTCTACTCATAACAATTTTTATATACATTTAATAAATATTTTCATATAAGCCCTTTCAGTGCATATATTAATACCCTACTACTCGAAAATATTTGTGCAAAGGAGGAAATTCAACTAAGAAATTTTCAAGAAGCAAAATAATGGATACTAAAAATCACGAAAATAAGAGAGAATTAAAATATCAAAAATTAAATTATAATTTGAGAATAAATGATTTATTCTTAATAAATCTTATTCGATCCATAAGCGAGGCATATTAGAGCATATAATTTAATTATGAACAATACTTAAGTTCTTCTATTCTTAAAACAAACTAGTATTAAAAAATATTAATTAGATAGATAAATATATATTATCAAGAAATTACAGTCAACATATTGAACTCACTTTGTTTGAATAAAAAAGGTAAAATTATATTTAAGGTGTGTTTCAGTGTTTGAGCCGCATTATTTTGGAATAATGTAATTTGGAATAGTAGATTGTTGGAGAGTGTATGGTTGAAAAAGAAGGAAAATTTATTGAAAAATGTTATAAAAAATATTATTTTATTGAAAAATGTATGGTTGAAAATGAGTTGAAGAGTGAAAATAAAAATTTTAACGTGACTTAAACGTGAGCTTAAAAAGAAAAGTACGAACTCAAGATAACAAAAAAAGTACACTACATCCCAAACAATGAATATATATCAAGTTCAATTGTCATGCATTATAAAAGTTAAAAAATCACTTAAATTTGTAAACAATGCAAGAAAGTAATAAACTCGAATTGCTAAAAATGAATATTTTGATTCATCAACTCACACACCATAATCGAGCTTGAACTTTTTTTATTAATAAAAAGTCCATTGTAACAATATGATGTGAAATGAGATGTAAAAACCTATCAACGTGGGTGCTTCTTGGCCACCCCAAGCACACGGGGAAACAATATTCAAAGTGCATGACTTGAATATTTGATCCGTATTTCACCTTCATTTTCTTAAAATTTATTTTTTTCCCAAATTTATTTTTAATCACACATTCATAGGATCACAACTTTTATCAAATTTTCAATTAAATATTTTATCAAAATTTATTACAAATTTTATTTTTATCGAAATCAAATAGGGGCTTGACATATATTTCAATCCATCACGATTCGACTGTTGACTAGAATGAGTCATAAGGAGAATAAAGAAATAGTTTTTTGATTAATCAAAAATGCCGATAGTTAAGAAAGGAAAATAAGTTAAAGAAAAATTATTTTAATCGTTCGGTCTTAATTAATACTCCGTGTTGTCGTTGAAGATGCACATAGAAGTATTTTAGGCCTTTTTTTATTCTCATTTTTATGGAAATATATTTTTTTTTCTAATGTCTTTTCACCATGCGTAAACCAAAAAATTTTCATTCTTTTTTATTCACAGATTCTCCACCAATCTACTATTTCAAAAAATATTTTCAAAAAAGAACGAGACTCAAACGTAAATACAAAACCATGCTGTCTGTCAAAAACTTCAATTTTCTGGTAAAAATATTACATATTAATGTACAAAGCTGGAAAGTTGATTTTACGATTTTCATTTATTTCTGTGAAGTACACTACAATATTATACACAAAAGAACGAAAAAAAAAAATGTTTGGTCTCTGAACCAAACAAAATGAAAAAAAATAAAAAATAAAATAAAATAATCAGTTTGTTTCGGTGAGGTCCATTCGAGTTAAAATTGTCGTAAAGGTCTGCAACTGGCGTTTTCATCGACCATCAGTAGCCACCCCAAATTGAATCATTTCCCTTGGGTATGAGTCGGTATTAACTCGAGGCGGAGGAGGAGGAGGAGCGGCCACAACACGGCCCACAAAATTTTTCTCACCGATTGTGTTCGGGCATGGGCTGCCGCCGCCTCCAGGGATGTAGGTACATCCGTTTGGTGAAGGCGGTCGAACGGTGTTGCCCGGCAAGGATGGCAAAAGAAGATGTCCTCTTCTTATCCATTCTTCTTCATCAAGAATTCTTGCACCTTCATATGATCTAATGCTCAGGAGAAAAGCTACTGCTATGACAGCAAAAATAACACTGGACATTTTCATCTTGTTCGAGAGTCGATAAAATTTGTTCAGAATAAATGCAAATGAATGATGGATGCTGGTATTATATATAGGGCGTGGCCGCATGGAGGATTTGAATATTTCCTGTCTATAATTTTATTCACAAACTTTGAATTTTGACTGGAGGATTTGTGAAGAATTAAAAGTTGAATGGGTCATAATAGTAGAAAAAAGAGGTGGTCTAACAGGAATTTCATGCAATTTACGTACATATATTTATTGTGTTAAGATAATAAAAATTAGGAAACGTTTTTTTTGAAATTCTTAAAATTCCCAAAACATGGTCGAAATAGAAACTGATGCGGTATAGAAAGAATTAGATTTAATGAAAAAGTAGGACTGATGTCAATAAAAATAATTTTTCGTGCTATCTGTTTTTGAAAACGTTTGTGTCAATTTTGAGTGAAAACCGCTCAATGAGCATATCTCATATGCTTTGCCCCTTGTGTATGACATTTCTCGATCAAATTCCATTATTTAAGCCTTCAAAGGTGCTTTTTTTTTCCACATATTCTTGATAATTTTGTTTTATTCAATAAATTCATAATTCAATTCCATTTGTTACGGATTGATTTTTAAGATTAGGACTTTTAATTTTCGATATCATCTTTAATTTAGTCATCGTCTAAATTTTATCGTTGCTTTAAATAAGGAGTGTAAGCCTTCAAGAAACTTATAGTGCATTTGTTTGCGAGTATGAAATTTGTATGAAAAAAATTCTAGACAATTGAATTGACTATAACTTATTTGCATGGAAATTATCAATTAAATGTATTTGATTGGTTTAATTTTCAAGTTAGAATATATTATATCTACCCATTTTTTATTGATGGGTAAATGAGAGAGAGAGAGGCAGACGAGAGATAGAAAGAGAATGAATTACCTGAAAAATAAAAACCTATCATCCCCAGATAAATTGTTTTCCTTATTTTTGAGGAAAATATGGTCGGTCACATGGTCAAAAGTTGAAAAATATTTTCAAAAAAAAAATGTCGATCAAACACACCAAAAGTAGGAACTTGGGTGGAAAAGAAACATTTTCCATAAAAAATAAAGTCAATCAAATACACTCTTAATTATTTTGATTATAATTAAAATCAACGAGATTTTTCTCTCTTCCTCGACATACGTGAGCGAATTAACAAGTTTGAGTTTTTACGTGAAATTTTATTCTTTCAGCAAACACTCTTTTAACATTTAAAAGTTTTCTTGCCACCGAAGCAATGTTGTAAAGAAAAAAAACAATATCAAACTCGAGATGTCGTAATATTTTAAAATAAAATTTCATTTCTTTCCCTTACTTCGATTACACGGAGATGAATTTATGTAGAGGTTTGTTGACGTCAAGCCCACTTAATTTCCTCTGAGGGCACCAATTTACTTTGAACCTTTGAATATTTGAAGTTTTAATTTGGAGTGTGTTTGACAAGGTAACAACAAAGGAATATTGGAATATATTTAGTGTAGCATTCAACTCTACTCCAAGTTTACGAGTTTGATTAATTTGTTGATTCTAAAATATTAGTTTATCGGTTGAAATAGAATGCAATGAAGTATGACTTTGAATTTAAAAATTTAACGTTAACTAAATAAGGCCTTTGTACATCTACAAGCCAGTTCGATTCGCCCTCAAACTGTATTCGAAGCTATTTTTGGAAGAGTTTGTCCTAGTGATATGGAAATAAATGGTTTACATTGAACACTCGCCTTCGAAATGTGGATAGGCGACTTCGACCGGTACGCATTGGGATTAATTTTCTTAATGCTTTCAAAGTGACGATTATTACGTGATGTGAGCTTATCATATTTGATAAATATATTTTATGCACTTATTCGGACTTCTAAACTTGATTAATTATGTATTAACTGAGCAAATATCTATCTAATTTTGTGTAAATTATGTTAATTGTAGATAAAATCCGAACTTTGATACAATTTGACTGAAAAAGGGTGTTTTGAAACTTACTTAGAGTTTATTCTAAGAAATTGAATATTATCTGGATTGTACGTGATCAATTAAAAGAACTAAAGAGAGCAATTGAAAGAAATTCAAAAGTTTTGGGAGTTAAGTTCAATAACTAAAAAGTTTAAGGACTAAATTGGAAATTGATGGAACTTCCATCAAATCGATTTTGTACGATCGTGGAATTTGGTTTAATTGTGAAGATTTAAAGATGAATGACTAAAAATATATTTAAAAAGGGACTCGAGCCAAATCAAGAGAATTATAGGAGGAACATGGTATACAATATACATAATTGTTACAACAATCATGTTTTGGTGTACACCAAGTTTGACAGTTTGCCACATGCTTGTGATACAATATACATGATTCTTACAACAATGATGTTTTTGGTATATATAATAATCCCTTTTAACATTTTTTTTTAAAACAAAGTCAATGTCAAACATGATGTATGCTTTAGAGTGTACAATTAACATTTTCGCTTTTACAAGAGAATTGTCAATAGAGGAAGTCTCTGAGGATCGAATATAGATTTTTTTTATTTTTTTTTGGCAAGATTTATAGAAGTTTTGATACAAAACATTTATTCCAACATAAATTCATGAAGATATTCAAAGGTGTTAACCACGAACAATTGAAGGGCTTCAAAATTAAGGATTATTTTCCATCGCTATTTCGTTGCATTCGTGGTAAGTCAATGACGAAGTCCTTACTAATACCATAGGTTCTTTGAAGACAACCAACATTATCTTATTGGACAGTTGACTGTCATGATCATGCCACGTAACCATATGACTAGCCAAATCATATCACAATTAATATTCTTTACAATTATTTTAATTACTAATCGAATAAACATTGTTCGTCTAATTTCATAAGTATACGAATCGTGACAGGCTATAAAGTAAATTTTTATATTCAAATATCGTTCTCACGGATACTAGTATCTACAATCAATTTTTAACTAATCTAACTTCAATTTAAGGCCCCGTTTGACACCCATTATTTTGAAGAATGAGTTTTTGAATAGTGATTGATGTAAAGAATGTGTGGTTAAAAAGTAAGAAGAATTTTTGGGTTTATGTGTAATATTATTTTATTTGAAGAATGTGTGGTTAGAAATGAGTACTGTAGAAAAATGAGAATGAGAATGAGATAAAAAATGGGTGTCAAACAGGGGCTAAATTTCAATGGTAACCAATTATTACATCAAGTTGTGTTTTATAACTGAAGTTCTATTAAACTAAATAACGAAATCAAATTAACAGGATCGAGAAATTTATGAGGATAAATAGTTCGGATTTTCGATTTCACTTAAGTCGCTTAACTTTCATCTAATTTCAATTCATTTTGCCCATTTCCAGATGTGCCAACAATCGGCCCCCCTGAAAAAATGCATTCTGCAATAGTGCTATGATAGAGAATGAATGGTTATTAAGGAAAGATTTTGAGTTCGCGTGTAATATTACTTTATTAAAGAATATGTTATTTTAATTATGTCAATCACTATTCAAGAATGCATATTAATAGGAAAAAAATGAAGCTCAAACAAGGACTATATCTCTATGTAAATTCACACATATAAAAATGCATTAACCAACAAGAATTCTATATAGACTGCATAACCTATAATTATCTCTTGATTTCTTTATTACACGCGCTTGAATCATACATTATCCCCATTAATCTCCCATTAAATTTATAATACATTTTTTCTCTTCTCTCTCTTTTTCAATCACACATTCTCCAATAAAATAGTATTACACATAAACTAAAAAATTTCCTTTTTTTCACCATACATTCTCAAAAAAAAAATACTATTCCAAAAATTATACCATCAAATAATGGAGGCCATACGGAGACATTACCTCTCGATTTCCGTACTATCCATAAATCAATCAATTGTTCCGTGGGCAATTGAAGCATTGAACGAACAATAAATAATTTTTAAAGTGGGGAATTTGATCCCAAATTGCATGTTTTATCCAAATCTTGTCATTGTTGATCCAATCTCGAGTTTTCTCCTAACATAATCCAAAAATACAAATAATTCATACTAATTCTAACAAAACTCACTTTTGAAAGCTTACACAAGTGTATATTTTACACTAATCATACATTATAAATCTTAATGATAAATATTGACATTTTGAAAGGATGGGTCATTATAAAAGCAAAAAATTGGAAATATTACTTCTGGCTACAACTTCAACCCAATTTATTAAATAGAAAATTACCATTAACATCACTTTTTAATTCAAACTCTTAATTTGCATTATTACTTCTATCATTGTATTACTTTTTAAATATTTATGTAATTAAAAATAGATGCCTAACTTGAGTTGTTATACTGTTATCTCATTGACGAATACTATTGTCACGCCATTTAAGTGTCGCCGACGAGTCGGCATGACTGTCAACGAGATGGAGATGCAGTGGTGGGAGTCAGCAGTCCGAAGGTTCCATTTCAATAATACATATAATATATTACTATTGTTATTATAATTTGATACTTAATTTGTGAAACTTTTTTATAAGTTTGTTAAATTTGAATTTGTATTTTTATAGTACTGTATTTATTATTTTTCCCAAGTTTTATTTAGCATCTATTTGATTCTCATTATTTCAAAACTCATTTTTTCCTTAAACTTATTTTAAATCACACATTCTCACAATAAAAAATTTTGTGCATAAACTTTTTTTCTACTTTATAATTATAAATTTCCAAAAATTCACTATTTCATAACTCATTTTGATGAAATAATGGACATCAATCAAAGAGGGGCTTAATTGATAATTAAAATAGTTAGCCTATGTTTGGCCCCCATTTTTTCAAAAAACTTATTTTTTCAAAACTCATTTTCAACCACACATTTTCCCATAAAATAATTTTATACTTAAACCCAAAACTTTTTTATATTTTTTAACAACGCATTTTTCGATAAAATACTATTTCAAAATGTATTTTGACCAAAAAAATAGGGCTCAAACAAAGACTTATTTAAAATTTGAGTTTTAAATAGATGCACCTTGTAGTGATACACAGGATAGATTAGTAACTCAAAGGATATTAGTCCCATTTTTTTTATAGGAAGGGTTTTTATAATAGATATTTTTTGGAAAATATGTGGTTAAAATGTAGGAAAAAATTTCGATTTTATATGTAAAACTACTTTATTGAAAGAATGTGTGGTTGAACATGAATTCGAAGAAAAATGAGTTTTTATATAATGAGGCTAAAAAATAGGTTAAATGTCAAGTGCCTTGTCGAGATAAAAAGAATTAAGCTTTTTTGTCCGAAGGATTTTGACATCTTTCTTGACACATACTCATATGAAGGGTGAGACTCATGTGAAATAGTGCATTAAAAAATGGCAGTGTGTCGATGACACCCCTTGTGATAAACATGGCAGGATTGAGATTGAAAAAATATATTGTTGTAATAAAAGCATTACAAACAACCAGCACCAGTGGTCTAGTGGTAGAATAGTACCCTGCCACGGTACAGACCCGGGTTCGATTCCCGGCTGGTGCAAGTGATGCATTTTTACAAAAACACTTTCCAGTTTTTTTTTTCTTAATCGTTAGTTCTTTAGCTCCATATTGCTCCCTGATTTCGCCCCTTGATTTCAATTGTATACGTTTATGTCCTGCAAGACTTCAATTTCAATTGATTACTAAAAATGAAGTCCACACATTTTGCACAACCAAAACATGCAATTTTAATGAGTAATGCTTTTCATCCTCATTGGGGTTACAAACACAGTTTAGGGGCGTGTTCGGTAGAGATTAAAATTGGATTAAAATTGAAAAACTAGCCGTTATTGTTGACTTTTATTAGACGAGTGGGACCCAATAAAGGCTATATTTTCAATTTTAATTGGATTTTAAGTTGTATCGAACATGCCCTAGGTAACGTTAATGTGACATTAAATGATAGGTGAAATTAAATAAATCATTTCATTTCACATTTCATTTAATCTATCATTTAGAGTCACATGGACTATGTTTGTAACCCCACTGGAGATGAATAATATTGTTTACTCGAATTTAGAGTTTGTTTGATAACACTAAAAATTCAATTAAAATTGAAAATATAATCGTTATTGAGTCCACACCCGTTTAATAAAAGTCAACAATAAATGTTAGTTTTTCAATTTTAATCCAATTTTAATCTCTACGAAACACACTCTTAAGAGACAAGTAAATAATCACACAAATTTGAGCATCAAAAGTTAGAAAAGGTCTAGGTTGTAGGCAGCCATAGAACCCCGTTGCTAAAAATTTCAGTGCCTACTATGATCGAGCAAATTAGAATAAAAAGACGAATTGTTACCGACTTTACTTCACAGAATTAGGGCTGTAAGCAAAAACTGTCAAACCGGAAAATCGAACCGAAACCGCAATTTCAAAACCGGCGGTTTGGTGCCACGTGGACCCGTCAACGAAATGGTTTTGAACCAAACCAAACCGGTCAAAAACGGTTTGGTTTGGTTTGGGTTTGAGAATTTTAATTATGGTTTGAAACCAAACCGGACCGGCGAAAAATATATAAAATAAAAAAAATAAAAAATTAATTTTTTTTTGAAAATTTATCCAAAATTTCAATTTTGTAAAATTGAATAATTTTGTTATTTTGTATGTATTTTTAATAATTTCTAATTTTTTATTAATTATTAAGATTTACGATCGACCCAAGCCTAATTATATATAAAAAAAGGCCCAAATTTGAAAGAAATAGCACTAAACAGCCCATATACTCACAAGTCATAGCCCTAATCTTCCAATTTCCTTTTCTCTCACTCGCAATTCGCTGGTTGCAGCCTCGCTCCCCGCGGCGCTTCCTGATTTCCCCCAAATCGTCAACGCCCTCGAAATCTCGAACCTCCCAATCGCCGATAGTGTATATTCGTCGGTATTATTAGACTATTTGAAGTTCTTGCATATTTATTTGATCGTGAGTAAGGCTTAAAATTAAAATTTTGTCAATTGTTAGTTGAAATTTGTTTACATATTTATTGATCGTGAGTAATACTTAAATTTGAAATTCGGGCTATCAGGTGCGCAAAAGACATTTGTTTACATATGAGAGAATATGACATTATGCATAATTTCGTGTTAAATTGTAGAAGATGAAGGTGGATATATATAGTGGAATGGGGGAGAAAAAATATTTTCAACTTGTCTTTTAAAAG
The DNA here is from genome assembly GCA_035079005.1 of Fraxinus americana. Classification (NCBI taxonomy): domain Eukaryota; kingdom Viridiplantae; phylum Streptophyta; class Magnoliopsida; order Lamiales; family Oleaceae; genus Fraxinus; species Fraxinus americana. The sequence continues at coordinate 21,993,036 of CM068725.1, read as the reverse complement.
CCATTATTAGATAGATCCGTGTCTTAATTCTTTTTTTTTTTCTAATTTGCTAATTAAAATTTTGTGTATGAAGGACAAAATTGATCATGAGTTCTGTGGCTTCTTGAATATGTGAATGTTTCTTCATTTTGCTAGTTCTGCGAGTTATGTGACAAAATTTGATGTTTCTTGAGTTCTGTGACAAAATTAATTCGTTTATTCCTTTTGCTAGTTGAAAAGGGACATTATTATGTTTTTCTGGACCTTATATTTATTTTAGTGGACTTGTATTGTATCTTTATCGCACAATATTATCCTAAAACGTCAAAATGGCGAATAAAAAACTATGTTTTAGTTTATTGTGATTTTATTTTTATTTTGTTGGTATTTAAATTTATAATAGATATATTTAATTTGTTTTAGATTTATTGCTAGTAAGATATAAATATATATTAAATTAATGGCATAAGAGTATACACTAGACAGGAAAAAAAATACGTAAAATCGGCGGTTTAAAACCGGACCAAACCGTTAGGTTTCGGTTTGAGTTTTTTTCAAACCGGTCAAAACGGTTTGGTTTGAAAATTTGTCAAAAATCGCAAAAACCGTACCGCTTACACCCCTACACAGAATACATGCGTCCAATATAAAACCTAGCCAAAATGACTGAATGTAGACTAATATGGAATCATGTATCGATGGCACCGAGTAGAATTATAACTATATATTTGTATAGGGTGTATATATATATATATATATATATATATATATATATATATATATATATATATATATATATATATATATATATATATATATATAGAAATGATCTAATGAGCACCGATGCTCATCTTATCCTAAGCACCGATGAGTTGGCACATTAATTCATTGGTGGATAAAGATTTTGTGAGTTCCAATCCATCAATGAATTAATGTGCCAACTCATTGGTGCTTAAGATAAGATGAGCACCGATGCTCATTAGATCATTTCTGTATATATATATTAAGCCATAATTATGGACTTACCATTTTTTTTCAGAAAATTCACTCTCATCTTGCAATCCATCAACTATTCTATCATTCTCTTGCTCATCAATTTCATGAGAGGAATACGAAGATGAGTGAGGCCCTTATACCATCGAAAAGAGCTGCTCTAGCAATATGTCCCCTGAATTCAAGAATGATTCAAAATAGATGTGCGTAGGCAGAAGAAATTTCTAATAAAATATACACAATAAAATGTAAATTCAGATTGAAAATTTTAATAGATTAGTTTTCTTAAGAACTAGTAAGGAATGTGGATTATGTCCCTTGGAATCAAGATATAATGTTACTGAAGTTCATAGCCTTAGCTCGAACTCGACCTAGTGTGTGAATTCTCGCTTTCAAAAATATCAAGTATCAGGATCTTCAGCAGTGCAACAACTACCAAAGAACAAAATTTATAGATCCATAGACATATAGGCCATATTAACCCTCTAACAGAACAATCTTATGCAATTTATCCAGATAGATTTTCTTATTTCACTCACTAGCTCCATTCACAAGCATTGATCATGGAATGGATAGAAAAAATGAACCCATATGCAAGCAATGTAGCTACTAGAGAGACTGACACATCATACTTTTACATTTCTATCATAACAATCAGTCGTGATGAATACAAGTAATCCAGAGTGAATGCACAACTTCATCGTGTCACATACAAAAATTAGAAATAGTTATGCGATCATAAGCCTGCTTTCTGATAAACGAATAAGAAAGTTAAACAGAAGATCTTCTTGAATTCATTTTTGAAAGGTTTGGGATGTATTTGGCGATCAAACTGCACCTTTTTTGAAAGATTTGAGACCTCTGCTGCAAATTTTTGTTCTTTATATTTGTTTCACTGCACCATTCTTGTAATAATTGATTTGAAAACTTTACCTTTGACAACTCCAATATTAGACAGTCAAAACAAGATTTCCTAAAATTCTGTTGCTATTTTTAATTCATATTCAACAATACTTTGTCATTAATCTTACAGTGGAATTATTTGTGTAACTATCATAATTTGCAAGAAGTTCAGTAAGGACACAAATGAACTATCTGATATTAAAACTATCATATTTTTTTTCAGCTACATGGACTTGTATAGAAAACAAGACACGCGTGCAAAGCACGTGACATGGTGTAGTTGACTATGTAATAGCATAGATATGTGCTTGTTTGGGAGAGATTTTTGGGGGAAAAATTGATTTTGAATAGTGATATGATGAGAAATGTGTGGTTGAAAAAGAAGAAAAAATTATTGATGTGATGGAAAATATTATTTTATTGAAGAATGTGTGGTTGAAAATGAGAATCGATTTACTGTAGAATTTTGAGAATCTCTCCCAAACAGGGCTAAAAAATGTAAAAATGTATAATTTTTCACAATATTTTACACATTTTCCACAAGATGGAACAAATATTCAACACGCTAAGTTTGAATAAATACACAACAAGATCATATAAATATAGAAAATCAAATAAATATACTTCGATTGTTTTCAATTAACGTTAAGATTTTTGTATTGTTCTTTGATTAGTGATGATTGATTTGATTGAGCTAGGATAACGTCGGTATAATTAAGTTGGTTGTCGAAATTTCTTGGATCAAGATATTTGAGTTATTTCAATCTTTCATTTTTGATTGATTGAAATGAAAAATCACGCGTGCATGGTTGGACAATACGTGTTCACCGAATTAAGTGCGTCCAAACTTAACCGTAGGGTAAACTTATTAGCCGCGTATGATGACATAACGACTTTCGATTCTCAATAGTTGAGTCTTGAAGGCTTAGAAACTTGCGAGTTTATCCTATCCTTTTTCCCTTTCGTTTGATTGAACGATGACGCTACACTTTTGACTCGAGGTCGGTTGCATAAAAATTATAATCATGTAACAATCCAATTAATGAAATAGATCCACGATATTACTTAGTGCATGAATGATTCCCCTTTTTAGGGGGAAAAAAAATCACTCTTTTGAGGATTGATTGGGGGTCCCAAAATCATTAAAGTGTCATTCAATATTCACACTTTTTTGACAAATTGCTGAAAAGCCTTCCACAACATTGTGCTTAGGACCAAAAAACTCTGGAAGAATTTGTCAGGGCCATTTTGGTCTTTTGAAGCCCCAAATCAAGGGTAAAATAGGAAAGGAAGACAGAGAGTTCTAACAGGGACATTGGACAAGTCAGCCATCTCTAACCTGCACCAAAATTTGCATCAAATTGAAAATCATTTCTAACCCATTTCATTAAAAGTTGCACTAAATGAATTGTATTTAATAATTTTCTTCTTTTTTTAAATTCTTAACTATTTATTTATTTTTTTACTACATAAATTATTAAATAATCAATTATGTTTAGTTAACAAAAAAATTGAATTCATTAATAATTTTTTTTAAAAATATAGTACAATTAATAGAATTACATTAAGAAAATATTAAATCATAATATTAAAAAAGTGTTTAATACGTTTCAAATCGCAATATCATGGTATTACAAAGTCGAATTAGTATTCAAAATTAATTATTATTGATTAAATGATTAAAATTTATTGCAATTACACATAATAATGATATTGCAGGTAGTGGTGGTGGAGGACTATTCATTTGCCCCATTTCAAAATGGTGCAATGTGTTGGAGGAGATTTGCACCAAAAAATTGGTGCAATGAGGATGGGTTCGAGATGCTCTTAGAGTGTGTTTGGTAGGGATTTTTGGGAGAATAATTGATTTTTGAATAGTAATATGATGGGAAATGTGTGGTTGAAAAAGAAGAAAAAAGTATTGATGTGATAAAAAATATTATTTTATTGAATAATATGCGGTTGAAAATAAGAATTAATTTACTGTAGATAATGAGAATCTGTACCAAACATGCTCTTAGTAGAGTACATCCTCATTTCTTTGTATATTTTAAAGTCGCTGTTTGGATCAACTTAAAATTTAATTAATTTATATTAATCTTAACAACATATTTGACCTATATTTGTAGGGTGTCCGTGGGTCGGTTCGGTTCGGTTCTGAAGATACCCAAACCGACCCAAAACTTTCGGGTATTTAATAAATGGACCCGTCGGGTCCAAATATAAATATGGAACCGTTCGGGTTCGGTTCGGTTCCGTTCGGTTCGGGTCTGGTCGGGTCGGTTCCGTTCGGTTCCGTACCATAATTAAATTTTTTAATATTTACAGCAATACTATATAAATACAACTAATGACATTTCATTCGTAACTTTTACAAATTAACGTAGCCCAATTCAAAAACATATAAATAACTAGCCGTCCAATAAGATTAATTCAATGCATACAAATATCAAAAAGTAGATATTAATATTACAGCAACACTACATAAAATATATTCATTTGTTTCAAATTAAAATGGGCTAATGGGTTTTAAAAATGATTTGGGCTTTAAAATTAAAATTATGAAATAATCTGATTTATTTAATTAATTTGCTAATTTGTTTAGAAAAAAATAAAATAATTTAATTAATTCAATATAAAAAATAAAAAAATTATTTAGTTTCGGTTCTTATTCGGTTCTTCGGTTCTTGGTCTAGACCCGAGACCCGACCCAAATCCGTCGGTTCTCTATTCGGGTACCCGTTCGGGTATTTAATTTATGAAGAACCGCTCGGTTCGGTTCGGTTCGGTTCGATTCGGGTTCGGTTCGGTCCGGTTCGGTTCGGGACTTTTGGACACCCCTATATATTTGGCTCCTATTTTTCCAAAAGCTCAGTTTTTTTAAAATTCATTTTCCACCACACATTATTCCATAAAATAATTTTACACGTAAATTTAAAAAAAAAATTATTTTATTTTTTAACTATATATTTTTCAATAAAATACTATTAAAAATGCATTTTGACCTAAAAATAGGGTTCAATCAACGATTTGACGAGATTCACAACTTTTCAATTGTAAATAAAATTTCATCAATTTTTATTAAAAATCGTTAAAAATTTGATTTTTATCATAACCAAACAGGTCTGATTGAAGAATCAATTTTTGCTTAAAAGGTGATTCTAAGTGGAATCGAACAGGCGCAAAATTTGTGGGTTCATACTGTATTGCCCAAAATCAGACGAAACAATTATACAAATGCGTATACTGCGCTTGAAATAAAATTCTTCCTTCCACTGTACTCTGATTCCCTTGCACGGTTGCAAGCCCATCCGCACTCACCAAATTGAACGCACTGTTTCTATATAAAGGTAAACAGAAAAGGCGAATATTCATATTACACTCACTTTTTTCCCAGAAGAGAAGAAGAAAAAGGGGGAGAATGGCAAACCCTCCAAAGCCATGGAAAGTAGAGTATGCGAAGTCGTCAAGATCATCGTGCAAGACTTGCAAGAAAACCATTGACAAGGAGAAACTCAGACTTGGCAAGATGGTTCAAGCCACCCAATTTGATGGGTTCATGCCTGTAAATACCTTCGGCTTTCTTCTCCTATTTTACTCTCTAATTTATGTAATTTTTAGCATTTCTTGACAAACCCATCAAATTTTCTTTGTTGTTTTATAGTTTCTGTTAGCTGCTTCAATTGTTATTTAAAATGTACTCAATTTCGCCTCCCAAGTATGTTCCTTTTATTTTCAGTCCATTGACACTGCATTTTTACTTACTGTCTTGGGTGCATTCTTGTTTATGTTTAACTTCAAGTTTTCTTCGTGTCCTTTTCTCCGCAATTCATGTTGTACCCCTTTTTTTCGGAAATTGCGTAATGTAGGTTATTTCTATCATTCTTTCAGTTTTCCCAAACTAGCTCAACACTCATCCCTTTTTGTTCACTTTAATTTTAAGTAAATATTCTCTACTGAACAAAATGAGGCTTGCATCAATCAAATTTTCATGCCTATTGCAGCCCCTCCGTGTTCAATTACTTGGTTTATTGATACAACTTACTGTGGGTAGTCCCACGTGCTTTTACAGCACTTCACACCTCACCTCTGTTACTTTTAAGTGGACAGGCTTTCTTTATTTTGCAGATTATGTTGATTTTTTTAATAGATTTCTCCATTAGATGAAATTGGGGTTCAATTGTAATGTTTGGTTTCCTTGAACAATAACTGAACTCTTGAAGATTGCTATTTGTTTTGAAATTCATAGCTTCTTTTTACTCAATTAGTGTTTATGACTGAAAATATTATATTCTGGGTATATAGTGGCATTAGATGTTTTCTTCTTTCTTTCCTTTTCCTTTTTCGCGGAGCAAAATTTTAAAGTATAGTGCAAAAACAATTATAATCTTTCTTTAATGCGTTGAGAATCACCAGCTCTCTAATGTACTTTATCAGAAGTTTTTTTGTTTATTTCCTCCACTAGATTAATTTTAGCATACAGGTCTCTGGAGATCTAGTTTTTACAAATTTTATCTTGATGGGTTTTGACAGAAAATGACTTCTGATGTAGAATTGACCTCTCATTTACGATTGGTATAAAACTATTCCTTGATACTGTTACTCTCAATTGAATAAAAAATAGCTATCAACCAGTATTCCTGAAGATAATTGTATGTACATCTAGTGCGGTGTTCTTCACTTATTTGTGGTATTTTGTTTGTTGTGTTACTACCTCCTAACTTAAGTTTTTTTTTTCTGGAATCAGATGTGGAACCATGCTGACTGCATCTTAAGGAAATCAAACCAGATTAAGTCGTATGTATTCTCAAATGTTTCTGTTAAATTCAATCTTTCTTGGATTTAAAGGGATAAAATACTTTGTAGCTGGTTGCTGATTTTTATTTTTTATTTTAACTGGTTGCTGATCTATGTATAATGCTGTTGCACTTTTTAGGGTTGATGATGTTGAAGGTTTAGAAACGCTTCGTTGGGAAGATCAGCAGAGGATTAGAAAATACGTAGAAGATGGTGCACAGACGAATTCCACTTCACCTGCTGTTATGGAATGCGGTGTTGAAGTTTCGCAAACATCTCGTGCTGCTTGTCGGAGCTGCAACCAAAAGATCATGAAGGGTGAGGTAGGTTTTTGTATGTTGCAAGTTCACTTAATAATATAAAGATGATTTTGGCATTCGACAACGGTAGCGTTCTTGACTATATGGGTGCCTTATATAATTGGTTAAAGACACTGTTAGTTCTTGTCCACTGTTTTGAAGCTTTTTGTGCTTTTTTTGGTATGTTGACCATCTACATGAATGCCTTCACTCCAGTTAAAATCCTATCAAATTCTTCTTGTCCGTTAACCATTTTTATGTAGATTCGCATATCAACCAAGCCGGAGGGTCAAGGTGCCAGATCCTTGGCATGGCACCATGCAAATTGTTTCATGAAAACTTTTCCAACTTCCGAAGTAGAGAAATTTTACGGATGGGGCAGTCTTCCTACCCCTGACCAGGCAACACTTCTTTCTTTCGTTGGGAAGAATCCTTCCACATCAAAAGGTTGAAGAACCAATTTAGTTTTAATAAATTGCGCAAGGATTTCTTTGGGCTCTGTCATGATGAACCACCTTTACTTTTCAGTCACAAAAGTTGAGCAAAAAGAGGAGAGAGAACTCTTACAAGAATCAACGTCCAAAGGTGGGGCCAAGAGGAAAAGAACCACTGAAAGTGACCCGAAATCAAAGCTTTCTAAAGCTGGAGTGCATGCTTGTACGAGCCAGACAGTTTCTGAAAGTAAAGACGAAAACTCTAAAGCATCGGACCTTGAAAGCCAACTGGAGATGCAGACAAGGATGTTATGGGCCCTGAAAGATGATCTCAAAAAGCATGTGGCAACATCAGAGTTACGAGAGATGCTTGAAGAAAATAATCAAGATTCAAAAGGATCAGAACTTGATTTGCGAGAGCGGTGGTAAGATTTCCTGAGTTCAGGAAATATAATGTGAAGTATTACGATACCAGTTTTTAGTTTATTACAGCATATAAACCTTATTCTGAATACAAATGAGTCAGCTCACATCAGCCAGTTTTTAGTTTGTCAAACAACATAAAAATTGCTACACCTCCTCTGATGGTGAGGATTAAATGCAATATTCTTTTTTCTTCTCGAATAATTTATGGTTTGTACACTTGAATTTCTGAAAAGTTTGAAGACATGAATTTTTGATACCATGACAAACCTGGTTTACTCTGTCACCACATATAATTTTTGTATTCTATTTTTTACTGTATCCCCAGTTATGAGTCTGCTAATATGATAATTCTTTTTTTAGTATGCTTGCTTTGATACTAAAATTTTTCAAATCATATTTAATTTGATTTTCTCTTTTTTTCTCTTTATGTTTTATTTAGTGCCGATGGAATGCTCTTTGGAGCACTTGCAAGATGCCAATTATGTTCTGGATGTCTTCGTTATACCTTGGGCATGTACAGATGTTGCGGGTATTTATCAGAGTGGAGCAAGTGTTCGTACTCTACTACTGAACCACAACGTGCTAAGGGAAAGTGGAAAATCCCCAAAAATACAAGCAATGAATATCTTCTTAAGGTATACAAGTTAAGAAGAAATATTCTTTCATCATGAAATTAAATCGTCCATGTTAATTTTATGCTACTTGTCGGGTCTAGAATTTGACATCATAGTTCAATTGGTGTTCACAGTGGTTCAAGTCACAGAAGGCAAAAAAACCAGCAAGAGTATTGCCTCCATCTTCACCATGCACATCAGGCAGTCAAGCTGTTAAGGGACTGGGCCCGTCCTCAAAGGTTGAAAATATTGGAGATTTAAAAGTTGCCATTTCTGGAGCTCCTAATGAATCCATAGTATGACTTTTCATATATTACTTCTGTTATTTTAAATATAGTAATTGTTTTGAGCTTTTTGTAAACTTCTAATCTTTGCTCTAGGGTTCAATGTAGAAATTTTCCTAATAATGGAGGTTTTTCAGGTGGAATGGAAGAGAAAAATTGAGGAAGCGGGTGGACAGGTTCACGCCAAGATCAAAAAAGGTGCACGGTCTATGTGCTAAACTTTGAAGTCCAGATATTGGTCTCATTTCTTTTGTAATTGATAATTTTCTGTTCTCTTACTTCATGTGAATATTACAGAAACCAATTGCTTAGTTGTAAGTGGTGCATTGAATGACCATGATACTGAGATAAGAAAAGCAAGGTAATGCTAGATTATTTCTTGCCAAGAACATAACATACTTTCCATTAGTCTCTTTCTTTCCTTTTGTCTTTTCCCTTAACGGGGAATAATTACATCGTGACAGGAGGATGAAGTTACCTATTGTGAGGGAAGATTATTTGGTCGATTGCATTAAAAGACAGAAAAAACTCCCTTTTGACCCGTACAAAATAGAATCCCTTGAGAAACATAGTACGGTTACTGTCAAGGTGAAAGGGCGGAGTGCTGTGCATGAATTATCTGGCTTGCAAGATTGCGGACATATTCTTGAGGATAGGAAAAGCATTTACAATACAACTTTGAATATGTCTGACTTGTCAACTGGTGTTAATAGGTGAGTTCTTGTCTAATTGTTCCTTTTCTGAAGTAATTTAATTAGCACCACTTATATCAAGTACTTTTTCCATCATCTCAAACCTCTGCTTTTTAATTTATATTTTCCTGTGTAGATGTCTTTTATATTTAAAACTTATCGATCTACTTATTATGCAAATCGGTAGTTACTCAATCATATATAGCACTCTATCAATTTGTTGAAGGTTGTACATGTTGAAAAGGTAACTTGAAGAAAGGTTACTTCTTTTCTATCCGTCATTTCTTTGTTTTGAGAAAAATGAGACACAAAAAAGATGGGAGTGTCTAAACCTGGGAGATTTTATACTTTTCAATTTTGACAGGAAGGGTGGCGAAGGGACAAGTTAAAGAAATTCGTTTTTATGCATTCTGGGTCTAAATTATCCAGTTAATCACTGCCATTGTTTTGCCATTTTGAGTATGAAATTCGTGGCGATGCTAGTGAATACAATCACTCCTGATGGAATACTACTTTGTGGTGATACTGGAGAATAAATTTCATCCAGCATGTAACTCCTTTTTTTAGTATTTCATAGCTAATGCACAAGCTTACAGGTGTGCTTGTGGCCTTTCTTGCACCACATTTAAAAACCTTCATAGCACTCAAAGGAGAAAAAGAAAGGAAAAAAAATGAAAAAAAGAGAATAAACTAATGAGTCTGTGATCACTAGGTTATGCGCATGTCCTAAATGTAACTAGTTTTTGGGTTTACACAGTTTTATCCAAATTGTAGCCTTTTTCGTTGGATTGCGGAGGTATTTTTTCTTCTAGTATGAGCTACTTCATTTACTTGTAATACTTACTTCCTCTTAGTAATTCCAAGTAAATAATGTGTCTTTTACTTTTTGAAGTTACTACATTCTTCAAATCATACAAGATGACAAAAGCTCTGATTGTTATGTCTTCCGGAAATGGGGACGAGTGGGAAATGAAAAAATTGGAGGAAACAAGTTAGAGGAAATGTCTAAATCAGACGCTATACAAGAATTCAAGCGTTTGTTTCTTGAGAAGACTGGGAACACATGGGAGGCATGGGAAGAAAAGAAAAACTTTCAGAAGCAACCTGGCAGATTCTATCCATTGGACATTGTATTGCTCATTTTCTATTCCCTTTGCTCGTGATTTTTCTTACATTTTTATAGATTAAGCCCTTCATTTTGAGTTTTAGATTTTATGTCTTCCTGATTGGTAGGTGTTTTGTTTTTAGGATTATGGGGTTAATAAAGACGTGTCGAGGAAGAAAGAGCTTGATTACACAAGTAGTCAACTTGCATCGCAGCTGGTGGATTTAATGAAGATGCTCTTCAACGTGGAGACATACAGGTAAAAAGAATATACCATTTGATGAAATACTTTGTTCATTTTTTTATAGAATGGATGGATGAGCGGAATTGTTTACAGGGCTGCAATGATGGAATTTGAGATAAATTTGTCAGAAATGCCTCTAGGAAAACTAAGCAAAAGTAACATCCAAAAAGGTGTGTTTGACTAACTTATCGTGTTTTGTTCTGAAATGACCTGGGTAGACAATCTGTTTGACAGTTATTTTTGCCTGATGATCTCAAGTAACCAAGTAATTTTGAGATAACTTCTAATGTTATTTTCGTTGTCTTCTTCAGGTTTTGAGGCTTTAACACAGATACAAAATTTGATAAATAGCACAACTCATGCTCCTTCTGTCAAAGAGAGTCTGCTCGTTGATGCTAGCAACAGATTTTTCACAGTTATACCTTCTATCTATCCGCATGTGATTAAGGATGAGGATGACTTTAAGTTGAAGGTACATTACTTTACCACTCCCAATACGTGTTTGACTTGACAATCTGAAGCAATGTTGTTACTGGGAGTTTTTGTAATGACAAATATGTATATTGCACGTGCTTATGTTTTCCTTCATTCTGAATTGAACTTTAGAATGCAGTTTCAGTCATCTAGGAAGAATTCTTAACCCCTGTTTGGCCCCCATTTTGGGGTGTTGAAAATTTTTGGAATAGTGATTGATGGGAGAATGTGTGGTAGAAAAGTAATGAAAAATTTTAGATTTGTGTGTAATATTATTTTATTTGATGAATGTGTGGTTGAAATGAAGAGAGAGAAAATTAATGTAATGTAATGGAAAAAAATAGGGGCCAAACCAAGGCTTAATTAACATGCAAATTCGACCATCTTTCAATCCTCTGAGAATAGTTCAGTCTCCAATTTTTAAGCAGTCCTGTTTCTCTCTGCCATCCATGTTTGGCCCTAAACCATAAACTCATATGGTCTTCTGCAGTGCAATAATCTGTTTACATTGTTCTGCTAGGTGCAAATGCTGGAAGCGCTCCAGGACATTGAAATAGCTTCAAGAGTAGTTGGTTTTGACATTGATAATGATGAATCAATTGATGAGAAGTACAAGAAGCTACGTTGCCATGTTTCACCTCTTCCTCATGATAGTGAAGACTATCGACTGATTGAGAAATATATTCAGACTACACATGCTCCTACTCATACGGTGGTTTCCTTTCCATATTTCTACCTTTTTTATTGACTCTTTTATCCTGTTTCCATTTTTGTATCTTCTTCGTCTTTCCTTGGATGAATATGATTATTCAATGGAGATTCTTCTCTGCTTTGGCTTATTTCTATCTCTCATTCTTTCTCAGGAATGGGCTCTGGAGCTGGAGGAAGTTTTTTCTCTTGAAAGGGAAGGTGAATTCGACAAGTATGCTCCGTATCGAGCAAAACTGAAGAACAAGATGCTTCTCTGGCACGGTGAGTTATAATGGCCACTAACATTTACAATTTGAAACCTCTTAAGCTTATGATGTTATGAATCACAAAACCACTGGAATTTTCTTATATATTGAAATATCATTCACTGAATTACAGAGTTATGAAAAGCAGTCTGGTATAAAATCATATTGACAACTGGACATAAATTTTCTGTTTCCTACAGGTTCTCGGTTGACCAACTTTGTAGGTATCCTAAGCCAAGGATTACGAATTGCTCCTCCTGAAGCCCCAGCAACAGGCTACATGGTTTCTACTCCTTTATCATATTTCTGTGAAGTTCTACTTAGGAAGTTTAACCCAATTATTCGCTCATTCACAGGGTCTAACCAATAAAAGTTTCTCTTTAATGTGTAGTTTGGTAAGGGAATATACTTTGCTGACCTGGTCAGTAAAAGTGCTCAATACTGTTTCACTGATAAGAAAAATCCCGTGGGACTGATGCTTCTTAGTGAAGTTGCCTTAGGCGAGGTTTACGAGCTAAGAAAGGCAAAGGTGACCATTTTAATTTTTGTAGCTTTTGTACTGTTGATAACTATTTACATGCATAATGTCCAGATCTATATTCACATATTTATACACAGGTTTTAACATTCTTGATATTAATGTTTTAGCTCGAGTAAATTCACATGTTTTTTAACTTGCATTCAGTATATAGATAAGCTTCCTGAAGGGAAGCACTCTACTAAAGGCCTCGGCAAAAAAGTGCCTCTAGAATCAGAATATGTGAAGTGGAGAGATGAAGTTGTTGTACCATGTGGAAAACCAGTGGCATCAAATGTCAAGGCATCAGAACTTATGTATAATGAATATATTGTCTATGACAAAGCTCAAGTACGTACTTTCATCTACTATTTCCAAGTTATTTATTTATTAATTTTTTTACTAACAAACGGAAGCCTTTCTCAACTGTCTTTATTTGTTATTAAAGATAGATGCTAATTTCTTTTAATTTAAGCAAGAATACCAAGATACATTCAATATAAAGTCAATTTATTTAGATGGCGTTTTGACCTGCATATCATGATACAATTGAAACTTAGCCTCCGTTTGACAAAATTTATGAATCATTCCTAAATAGTTAAACTTCATTTTCAATCCCGCATTTTAATGGACCTACAAGTACTACCTACTTATCCACAATTCGTTTTTGTCTATTTATAGAAATTAAATCATTTGTAAATTCTTCCCAAACGGAGGCTAATGCTCAAAAAATTTCTAGACATGAACCGTTTTTATTTTTTCATGAAACTTTCTCCTCCTCTTGATTTAATTGTCTTCTTTGACATTATGCAATTGAAGAGTTGAATATGAAATGAGACCAAGTTGGAAAGACCAAAGTTGAAAAACAGAATCTTTTCTTCTCTGGCAATCAAATCTATTACGATTTCTAGTAGGATTTCATGGCAGATATGGACATTATTTATGAGGGGAGTCTTTATACCTAATATTCTCCATTCCCATGGCTGTCATTGCTTCGACCAGATTTAGCCCCTGTTTGATGGCCATTATTTTGAAAAAAGATGTTTTGAATAGTTATTTTTTTGGAGAATGTGTAGTTAAAAAGTAGAAAAAGTTTTGGGTTTACATACAGAGTATTTTATTATGTGAATGCGTAGTTGAAAATGAGTATGAGAATTAAAGAGTTTTATTTTAAAGGGAGAAAAACATGGGCTTAATTAGCATATTATTTTTACAAAGTACAAGAACTGGAACTGGGATCATTTACTTTGAACTTTTGGATTTCTCTATCTGGTGTGTCCAAATAATTAAAGATGTACAATAAGATTGTGCTGGAGAAAGTTAAAGTATGAAGATCTTGTCCCAAATCAATGAATCTTCAATTGAATATAGTTTTTCAAAACTTAGTTTAGAAATGCTAACTTGATTTGGTGACTGACTGATGTTATTATGCAGGTTAAGATGCAGTTCTTATTGAAGGTGAGGTTCCATCACAAGAGGTGATGCATTGCTCTCAAGTAGATTCTATTGATGCGCAATTATGTAAGGAATGGTATGTATCGTTTTGTGCTTGGGGCTCAATCTCAGTCATCATTGTGGTCGAATTCTTGGTTATGGTTAGATCTTATTTTGGGGTTTTTTGTAGGTCTAACTTTTGTCTCTGGGATTGTAATCCGTTTTCTAAGTAATGGGACGATACTTTTCATGTAAATGACTCTTTTGTGGATTGTAATCCGTTTTCTAAGTAATGGGACGATAATTTTCATGTAAACGACTCTTTTGTGGATTATAAACAGTTGTTCTCTCTGATTTCTTTTCAAATTTTCATGGCTAGATCCCTTGTGTATTCTCGGTCCACTTCAAGTAACTATTCGTTGTGTATACCTAGTTCACATGTTCCTATCGAGCAAATTATCCGTGCAAGCAGCATTATATGTGTGCATTTAAGATGCATTTAGACACATCAAAAGTTAGTGATAATGTTAGTAGGCTGAGTAAATGAGAAATTGTGGTTAGTTGCTTAGAGGTGTGAAGAAAGTATATAAAAAGAGCATAACATGTGAATAAGCTGAAAGGTGCCATTTTCCTTGGTGACTAACGTATACTTGCTACTTTGCCTTGCCTTCAACTTCAATGTGATGTAATGATGACTTTGATCTTTAGAGACGAGGCTGGTTTTTGAATAAAGGCCTGTTTGGTGCCCATTATTTCAAAAAAAAGAAAAAAAGAGTTAGTTTCGAATAGTATTTTTAGGAGAATATGTGGGGTTAAAAATTAGGAAAAAAATTTGGGTTTACGTGCAGAATATATTATTGTGTGAATATATGTTTGAAAATAATTATGTAGCAAAGAGAATTTTAAAACAATGAGCACCCAAGTCAATAAGTTGATAACTTTTCTACTTATTTAAGCTAATAAAAAATTAAGAAAAGGGGACCAAAAACACTGATTTCTTGACCATTTGGGGACCCAAATTCCAATTAAATTAACTTATAATCCCAAAGCAAAAGTAGCAATTTTTTCTCCCCTAAGCTTCCAAGTCAAAAGGGTCATAAGTGACCCTTTAATGTGTCTTTTGTTTTGTTTCTTTATTCAAATAATCCAACGAATGGTGTAGTCAAGACCAAATCACTTTCTACTAATTATTAATTAATTAATAATTGATTTGTTAATTTAAGAAGCTTCACCAATACGTGTAAATTTTCAAATAATTAGCAGCAGTTCCAAGGTACGGCGTTCGGCGCAAAAATTATTTTATAAATTGACTCAAACAAACTCATTTTCAATAAAGGACAAATTATATGTATATTATTTCATTAATAGGCTTATCTCATTCTTTAATTCGCCCTTCAATCTCACCCATGTGACATGGTCTAGCATGATATGCCCAAAAGTGGTAGCATGCTTTAAACTCGAGTTTTTAAATTCAATAAGTTTGAGATCAATTATTTGAATCTTTCGATTTTTGTTGGATTAGTCTCAAAAAATTTATAACAATTATGACAAGTTATGTAGCATAGGGTATAAAGCTCAAGAATCTTACCCAAGTTCAATCTCATTTCAAATATGCTCCAACATTATATGTCCACGCAACGAAAATGCTTCCATGTCGACTTCAACA
Organism: Fraxinus americana; assembly: GCA_035079005.1. Taxonomy (NCBI): domain Eukaryota; kingdom Viridiplantae; phylum Streptophyta; class Magnoliopsida; order Lamiales; family Oleaceae; genus Fraxinus; species Fraxinus americana. The sequence goes on along the minus strand of CM068725.1, from coordinate 21,977,219 downwards.
CGGGACCTCCAACTCTCATACCAGCGGCGTATCTATCCTACATCACCGAAAATCAAGTTTGGGAATCCACCAAAAACCAGTTTAGTTAGAATTCACCATATTTTAAGGATGCTCCTGCATAAATATGTTAATTCGGTCTACCACGTTTCCTTCTAACCGAAAATCGTGTCTCCTCTGAATGCTACTTGAAGAATAATATCATAAAATTTGACAAAGTATTGTAGTGATGGTCAACTTATTGCCATCCTTCTTTTTCTAGGTGGTGATGATTTCGAATTAATTTAAATATTTTGTTATTAAAGTAATTATCAATATTATAACAAAGAAAATGCTAGTCTAAAGTTCTTGAACCATTAGAGATTCAAAACCACATTGCACAACCCATTCATAAATGTTTCCTTTGAACCATACACATATACCTTCCATGTCCCCTCTTCAGACCCTTTATATGAACAAGAAGCCCCACTTCACCCCCTACTCCATGTTCATTTCTCTTCTTATCTGCACCATTTCCTAGTGTGCCCGTGTGCTTATATTGTTTTAAAACTTCTGTATCTCTCTATATATTCTTCTGTCATACTTATATGGCAACTGGTACTGCCTCTCCTTGTGGTGCATGCAAGTTTCTCCGTCGCAAGTGCGCGGTCGATTGCATATTTGCCCCTTATTTTTGCTCCGAGCAAGGCCCGGCAAGATTTGCAGCCATTCACAAGGTGTTTGGTGCCAGTAATGTGTCGAAATTGTTGCTGCACATTCCTGTGGCTGATAGATGTGAGGCAGTTGTTACTATTGCTTATGAGGCTCAAGCCAGGATTCGAGATCCCGTTTATGGCTGTGTATCACACATTTTTGCCTTGCAACAACAGGTAATTCATTTCCAATCATCATTGTTTGTTCGCGGATGTGTGAAAATCTAGCCTCTGTTTGGTATCCATTCTTTTTTTCATTCTCATTCTTCTACTAATTTTCAACCACACATTCATCAATAAAATAATATTTTCCATCACATCAATAACTTTTCCTTCATTTTCAACCACAAAAAAAGTGTGATTTGACACAAAGAATGCATTTTTTTCTAGAATAATGGTTACCAAACGGTGCCCTAGATGGATCAAAACACGCCCCCTCATGTGCTGACTGAACTCATTTTTTCAAGCAAAAACTCGAAAAGTTAAAGACTTTTTTCCTTGAAATTCTGGTAGGTGGCATATTTGCAAGCTCAACTGATGCAAGTGAAGGCTCAACTGGCACAAAACTTGGTTGAGTCAAGGAATCAAGAAAATCATTGGCCAAGCTGCAACATTAATGGTGGAATGGCATCATCATTTCAAACTTTTCAAACAAATTACATGAATTCTTCTTCGATCTCACCTCAGAGCTCACTTGACTCGATTGATCATCATCATGGAAATATCGGCACGCTGGATCTTCAAAGCAGCAGAGATGAAGTCTCATTCCAACCCTATTTTAGCAAGAAAGGAGCTTCACAGAGTGACTTGAGTGAGCTTCAAGCACTGGCTATCAGAATGATGAAACACTGATCATTAATTTCTTGTTTTACTTTGATGTTTAACACTTCAAATCTTTTCCTCAGTGAATGTATATATGGAGATTATGACAAGTTTGTTATAGTATAACATGTTATGAAGCCTAAAATAAGCACTCTCTCTTAATTCAGATTACAATTCATCTTATCAGCTAAGAATTTAGGTACAAATCTCTCTCTCTCTCTCTCGATTGATCGTTAAGAATTTTTCAAGACAAATTTTCGTGGCTAGCAGTGAAATTTCTTGTAGTCAATGGTGTAGTATTTACTAATAAACAATGAAAAATGGGGCGACCCCACTAGACATTTTGGAGTGGAAGCCTTGGGTTGGGAGTTGAGTTGAATTTGTCCCATGGGCATTCTTCAAGTTAATAATTAATTAAGAGTTGGTAAGTATGTTTAAATTATTTTGTAAATTTTACATATATTATTGAGCCCGTTTGGTGGGATTAGATTCTAAATTTTATTTTAATTTAATATATATATTTTATGGGATCTACAATTTTTCAACTATACATCATCAACTTTTATCAAAATTTATTGAAATCTGATTTTCATCCCCACCAAACGGGACTGAAGTTTGAACCTTTATGTAAAAGAAAAGAATTCTAATTAATATCCAAAAGCCACGTCGTAACAAAATTTAGTACATTAGATTGCGTACAATTGAATAAAATTCAGCATGAGCATTATATTCGGTTCTAATCGAGTTCAATCTAAAGTATCAAACACGAAGATTAGTTATGCAATTATTAATATTAGTTTTTTTTTTAGGTTGCAAAATTAGAAGAGATGTTTCCAAGTCCAATGGGTAGGTTTTTCTAGACACACGTGAGGTAGGTATCCTAGCAATATTTTTGCCTAGGAATGCAATGTTCTTGAAACCTTTAATTGTGTTTCAAGTTAGGAACCAAAATTTGAAAATTATATGATTTTGAAAAAAGTTAATACTATCATTGTTGTTGGGATGAATTATACCTACGGTTTATACAATTTTAACATTATGATTAATGCAACTTTGTACCCAAATGAATAGACCAAATGTTACTTGATTGAGTGATTAAGTTGATTAGAAAAGTTTACCAACTTAATCGAGTAAAATGTTAATGTGTGAAGGTAATAACTTATAAAGACTTACCATTACAAATACAAGCAATTAAATTAAGTATGAAAAAACGAGATCTAGTCCAAAATCGAGTGGTAAGAGCATAGCCTTATCAATTTGGTGACCTTTCAAGTCTTATTTGTAAGGAAGTGTGAAATTAAAAAAGAAGTACAAAAAAACAAAAAAAAAATCATTACTAGTGGAAGTCATTAATAAAGGATTTAAATCAAGAATAAGAGATTGATTATGTTATGACTTGTTACTGGAGACTGCCACATGGCCATCAAAGTTAAACTGTGGAGCCGAGGCCCTATTGTCAGCAGAGGCCCAGTCACTCTTTAGGCCCCTCTCCGTTTCGAGGCCTCTCAGCTCGCGATGGTCCACGTGCAGGGATTTGCTCATGATGGAGATCTTTGTTTGAATGATCGCTGTGACATTTGTTAAAAAAAAGTGTATTTGTGTCTTGTCTTGTCAATGTAAGAACATTAAATGCTTTGAAAAGCTAGGAATGTCAACTTGATGGCTAGAATTTAATGTTTTGGTTGAGGAGATGAGGCCACGTGTAATTTGATCCAAAGGTCACCATTCTATTTGTAACACTATAAATACCCCCACCATGTAACAATTGAGGACTAATGAAACTTTAAATACTCAAAACAACATATCATATTCTCTTATCAGTTTATTACAACTATAAATCTTGCTCTTATCGATTGATCATTATACAATCTTGTTCCGTAAATCCTATCGGAGCCCGAACGGAAACGTTTCGTGTCGTTGAGCTTATACCATGTCCAATCCTTGGAACGATCTTTACCGTAGATTTTCCTGAATGTGCTGGATATGACTTACGCATGTACGAGTGGGCTCGACATCTGTTGAGTTCATTTTCTGAGGTCAATAGATTGGCGCCGTCTGTGGGAAGCCATACTATAACCACGAGCAATCTCGTGGAAAAAGCTCTCTGAAAAGAATCTGGGCATCCTCCTCGAAAGAGGAATTGTTCTTGAAAAAGGAACAAGAGGAAGCCTCCAGAGTTGAAAAATATTTGAGTTTTAGGCTTGCCAAAAGATGTGCTCGGATGGAGACACCCCTCCCAGGTGGATGAGGGAAAGTGAGGATAAAGTCCCAGTCACAATCGTCCCAGAGGGTTGCGCCGAAATGGCAATTGTAGCTGCTACGACCTCTAAAGCAGACAACTACCTTTAGTACAAAAATAGAAAGTTAAAATTTGAATATGAAATTCAAATTTTGTAGAAACGGACATATTTTTTTGCTATAAATACGAGGAGGTAAAACTGCATATATTTTAAATTGTAATTAAAAAAAATTAGATTGCCACAAAAAAAAAAAAAAAGAGACGACTCGACTCAGCTAGGCCAGAGCCGAAAGCTCGAAACCTCGAGTTTTAGCTCATTGACATCCTTACTTAGAATATATCAATAATATGTTTTGCGCATCCTAACTTATTTAGGTCATTTTAGATAGTACTTCTACTTCTTATATAAGAGTAGCCTGAATGAGCTATCTTATGTCATCTTTTTTTACAATGTCTTCTAGTCAGAGAAAAAAAAAAAAGAGCCGGCTTGACTCAGCTAGGCCAGAGCCGAAAGCCCGAACCTCGAGTTTTAGCTCATTGACACCTTACTTAGAATATATCAATAATATGTTTTGTGCATCCTAACTTATTTAGGTCATGTTTGATAGTACTTCTACTTCTTATATAAGCGTAGCCTGAAAGAGCTATCTTATGTTATCTTTTTCTACGATGTCTTCTGGTCAAAGAAATAATTTCAAAAAATCATTCTGTCCTTATTTGATACACATTCTTTCAAAACTTATTTTCAACCACACATTTTTCAATAAAATAATATTTTTCATCACATCAATAACTTTTTTTTACTTTTTAACCACATATTTCTCATCATATCACTATTTAAAATACATTCTTTCCTCAATAATATCTATCAAATACACCCTAAAAAATATTCAACTTAATCTCGGAAACAACTTTTGATTTTTTAAAAGCACGGTCAAATGGACCTTTAGCCTAGTATGTAATGTATAACAAAAAGTCTGCAGGTACATGGAAATTTAACAGGAAAATTCACAGGAAGAAAGAAGACATCCGTCTTCCTGTGCATTTTCCTGTTGAATTTCTTGTACTCATAGCATATCTCAATGTATAAATGCAAGCCAAATGTGAGCGTCTCATTGGTTTTCTTATTAAACTTTATACATATTCTTTAAACTTTATACATATTATTCATTTTTTTTTAAAAAAAAATTGCTCAAAATCATAAATATTACAATTACTTGAATTTTATACATATTCTTCAAATTTTTAACAAAATCATGTTCCTCAATATCATAAATACGACAATGACTTGGTAATTAATTAATACGATTAGATTAGACATGAATATCGACTTAAAAAGTCCTAAATGTTTTCCAATTCAAACTCCCCTTCATCCAAGTCATCTTTCGTATCATTCGATATAAAATTATCTTCATCGGGCTCCCTTATTTTAATTTGAGAATTTCTATTACCATTTGTAGATAGTAAGATATCATTTTTAATCTCATCCTCATCAACAATCCAAAATTGTTCATTATTAGTATCACTTGTTAGTAAACCTAGAGAAAGATCGAAAAAGAAGGGGGCTCGAGCTCGGGGTAGATAATTTGCAACTCTACGAAAAATTTCTTATGATTTTTTTTAAACATTGAACCCTACAAATTGTTGTATATAATTCATGGACTTGGGTGATTTGAGTTTATTTGATATTTGTTGAGCTCAATTTTCTTTTTTAAAGTTATAAAAATGGATTGGACTTTGTTAGGATAATTTTAACACAAATGCTTGCGTATTTTGGTGTTTAAGCATGCATATGCGATCAACAAAATGAGTGACCGCATTATCACGCGCATACCTCACATGCAAGGTGTTTCAAAAAAGCATCGAACATATATAAGTATATGCGTGCATTTTAGAACATTGTATATATGCCCATCCAAAAATCGGTTCGAGAAAAATAAAAAATCTAAAACTTTAGAAAATTTTAGTTGCTGTAATAATGAAATGGATCATCAAAATTTCAATCCAATATGTAATTAAATTGTCAAGATTTCACTGTCAAATTTTTATGTTTTCATACACTATAAAAAGAAGTGTAAAATTGAAACTCTCCAGGAAAGCATGAAAAATCGTTAGTTGACTAGTTTAGTGCTATTACTGTTAGTTGTCTTCAGTTTTCCATTTCAAACACGCTTGGGCCCCATATTGGGGAGAGCTGACCCTTTGACCGACATTTTCCTCAATTTCCTTCAACAAAACTAAACTAGATTTTTGGTGCAACTGAAAATAAAAATATAATGAAAGAAAAACTAGTTCCTACAAATTAATTTCTGATATCCTTTACTTATTCTACTTATAAGTAATTTATTTTTAAAATAAGCCCACCAAATATGCTCTATCTAATTTCTTTCTAGACACCAAAATGGATCGATGGGCTTAAATTTTTCGATTTTCTTGGCATATATATATAGAGAAATGCTAAGTGGTATGCCATATTAAGTCAAAAAATCTAATTGGTATCCACCAAAAACTTGTCTAGGCATACTAAGAGATCGTTTGGCAGAATCTTTGCTTTTATTCTAGCTTCTCATAGAAGAGCTCAGGAAGCTATCAACTTTCTCGAAAAGCATATTTAGTCACACATAGTACTTTCTAAAAATTATTTAAATATGTTCAAAAGTAACTCCTTAATCTGAAAAGCAACTTTTGATTTTTCAAATACTTATCAAATGGACTCAAATTAGTTGGTGGTGAAAAACAACTTTCATCCTATACCATTTTATTCTCGAATAATAATTAACTTGATTATATGAATATGTTCTCCAAGACGATGGATTCTATCGACTAATTTTTTTTTTTTTTTTGTTCTCTCCTCTTTGATATAGAAAAGTGATTATTATTTTTGCGAAGTTGCATGTCCAAGCTATTTGTATTGTACATATAAGTGGTAATTGTAAATTGGAAAATAGCAAAAAATTCCATGACATAATTTTTTCAACCGAAGATTTCATAAATCTAGATTTTCTGATGCTAACTGCTATTTTCACCACTTTTTTTAGGCAAGAGAATAGCTTATCACTTGCTCATATTCAACAAATTCAGCGTCTTAGGCCTTGAGAATGCTCCAGCTAGGGGAGAAGAGTCAGAGCAAGCGATCGGACCAATTGGACTTGGAACCGAGCAATAGCTTTCAAAATTGTGACAAGAAGTGAAACGCGTATAAAGTCATGGTCGGAAACCCTTATTACACCCTGTTTGATTCACATTCTTATAAAAATTCTTTTTTTCAAGACTCATTTCCAATCACTCATTATTCAATAAAATAATATTACACACAAAAATGCATTCGTCACTCAATAATGTGCATCAAACAGGGTGTTAGTTAGTATTCACTGTATGCAACAAGTTGACTACTGATAAATAAAGGCACAAACTATATATGATTCAACCTTTCATTGTTCCAGAATATAAATTTGATAATCTTTCCATATCAGATTCTGATAATTGAAACAAGAGCTACATACACATTAATATTAGTCTTTTGTGGAAGCAAATTAATAAATAAGGAGATTCTAGCCTACAACTTTCAAGCTCATCAACTAAAGAGTCTATGAAAGGTGAAAAAAATATGTTAAAAACATTAATTAAATTCTTAGGTTAATAAAGGGAATGTATGTAGTAGAAACCATTAGGTTAAAATAAACTTGCAACATTTTTCTCCCCGAGCATCAGCTATTAGGATATCAGAGACAATCCAAGACACAACCCTTCAAACATTCGAGCTTAAGCGATCGAAAATTCTATAAATGAAGCTCTTCTTTTTGTAGAATTGGCTGCCATTTTTGAAAAACACAGACTCAAAAAGCTGTAGGAAATCAAGATCAGGCTAATATAAAGAGTGTACAGTAAGTAGTACAGTAGAAAAAATAGGTTTTAGATTCTTGATTAGGTCTAAGATTTAGGTCTTAGTTAAAAGATAAAGCTTTAATTTAATAAAAAAAAAAAAAAAGCTCGAACCACAACAGATTTATTATAAAATTATGCGATTAATTATATCCAAACCTTACACTAGATCCAAGAAAACAATTATAGGGTCTTCTGACAGCAGAACATTTCTAGGGTTTCCTGCGCACAAATGGCTGAAGAAGTGCAAGCCGCAAGATCTTGCATTTATATTCGCCCATGACGTATGCTTGAATGAAACCCTAATTATTACTAGTAAATATTGAGTTTATCTGAAGGCAAATGAGAGAAGATCATAGGCATCATCTTGAAATGACTATTGCCTGTTATTTGATAGCATTTCAAATGAATCCATGCTCCCAAATGAGATGTTATCCTTATGAAAAGCTGAACTTTCATACTTTAGAACAGGGTTCAGATTTGTGTTTTGATTTTCAAAATAGGGCATATCTCCAGTTGTATTGTTCAAGTTAGGATCAAACTGGGACATCATCCCTTGATTTTGGAAGGGCTGGGAGTACCAATTTTGAACATCTTGCAGAAAAGAATGGCCATCCCCAAAAAATTTGTCACTAGGGTTTGCGCTGTTGGAGCTATTTGGGATGCACTGAGCTGCTTGTTCCTTGAGAGAAGCCAGCTGGGCTTGAAGATTGACAACCTGAAAACCAGCAAATTAAGGAGAACGAATTTGAGAATACTTAAAATATAAGATTTTAGATTCTTTTTCTTTCTTTAACGCTTTGGAGACTATACGTTCGTCCTCACTAAACATGAATTAGGGCTAAAATTAACTAATTCAGTTTCAACATAAAACATTGAGTAGAAAAGGGAACTACCTGCTGTTGGAGGGCAAAAATATGTGAGACACAACCATAAGTGGGATCTTGTAGCCTAGCCTGAGCTTCATATGCGATCGTGGTAGCGGCTTCACGCCGATCACTTACTGGCAAGTGAGAAAGGAGTTTTGACACGTTGCTCGCTCCGAAAACCTTGTGAATTGCTGCAAAATGAGTAGCACCTTGTTCATGGCAGAAATAAGGGGCAAACACACAACCCCTCAAACATTTTCTTCTCAAGAATTTGCAGGCACCACATGGGGAACCAGACCCTGTCATCTCGATCGTTTCACTGATAATCTGCTCTTATTTAACTTAGTTAGTACAAGAATTAATTAACAACATGTTTATAAAGACCAGATGTGGAGGAAGGTGGATCTTATTTTATTCTCTTCTTTATCATAAGATGTTTCCTTATTGGGCAACATATTTCATTACTTTTTTCTTTTATATTCTGATTTAAGATTCCATTCGGTATCCTTAAAGGACAAGAGGGCTAATGTAAACCAAACCATTTCTGTTTGCTCGATTATTTGATTTTACAGTGTCACTATTTCTTGAAAGTAACAATTTTTATACTTCAGTTTTCAAGATTCTTCTGAAGTTCTTTAAAGGCTGTTCACACATATATGACAATGTGTTAAAGATGAAAAATCATCAATGTATATAATATTTGAGAAATTAAGATGTATTCTACAATCTATAATATATTATCACAGAGAGAAGAAAATTGTTTATGGTATATCGGTTTATGATATAAATGGAAGCCTCGGTTTCAGCATATTTTACCATGTATTCGAACACGAACTTAGCAGAAGCTTTTCCATAAGCAGATACTTCTACGGATTAGATTTTTATTATTCATGATAAGTGAATTTTATGCACTTATTCAGACTTATGTTCTAATTTAATCATAAATAAATTGAGCGATTATCTACCTAATTTATGTAAATTATGTTATTTAGGAAAAATCCCAACTTGGATACAAATTATGTGAAAAGAGGCTATTTGAAGCTTAATTTGAGTTGATTTGAAATAATTGAAGGTTAACCGGATTGCAAGGGATCAATTGAAAGTATTAATGGAACATTTGGTAAAAATTCATAAGTTCAGGATTTAAATTCAATATTTGAAAAGTTTGATGACTAAATTGCAAGCTGTAAAACTTGTCTCCGGTCAACTATTATTACTTTGGAATGAAGAGGGATTAATTGCAAATATTACAAGATGAAGGAATAAAGTCACATGAGAAAAGGAGTTCAATTGGAAAAAAGATTTGTTTCCTTTTATTTTTTAAACTCTTACGTAGAAATCAATCGAACTCTTTGGTGGAAATTAATTTCAAGAAGGACTTTATCTAATTTTGTTCTATAAATACACAACATATTCCAACAATTAAAGGGACACATGCATTCAAGACAAGGGTTGAAGGATTCATTTTCCATGTATTATTCAAGTCAAAATGAGGGAAAAATCAAGAAACTAGGGTTTCAAGGATTTCATAAGAAGAAGGCGGAATATTGGTGCAAGATCTTCATCTTTTTCTCGTTTTTCCTTAATATCCGATGATATATTTAATTCCTTCTAGTATTTTTATCCTCCCATGATTTGTAATTAAGTACTTAATTAAGATAAATGATTGTAATATAGTTTTGAACCTTAATTTTAATTAAAAAGTTTAAAATAATCAATTGATTTTGTAAATTGTTTTTACTTCTATTCTTAATGCTTGGATTAATTGGCCATTAATTCATTGATTTTGTGAATAATAATTACGTAAAGATGCAGATTAATTGTTTAGACCATGTAGTAAAAGTCGATAATCAATATAAAATGTAGAAATAGTTATGTTAGTTATTGCGGTCATTATACGAATTCTTAGAACAATAATTACATTTCACTCGGATTGATTCCCATAGAGATATGTAATTGATTTCATTAATTAGACTCAATGAGAACTCGAAAGAGGTAAATTGAATACATTAGAAGAATTTCATAGGACAACAAAATCAATTGTATAAAACTTGGTGATTCAGGTTAAGAGATAACTATGGTAAAATCATGAATTCTAACGCTTAAACCATCATATTAAAAAATCACTTTTATTTGTTTTAATATATTTAAAATAGAAAATCACAAAAGGAAAATACACGTCTTTCATTTGTTTCCGATCAAATTAACGTTATGAATAATTGAATTAATTGTTAAATATTAGTACTCATGAGAACGATATCCGGATTCATAGGCCCACTTTATTACTTGTTACGATCCGTACACTTGTGGGATATAAAAATTGACAATAATTCAATTTGTCCAAATCATTGTGAAAAGACTATGATAACTAGTAGTGTTGAACATGATTATAAACAAGAGTTCGCTTATTTTTCTTATTTACTTCCCGTTTTGTGGAAATTAAAATCAGATTATTAGTAAATTTTGATAAAAGTTAATGAAATGTATGGTTAAAAAGTTGTGGATCCTATGAAATATGTGATTGAAATTAATTGTTGACTTTGACTTTAATAAAAAATTTAGATTATAATTTCTATGAAACATGGGCTTAATATGATCGTGTCGAATAATTTGATGAGTGGCAAACTAATTACAGTTTAAATCTCCAATCAAATCTTGACAACAAGGATGATGTCAAGCATGATACAAAAATGTGATATACAAGTGACTTTATCCTAATTAATAAGTGAATAACACATATTCGCAATTGAACTATAAACATTACTTTAACCCTCTTGACTCAAATCATACCTTTAATAAGTTTACAGATTAGAAGAAGGGGATTTCAATATAATGGGCTTCACTAGCACAACTAGAACTATTTAGGGAACATGACCACATGTAGTGAGGAATATGCAATCAATTATGAAAACAAATCCTAAAGCAGAATGAAAAAAAAAAAAAAGGATAATATTGACACTAGAATAAACAACTCTGTTTCCCCGCCCTCAATTGATAAGATAAAAATTTTCCACTCATGATGTGACAAAAGAAAAACCTCCAACTCGAGGCAGGAGATCAATTTCTTTGGAACAAAACCATTTGACCATGGGGAAAGCATGTATAATAGAGAGAGGGGGGTTTTCTTCGTTTGTTCATTTGTTCAAGTCTTGGAGTTCAGTGTTTGTCGAGTAATAAAAGAAATTAATATACATTTATACTATGATAAACTAATCTTGAAAATAATGTTAATCACTCACAATCCCCAATTTCTTGTGTCACGAAGAGCCACCAACATTTAAACCTACCAATCTAAGCCCTACTGGTCACGGAAAAATGTTCCAGATTTAAATCACCGTAAGAGCATGGTTCGTTGACAAGTAATAAAGTGTAAATTCAAAAATTTCGAGTATCGTTCCCACGAGTATTGATTTAACTTGATTTCTATTATCGCGACCTTAATCGAAACTATTAAACTCAATATAATTATTTTTGTGATTTTATGATGGAACTATGACTAATATGTAAATTAAACTAAAATTACGAATTAAATGCAAATGTAGTGGTTGAATGCAAAAGTTGAAGTAATTAATATATGAAAAGCGTACTAGGATCCCAAATCATCAAACAAGTTCACTTTTAACTCATATTCCACAATTTGATAATACGATGAATTTGTTTAAAAATTAATGTTTCTAACTTATTTAACAATCTCTTTCGAGTAGAATTGAACATATTCTCACATAACATTTTACTATATTTCTATAACAAATGCAATGCATGACGTTTTGTAAACACTTAAAGATTAACGTAACGCATATCGGTATATTTCTATCTTTTATGAACAAAATGATGGTTTATACCTTATTGAGTTTATTTTCCTTCTTTTGAATGCATAAAATAAACCATTCAAGTTCACACAATTATCGTACACTATAATCATGAAGGTAAGAAAATGTATATAAATCATTCAACACCCATCAAACGAGTTTGAATATCAAATTGCAAAATAGAAATTAAAAGATCACAATGCGAGGTTCATCATTCACCCAATACAATAAAAAGTCTAGCATAATATGAAAAAAATCAAAGAACAATAAAAATAATAAAGAGAAGACATCACCCAAAAACTATGATTATGGTTGAAATCTTGAATTTTGAATGAAATCCATTGTTCTTGTCCTCTTCCTTGCTCTTCAATGATGTTTTTCTCTCTAAGAAAGCGTAGCTCCCTTTTTTGGACGAGATTAGGGTTATAAAGAAGTCATAGATGCGTTGTCATAAGTGTTTGATTCAAATAAGGAAACTAAAAAATTTGCGCCCAAAATGAACTATGCGACTACATGGTATAAACTCATAAGACAACATGGTTAAAATTTTTCATTGTTCATCCCTGTTGGTGTTTGAGAGACTGCATGGAACAAATTATTTTCCCTTTGATTCACTTTGGTCCCCAAATTTGTTTCATCCACCTTTCGGCCTTGATTCCTCCTCCTTCTTCTTCTAACATCTCATGATATCACAATATATTACTTAACTCAATTCCATGCTTGACTCGCCATTCGAGTCATCTTTTGAATAATTATATTTTGGTCATCAGAGTTTCATATTCTTCCATTTTGGTCCTTTTTCGTTCATTTTCCCATACTCTTCATTCCATCCATTAATGTAATCCTACAAACACAAATTATATCGAATTAAGCCATATTTCAATATATACATCAACAATTTTCAATATTTTGTGACCTAAATAAATGTGCAAAACACACTTATCACCTACTTCCAAAAACCCTACGCCTACCCCAACTAAATTGTCTGTCGACTTCCCTTGGGGGTTTTTAAAGGATATATAAGGAGTACTAATTTATAATGTGGTGATTTTATGGCATTGCTAGAGCAAGTGCACAAAAGTCCGTTCCAATGGTAATATGGATTAGTTGAGCAAATGTATGATAAATATTTTTCGAAGGCAAGGGAGAAGAAATTCTAGAGATGATAGAAATGAGAGTTGTAATTTTATTCATTGAGAAAGCATCAATATATAGTACAACTCAATAAACTAAATATGTAAAGATAAATAACAATTTCTAAAATTAAGCAAATCATCATAATCATTAATTATCTTGATCAATTTGTCTTTAATGATTCCTTGCTTTCCTCTATCATATATTTTTGTCAAGATTTGTTGCTCTGGTTTGGATACTAATGTTATTGAAAAAAAAATCACCATTTTTTTTTCAAATCTTCATCTTTGTGAAGATATGTCACATGTTGTGGTGGTGTGAATTCTTTTTTTTTTTTTGCGAATCTTGTGTATCCCATATTGCATAGGTTATGTCTTTGAGAGTTTGTTCAGAAAATGGATTCATACGTTGATTTTTTGTATGAATATTTGTTGTTGCTATGTTGTTTGAATTTGGTGCAGGAACGATATTGATTTGTATTGTCTGAATCTTGAATAATATATATGCTGGAAGACAACTTGAGATGAGTGAAAATCAAATTGTTATGTGTGGGAAAGTGAAATCATTATGACAAGGAGAAGAAAATTGATGGACAAGCATTTTAGAAAAAAAATTAGAAGAAAAGGAAAATGAAAAAGTTGGCTGGACGAGCGGCACTAGGCTTTCAACCTGCTCTGATGCCAAGAAGAAATTCTAGATATGGGAGTTGTAATTTTATTCATTGAGAAAACATCAATATATAGTACAACTCAATAAACTAAATATGTAAAGATAAATAATAATTTCTAAAATTAAGCACATCATCATAATCATCAATCATCTTGATCAATTTGTTTTCAATGATTTCTTACTTTCCTCCAACATATATTTTTGTCAAGATTTGTTGCTGCTAATAACATACCAAGGATGCTTTTGAATGTGATGAAGATATGGATTTTCTAGAACTCGAGATATCAAAATATATTTCCTAAATATCATTTAAATAATGAGTCTAAAATGGACGACCAGCCACAAAGATATTAGTGTGAGGAGTACGGCTATATCACATTAAGTAGTTTTTGAGTTTCTACAATTTTTCTCCCCATCTCCCGTTCGGATAAGTTATTTTCTTTTGCACCGTTGGCTAGAGATCAAGTTGAGCCCCCTACAAAGTTTGCACTATATTTATTTGTTATGGCCGCTTTGGTGGTTTTATTAAAAAATGTTCTCTTATAATGTTATTTAACAATTAATTTTTCTTAGAAATATAAGAAATACTGAAATAATTCCATATAAATCGTATTTATAAGCAGAAAAAATTGAATATCATATTGGCTTAATTATACTCTATTTATCAAGAAATACTTGCATACAAGAAATGAATAGAATCAAACCAACTTAATAAAGAAAATTCTTTGTAAACAAGAAATTGTTACTAATTGAAACACAGTCAAATGTGCAAACAAGGTTTTCATTTGTCCATGGCATAGAATGAAATTCCATCAATGCAATAGTGAAAGAGGAAACATAGAATTAACCCTGTGAGCTCTATTTTTATCAAAATTCAAATTTTTTTTTTTTGTCAAAACTCATTTTTAATCACACATTCTCCCATAAAGTAATTTTACACATAAATTCAAAACTTTTTTCTATATTTTAACCACACGTTTTCCAAAAAAAATTTAAAAAAAATTGCTACTTCAAAATCTATTTCCCCCGAAAAATACGGCTCATACGGAGCCTAAGTGCGTCTCTCATTATTGTAGAAGAAATGGAGTAATGAACAGTATTTTTTGGAAAATTTGTGGTTGAAATTTAAAGTAATTTTATTGGTTTGTGCGTAAAATATTTTATTGGGTGAATGTGTGGTGGAGAATCTTACTGTAGCAAATAATGTTTTGGAATAATAGGAGACAAGCGGGGACTAAATATGCAGTCGCAAATTGAACAGTGCTACAAGATTAATCACTGTTGATAAGATAGACTCTTATCTTATCACACATGAGAGTTAAATATTTTAAAAATAAATAAATAAAATTGAACAAAAAGTGCCTTGGTGATGCAAAAAAGGGATGTAAATAGTGGGATTATAAAATTTTGAGCTGTAATTGAAAGTATGAACAGGGATTAATGGAGAAGACCATATGCTGTGTCCTTTTAAAAGATTAACATTATTGACTCAAAGTTGATTATTTTAAGAATTCCAACTAATTAACCAGCTGCCTTCTTGTCTGTGATATTATAATTGTCTTCTTTCTTGCTCAAGTGGCCAACAGATACACAGTACTCAAAATCAACCTACCCTATGTTTAATTTTGAAGTTCTATTGTGACAATTAAGTGATAAACATTAAAAAAAGAAGTCATTTTCGTAAAAGAAAATGCAAATTATCTGTGAGAATGGGATCCAACTCAGCCTCACGTCGATCCCACGAACCTCTTATCCATTTTCGTTGAATCATGACGGGTGAGCAAATCCAAATAGAAGATTTTACGTTGGATTTAAGAATAATGAAGCTAAAAAATGTCGTTTTTGTAAAACAACGCAAATTATATGTAGCTAATTAAATATCATTAAACTATTTCTCTGTAGCTAATTGAATATCAAGAAATTATTGTATAAGCTACCTCTAGTTGATTCATATATATGTTCACTTGCTACATGTATTTAATAATTAAAAATTTTAAAATGCATTTATATCTAATAACTAATATAAAAGAGGCACTTCTAACTCTACTGTTCACAAGCCGTGAACTGAGCCTATCCTAGCTGAGCCAAATGGCTTTATATGGCTCGGCTCGGCTAACCAACCCCCCCCCCCCTTTTTTTTACGTTTGATTCAGTATTTTAAATTACAAATATTCATTTTAAACGATTTAAAATGGATAATGCTAGTAGTACATAAGCCTCTACATAAAGATCTACATAATGATGAAGTGGCAATCATCCGGTCCTTGATGTGTAAGCGTTAGATTTGAATTAAAGGTGGATCACATGCCACGTCAGCATTATGTAGACCCTTATGTAGATGCTTATGTACCACTAGCATCATCCATTTAAAATTTGTTGGAAACGTTGAAGTGCGGCCATGTTAAAAATATGATCGATAAAGTTTAAATATCAAAATGATTTTACATTAATTGTGAAACGTAAAGTCGTGATTATTTATGTTTCTTTTCAATCCCAATATCATTCCAATGTCCTTTTTTCAAACTTTATTTTCCTACAATTTTTCATTTGATTCAATATTTCACGATATGAATATCCATTTGGATCAATTTCAAAATTTTTTAAAAAAACTTAAAATGTGATAACAATAAATATATTGTCGATTATTAAAATATAAAAATGGCTTTATGGCTTTTTTCAATTTCTTTGGGTTTCTTAGTTATTTATTTTGAGTTTTTTTCCTGTTCTTTTGTTTAAAAATTGATTAGAGGTTTATGAAATAATTTGCAATGACTGTTCTGTAAGAGATTCGTAAGAAGACATTTTTCAATAATTGGAGGTTGTGGTGGAAGGTGAGCCTCGATTTCTTCGATATCTGTGGGTGTGATTTTTTCATCTCCACATTTAATGTTGCCTCGAAACATTTAGCAATTTATAAGAAAATTTTATGTAACAAATGTTTGACATAAATATTTTTTTAATACTTATGCTATTACGTAGTCAACTACATTATAGCACGTGCAAGACACGTGCTTCTCACTAGTATATATAAAAAGTATAATACTTGAATAACCAAAAAAGGGAGAGGGGGGAGGGGGGGATGACGATTTTCGTGCCTCTAAACAAGAACGTGTTATCACGAGGACGACTCAAATTCCGTACAGTACCAACTCATACACTTGTACAAGTGTAGACAAGATGAATATTTTAATTTGGTATTATTGCGTATGATTCCATGCATTCGATCTTTTTCCAACAAAATATATTTCAGGTGAAATCGTGTTTCCTGTGTAACCTTTTCGAGACCACCGAGGAATCTGCTATTAACTTGATTCTTTCTCAAGTGAATTACAACTTGGCGAGACTTAAAATGAATAATTTTTTTTATTTTTTATTTGTTGTTTAAATGCATGACCAAACAAGCTATAAAGAGTGTTTAGCTTACCCAATTACATTGATCAAAATTGATGTTTGATGTTAATCACAAAATCAATTGCCAGACAATTCGTCGGAGTTATGATTATGATGAGAAGATTGTATGTACAAAATGGTGTATGTGTAAAGTGTTTGCTGAAAGAGTTAAATAGTAGAGATAATGAAAGATATAAAGTATGACTGAGTGGAATACTTTTTCCTTGATTTTTTTACAATTGATAACTACATACATATATATAAGGACGAGAACAAATTTTGTAACAAACAAAGTGAGTGTTTGGCACCCATTTTGAAGAATAAAAATTTTGGAATAGTGATTGATGGGAGAATGTGTAATGGAAAAGTGAAGAAAATTTTTAGATTCGTGTATAATATTATTTTATTTGAAAAATGTCTGGTTGAAATGAAGAAGAAGAAAAAAATTAAAGAGTATGTGTCAAACAGGGATTAAGTTGACAAACATGACATGGAACATAATTTATCATATTTTCAAATCACGAGACTTTATCTTTGTTGCTGTTCGTTGGAGAGGAATCCTGCTAAATGTGAGGAATTGAGGTGTCCCAACAGCTGAGTCCAAAGGGAGTCTAATAGCCCCCCGCAAGCTGATGGGTACAGGAAGCACCGGCAGCTTGGTGCGAAGTGTAGAGAACCAACCAGAGGAAAGACCTTTGGTGAAAATGTCAGCGATTTGATCACAAGTATTAATATACCTGACACAAATGTCACCATTAGCGACCTTTTCACGGATAAAATAGAAATCGATTTCAAAATGTTTGGTTAGGGCATGGAACACCGGATTAGCAGAAAGTGAGATTGCACTAACATTATCACACCAAAGGATGGGGCGAGTTGCAAGAGTAATCTGAAGTTCACGTAGGAGCGTGCGTACCCAAGATAATTCTACAGTTGTGAGGGTAAGAAAACGATATGTTCGCTTGAAAATATACAGCAGGTGCACGGTTCACGTACAAGTAATAAAGTGGACTTTTAGAGTCCGAGATATCGATTCCTGGAGGAATGACTATTTAATTGTACAAGACTTAAATTAGTTCTAGCAATTGAAACACACACAATTTATTTTGAATTTTCAAAATAAGAGTAAAACACACAATTTATTTTGAATTTTCAAAATAAGAGTAAACAATCTATATATAAAAATAACTAAAGATAACAAAGTTAACTTAAAATAAACAAAGTTAACTTGAGATACCATGATCATATTTTCAAATCACGAGACTTTATCTTTTGTGTTGTTTATTGGAGAGGAATCCAACTGAATATGAGGAATTGAGGTATCAGCAACAACTGAGTCCTAAGAAAGTCTAACAATTGCTAGGAAGTTATATATACGTGAAAAGTTATTGATTATGCCCAAAGAATAACGCGCTAGTTGTAGTGCAGTTTTGGGGTGTCGTATCCACAAAGAGATGAAAAAATATTCAAAGGATAAAAAATGATGGGTGTTCTCACTGATGATAAGAAATAGATTTGTTTGTCACGGAATCGAGATCAATTTTGAGAATATGGAAATTAAAGTCAATGAATGAGATGGTGAAGCGTCGGAATTCTCTTAATCAGATCGGATCAATCACATCAATTATTCCAGTTTTATAACACAATTAAAAGCTTTCATCCCGACACTCTAATCGAAAGATATGTTATTTAAACCCAATTTAATTCTAACTTGATTATAATGGTTAATCTTCCTATTGCAATGTTCACACTTGGTTTATCGGAATCAGATTCAAAATCGACTATATACTAAAACATAAAGTAGTAGAGAATCACACCAATAAACTTAAATAATCCATAGAGAGAGCACGGCCAATTCTATGACCAATTTAATAAAAATTAAGTCAATCTCAAAATCAGTTCATGATGAGGAAAACAAACCATTAAATCAATTTAATTTCACTTGTAACTCTAGAATCTAGTTTCCCTATAATACAATTACGCATGCATGTATTGGAATAAGATCAGAAAAGAGACTTTATACATCAAGTATAAAGTAGTAAACAATCCACCAATAACATTCATGAGATAATTCGACAAATATTTCAATTCGTCGATAGAAAAATCCCGACTGAATCTATGATTAATTAATAAAAGTTAAATAAATCTCATTATAAATTCAGGAAAAGAAACTATAAATTCTAGAGTTTTTCAACAAGAAAATGCCAAAATACGTGAATAATATATGTGAAATCACCAATTCCGAAAGAGTTCCTCCCTAGCTTCACCAATGGTTTAGTTCTTCATGAGTTTCTTGAGCCAAAATCAATGAAAGAATGGTGTAAAATAAAGAATTGAGGCGTTCTCGGCCGTTCTAGGTTATTTTAGGGTTGAGAAATCGTGTCAAAATAAGTTACCATAAGTTGTTGACTTAAATTCGAAAATCAGAATTTTTGTCTTGAAAATATCCTATGCGACCGCATAGGTATAAGTGTTGTGGTCGTATAAAAGGCTGAAATTGGCCACTGAAAATTTCTGAAAAGTAAGATGCTACCGCATAGAAATAACCCTATGCGACCGCATAGGTTTAAGATTTTTCCACCGGACAGTTTTCAGTATTTTCATCAT
This sequence comes from Fraxinus americana, assembly GCA_035079005.1. Taxonomy (NCBI): domain Eukaryota; kingdom Viridiplantae; phylum Streptophyta; class Magnoliopsida; order Lamiales; family Oleaceae; genus Fraxinus; species Fraxinus americana. The sequence continues at coordinate 21,957,109 of CM068725.1, read as the reverse complement.
ACATTTCTTTCCCGATATCTGATTGAGGTGATTCAAGGTGTGTTGGAAAGCTAACTCAAAGGGATATGACTTTTCTTCAGGTTCCATCTATGAATTCGATTGTTTTCCATATCAAAAACTGGTCTCAATATGAGGCTGAAAACCGGTGCAAAACTTTTCAGCTTGAAAGTTGATATATGATAATGTTTTGGCTATGTTTCATCCATTTGACTCATTCCTTCATCCAATTGACCTCTAACACTCTCGAATTTTCATCAAAAGGTTAGAAACAAGTTTAGAGTATTTGCCCTTTAGACCCTGAACTTTCACTTTCTTCCATTTTCACTTGTTTCTCCTTATTTCCGCTACGTTCATCTCTTTGTCCTGCAAAACGTAAATTACATAGAATTAAGCTATATTCCAACATATTAATCAATAATTTTCCATGTTTTGATAGTACGATAAGTGTGTAAAAACGCACTTATCAGTTATCGAGGAAGATTTATCTTGTACGAAGACCCCTAAATTAGGGTAGTTAGGTGGGACACATGTCGCTTGGTGGGAGAAAAATGTGGCAATCATCTTTCAAATTTGGAAGCGACGCCACTCATGAAGCCAAGATGATGCTTCATGTTGTAAGTGCTTGGGGGCCCACGTAAACACCCCGGTCAAGTGTAAGACTGATTCTAGTGAAATGCTCTGGTAAGTGCAGAAGTTTGTTTGGGAAATGTTTATGAATAATTTAAATTATACATAAATAGAAACGAGTGATTGATAAATGATATTACTTAAAAAGTAATTTGATCGTTTTTATAAAAGATTTATAAACATTAGCCAAATATAGGTTAAGACTTGTCCACACAAACGTCTTGATCATGCGTGCACTTGACCAGGTTAAACATTCTGTTGGAGTATAAGATTTGTCTAGGTATCCTGATGTCTTATGCTTGGGTAAACATCCCAACCAAGTTTAAGACGTACTTGAATACACATCGTGGTCAAGTGTATGACTTACTAGGCTAAACAAGTGTAACCATGGACAAGATCAGCATTGCTTGGGTATTTCTTACATGTCTTGGTATTGGCACATATGGGTTACTTTCAACAATAAGATGCAATCATATCAATACCAATTTCAAAAAGATCCCCACCAAACTATATCGATGGTGAGGTTTAAATTATAATTTTTAACTATTTCTTTGAAAAATATATTGTATTTTGTTTTTGGTGGCTAGTCCATACTATACTGTATCGCAACATATTATTTTATTATATCCAATCAAGCGTGACATTAGTTTTAGGAATAGACAAAAAAACAAGTTACATATATTTTTTTGTATTTGCAGTTATTCTGCAAGTTACAATTCAAGGTATTGGTTTCTTATTTACTCCGTGACATAAAAAGTGGACTCCAATAATTACAAGTGAAAATTGTCACGACTAATAGTTGACAATCAAAGACAGGCTATTGGAAGCCGGTGTTTTTCCTTATAATGGGTTTACTTTGGTTATGAATATTCAACTTTTTAAAGTTTTAAGCCCTCGACCTATTTAAATATGTTAATTTGAGTCTTTCAATAATTGAAATCGTTAATGTCGATCTTAAAATTATCCACAACCTTTAGTTAATTGGTGGAAAATATTAAGAGATTCGAATTCAATAAAAGTCGTGTCAGGATCTGTCTGCAAAGCCAGGGTTTCGATTAGTGGTGTCAATGGGCCAAGCCGGCTCGTCCCATACTCGCACGAGCCGAGCTCATGGCTCGCTCGTTTCCTTTTGGGCGAGCTCGACTCGTGCCCGAGCTCGCCCAAGACAAGCGGCTCGCCAGCTCGCTTTTTTTTTTTTTTTACGATACTACAACTAAATATTAAATTCAAAAAATATATATATGCACATTTTCTATTTTTTTTAAATATACATTTTCCAAAACATTTATCGGGGCTCGTCAAAACATTTATAATTTTTAAAATAGTAAATATACATTTTCTAAAACATTTTTATTTTTTTTTAAAAAAAGAGATAAACCCTCCTTCTTTATCCAGGCTTGGAACCGGTTACTTCAATTTCGAGTAGGCGGAGTTAAAATTGTACACGAATAACTTTTTACGTGTACAATTTTTTTTAAAAATTATAAATGTATGAAAATAAAATTTTGTAATGAATGTAGTGAAATTAAATATCGCTTACTTGATTACATGCAATTTCGACATATTTATGTTGAATTCGATAATTAGCGTCTTCCCAGTCCTTCACGCATATTAACACTTCCAAAATATCTTCTTTTAGTCGATTTCGAATATCAGAGAAAACCCTATTCTCTGCACTAAAAGTAGACTTCGAAGCTACAGTGCTAACCGGAGGTGTTAATAGATCTTTTGCAATAGCAGAAACAATTGGCCATCGACGTTCGTTATTTCGCCAAAATTCAATGACATCTTCTGAACTTTTCTTAACTGATTTGCTACTAGGCATAGTATAACGAAAGTAATCAATTCATTCAGATGGCAACGCATTTGGACTACTACTCGAAGTTTGAGTACATGCAGTGGAAGACAAACTACTACTACTAGAGGAACCATATGCATATGCAGTTGAATCATATCTAATTGAGTCTATATTTTCTAATAAATTAATTACTTCAACGTCATCATCGTTTATATTAGTGGGAGGATGAGTAGATAAACGAGTAATTTGTGTACCTATTCGTGAAGCATATAATTCATGTTTGGCCGCACATGTTTTGTAGTGACGGTTGAGATGAGTGGTTACAATGTCTTTTTGCCATGCCAGTCGTTGTTGACAGTATTTACATACTGCTTTGGTTTCTGGAAGTCCATCGATCACACGACCAGTGTTAACCAATTTGAAATGGTCCCAATATTTTGCCTGCTTCTTCCCCTTTCTCTTCCCTCTTGTATCGAGAATATTTAATGTAGGTTCTTCATCTTGTTCCAAATCAATAGGAATACTAGAATCAATATCAACGTCATCCAAATCAATTGGATCAGGATGACTACTTTCACGAATGTCGAAATCTTCAATGTCTTCTGGAATTGGTAATTCAATGAGACCGGCAAATTCATTCCCAAATTGATTTTGGACAGGTGTTTCGCCTTCCATACCGAACAAGTTTTCAACAAATGCTCGTTGATCCATTTGTGAATTGTAGAAATTGAATGTTGAAATAGAATGTAGAAATGTAGAATTGAGAAGTGAATGAAGATTATATACTAGTGTATAAAATGAGTTGTAAAATTAAGATAATAATGTAAAAAATGTAGAAGAGAATTATAGAATAAATGAATGATATTGTTGATAATGATTTTAAAATTGTAGAGAGTATAGAATGAAAGTTTGGTGGAAAAAAATGTTGTAATGAGTTGGGTATTTATAGGAGAAGAAAACTAGAAAAGTAGGGAAAAAAAATTTAAAAATAGTGACCAAACGGTCACTGAAACCGGAACAGTCACTGAATCAGTGACCGTTCTGGTCAATTGTCATTAAAAAAAAAAATTTATTTATTTTTTTATATACTAATTAGACGTGACTAGCGGCTCGGCGAGCAGCTCGTGAATAGTGATGAGCGGGCTCTAGTGAGCCAGCTCGCTCGGCTCGTGCTCGTGTTCGCTTTTTAGCGAGCCTGAACGACTCGTGGGCGTGAACAGTACGAGCCGAGCGAGCGAGCCGACGAGCCGCTCGACTCGGTTGACACCACTAGTTTCGATGATCTACCATTAACGGATAATCAAATATCTCAAATATATCATAGAGAAAGAATTGGGTCGTGTTTGGTTGAAGTAGAATGAGATAGTACGGTGTGGAGGCAGTGATGACACTAATATTTGGCCATTCTACGACTGGTCAAACCGACTGCACTTGGGGACATTGCACGTGTATCCCCTAATCATGTTTGTTTTCTTATAAATATTCTCCAATTCTTAATCCCACAAAATTCGTGCTCTCACACTTTACTTTCTAAAGCAACACCAAAGTTATTTTTCTGATGAAAATTTCAAGGTATGTAAAATAAGATGAATGTTTTAAAAGGCGCGCTTAAACGGTGCATTACGCGACGAAAACGTCAAATTAAGTGATTTGACACCTAATTTAGCGATCAACGGCCATCGTTGATATGCATTATTTTTAATTATTAAATGATTTTTTGATTGATTAAAAATTAATATAATATTGAAATAAGAAAACACGTTTTTAAGTTTTTTTCACGTTTATGCCTTGCCTAATCTCGTTTAGCCCATAGCTCGGCATCCACACATTACGCCTTTCAGAACACTGAATAAGATAGATAATTGACTTGGAGAGAAATGTTTACCTGCCTACAGTGGGAAGTCTTGTCTTATCCAGAAAATCGTACTTATAATTCTCACAATTGGAGAGAACCGTAAGTGATCAACAAGTAGGCAGTCTCATGCTGCCCATTGTGGGTAAGAAAACAATTTCGTTGACTTGGATATGTATAAATTATCATAAAATTTAATTTAATTTAGTATTGTATAAGTCATACCAAACATGCCTTAGATATAGAATATGCAACTTTCAATCCCAACAAGACATGTACAGTGAAGAAAGCGTCATGGCACGAACATAATTATTTTCTTGAATTCATTGTTGTGTCTAAAAATTAAACTATAAGATGTAGTTTGAACAGGAGGCAATTGTTCAAAGTCCAAGCCACAATTTAGGGAATGATGTGTGAAACTTAGAAATAAAACCAAAAGGTACAGGGAAATATGCACATGTCATCTCATCTCAAGAGAGGTAATCTCGTAGGGAGTGGGACTTGTGATTTGGATGCTTCTGTTTTTTTTTTTTTTTTTTTTTGATACCCAAGTATCCCAGCTTACACCAGACTATATCCTGGACCGCCCATCATCAGTGCCTCAACTCTGGGCGAAGGTTAATCCCAAAATTTCTTATCACCCATTTAAACAATTAAAATCCTTCACATAACCAGGAGTTGTGTAACAAGTGCAGATTTTCACCAAGGACATATCATACACTTATCTTCTATTTCATTTTCTAATACGATAAATGGGTAGACTCTTGGATAGTTCAAAGTTCTATCACATATTGCTACGACATTACTGGCTAGCTCGACTTGACTTCAAAACTCTGTTCTCGAGTAGAATAATGTGACAAAATGTACCTTCCTACTTTTTTCTTGAATGTTATATCTCGTAGGCCTGGTGATCTTTCACTAAAGTAGACATTAGTGGGCTCATCTATATCATTTACACCAATTATTACTATCAAAAGTAAAAAAATGACAGTAACACATACTGATACTTCAGAACAAATGCTATAAATTTTACACGAAAATCGTGCAGTACAAAATTAATTACAATATAGTTGTGAAGATGAAAGGTTACAACAGCAAACCAAACCTTATTCCTAATAAATTTGGGGTCAGTTGAAGGTTAAAGACTAAATGGAACAAATTTATACAGTATTACAGATAAACCAACATTTCAAATTTATTTAATTCAAATTTCTGTCATCACAAGATGCAGGCAAACCTTTAAGTACATCTCTCAGAGCATAAAGATGGCTATCACATTTGTGGTCTGAAATTATGTTGCTTGAAAGCAATATCCTCTGAAAATGTTCACCTGGTTGTCTCTTGCACAGTGTGAAAAACTCCTCTCTTTTGTCGTGGCTTTTGGCAATAATATTCCTCTTCAAATGATAAAGGGTTCCAGGTACAAATAACTCAGCTACTTCACAGGCAGTTTTATCACATTTTAAAATATCACAGCCCGTGCCTGCAGGATTAGAAGTTCGAGGAATGCTTTGAACCACTTCAACTTCCCCCTTCGTGAGCAACTCTGCATAACATTAAGGAAACTCAAGGTTAGCATTCTCAAGTTTAGTAGGACTTCAAATAATAAATGAAGAAAAAGGGAATTTTAGCAATGAGGGGTAATTGACACTTAGCTCTAGAAGACCAAACGAGAACTAGAAGTTCTAAAAATTACACATTTACTCTACTCAATATTGGTGTAACGGTGTTGAACCACTTGATCTAAAAGTTTAAGCCGTTAGATAGAACCACATGTATATCATTTAAATCATGTTCAACAAGCCATCTGCGTGCAAAATTCATTAAATATGTGGCATTCAGACTAGAAACGAAGATCTTTGCATGGTCTAATACTATGTTAAAGCACTTGATCTAAAAGCTTAAGTTTAGATGACGGGTTAACAGTCAAGTAGTCAAACAAGAAAGGTATTGGTAGTAAAAATCAAATAAAAAGAACAAAATTTTAACGGTGAACTTACTGGTTTTAAAGTAAATGAGCGGGTTATAAAGCTATTTTAAGAGTCTTAGAAATTCGATCTTTTAAAAGAGAAAACTACTTCGTGCAGATGACATCACTTGTTGAGACTAGGTAGCATATTATTTTACACAAAGAATCCGTGTATATATCAAAATTTGGGTACTAACCAATCAAAGACTCGAAGCACTCTTGTGGAATACTTCTAAATTGTCTTTTGGTCTAATTTTAAAATTCTACAAATCCTAAGTAATGCATATGTCAAATCTGCCTTTTGATAACTAAACATCAAACTTTTCAGCTAACTCATGTTACAGAATTTCAATTCTGTTCGTCTCCATAATTTCGGGTTATATCACAACTCCTAACAGAGGAGAGCCCTTCATGCACAAACACGTGCGAACAAATGGGAACAAAAATAAAAATGGAGACTAAGAAAATAAGAAACTCTTAAAATCCAGTGAACAGCCCACAGCCCCCATCAATAAAACCCTTAATGCATTTTTAAGGTGTCAATGATCCTTGATGATGATCTAGTAAACCCAATAGACATTGAAGTAACCTGAGGGGATTACTTTACCTTTTTTTCTTTATTTCTAGTTTGGAGTTTGGACCCTATCAATTAAATCTTTCATTGTAATCGTGGTCAGTCAAGTCACATCTAAAGTTCTATACAATCTATCATTTTCAGTGGCTTGATAAAAAGAAAACATCAAGGAACAATAGAAGAGCAAAACAATACAGGTAATTTTATGTCAATTACATTAAAAAAATAAAAAAAAGGTCATTTGATCACCACCGTAACGGGATACGAATCCAGATACGAAGTTGGATTTCCATTTTTATTATTATTAGGAAATCCAACCATCGGGAAACAGAGCATACCAGAACGTTTCGTCTGCCCTCTGAATTTGGCATATTCAGCGAGTTTTCGAGCCACATCTTGTACAGATGACACAACCAGCCTAGCATTAGTGACTAGATCAATGATGCCTTTCCAGTCTTCCTTTTCAAGAACACTTACCCTGCCAAAAAGCAAAGTTAAAAAAAAAAGAACAGAAAACTCTTCCATTATTAAACCAACAAAGGCCAGCTATTCAATCTAATGCCAGATCCCATCACACCCACCCAAGAAAATCAAAATCAAAGAGAGTATATTCCAGAAGAAAAATAAAATTACATAAAATTTGCTTTGAGAAGAAAAGAGATCCCCAATGCACTCAAAGAAAGAAAAGAAAAACAGGATAGCCCTTTTTTTTCCATTTGTTGGCAGGCTAGTAAGAATAATTTTAACTGCTTGTGCATTAAAATTTTATGTAGTGGATAAAACAGAGTTGTCTAAAATGCCTCATTCAGTCCACTCAATGCCTAATTCTGTGACACATGGTTTTAGTTAATGAGACTTAAAAGGTTTTAAATTGTCAGTCAAAATTATAGTGATTAATCTAAAATTTAGAGATCTCATCTTATGTAGAACAAGATAGAATTCATACAATGCCGCACTTGTAATAGTAGAAATAAGAATAATAATGGAGTTTCTATGGAGGATTTTATGGCCTCAACAAGTGATTGTGTCAGGCATTTAGGTTCAATTATTAACGAGGACTAATTGAAGAGGACGTATTCATAGGATTACAGCAAGATGGACGAGATCGAAAGTGCTATGGGAATTCTGACTGATAAGAAGGTCCCAGCACAGTTGAAATAGAATTCTGCACAATAGTTATTAGAAACTGCTGTTCTCTGCAGGATAACTTCGGGAATGATAACTTCGGTGGTAGGATATGGTAAAAGTTCGCCTTCATAAGAATGACACGACCTCAGTAGAGCAGGTTATTAGAGAGAGGAAGACCAAAACTATCATTGTTTGTTGTGGTTGCTAAAGATCTAGTTGCTTTAAATATTTAGGTGTCGGGCGTACCCTGAAAACTAGAACAGCTTGCTGATTCAAAAATCATGGGAAAGAAAAGGAAAACAAGCTCATTTAAGATGATGTGATGCTCATGCTATCCAAATCTATAATGGCCAAAAGCTTCTCCCATTGTCGTACTACCAGATGAAACAGAGTGAATTTCAAATGTATTGCAAGAATTATAAAGAAGATCATTTAAATTAATTAGGCATAAACGGAAGCAAAATGTATAGGGTCAAATAGTCTAGCAGATATGATTGCTAGAAGTTGCAAATGCAGTGGAAAAAAAGTTTCTACACAATTTCTCCTGGTAGTATCAGCAATAACCACAAAAATTTTGTTTCCAAAAAAAGGGACAGAATCTGCTTGTACCTTTTACTGAACAAAAAAAAGAGAAAATAGGATAAAACCTTTAGTAATTGGTTTTAAGAAGATTTTTATCCAGATAATACTCACTTCAAGAATTTTCAGCTGGCGTCCTATAGTTAAAGGTCACAAAAAGCTTCCAAATATGTAGGTTTCTTACCAATCGGTTTGAAGAATTTCATTCCTCAATCTTATTAAAGAAGCAACACTTAATCTTGGGATTATATCATCCTGCATACATATAGATAAGTTAATAAATCTTGAAACTGTGTCATTCTCCATCAAAGAGGAGAAAAACAAAAATCTTAAGTAAAAGCTATAGGTGTTATTTTAGATGGACTGACTGAGATTTAATAGAATTGACTACAAACGAAAAATTTGTTAGTGAACTGTTAAATCACAGACTGACCTGCATCACCACTGTTGTTACAAAATCAGAGCAACTTTCAGCAAGTTCTTTGGAGACACAAGGAGGGGTGGCATATCCAACTGCGGAAATTATATCAGGACTGAATCCAAGCTCATTATATGACTTTTTACGGAGCATCATTGCAAGTAAAGAAGCCGTTGCACCTCCCAGTGAATGACCCACAAGCCTTAATCTAAATCCCTGTTGATTAATTAGTCTCGCTACAAAACGATGTGAAACTTTTAATACATAACTCAACAGCCAGAGATAAGGCTGAAGAAATAAAAAGTAGAAAAAACATATAATCACCATTACCTTGTGTTTCTCTAGGCACTTTCTTATGGTTCCTATCTCATGAGTTAGAAACCAACGAGCAGCCTCGGCTGTACCAAAGTGGGTTGAATAACCTTCAAAAGTGACTTCTTCATGGCTTGAAGAAACAATGTCGGTGATAACGTCATATACCGTGTGAGTTCCACGAATGCCAAGAATCACGAGTTTATTCCGCATATCAATACCTATATAATATCCAGGCCTCAAGACACTAGAGTTCTTAATAAACTTCAAAACATTACTTTCTCGGAGCATGCTATTCCTTGCAAGACCAGCGGCACTATCTCTATAACACCCCTTTGCAAGTTCTATGTGGTAGATGAGATCCTGAACCTGGATCATAAAACGCTCACTTCATAAGAATTCTAGCTCACTGGATCATGAGCACCGGTAATCAAAACAATTAACTCCTAAGGTATTTTAACGAAAGGGTAAAAAAAAGGTTTTGAAAATTACAATTGATTCTGAGGAGATTATTTCACCCTTCAGATCCTCAACTGGACTGGTGGATGCTTGTTGAAGATATATGAGATATAAGCCTATAGTAAGATCACTGATACTCCAATCCTGAAGTCCAAGTTTACTCCTTTGTATACTAGCAAAAATCTCAGCAATAGATCTGTTCGTAGGTGGCAGTTTATCCCCGATTCCATTACCTGAATAACAAATAATTTACATAATTAATTATCTGTAGACAAATAAACGCATGATTACTGCATCCTTTAAAGGACGAACCCATAACAGATTTAAATTTGAAATATTCCCCGTACAGTTGAAAACTAAGAGGATAACAACATGCAGTTTACCTTGAACCCTTTATATTCTTCCTTTTTCATATTTTCACTTGTAAGGAGAACATAATTATCGAAAGTCGAGTTCTTTGTAATTTTTCCATTCTAAATTGAGTAAAAAGTAAAAACTGCCAAGTAAAGATAACGACAGTCCAAATCATTTTGTTCCGAAAGCCCGAAATATACATTTTACCTAACCTACTCAAACATGGAACATAAAAATTAACCAGGAAATTATGAAAAAAGAAAGCCACATGACAAATAAAAGGTATAGATTTAAAATGCTACCCAATCGGATACCAATTCTCAGCTTCAAATCCATAATTGCATATTGCCTAGAACGTTATGCCATACTATATATATCCTAAAATCGCACCGAAAATGAAAATTTGATATAAATATAATTTCTGTGCTAAATACTTTGACCTGTTGGGAGAGCCCATTTGTAAAATTGTAAAGCGGGTTCAAGAGCTTTAGCTAACCAAGCAATTTCTGGCATCCATCTATTACTATTGCTCAAATCATCCTCTGATAAACTGTATTTGCTTATTCGGGAATCACTTTTTCGCAATTTATCATAATCTTTTTCTTTAAATTCATTTCCTTCTGCTCTATTTTCAGCTTTGGACCACTGGTAACGATTTAAAATGCCGCCAACAAGATTACGATATGATTCCTCCCTTTTCAACACACCGCTCCTAAAATCTGAAAACAAAAAACGAGGGCTTAATGAGGTCAAGGAATGATTTTAGAAAGAAGAAAATCAAATTATATGTACATACCCATACCGTTCAAAAAGCGCTTGATGGATTTATTAGCCATTTATTCTTCTGTAAATTGAAGAAATTAAAGTAGATACAAAACAATATTGTGTTTGTGTGCGAGAGCGCGAGCTTGCTTGCTTGCTTGTGAGAGATGCTAAGAATGGTGAAGAGTGGCAGCGGCGGCGGTATTTTACAGGAGAAATTAGCACCCCGATAAGCGGTTTCTCGAACCGTTTGTTTGGTTTTTTGGACCCTTGATTAGCGAAAGAAGTGGTTAAAATCCTAATTGAACAACTAATTCCAGTTTGCTAAAAATATTTCTTTCTATATAAAAAGTACCTATCTAACGGAATTTGTTGGTTTAACGGAAAAACTAACGAAATTTTTTGGTTTAACGGAAAAACTAACGAAATTTCTTGTTTTAAACAGGCAGCTGCACCTTCCTTCGGTATTTTTATCATAACTTTGTATTCCGATATCCGATTGAGGCGATTCAAAATGGGTTGGAAAGCTAACTCATCTTGTTACAACTTTGATTCAGACATCATTCTCCAATTCGATCACTTTCTATGCCAAAAATAGGTCCCAATATGAAACTAAAATATCGGAGCATAACTTTTCGGTTGGAAATTGATTTGTGATCATCTTTTGACTAAATTTGATTCCATTGACGTCTTCCTTTATCCAATTGACTCCGAGCACTCTCAAATCTTCATCGTGAAGTTCGGCACAACTTTTAAGTATTTACATTTTAGCTCCCGAACTTTGGATCCCTTACAATTTAGCATTTTCCTCCAAATTTGTCAACTTTTACTTATTTTTTTTGATCTCACCAACTTACATCACAACATCAAAATCACACATCTAATTATTTATCAATTACATAAACATTACATCATTAATTATTTAATTAACCAAAAAAATTACATCTTTATTAATAACAAATTAATTCTTAAACAAAACTAAGCAGTGAAACGGAATATATTACATCATTAATTATATATATCTTCTATATATTAAAAGTGCCAATGAAACGGAATATCCAGCTTGGACGGAAAATGTAATGGAATTTCTTATTTTAAGCAATGGGTCCCACTCCTATGTGAGGGGGTGTAGCCCATTGTGTACAAAAGTTGATGTGCAAATAAAATTTTCCTTTTTGTTTTGAGTGGAGATTTGAGATGGATCCGGTTGTGGGGTGGAGATTGGAAGATTTGGTGCCCAAGTATGGAATAGGGCTGCAACTCATGGTTAAAAAGATGGAGGCTTCCATTTCTGATTCTTCTTGACATATATCTTACACGAATCATTTTTCTTCATCGTCCTAATTTCATTCTTTACATTTTGAAAATCGATTGAAGGCTTGTTGAAAATGATTGGTTAGAAATCAAGAATGGCTTATATTTTTCATGAAATTAATATTTTTTGTATCTTAGTTAACAATCAAGAAATTGTAGTATTTTACATATTTTTCAAGTTCAAGAATCATGATAATATGAAAAATTCATGTTGAAAAAAAAGAGGTTTTTGGATTTCCTGATTGAATTTGAATATAGATTTTACATTTTAAATATTATTTTTTTATTATTTTTCTTCGCGTTTGTGAAACATAGCGTATGATCTGTAGTTGGGGAGGCATTATAGTAATTTGGATATGAATAAAATTTTTTATTCTCAAAATGAACAATATAAATAAAAGATTCTACAACGTTTTTTACAGTTTCATCACTTTGATAAAAAAAAATTAAAAAATAATCAAAATCAAGTTAAATTTATTTCGATTATAAAAAAAGCAATATTCTAAGATAGATGGGCATGGTGATACGATAGGGTCTTTGAAAAAGAGGATAGCATGAAAATAAAAAATGCATTTTGCAAGACCAAACACCATTTTCGAAAGCCTTTGCCCTTCTATTCAACGAGGCTAATTTACATTTATTTCGCTTATAAAAAATCAATATAATACTAAGCCCATATTTTATTGAGATTAAGATCGAAATTTTAGTGAATTCTGACAAAAGTTGATAAAATGTATCATTGAAAAGTTGTAAATTTCATAAAATATGTTGTTAAAATTAATTGTTAATTTTGATTTAAATTTTACTGCTATAGATTTGGTGAAATAGCAAAACATGCACTTTGTTGTTCAACAGTTGAATTGATGGGACATACTGGAGAGGTATCTCTTAAATTTTTCTTCAAACTTGATTTTTATTATAATAAGTTATTTAAAAAATAATTGTATTTTTTATTAATTGTGTAAACCTATTCAATATTTATTTTGTAGAAAAATCGACCATATGTTAAAAGCGTTGCAGAGAAATTATAAATTTTTTTTTTGGAAGATTCAAGTTTATGTAGATCCGGAGAAACTAAATGAGAAAAAATATAGACAGTTTAATGTCCTCTATATTGAATCAGTGCAAGATGATGAAAACACTGAATCGTCATCTTAGAATCAAAATTATCTCAAACGGCTTTCATAAAACTATGAGCGATGTTTATTTATAGGACAATGCTATAGATTCTATTAATACTCTTTTTTTTAATATATCACAATGTGTAATTATTTATCAATTATATAAATATTACATCATCAGTTATTTAATTAACCAAAAAATTACATCTTTATTAATAAAAATGTAATTCTTAACCAAAAAAATTATATATAAACTAAGCAAACGTGCATTGCACGTTGTTTAAATCTAGTATTTTTAATATATTTTGATAAAATTGGTGGTTGAAAAATTAATAGAAGTTACGAGTCTTAAAATTTAATACGTAAAAAAGGAGTTTAGAAATTTTTTAGCACGGAATCATAATTAATTTTAATGATAAGTTCGACACCTATTTAGCATACCTCAAAGACACATGCACGGTAATCTTTTATCAAATCGACCTAATTATTGACCCGAACAAGATATCATGTCATAGCGAAGAGGTCATTGTTAAATGTAAATTTTAATATGCTTAAATTACTCTTAGACGACCATCTCTCTAATGTATATTGCTCTAGCAAATAAGTAATTCATGTCTCACAGTGGAAATAACTTCCATCTACTAGGGGATTTGTTCAAATTTAGTCCAATTTGATTGTGAGAAATATGAGTGTACATCTAGTCTCATGTCTAGGGGTGGTAAACGGATCAAGCAGCACGTGCTCGTGAGCTCGACTCGCCCTGACTCGACCCACGAACACTTAGGCTCATTTTGAAATAAGCTACAAGTCGAACGGATCTAGCATTTTTTCTCTGAGTCTGCTTTACTTTGTGGACACGAGCTTACAAGCCAACTTGTTTGAGCTCTTTTGGACTCATGAACCATATCATTTTTTCCACACGAGTCAAGCTCGGTTCTACTAGGCTCGACCCATTATCATACTCAAGTCCATTAAAATTACACAATGTGGAACTTGTCGATTCGGTATATAGTCTATTTTGATCCTTCATCTAATTTTTGTTATAAATTTAACTCTCAATTTTTAATTGCTTATCTTGTCGATTAATTATGTCAATAAAAACTAATATAATGAAAGCATAAAGGACATCTTTATCCATTCATCTATTTGCTTTTTAACTAAAACTAGTCTATTGCCCGTGCAATGCACGGGCAATGTGATTAAGGAAGTAATGTTAGTGTTCAAAAAAAAAAAATTATCTTCATTTTTTCATACCATTTTCTGAAGTATGGAATGCATAATATATATATATATATACACAATAAAAAATAAAAAATAAAAGTTGAAGTCTCAAGTATATATGATTTTAGAAAGAAAATAAAATAATAAGAATGAAAGAGATATAAGATTGAATTTTATATATTACAAAAAAAAAAAGAGCGAAATTATAATCCAAACAAAATATGTTTTCTGGTGAAGCTTAAATTTTGAAGGATCTGTAAGTTCCATAATGTTGTAGTGTTATTATTATGGGAAGTTTGTTTTCATGTTAGTTTTTGCCTCGTGCAATGCACATGTTGTGTTATTTTAAAGGTAAATAAATATTAGCATTGTGAATGTTAAGAATTTCTTTCGAACATAAGAAATTCTCGTGAATGTGTTGTGTGTAATATGTTTAACTAAATTACAAAATCAGATAATGTGATACTACTGTGATTTATGGTTAATTGTCATTATGCTGTCAAAATTATATTTGAAAACGATCATAAGTTCAATTTCTTGTGTTTTCACTTCATACGTATGCGAATATGTGAAGGTATGCAAAATAATTGTGTAAATACTTGAAAAGATTAACTATTAATTAACATGTGTGTGTACACCCTAACAAATAACATGAACAGCATGTAACAAAATGGGGCATAATATTCCATTGAAACTTTTAAAAAGCTTACAAGTACTTACATATATCATAAGGTCTTCCATAAATTCCAAGACAAAAAGAAACAATGCAAAGGACCCAAGTTACTCTACACAAAAATATATATTATATTTAGACCAATTTATAGACCGACTTTTTTTGTTTGTTTTTCTTCTTCTTTTTTTTCTGTCTTTGGAAATTAAAATAAAATGAGAGAAGAGTTTAATTTTCATGGCGTCCGGGGCTTTGTTGGAGTATGGCAATTATGGTGTAATGGGTTGGGACCGGCTAGAAGTCTCCTCAGTTCCGAATCCTCAGGCATCTCATTGTAATTTCCAAATCTTAGAAACATTGCAGATGGTCTACCTCTCTTAAAAATCATTTCCTTCCCGTTCTTTCACTAAAACTTCCAGTGTTTTAGTCCTTTCTTGCCCTTTCTTGACTACATGAGTCGGATTCGTTGAACTGAAAGATTTCATATTTTGTATCGAGAATAAAGATGTCATCATGATTGAGTGAAGATCAAGCAAAACACATTTGTCAAAGATATAAGAAGTTGTTATTAAAAAGATTTTTATGATGTATTATGACCAGGAAGAGTGAGAAACATAAAACTTACCTCTTTTATATGAACAATGTGCTTTCCTTTACATATATACAACATGTTTTATGCTTTTTGGCCTCCATATGCTTCAAACCTGAAGCAACTCCACATTCTTTGGGGTATTATACATGGCTTAAAATAAGAAAGAAATTTCTCTGTTTCGTTCCCTTGTACTACACGAAGACACGCTTTATGTAAAATGTCATATGACAACATTAAAAGATTTTGATAGACTAAAAATTGTACAAATACAATAATCGTGGATGCCTTTGAGAAGATGGAACTCTTGCTAATAACAAAAAACCTGTGTCCAATCATATAACAAAATGTCAATGAATATATTCTACTAAAGTAATGGAAAACATTATTAATAGACTAACCATAATTGAGAAATTTATTGAACTGCAAATTTTAAAGAATAGGGTAATATATTAACTCGTTTCATTAATTTCAATGGAGGATCACAAAGATTAGGTACCTATAAAACCAATGTTGATATATGGAAGATTCCATATTAAAGGTGTCGTGAACAAATCAAAAAAATGGATTTGGAGGAATTTGCGAAATGATAAATAATAGTACATATATGACAATGGAATAAGAGAAATACGGAGATTATTATATACAACACATGTGTACTTGTTTTTATTTAGAAAAAACATGTTAGATGGTATCACCACTTACACTAATATGACATCTTTTGTTGATGAATTAATATTTTATTTCCAAGAAAATGTGGTAGATAGTCTAAAAAACAATGTAAAATTATTTTTTGAGAACTATACAAATGTTGGAAAAATATAATGAAAGTGTATTAGATGTTCATAAAAAAAATTATATTTTATTTTTAAATTAATTCATACCTGTGAAATATACAGATGCAGTAGAGAATTCATTTGAACTTTCGAATAACATCAATAGAAATTTCGATAACCTGTATATAAAATGAAAAATATTATTTTATGCATAGTAAAATACTGTATTTTAAATATAATATACGAAATAAATATACCTGTGAGAAGGTTGTTCTATGAGAAGGTTGTTCTATGAATGTATAAATGAAAGAATTTCTTTATAGACAACATTTTCAGTACATGAGTTGTGCGAAGTATCTGTGGTTGATGGTTTCAGTAAAACTTTTAGAGATTTGCTTGTTTTTGCTCTTGATAACGCTACATATAACTGCCCATGGCAGAAAACTGGTTCTGGAAGATACAAACCGACAAAATCAAGTGTTTGACCTTGGGCTTTATTTATTGTCATTGCAAAGCATGGTCTAATTGGAAATTGAGTTCTTTTAAATGGAATTGTGGTTCGATCAGATTTCAGTGGTATAAAAGGGATCCTCGGTAAGAAAACATGTTTTCCACAATATTCGCCAGTAGTGATTTCAGCAAGAATAACGTTTCTCTCAAATTTTCGACAAGTAAGACGTGTTCCATTGCATAACCCTTCAGAAGGATTAATATTCCGCAATAACATTACAGGACAATTTATTTTAAGGTTCAATTCATGAGGTGGAATACCATTTGATGTCAAAGTATTTAAGAAATCTTCTTGCACGCATTACGATTTTTCAATTGCTTCATCAAAACTATAGTATGTGAAAATTTGACCAGGAATTTGTTCAAGCGTAAGTTTGTTAATATAGTCAACACATTCATTTGTAGGTGTAAGAATAACACGGTTTACCATGGTATGTAAATGATCGGCATAAGCTTCTATATTTGGAAAAACACAATGTATCAAAGTTTTCAGAGACGTGATTTCATCTTCGAATGGTAAAATTATACTATTTGGAAGCTTAATACATTTACAAGTATGTTCTTGTTCTGTTCCATTTCCAATTCTAAGCAAGTAATCGCAGAACGTAGAATCGAACTTTGCTCTCATATTATGAACTAATGGTAGATGTACAAACAAAGGCCATAGATATGAGAAAACCAAGCTAGCTTTCATTATGTCTTCTTTTTTCCTTTCGGTACAAGCTGGTAAAACACCTCGAAAATCTCCTCCAAGAACGATTACTTTTCCACCAAAAGGTAAGTTACAATCAGTAATATCTCTAAACATTTTATCTACAGCTTCAATAGTACAACGATTTACTATAGGTGCTTCATCCCAAATTATTAGTTTAGACATTTTCAACAAAGTTCCCAAAGCTGATTGTTTGCTAATAGAGCAATTGACTTCTCCTATTGTTTTCAAAGGAATTTTAAATCTCGAATGAGCTGTTCGACCTCCAGGTAATAAAGATGCAGCTACTCCAGACGATGCAGTTGCTAAAGCAATAAAATGTCTAGACCTTACACCAGCTAAGAGTGCTTTGTATAAAAAAGTTTTACCTGTTCCTCCTGGACCGTCGATGAAAAAAGCACCGCTTGATTCAGATTCTACTTTTTCCATAATTGTATCGTATGCAAATTGTTGTTCCTTATTTAACATTGCGGCACAAGCAAAGGTTTCTTGAATTTCCAAATTAATTGTCTCTTCTGCAATCATTCTTGTCAACCTTTCATCTTCATTTATATTTACATTAAACGGCACAATTCCATAATCATTTATATTTTTACCCTGGATTCTAAAATAGAACTTATATCCTCCAGAGCTCGTATTTCAATGACTTCAATAGGTATATTTTGATGTACATAATCATCCATCATATAAGATTTAAATTTATCCCACAGTAACTTTGGATGATTAGGATTGCACAATGTAAGAAGTGTAGCAAAAAGTCGTTTTAAAGAACAAGGCATTTCGTAAATAATAGCTTCGGATAAACATTCTTCACAACGGTTGTCTCCACTTAATAAACCATGTAAAAGTGCTACTTCTCGAAATGTACCAACAATTGTTTCATTAAAAGTTCTTATATCGTCAAATGATGTTGGTCCTCTAATATGGTTAAGAAGAATGCGAAGGAAATATCGTTCTCCTTCTGATGGATTCGCTGAGACAATTCGTCCGATAACAATTTGTTTCTTTCTGGGAGTCCAAATTTTGTTATTTGCATTCCAAACAAAATATGTTGGGATATCTCGATACAAAAGCGTTCGAGCAAATTCGTTTGCTTTATTTAATTGAAAAAATTCAATTAACATTGTTCTCCTTGTATTTTCATTCTCAATAATAGTAGATAAATCATCCGTATTTTTGTATGCAACTTGTTGATGATCTTCGGTATGAAGTTGTAAAGAATAAACAATTGGATAGATTTCTGACAAATTGAATGAAAAAATCCTGTACATAGCCTCAGGTGGAGATATCTATCTAGCAGATTGATAAGCAGATATTTCATCAATATCTTTTTCTTTTTCATCTTTGCTAACGAAAAAATTAATACGATCATGTCCTTTGTATACATATTTGTACAAATATTTTACAGCTTTAATAGAAGAACATATTTCAACGTTGATATGACAGTCAAATTTTGCACTTGAATAAGGATTATATGGTACAACCCATTGATTGTCTAACATTTGACCTCTAACTTTAATACTAATACCATTATTACGACGTCTATACAATGGGTATGAATTATCTCCAAATATAGTACTATTACAATAATCTCTTGGATATTTATTCTTACAACCACTATTTGTCACCATGCATACATTTTTGGGATTAAGATTTCCACAAGGGCCATGTATATTATGTTTTACAATAACTGAATAAAGATGAGGATACTTGTTTTTATCAGGAATTTCACAAGATACTATCCTATCAACTTGTTGAGCAGAAGAAATCTTATGGCCACGATTAAAAATTATCAGTACATGTGCGTGAGGAAGCCCTCTTTTTTGGAATTCAATCATGTATATATGAGCAACAACATGACCAAAAATATTGTTCTTATACAAATCATTTTTAAGCTCTTCTAATTTTGCTCTAAATATACGTACAATTAAATCCGGTCGATTTTGAACCTCATCATTATGTTTCAATTCTTGCTTAATTTCTGGCCAATTCGGATTACATGTTATAGTTAAGAATATATCTGGTTTTCCATAACGTTGAACAAGAGCCATAGCATATAAGTATCTCCTTAGCATATCTCTAGGTCCGCAAGTAAAGGATTGTGGTAAAACAAATTTCTTTTCAATTTTGTACCCTCTTGTTTTCCCGTTCTCAACACTATCTACAATACCTTGATAAAGTTCAGCACGAATTTGTTTCTGGTTATTACGAAAGTAATCTAATCTCGCTGTTTCGATTTTAACATACATATCTACAACATACTGTTGAAAAAGTCTACCAGTATGAAGCAACACAAACTTACCTGTAAGCCTAATCTATAGCTTGTATGCATAATACTCACGACATGAAACCTGATATCGTTTCTTCATTTTATGAAGCACTGCATGAGGAAGAATAAAACAATTTTTATATATGTAACTAAAACATCGATATTTTTAAAATTAGAAAATATATGACAAAGTATATAAGTAAACCTTCAGCTTCTTTTTCAATCATTTGAACTGCAGAATTTATTATTTTAGGAACAAAGAACATGGTCAGCCAAATTCTCAGGTTGAGAAGATGTGTGTTTATATCTTTGAATGCCTTCATGCCAACCAGATTCACCAAATGGGAAGAGCAAAGGATATTGTAAAGGATCATAACAACCATAATAATAATGAACCTTATGCGAATCACCAGAATGACCATATATAGTAATATCACGAACATGATTATTTGCATTTTCATCATCATCAACCCATACAGCAGCTACTTGAGACGCTGAAGGAGTATTGAAAACTCTTTGATCGAGTCCGTGGTGACATTTTATTTGTATTCGATGGTCGTGCAAATTCGTTATATTACTTAAAGACATGAAAAATTTACTATATGGATTTCCTTTTAAGATTTCAATTAGAAGAGTTAAAGTAGGTTCTACTAAATTTTCAGAAATTTTTATACGATTTTGAATTTCATTATCTGTATCATAAAAATATAGTTGCATATAATGTGGCATATTATTTTGTGGCATAAGTTGATTTACATAATGATATATCTGTCCTTGAACTCTGAATGTGTAAATACCTCGGTATGATTTAAAGAGTTCCTTGTCGTACTTTACACCAAATGAAGTGAATGCAAAGTGGTTATTATATCCGCGTGAAAGTTTTTTGAATTCCATACATGTAGGTTCTTTAGAAATAAATAAATCATATAATTTATTTGGTGAATCAGGCATGAAAAGTTTAACTTTTCCATCACAGCAACAAAAACCTTTTGTTTCTCTATGAAATTTTTTCGCACCACAATACTTACAATAGGTGCATGTTGGTAACACATATGCAGTAGTTGGTATGTTCAAAAGGTTAAAACTTTCACATAATTCATAATCAAAAATATTAGTCGATTCTTCATTCGAAGTAGAACCCTCAGAATAAGATTCATGCACATAAGCAACGCCAGAATTATTATTTTGAGATAACATAGGATCATTTATCCTTTTACGATGATCAACACTTACGGTTTGAACTCGATTCCTCCTATCTGCTTGTCTTCGATTTTGTTGTTGGCGTATGAAAGCATTATATGATTTACTCGTGCCTTCGGAAATACTTTCAAGATTAATAAACTCAGGCTCCTCATTACCAGTTCCCGAGAGAATTCATCAGGACAATAAATATGCTACCGATCTGAATAAAATAAAAAATATTTTAGTAGTCAAACAACTAACAAATAATACTAATACCAACTTTAGCATAACGTGATTTAAAAATGATGGGTGAAAGTCATAAAACTCTAGTATAATAATATTTATAAAATGCATTAATTTAAATTCTCAAATGTAGCTGTAGAAAGTAAAAGCTTCTGAAAGAAATAATCTTACATGTGTTAAAACATATATACAAAGAAAAGTAAAGGTTGAAATATCGAAATTTGTGAAAAATTACTAAAAATATA
This sequence comes from Fraxinus americana, assembly GCA_035079005.1. Classification (NCBI taxonomy): domain Eukaryota; kingdom Viridiplantae; phylum Streptophyta; class Magnoliopsida; order Lamiales; family Oleaceae; genus Fraxinus; species Fraxinus americana. The sequence goes on along the minus strand of CM068725.1, from coordinate 21,935,425 downwards.
TTTCAAAAGGAAAGAAAAGTAGTATGCATAAAGAAAGTTAAATAAATAACAATTTAGTACAAAAATTAATGAAGGTATAGTGTATTACTGTAGTCAATTATAACTATCGAAAAATACAATTGAACATTATATACAGAAGAACAATAAATACGAATTAGAGTCCACAATAATATAATAGGAACTTTAAGGAAAAAAATACAAAGATTAATTACATATTAAACTCTACGAAATCTAGAAAAGAATAAAAAATATTATACACGAAGATAGCACAATTCAATTGATGTTGAAAATTTTAATATGTTTACTTTGAGAATGGTTTTTGTAACTTAAAAAATTGGAAATAAATTTAATATTGACAAAATCATGAATGACTAAGAATACAATAAATAAAGAAAATCATAATAAAAATAAAAAATCGAAGTGTATATGAAGTAAATTGAAGAAAGTCACATATTTTTTTACCAAATTGAGAAGTGCGAGGGGTTCGGGGGTCGAGGGCGGCGCCCTGGGGTTTGGGGGCAACGCCCCCGAGGGATCGACTGCCCGGTCGGTCGCGAGGGTCGAGGGGGCAGCGCCTCGTGGTGCCCCAACGGGGATCGGCTGCCCGGTCGGGTCGCGGGGTCGAGGCGGCGCCCTCGTGGGGGTTTGGGGGCAACGCCCCCGCGAGGATCGACACTGCCCGGTCGGGTCGCGAGGTCGAGGCGGCGCCTGCAGGGGCTCGGGGCAACGCCCCCGAAAGGAATTATTTTCTAATATTTTCTAATATTTTTGATCTAAATTATGAAATATTTTCTAATATTTTTGATCTAAATTTGTAATAAGTGAAATTACATTTATAGTTTTTGTAAAATGTAAATCAATAGAATTTTTATAGCTTAAAAAAAAAGGAAAAAATTACGTAAAAAAATATTAAAAAAAAAAAATTTCGCTGTCCCCGTGCACGCACGGGGAGTTTCGAACTCCCCGTGCACGCACGGGGAGAATGGTTCTCCCCGTGCGTGCACGGGGAGATTGGAACTCCCCGTGCGCGCACGGGGAGAACCATTCTCCCCGTGCGAGCACGGGGAGTTTGGAACTCCCCGTGCACGCACGGGGAGAGTCGATCTCCCCGTGCGCGCCCGGGGAGTTCCGAACTCCCCGTGCCCGCACGGGGAGTTTCGAACTCCCCGTGCACGCACGGGGAGTTCCAATCTAATTTTTTTTTTTTTTATATTTCTTCTTTTTTATTTTCTTTCCTACTCAATTTTTCAACAATTTTAAGTATTGTTAATTGTTGGTAATTTAAGTAGTAAAAATTTAATGTTGACAACCCAGTAATACTGATAATACTAAAATGATATTTTGACAAATTTATTAAGTTAACCTAATATGCTTCAGAATTTATTGTGAAATATAGAGAAATATTAAATCTACACAAACAAAATTAACTATACTTAACTACTTACAAAAATCTTAAACATGGAACAGAATTATATTTACTTAAAGAAATACTAAATACTAAACATGCAAAAGTAATAATAATATGAACGAAAATAACTTCTACGTATAAATACTTACAGTAAAAGTTTATGTTCTGCTGCTGCAATACCAAAGCGAAATGAATTTAGTCGTACAAGCTGAAGAACATAATGGAGTAAAATAAATATTTTCAAGATATATAGATCAACATAATGATATTTGCATCCTAAATATACAAAAAACAAAATTAACTATACCTAACTACTTACGAAAATCTTAATCATGGAACACAATTGTATTTTTTTTTACGAGATGAAGTCGGCCAATTTTTTTGAACGAGATGGAACCGGTTTCGAACCAGATCAATGTGAAAACCAATGTGACAAAAATGAAGGAATAATATTCCGCAATAAAAATTAAGAATGATATCTTACAACCTAAAAAAATTGGAAACAAATTCAATATTGATAGAACAGTAAATACAAATTATAGATTACACAATTTGTTAAAAATAATTATAAATAATAAATACTATAATAAAAACTTTAGGGAAAAAAAATATAAAGGATAACTACAAATTTAACTATACAAAATATATGGAAAAAAAAAATCGTACCTAAACAAATAATATTTTTCATGGCCACACATTAAAAAAAAAAAAAAAAAAAAAAAATTCACTCCCTTGCGCAAAATAAAATTTAACTCTTTCAATAGGACAAATTAAAATTAAAATTGTAATAAAAACTTTGTTGAAAATTTAGGAAATTTAATGTATTGTAGTTGTAACTTTAGTAGGTGAATTATGAATATTATGTAATGATTTTTTGAATTTATTAAAAAAGAAAAAATTCGTGCGCGCATGAGAAAATATTTAAAAAGAATTTGAAATGAAAAAATATTTCAATATGAGTTTTTGGATGATTTTTATATTTTATTAAGGTTCATTTTTAATAAGTTGTAAAAAAAAATTTATAAAACACATGAATTTAAAGTCAAATAACGAAATTGTAAAATTAAATACAATAGTAATAAATATTGAAGTCGTTGACTCAAATATAGATGAAATGAAATCTAAAGCAAATTATAAACATTTTTTATATGCTACTATCGACAAGTAAAGAATAATTAAATATTTTATCAAATAAAGCTAAATTTTCAACTTAAAATGAAGTATTTTTTTCCACCTCAATAAAATATCAAAATCATCCAAAAACTCGTATTGAAATAATTTTATTCATTTAAAATTCTAAATGAAAGTGAATTTTTTTTTTTGAAAAAAACAAATAAACACAGAGAAGCAATTCCATGCATTTAACCTTGTTTTTAGCAATTGGATAAACCCTAAAGTTATACATCAAAACAGAACACTAAACAAATTCTAACAAGGTTAAACAATTAAATCCCAACTAAATTTTAATGCTCCCTGAGAAAATTATTGAAACATGTGTTGTGAATTAGATTTACTGAAACATGCAATTTAACGTAACATACAAAAATAGTAAAAGCAAAATATACTTACAGAAAGACGATGAACATAAACCTAAACAAAAATGAAAAAACATAAAGTTGCAAAAAAAAAAAAAAATATTGGAATGAAAAAGCAAAAATATAACAAATAGAGATCTACCTTCAAAGAGAATATTTTGCCACCTCACAGCGTAATCAAGAATTTTTTTTTTTTGTTAAGTCTTTGAGAAATGGGAAACTGTGTACAAAATTCATTTGCATGCATGTATATATAGGGTAGATAATGTAAGTCGGCAAATTTTTTTTTTTTTGGATTTTGTGTGTTTTTTATTGACTATAGTAGTCGGTTATAAAATATCAACAGAAAATACGGCAGCAAAGTCGGCAAATTTTTTTTTTTTTGGATTTTGTGTATTTTTTATTGACTAAAATAATATAGTAGTCGGTTATAAAATATCAACAGAAAATACGGCGGCAAATTTTTTTTTTTTTTTTATATATCAGGTGAAGTCGGCTATTTGGATGAACATGACAAAACCGGTTTCAATGTGAAAAGTAATGTGACGGGAATGAAAAAAGGAAAAAAGTTACTGTAGCAAATCCAGTTCACATGTGTGAAAAGGAGTGTGACAAGAATGAATAGTAAACGTTGGGTTCCCTCTTAAGGGGAAAAATATATATAAAATAATATAGTAGTCGGTTATAAAATATCAACAGAAGATACGGCGGCAAATTTTTTATTTTTTTTATATGTCAGGTGAAGTCGGCTATTTGGATGAACATGACAAAACCGGTTTCAATGTGAAAAGTAATGTGACGGGAATGAAAAAAGGAAAAAAGTTACTGTAGCAAAACCAGATGAAAGCAGGATAAATGTGAAAACTACTGTGACAGAAATGAATAGTGATCCAAGGATTGTCACTTTTAAGAGTAGGGTAGATTTTTATATGTCAGGTGAAGTCGGCTATTTGGATGAACATGACAAAACCGGTTTCAATGTGAAAAGTAATGTGACGGGAATGAAAAAAGGAAAAAAGTTACTGTAGCAAAACCAGATGAAAGCAGGATAAATGTGAAAACTACTGTGACAGAAATGAATAGTGATCCAAGGATTGTCACTTTTAAGAGTAGGGTAGATCATTTGTATGTTACCAAGTTTTTACCCTTGGGACCACGGTGCTATTAAAACAATAAGTTGAGGACTTAAAAAAAAAGAAGTAGGACTTGTTTGTAAAATGGAATAAAAGTGAAAAAGAAAAAATTCACAATTCCCGGTTGAAAGTACAAATTTTAAAGCGCAGCGGATAAGACGCATAATCTTTCTTTATAACGACCGGGAAAAGTGAAAACCGATACGAGAGAGAAAAATAGACTCTTCGATCTACGCAATCAGTTACCGAAACGTGTGTTTTTTTCAATGGCTTTTCTTTTCCATATCATCTTCCTGGACAAACTTCACCTTTGTTGAATTTCTACGACTCTTTTCATTATTCACATCATATTCAGAAAAATCTAACTTGTTATACATTCATTACCTTGTGGGGTGGTAAAATTTGGCTTCAGCTGAATCATTTTTTGTGGGTCGCAGGTAATTTCTCTTCATTATACTTTAACATCGGCAAACGATGCTTTTTTCTATAATTTAAGGTTGTTCTGTTTTCATATTCATTGGGTTTGATTTTTGTGGTGTAAATTGTCGAGGAAAGTCTCTAATTTTAGCTAGTTTTTCTTTGCTGTAAAAAAGATCATGCCCTTGTTTGAGCTCCATTATTTGACAAAAATTGATTTTGGAATTTAAACCACCCATCACCTCAGCATGTGTGATGTATATGCCATTTCTCCCAGTAGCCTTAAAGACTCAGCTACCTCGAACATTTTTAACACTCCATCATCAAATGCACCAGTGAAGCCTGTACGCTCTAACTTTCCTATAGAAATTAGATTCCTATCCATATGTGGAATATACCTAACTTCTTTTAATGTGTGCGCAAAGTGAATGTCAAATCTAATAGTCATACTACCTACACCAATGATCTTATATGCAACTCCACCCATGCAACTACATACCTGTGATTAAACTCATACAAATGATCAACCCACAACTTATTTGATGTATCATAAAAAGAAGCACCGGAGTCAAGAATTCACTCATACATATAGGAGTTCTTAGACAAGTTAATTTCGGCTGGTTCAGTATTTAAGAGCATGTAAACCTCCAGAGGCTCATCTCTTAGACAACAACGTTTGCCTTACTGAGTTTACCACCCTTCTGATTCCTCAACTTGTTTTTCTCTTTATGACACTCATTGATGAACTTTTTGTCCTCAACCCACAAGGTGCGATGTTACTTGTCGTCCAATATTCACATTACATGCCAAAAAGATGGCGTGGGAAAGAGAACACTGAAACTGTACTGCTGGAGTTTAAAACTTTCTTTAAGGTACTTGCACATAATATGCCTGATAATCTAAAGTGTTTCAAGCAAAGTGACTCAAAATATGTGGTCCATTACTATGTCACCGCATTCACAGATGTCATGATGTTGGTATTCAGATCATTGTAGTTTACTATTTATGTGTTGATTAAATAATGGGGAAAACTGAAGCATTAGTCCCCAATTCATAGAACCTGTAGCAATTTGGTCTTCATCCTTTAAATTTGGACATTTAAATCAACAACCTTTCAAATTTTTTTTTTTAATTGGATATGGTATTTTTCTCTGATCTTTCGTTCTTCCCCCGATGCTGATGATTTTTATTATGACAAATTCGCACCCTTACCTGGCGCCCTCGTCCTCTGGGCTATTAATATACCTACCAAATTTTATGGCTGAACTGATGTCAAATCTTGCACAAGCTACTGTTATCCTCTTGATTGACTGTGATAAATGTGATGACTACTAGATTTCATATATTTGCTGTCAACCTGAATCCAGAGGATTTCATCCTTTCATAATAAGGTCTTTCTCTATAGTATCACACAATATTCGACTAATTGACCAATAAATGAGCCATCTGCTAGCTTGTTACTGTGTAAGCTAACACACAAATAATTTTCCTTGAGCGGTACACTGGAATGATGTTACTGGAGGATATGGCCTCAATCTTGCTCACCATACTTACTTCTATCCGTTGTCCCAAAGGTTGTCATTCATTTCAATCTCTTTTATGCTTATTACGGTACTAAATATCATAGTTACTGACTTTCTGATACATTCTATGCTGCAGAGGGTAGATGACCTTGCAATTCATTATAGACTTCACTGTGAATGTTGAAGGTGTAGGTCATGTTTGCAGGTTTTTATAACATTATTTTATCTTTCCTTTACCGTATATTCTTTTATTCCCTCATCTCTTGCAAAATTTAGAACTTTATTGTTTTCCCATGGCAGTTTTAGTCTCTTTGATTTTAAAATTCATGGCAACAGCAAATATGGTTCACAATTTAATTCACCTTGCAATCAGTGGAGCTCCCAGGGGAAAATGGAAAAATCATTATTGAGGTATGACTATTGCTATTTAATAAAGCTTTGTCCAATGCTCTTGTCAAATGTTTCTGTCTTGGCCTAGTTTGTCAAAATTAAGGAGGAAAAGTTCACCATTAGTCCTCTACCTATTGCCTAAGTAGCAAGTTGGTTCCCAATTTTTTAAAGGGTGCAAGTTGGTTCTCAATTTTCTTTATAATGGCACAATCAGTTCTCAACGATGGAAACTCTCTAAATCTTTGTTAAATTGGCATGTGTTCCTCATGGAAACATGCCTCGCATCTTATTTTTGGGCTCTCCCTTAATTTTTTGTCAAAATTAAGGTGGAAAAATTCACAATTACTCCTTGACCTATTGCCTAAGTAGCATGTTGGTTTCCATCTTTTTAAAAGGTGCAAGTTGGTCCTCAACCTTTTGTAGTTGCACAATCAATTCTTAATGATGGAAACTGTCTAAATATTCATTAAATCGGCACGTGTTCCTCATGGAAATATGTCTCATTTCTGATTTCTAGGCACCTACTTATGTTGGGAAATAATATCTAGCTTCATAAAATCAGACCTAAGGATCACGTGATGATTTAGCAGAGAGATTTGGCTGGTTTATGTCTTAAAGGACTAATTATGCAACTATAAATGAAGGTCGAGTATCAACTTACTCCATTTTAAATGTTGAAGACCAACTTACTACTCAGGCAATAGGTTAGAAGCCAATAGTGCAATTTTCCCAATTTAAGATGGTCCTGATTTTCTTGAGCATTTCCTATATCAAACCTTCTTGATATACTTGCAGCTTTCCGATTACCTATCCTTACCCTAAAACGTAGAGATTCGTTGGGGAGAAATTCCTGCTTAGATTTCAATCCTAGACTTTTTCTCTTCTACGCCGTCCTTAGGCAAGCTCGGTCGTCTTGCGAAGCAAACAAAGCTTAGTTCTCAAACAAGTCCTCTAATCCAGAGGTGAGGGAGGCCACGAACCACGGTGTCGGGAGTTCGAACCCCTCCTCACCCACAACCTGCCCAAAAGCGAAGTACCTTTCCCTCTGAGAGTAGGAAAATCATGATCGTGATCATGGGAACAGATGCTCAAGGGAAGCAATTTATTGCATCACTCAATAACATTTAGAGATCAAAAGATTCAATGTCAGGAAATGAGAATTGCACATTTGCTTTCTCAATTGCAACAACCGAATCATAATTTTAGAGGCTTAAGTGACAGAAATAACATCTTCTTGTGGGAAATGCCTTTTACTAATGGAAGAACTTGTAATCAGTTTGGTTCAATGTGGCTTATAGATCGTGAACGGAAAAATTTCCCATTTATTCTTGACTCGTTTTCCATTGAATTGATTGATTAAACTTTGTACATCAATGTGGTATTTATAATACAATAAGAAGAATTTAGAAGGATAAAATCTATGCTAAAATAATAATCAATAGATTACAAAACAACCGTAAATATTCTAACAAATAGTGGTCCCATTTGCTGAATTGTACTACCCTCTGTCATCATTCACCTCAATGCATTCCCAACGGTAGCCTTCTTCTTGTTGATCAGTTAATATTGGTTGATGCTGCTGTAGCTGATCTTCCCTGAGTTGGGCTTTATATTTCAACATCCCCCATAAGATGAAGAGTGGATGTCAAAAACTCTCATCTTGTCAATATGTTGATAAACTGAAATAAATTTAAAGCTTTAGTCAATATGTCTGCAACTTGAAAATTGCTACTGAGATGCTTAGTAACTATACTTCCTTCTTGAATCTTGTCGCGTATAAGATGGCAGCCTAGCTCTATGTGTTTCGTTCTTTCGTGAAAGACTGGATTTGCTGCAATGTGTAAGGCTGATTTATTATCACAAAATAGATTAGCAGCTTGTGGATGATCAATTTTTAAGTCTTGAAGAAGATATCTGATCCAAGTTAATTCACAACACACGTTTGCTATTGTCCTGTACTCTGCCTCTGCTGAAGACCTAGATATTGTGTCTTGCTTCTTGGACAATATACTAGAGAAGATCCAATAAAAACACAATATCCTATGACACTTCTTCGAGTATCTGGGCATGCTCCCCAATATGAATCACTAAAAGCATTGAGTTGCAAATTTGAGCTACCAGAAAACAACAGTCCTGTCTTGATGTATCTTAAGACCTTATAAATAGCATTTAAGTGAGTAACTCGAGGATCACTCATAAACTGACTAAGTAGCTGAACTGAATATGAAAGATCAGGCCTAGTGATGGTTAGATATAACAATCTACCAATAAGTCTCCTATAAACTATCGGATCAGAGATTGCCTCTCCATCAGATTTAGAGATCTTCACGTTTTGATCCAGAGGTATTCTAGTTGGTGTGCATCCTATCTTCCTGAATTGGATAATATGTCTAAGGCATACTTCCGTTGGCAAATGTAAATCCCCATATCAGATCTTGCAACTTCTATTCCCAAGAAGTATTTTAATGTTCCCAAGTCCTTGATCATAAACTTCTTATCAAGTAAACTTTTGAGGGAATCAATGTTGTTCATATTGTCACTTGCCACAATTATATCATCCACATAAACGAGAATTCCAATGAATGAATCACCAGTAGACTTTGTAAAAAGGCTATAATCAGCCTTTGATTGAGTGAACCCTTGCTCAATAATAAAGGTTGAAAGTTTGGAATATCATTGTCTAGATGCCTGTTTGAGCCCATACAAGTTTTTGATCAACTTACACACCTTTGAGTTTCCTTTATTGGGATGTCCAGGAGATATTTCCATATATACCTCCTCATTTAAATCACCATGTAAGAAAGCATTGTTTACATCAAATTGATGTAAATGTCATCCTTTAACAGCTGCCATTGCAAGCAAAGTTCTAACCGTCACCATCTTGGCTACAGGTGAAAATGTTTCATGGTAATCTAATCCTTGTTGCTGCGTATATCCATTTGCCACAAGCTTGGCCTTTTATCTTTCCACACTCTCATCTATCTGCCTTATACTTAACTTTATATACCCACTTGCATCCAATAGCTTTCTTACCAGCTGGAAGATCTGTTATAGTCCAAGTTTTATTCATTTCAAGAGCAGCAATCTCATCATTCATTGCTTTACACCATTTAGGTGAGGAAAGTGCTTCTTGGTATGTTTCAGGTTCAGTGTGAGAACATATAGATGCAACAAAGGTCTTGTGTTTATTTGAAAGCCTATGGTATGATAAAGTAGCATTGAGAGGGAAGGCATTACCTGAAGGAATGAGGCCCCTTTGCTTTTCCAAACTTCTGTGATGAGTGAAGTGAGGTCTGCTCGCAAATATAGTCCTCCAAGTAAGTAGGTGTTTTCTTGGCTCTTGAAGATCTACGAAGGACAAAGTGCTCCTTTATGGTATTGTGGGTGGATTCTGATTCTTGCTCTTGAGAGGTTGGCAGAGGTGATGCTGCAGGCTGATTACTAGTCTCATGACTTTTGACTGGCGTTAGAACAATTGGTTCTTGACTCTATTTCTCCTACTTCATTAAAAATAGCTGAAGGGATGTGGGGGATGAAGACCAGTTCTGATAGAGTTAGGTTGTGACAGTTTTGTTTCCTCAGATGCGCTACTACTTTTATAAGGAAAAATGCTTTCATGGAACACCACATTTCTTGAAATAAATACCTTTTTTGTTTCAAAGTCAAAGAGCTTATATCCTTTTATTCCAAAAGGATAGCTTAGAAACACGCACCTTTTAACTCTTGGTTCAGACTTGCCTCTGTGATTGGTCAAGGTGGATGCAAAAGCAAGACATCTAAAAATTTTAAGGCGTGTATAATCTGGTTTATGTTTGAAGAGTATTTCAAAAGGCGTTTTATCGTTCAATAGGGGTGAAGGTGTCCTGTTTGTAAGATAAACAGCAGTCAGGACACAATCATTCCAATACTTTGTTGGAATATCACTTTGAAACCTCAAGGCTCTAGCAACATTAAGTATGTGTTGGTGCTTTCTTTCAACTATATCATTCTGCTGTGGCGTTTCAACACAAGTTTTTTGATGAATGATTCCTTCTTTATGGTAGTAGTCTTTCATTTCAAACTCCCCTCCATTGTCAGTCCTAATAACCTTTATTTGTGATTGAAATTGAGTTTTTATTAAAGCACAAAATCCTTGCAAAGTAGCAGTGGCATCTGACTTGTATTTAACATATAAACCCAAGTGCATCTACTAGAATCATCAACTATGGATAGGAAATACTTCCATCATGGCTAGTTTCACTACAAGGCCCCCATATATCACAATGTATGAGATCAAAGTTGTTTTTGGATTTATGATGACTAATAGAAAAGGGCAACTTGTGCATTCTGGCCATTAGACATACAGGACATGGTTCATTTGCAGATTTAGGAATATCATCAATGCCTATTAAATCTAATCTAGAATGAGATGGATGTCCAAGCCTATAGTGCCAGAGATTAAACTTAGTTCTGGTAGTAGCAGCTAACACAGTTCTTTTGTTTAAAATAAGGGAAAAAGCTTATGTTAGGGCTGATGGAGAGACTTGGCAATGTAGCAGATGGTATAAACGTTGCCTCAATTCACCCATTCCAATTATTTTCCAAGTCAAAAGGTCCTACACAAAGCAATTTTCAGGAAAAAATATAAGGCAACATTTAGACATATGTGTTAATATTCTGGCAGAAATCGGATTAAAGGAGAAAGATGGAACACAAAGCACATTTTGCAAGATCAGGTTTTCTGTGATTTATACAGTCCCTATATGTGTGACTTTAACCAAATCACCATTTGGAAGGAGAACGGAATAGTTTGCTATGGCTTGGATGGAACTGAAGAGGGAAGTGCAACAGACTATGTGGTCTGTTGCTCCCGTATTGATTATCCATGGTGCATCATGATCTTTCTTAGTTCTGCTGTTAAAGCACATGGATAATGAGATATACCAGAGTGTTTTGGAATTTGGGTGTCTGTCGAGGCAGTGAGGCATTGAACATTTTAAGACTTGAGTAAAGCCAGAAGTTGTTCTTGCTGCTTTTGAGTGAATATCACTTGATTACTACTTTCAGCACCTTCTTGTCCCTTGGAAGGACACCGGATTGGCTGTGAAGTTTCCCCTCTTATGCAGCCTATGTCTAGGAGGGTATCCATGGATTTTAAAACATTTCTCCACAGAATGCCCTGGCATATGACAGTGGCTGCAAGTCGGCTTGTTGGGATTGGCCTTTAAGCATTTTTCTATTGAGTGTCTGGTATCTTGCAGAAGGTACAGTAATATTTCCTTTGCGTAATTCCATTCTGCTTCACTCCATCACTGAACATTCCTCTGGTAATCAGTGCCATCGAAAATGGTGTTGGGAGATCTGCTGAGATTTGTCTCCTCTTCTCTTCTGTTGAATTAAGGAGTACACTTCATTGAGAGTAGGAAAATGCTTGACCAAGAGAATTTGAGCCTTGATTTCTTTGTAAGAATCATTCAAGCCTATCAAAAATTTCATTACCCAGTTTTTTTGCTGATTTTCAACAACAGGTTTCAGCCCCCAACATGTACAATTAGGAATTGACTCATAGTTCATCAATTCATCAAGGAGAGTTTTGTATTTTGAGAAGTATGCACTTACTCCTGATTCTGCATTAGGGTGACAACGACCTGCTTGACTTCATAAATCCATGGGGCATTTTGCTGAGCTAGCTGGTGTTCTAAGTCTAGCCAAAGTTCTCTAGTTGTGTCAGCATATAATGTGCAGGATTTTACATCAATCTCCATGGTATTTTGTAGCCAAGCAATGACTATGTCATTGCATCGAAGCATACTCCATCAATGGGCTGTTAGGATCTGAGGGTTCAGACAAGTTTCCATCAATGAAGTCAAGTTTGTTTTTGATTCGAAAGGCTCTTTTCATGGATCTTGCCCAAGCATAGTAGTTGGTGTTATCAAGAACATGGGTGACCAATATTGCCCCAGAATTATCACATGGTGCCGGATTTGTATTTGGATTTTGCTCAACATTTTGAATCAAATTTGGATCTGAATTTGTTGATTCCATTGTAGTGTTATGCCAGAGAAGGCTCTGATACCATATGAGAAAAGCTTAACTAATTACCAAAGATAAAATAGCAAACGGCAACAATGGTGGAAGAAAATGATTCCATTGAATTGATTGATTAAACTTTGTACATCAATGTGGTATTTATAATACAATGAGAAGAATCTAGAAGGATAAAATCTATGCTAAAATAATAATCAATATATTACAAAACAACTGTAAATATTCTAACAGAAATAGTGGTCCCATTTGTTGAATTGTACTACCCTCTGTCATCATTCACCTTAATGCCTTCCCAACGGTAGCCTTCTTCTTGTTGATCAGTTAATATTGGCCAATGCTGCTGCAGCTGATATTCCATGAGTTGAGCTTGATATTTCAACAGTCCTCCCCACTCTAAATAACAGCTTCTTTCCCGATTCTTTTGATTATTATGATCATTTCTCAGAGAGAAGTGAAGAGGAGGAACCAGAACAACACTTGTATTGGAAAAATTCGAGGAGATTGTCTCGGACTTTCTACATGGGTGACTTGAAGGCTGGAGAATTTAATCTTGCATTCGATGATATATAGAGAATGTGAAAAATGAAGCTCTACACTCTTCGCTCTATATAGTTTGTATGTAATAGTTCAATTTATGCTTCAACAAACTTGCTAGTCGGCTTTATTTAGCTCTTTAGATTAATAAAGATTTTATGATAACATATTTCTTATTTTCATTTTGGGGAAAAGTGAATTTTGGAAATAATTTTATGGTTCAACTTTGTATTAATTTATTTTTTAAAGCTTGTTCGCATTAATTATATTATATTTTAATGTTTATGTTTTGAAGGTTTTTAACTAATGTGTTATTTCAGATTTTTGATCGATATATTTATTTTTTCACACGTTTAAAAGTTGTTATTTTAAATCGTTAAAAGCGTGGTTTGAAATCAAATTAAACCATAAAAAATGATTTGATTTGATTTGAAAAAAATATCAAATCATAATAAATAATTTACCTCGAAAACAATGCAAAAATCGCATAAGATTGAACCACGTTCCCTTATGTATGCATCGCACTGCTGGCTAATTAATGATACGTACACACAAAAACCAGATTTGATTTTGTTGGGCCCACCAAATTTTGTGAAGTAGAATTGTTTAAGAAGCAGTGAATAGGTGAGTGTTTGGTGAGGATTAAAATTTTAGTAGATTGTGATAAAAATTTTTGAAATGTGTGGTTGAAGAATTGTGGGACCCATAAAAGATGTGGTTATTATTGATTGTTTGACTTTGACTTAAATTAAAATATGATTTTAATTGGGTACATAATTTTGCAATAATATAATAATCGATGGTGGTCGGACCCTCAAATATTCTTCCTGTGCTCCTTGAATTTGAACGGTCAGAATAAAGTGCTAAGGTATAATAATATTACAAATATAATCCTCAACTTAGATATATAATAATTGTTGAAGGTTCAAATTATAGTTGGTTATACGATTTAGATAGTTGGAGGATCAAATTATACGATTTAGATAGTTAGAGGATCCAATTATATGATTTAGATAGTTGGAGGATCCAATTATACGATTTAGATTGTTGGAGAATCAAGTTGGAGGGTCGAATTATATGATTTCAATAGTTGGAGACTCATATTATATGTTTTTCATAGCTGGAGGATTGAATTATACATAGTTGGAGGATCAAATTACATAATTTTTCATACATGGAGGATCATATTATATTTTTACGTAGTTGGAGAGTCGAATTATATACTTTAGACAGTTGGAGGATCTAATTAAATAATTTAATTAGATAGATAGTCAAATTATATCTTTTGCATAGATGGAGGACTAAATTATATGGCCTAGATTGTGGATCAGATTATTTATTCTACATAATTGGAGATAGATAGTCAAATTATATCTTTTGCATAGATGGAGGACTAAATTATATGGCCTAGATTGTGGATCAGATTATTTATTCTACATAATTGGAGGATCAAATTACATCATTTAGATAGTTTGAGGATCAAATTATATGTTTTTGATAGTTTGAGGATCCAAATATATGGCTTAGATAGTTCGAGTTTCAATTTAGATAGTTGGAGGTTCAAATTATTTGAGTTGGATGAAGGATCAAATAGTTAGAGGATCAAATTATATGATTAAGATAGTTGGAAGGTCAAATTATATGTTTTAGATAGCTGGGGGGATCAAGATATATGTATTCAATAGTAATAGGATAAATTATATGATTTAGATAGATGGAGGACCGAAATATATGTTTTCGATAGATGTAGGGTTAGATTATACGTTTAAAATAGTTGGAGGATCCAATTATATGATTTTGATAGTTTCAGTTTCAAATTTTATGTTTTGAATAGTTTGAGGATCGAATTATATGTCATAGAACGTTGGAGGTACATATTATATTGTTTAGATAGCTTGAGGATCCAATTATATGATTTTCGTAGTTGGAGGTTAAAATTTTGTGTTTTACATAATTGGAGGATGAAATTATCTGATTATGATAGGTTGAGGACCAACTTATATGCTCATGATAGTTGGAGGATCAAATTATATGCTCATCATATTTAGAGGATCAAATGTCTGATGTTGATAGTTGGAGGATCAAATTATATGTTCATGATAGTTGGAGGATCAAATTATATGCTTGTGATAGCTGGAGGATTAATTTATCTTATTCTGATAGTTGAAGGATGAAATTATCTGATTTTGAAAGTTTGAGGGTCAAATTATGTGTTTTACATAGTGGGAGGATGAAATTATCTGATTCTGATTTTGATAGTTGGAGGCTCAAATTATGTGTTTTACATAGTGGGAGGATGAAATTATCTGCTATTGATAGTCGCAGGGTCAAATTATTTGATTTGATAGTTGGAGAGTCAAATTATTTGATCATGATAGTTGGAGGATGAAATTATCTGATGATGATACCTGGAGGATCAAATTATCTGATTTGATAGGTGGAGGATCAAATTATCTGATTCTGATAGTTAGAGGACCAAATTATCTTATTCTGATAGTTGGAGGATCAAATTATCTGATGCTAATAGTTGAAGGATCAAATTATCGGATTCTAATAGTTGGAGGATCAAATTATCTGATGTTATAGTTTGAGGATGCAATTATTAGATGTTGATAGTTGGAGGATGAAATTATCCGGTTCTGATAGTTGGAGGATCCAATTATTTGATTCTGATAGTTGAAGGATCAAATTATCTGACTCTGATAGTTGGAGGATGAAATTATTTGATTCTGATAGTTGAAGGATCAAACTATCTTATTCTGATAGTTTGAGGATGGAATTATCAGATTATGATAGTTGGAGGATTTAATTATTTCTTTCTCATAGTTGAAGGATCCAATTATCTGATTCGGATAATTGGAGGATGGAATTATCTGATTCGCATAGTTGGAGGATCATATTGTAAGAGTTAGATAGTTGGAGGGTTAAAGTTTATCATTTAAATACTTTGATGACCTAATGATATTATTTATATAGTTGGAGGACTAAGTTACGTGCTTTTTATAGTTTGAGGGTCAAATCATATCTTCTGTGTTGTTGGATGACCAAATTGCACGATATAGATAGATGGCTAATCAAATTATATGTTTTACATAACTGGAGGATGAAATATTTGTTTTTTATAGTTGTAGGACTAACCTTTACATGTAGATAAATGGAGAACCAAATTATAAACCCTAACCCTAAAAACTATACAGAGGATTTTACAACTATTGGTTTATTACAATTTCATCCTCCCACTATACAGAAGATTTTACGGTCCTCTGACTATTCACAAGTTTCAATTTGATCCTCAAACTATTCTCTGTATATAAGTTAGTCCAAAAACAATTGCTTGGCGACAATTCAAGTCCTCCATCTATTCTTATGCGACAATTTGGTATTAAAACTATTTTGAGATGAGAATTCAGTCCTCCAACTAATCAAATTAACACTGCTCATAACCTAAGCAAACAATCCCAAATCCAATTCCTATCTCTTTAGGGTTCCTAATTATTTCAATCAATCCGGTCGAACTTGATGCATTCTTTCGACCTAAATTGTTGGGATTTCTATTTCTGCAACACTAATCATGGCTACTGCTTCAGGTAATGCATATGTACTCCAATTTTAAGATGAATATCTCTATTGTTGAAATTTATACCAAATTTTCCTTTCTTTCTTTATAGAGTTTGAAACATCAAAGGAAGTGGAAATATGATCCTAATTATACCAAGTCATGGTATGACAGAGGTGCAAAGACTTTTCAGGCTGACGAGTTCAGGAAGGGTGCTTGTGAAAAGTATGTGAAATCTCTCTCGGTCTCTTCTCCCTGTATGCGTATGACAAGTGTTTGTTTCTCCCTGCATTGTGTTGATATTGACGATGGTCACGGAATGTTCAAGTACTTTTTCTTTATGCCCTTTTTTCCTAGAATGGGGATTGGAAATAGGGCTTGGGGAGTTCAGTTGGTGCATAAGAACACAGTGATTAATTTGTGCAAGCTCTTCAACATTGCAAATGGTTGGTTAAATTTTATTGCTTGACTTTAAATCTGCTACTGCAGGAAATTATCAGAATAAAGGAAGTTTCTCATGTATTTGTAGAAGAAGTGGATCTGAAGATATCTGTCAGTAGTAAAAATAGTTAATACTTATTGAGATTCATTTACATCGTAGCTTTTTGATGGCTGGATCGATGGGTTTATTTGGCTTTTTCCGGTTTGAATACCTCTTGGGGAACATGAGTGCATTGATGCATTTGATATTTCTTAAATGGACGCCTTAATAAGTGCCTTCCAGTTGTACACGTGTTCCTTCCAGGTGTCCATGTGTATGTTTTAATTATCTTTTGAATTTAATTCTGATTTCCATGTAACAAAATGAAATTTTCGGATTTGACTTGTTGATTTTGGGCATAGTTTGAGTGAGTGAGCATTCACTCCACTTATTTCATTAATGAGCACGTTTCATGTGCATTCCAATTATTGCTCACCTTGAGCACCAATTCCTGCTTTATTACATCTAATATAGGACCTGGCATCCACGGGACAAGACACGAATACTGCATCTAAACTTTCCTTGAGAAAATACAAGAATAATTGGATCCAAAATTACAATGATAACTTCTCCCAATAAAAATATATTCTGTTAGCCTTTATTGTGAAATTATAGTGAAAAATCTCACTTTTCTTTGGCAATGAGTTGAGGAAAGCATGTCTAGACTATCCTTTTCCTATCTGATTCCCATACCATGGTTGTCATGGAAGCAAAACATCCCTAGTAGAATATATATCAATAGGATAGATGGGCGAGAGAGACCTTGGCTAATTACTCTAGTACTGGTTGTGAAGAAATATAAGTTTCTGTTAAAATTGAACAATTTTTTTTTTTTTGTTATATTCTAACTTAAATAATATTCTCTTTGAGGTATTTGGAAAGCATGCTAGTAATGCTGAACTACTCGTGTTGCTACAGTTGTGGAGCTATGACTCGTGATATGAAAACATGAATGGACAGACCCCGGAAATTGGGGGCAAAGTGGACAGGAAAAAGTATTCCCCCAGATGAGAAGATAGAGACCTACGAGCTGGATTATGAGGGTAAACGAGACCGTTGGAATGGTTATGATGCAGCTTCTTATAAGCACGTAATTGAAGGGTACAAAGCCAGTGAGGCAAGAAGGAAATATTTGAAGGAGCAACAGCTTAAGAAGTTGGAGGAGAAAAATGGTAACCAAAATGAAGAAGGTGGAGTTAGTGATGATGAAGGTAATGAAGATGATCTGAAAGTTGATGAAGCCAAGGTTGATGAGAGCAAGCAGATGGACTTCACAAAGGTTGAGAGGCGTCTACGCACTACAGGGGGTGGTGGCACAGGAACTGTTAGTGTATATTGTTCTTTATTGCTTACTTCCTGCATGTGATAAATAATTTCTGCAAGCATATTGGGCATGGAAGTAGGCTATATTCTTCTGAATGCCTTTGTAAATTACTAGTCAACACTCTTTTTTTATCAGGAACTTGTGTATTCGAGAGGATACTGCAAAATATCTTCTCAACCTTGATGTTAATTCTGCCCACTATGACCCCAAAACCCGTTCTATGCATGAAGATCCTCTTCCAGATACGGATCCAAACTATGGATTTTACTGTTACTTCTGTTGCTATAGGTGTGTGTCATGTCATGTTGATATCTGGTTTGTCAAATTTTTAGGGAGATAATTGCAAAAGAGTGAGTGGTCAAGCATTGGAATTCAAACAGCTCAAAATTCATGCTTGGGAAGCATTTGACAAAGGTCACGATGTCCATATGCAAGCAGCTCCATCAGAAGCTGAATTGCTTTATAAAAATTTCAACATCAATAAGGAAAAATTGAAGTTTCAACGTAAAGAGAGTCATGGAGAAGTACGGTAATGCAGCTACTGATGAAAAACTTTTAAGGGAACTTTTAATGGGTCAAAGTGAAAGAGAAGTTGATTATGATCGTGCAGGAAGAATCATAAAAGGCCAGGTATGGACTAATGTGCTTCTTCAATCTTTATTAAGCAAAAAACTGTCTGTTTTATTATTTCTTTATATTTGCATGCTAACGAGTTCTGAAGGGATGTCTCGTCATCTTGAATTATTTTCTCATGTGCTGTTTATAGGGAAAATAGTCACCAATGCTACGAAGCACGGATAATCCTACTGGACGGCGTGTCCGACGCATATCAGACATTGACACTCCTTGGACATTCCATGAGTCTGACAAGATTCATGCATTATCCTATTTTGATATATGTTTTAAATTTCTAGAGCTTAAGGGATACTATAGGACATTTCTTGTATAAGTGTTTGATACGGCATGTGTCGTTTCTTATACTAAAAAGTATAAAATATAGATATAATATATAAATGTAAAATAAAGAATTTAAATTGATGTGTCCCCAATTTGTTCGTGTCCTACTTTTTAGAATAATCATGTTTCCGTGTCCGTGCAACCTGATCACTGGTCTTATTGTTCAACCTTTTTTGGATCTTTGATTAACTTTATTTAATGTGTAGATGTAGATATGCATTCACACTTGCTTTTCTCTGAATCTTACAAAAATCTTAGGCAGTTATACAGGGAGAACCGATGGAATAATGAAGGGGGTAAAATTCTGGTATTTAAGTTATTAGAACAAATATAATTTCCCTTCCATTGATATGTACTTGCTAGAACCCTTGGGTGTACGGTCTAACTTAGTGGATTTATTACATATTTAGGAATTATCCCTCCCAAAGAGCAAGTATGAAGACGATACTTACACTAATATTCACGAAACTGTTAGCGGTCCTGGTGGAAGGATCATCAGTGGGTTACAAATGCTGACAACAGACGGTAAGAAACAACTATTGCAACGGTGCAGCTGGTATCGAAGCTTCTGAAGCTGCAGCAGATCTAATGAAGGCTAATATAGCTTGCAAAGAGATCACTGAAGGTTGTTAATTTCCATAATCTGATATTGATTATTACTAGGATAGAGTAACTGAATAATAGTTTGAAAGTTGTTAAACATTGCAAGTTTGCAACCTATAGAAGACTAGAGGTTATTGTGGATATACGAAGCTTTATGATGATTATTCATTAAAAATGAAGAAAACAAAAAGGAAAAGATGATTAAATAATAAAATTTGCTTGCATAAGATAGTATAAGGACCATCTTTTCTTCGTATGAATGAAAGCTTTGCATAAGATTAATAGGCATTGAAATGAGAATAAATAAATAGTAAGATGATGGTAGGCAGACGATCCTATGCGTGACTTGGTAACATCATTTTACTGATGGGTTTAACAGATGTGTCAATGTTATTATACAGAACTTGCATTTTTAGGAACATGAATTGAAAGGATAATATGGCACAATGATGCAATGGCTATTGGGCCAAATAATTGAGTTGGCCCAGCTGGAATTGAACTCCAGCCCAAAGTTCTATTGGTTTTGTTTTTGGTGCAAAAACGTATTTGTGAAGAGGCTTAAAACCGTAATTTCACTTACCTGAGTTTGAACGCTCGTTATGTTACCAAGTGTCACCTCCTACACCGTTGAATGGGCGACCTTTAAGTGACTCATTTAAAAGCGAATTTTCTAGGGTTTGAGACTCACTTGGCTTCTGGACTCTTCCATTCACGTCTATGCGCCGTTTTTCGAGAGTTCTCTTCTCTTTTCTGTAGAAATCAAATCTGCTCAGTTTGATTTCTTGTTTTCTTCACAATATTTTGTAAATCTTGTGTGATTACACTGTTTGAGGGCTGGTTCTTGTGTGAACCGTGTGTTATCAATTGAGAGAGTTCCTATTTTGTGTATAATCAGCCTATTCTGAGTGCTATACTTTTGTATCTTTACCTTGGGTTGATTCGAGTATGGTGGTGTTCATTCCTGTGACATTGAAGCATTGATCTGTATAAACTTAAGCATGTGGGCTTGAATAGAAGATAAGTGTTGTTTACAGTCTATTGTGGTTTACATTTACAGTTCTTATAGTGTTCAGATCACGGTTTCTTGAAGTTCTTATTTTAGTTCATTTGAGTTGTTATTTTCAGTTTAGTATTGTTAACTTTAGCACATATATTTTATTATGTTTGAGCTAATCAGTGTGATCTCCTCCTAACATGAATGAACGTTAATGCATCCTTTACACATTACTGTGTCCTTTATGGTTTCGCATCCTTTAGCTTGGGGTCATGCATCATATCTATATTTTTCCTTGGCATCCTTTTATTTTAGCTATTTTACAGCAAATAAAATTTGACTGTGTTATCATATCTGTGGTGTGCATTTGCATCTGTTTTTATTAATCAGCGAGTAACATATCAACATTGGATTGGCTCTGAAATTATATTCAAAATTCGGAAACAGCTACACTGGTTGAGGAGAAAAGGCTTGCTACTTGGGGTTCTGAAGTTCCCGATGTTTTATTTTTGGACGAGAAAAAACTGGCAGAAGCACTTAAAAACGTAAAATTCTCTAATTTATCTTTCTGCAACCTGACTTTCAAACCTTTCTGGTGTTAAATCTTTTGGTTCAATAAACACCTTCTCAGCTGTAGATTAGATCGCTATGAAGAGAAATCCACTATTTATTTACACTACAATTTGAAACACCACTACGGTCTGTTGGAACGGACTTGTACTCCCTTTTCCCTCTTTGAAAGTTGGGTTTGGGAATCCAAGTCTCTTGGATAAAACGACAATCATCTTATTTCTCTTTTATGCGGGGTTCAAATAGATAAAGGTTTCCTGAATATTGTGAGGAAATAAAATGATTTCTATGAGTTTGTCTGTTTGCTATGCTTAGAAGGATGATAGGAGGAGAGAAGAGAAGGATGAAAGAAAACGCAAGTATAATGTCAAGTGGAACGATGAGGTATGTTTATATTCTATGCTGTCCACCTGCCTCTTGCGGTGATTCTCAATGCCTTTTGTCTTGTAGGTTACACACTTACACCTGAGGATATGGAGGCATGCCGAATGAAGAGGGTACACCAGGATGATCCAATGAAGGACTTTCTTCATTGAATCTTGGAAATAGATTTTGTGGGTTTCATCTATGGCCAGAGAAATTTTTAGACAGTACTTGAAAACTTGAAACAAGAAGTGTGATTTGTGAAAGCAGTGTATTCATTTACAATTTGTACAAATGAGTGGTGATTAAGTCTTTATATGATAATCATTGTAACAGCCAAATCACATCATTAAATGGGAATCAAGCTCTTCAATTGGTAAACTTGAGCTTTGGAACTAGCACTATGAGTGCCTCTGCTAGCAGCTGATCTAGAACCTGGCAAAGTAATTATCAACCAAGATGTGTGATCAACAGAAAGGAGGAAAATGGAAACTGAATCTTTGACCGTCTGACCTATAAGGATGGAAATCGAAGCAATCCTAGCCCCACAGTCAAGGAGGAATACAGGAGAAATCTTCGTGAAGGAAGCACAAGAACTTGAATTGGAATTGGTCCGCCAAGTCGTGCAATGACATTAATGAACTGGGAGCTCCTGAACTTAGCTGCAGATGGCCTGGACCAGACCCTCCTTTTTTCGAGATGCTATCACGCACGCTGATCGAAAGACCTCGCTTGTCTTTGGATAGAGATCTTCATGAAATTGTGGAGGGAGTCTCAATCGATCTTTTCTAGGAATAATATATATATTTTCAGCTCTCGATATCAAATCAAATTCACAAAATTAGAAATTAAAACAACAAACTAAAAATTAATTCTGCAAAAATTTACACAAGACTATGAAACTTTTTAACTTTGGCTAGTAATTATGCCAAAAGTACATTCTGGGTCGGCTACATAAATGTTGCCATTTCGACATGTTCAATTTCAAAGTAACTAGATCTTTAGCAACCAATCTAAACTAGTAGCCAGTGCAATTCTGATTGGCCTGGGAAAACTTCTGGGCTTGAAGGGACGCAGCCTCTTTTGAAACCAAAGCTTGTATAACCAAAGTCTTGACTTCCCACGCCGCGTAAGGATACCCTTTTCTGGCGTATGAATTCAGCAGCGCCGCCGTGGACTCTTTCACCAGCCGCGCAAATACATTATCTCCGTCGTCATTCCTCCCCGCAGCCTCCAGCAGCGTCAGATCGTATCTGTATCGTTCGAACGCCCGCGAACCGAACACTTTGGACACCGTCGACATCTGAGGCACCATCTTCGGCCATGACTCTGTCCTGCTGCTCCAGTACCTACCATAGAATCAAATTTGTTCGTGGTTGAGTTAACTCGAACGTGTAAGTGAGATATAGACAGAGATAGAGAGTTACTGGGCTGTGCATCTTCCTCTTGCTCTGGTGTAGAGAAACCCTGGTGCTCGTTGCTGAGCAGAAGACGATTTTGCCAAGAAAACAAAAAGAAGAAGAACGAGTCGACTCAGTAGCAGACAAAACCTTCTCCCAGTCTCCATCTCCATCAGAGAAATTTGGAATTGTTCATTTATTTATTCATGTGAAATATATGTCTCCTCGTAATCGATGCCTTTTATTCAAAACAGAGATCTTGTCTCTATCTTGTAACCATTATTTTCAAACTGCACTTTTGAAGGGTAATTTCGTCTAAACAAATCTCACTCTTAGCTTAGCCGTTACCCTGCCCACCTTTCTTTTTCTTTTCTTATTTTCTCAAACATTAGCATGTGGATTGTGGGCACGTTCTCCTTTAGTGGGTCAATTCTATATACACAGGTATTACGATCTGTTCGTTTAAACTATATCGTTAAGAGAGACTAGTATAATAGGAGATTGTATACATTCGAAATTTGAGAAATCGTGATTCGATATATAAAGCCCATGTTTGTTTCCAATTATTTCAACAAGAAAATGCTTTTCTTGATCCTTTTTTTTTAAAATTGTGGGACCCACTATGACACAAAGAAGTAAAATATTGTAGCTATAACACTGTAGCTATAACACTGTAGCAACAGTACAAATTTTGCTTGAAATCAGAAACAAACATGCGCATAGAACCGTTTCTTTGAAGTATTTTTTGTTGTAATCATGTTCGAGGCCGTTTCTAAACGTCCCTAGGATAGAGGCACATGGTAAGCAATAAGTTGAAGATGGGTTAGGGGGTGGGCGGGGTGCGGATTTGGATAGTCGGAGAAGATGAAGCATTTTTGAATTTATTTTTTTTGTTTAGAATTTTTTTTACTCTTTACTATACTATATATCCGTGTACTGAGTGTATTGTAATCCTACTCCCCTCTCTCAATTTAAAAACGTAAAGATAACATAATTTTTGGGTGGTGTTGGGTGGACGGGGGTTAAGTAGGGATAGGAGAGGTTAGTTGGAGAAAAAAAATGATCTTTCTTTTTTTTTAAAATTGTTTAAAGTGGGATTCATTTGTACTTTTTTTAAAATTTTGAGACCATGTATGCAATTATTTCTTTATTTTCTTCTTTCTTTTGGATTATTAAAGATGAGTAAATTCGTCATTTCACAAGCCTTTAACGGAGAAAATCGACGGTAGGAACGATTTTAGTAATATTTGATCCAAACATGAAATGTGTCAAATTAAAAGGATATAGATGGTTTGCACAAAATAAACAAATGATATGAGATTTTTTGTATCAATTACCTTTTGTAAAAAGCAATAATGTGAGGAATAGTACCGATTATGAATATGCTGTTGAAATTAATATTTGAGGTCGTGAGGAAAAAAAATGCAAGAGATGAATAAATCTTATGTACAACTTTTTTTGATATAAATTGTCATACGAGACAAAAAAAAAAAAAATTAAAGAAAAGTTGAAGATAGAGATGCAATCAAAAGAGTCATGAATATAAGTACAATAGTGAAAAAAATGTTGAGATACCTATAATGCAATTAAAATGAAAAAAAAAATAAAAATAAAGGACGGAAATATGTAATTTCTTTTTTTATGAAACCATGTAAAAGTAATTCAATTATTAAAAGTAATTTTTTATTCAATTAAGTTCTTATTTGATTTTCATTATTTTTAAAATATATTTTACTCTCTTTCAATCAATAATATTACATGTAAATTTAAAAAATAAGGAAATTTTTTAACCCTGCATTCCCGTCGATCTATTATTTCAAAATTCATTTTTACGATAAAATGTGCCCAGACTGGCTCTAAATAACAAATAATTTTTAGGGTTAATTTCACAAACGGTCACTGAACTTACGCAAAAATAACAAAACGGCCACTGAAGTTCAAAACTTGTAGAAACGGTCACTGAAATTTCATGCACTTTCACAAACGGTCACTGAAGTTCAAGTTTCTTTCACAAACGGTCACTGGAGGACCGTTATGCCTTTAGTTCAAACATAAATGACCAAAGTGAGCTAACCCGGATTTTGGACAGTTTTGAGGTGCCAACTTTGGATCACCATAACTCCATCCCCCGGCCACCTTTTGCCACGAACCAATATACCAAATTGAAGCCCTCAACGCCCTTGTAACAACCCACCCAACTACTGGCCGTGATCCCGTCGTAATTGGCCGAAAAATAGAGCCAAAGTGAGCTACCCGGATTTTTGACAGCTTGGAGGTGCTAATTTTGGACCACCATAACTCCATCCTCCAACCACCTTTTTCCACGGACCAATATACCATATTGAAGCCCTAAATTCCCTCTTCAAAGCCCACCCAACCAATGGTCGTGATCCCGTCGGAATTGGCCGAAAAAAGGATCCAAAGTGAGCTACCCACTCACAGCCGAATTTTTGGACAGCAAGCTGTGTGTGGGTAGCCCACTTTGGGGCGATTTTTCGGACAATTACGATGGGATCACAGCCAGTGGTTGGATGTTTCTTGAAGAGGGAATTGAGGGCTTCAATATGGTATATTGGTCCGTGGAAAAAGGTGTCCGGAGGATGGAGTTATGGTGGTTCAAAGTTGGAACCTCCAAGCTGTCCAAAATTCGGGTAGCTCACTTTGGCTCGATTTTCCGGCCAATTCAGACGGGATCACGGCCAGTAGTTGGGTGGCTTGTTAAGAGGGCGTTGAGGGCTTCAATTTGATATATTGGTTCGTGGCAAAAGGTGGCCGGAGGACGGAGTTATGGTGGTCCAAAGTTGACACCTAAAAACTGTCAAAATCCGGGTTAGCTCACTTTGGTCCTTTATATTTGAATTAAAGGCATAACGGTCCTCCAGTGACTGTTTGTGAAAGTGCATGAAATTTCAGTGACCGTTTCTACAAGTTTTGAACTTCAGTGACCATTTTATTATTTTTACGTAAGTTCAATAACCATTTGTGAAATTCACCCATAATTTTTAACTCAATAATTTTCAACAACTAGAGGGATCATGCAAAAGTCACCATAGCTTCCACGCCAATTCCAACCTTCGAAAATGGCGGTAACACACACACACACTCTCTCTCTCTCTCTCTCTCTCTCGCTCTATATATATTTATTTATACATAATAATATTTATTACGTCACATTAGCTGTTGCATTTCACGGACCGTGTCTCTCTCTCTCTCTCCGACACTAAGATTTGGCGGTAGGCCGTTCATTCTGCCTATTGCTTTGCCTTTTCAGATACTTCTTTTCTCCATTTTTATTGAACCTTATTCTCCGCTGTTTAATAAAATTTATGAATTGAATTATATACTGTAAATTTGATGATACAACGTGAGTTTGAAATTTTGTGGAATTTGATTCGTTAAATTTTCATGTTTTGTATCGGGGATGTTTATTTTTTAAATCTTTCTTGGAATTCGATGTATTGCCATGATCATCATCATATACATTCTTCTTTTGTCTGTTTTTGGGTTCCTTCCTGAATTTGATTCGTTCTATTTGTTAAGGCCCGTTTGAGCCCCATTTTTGTTGTGGAGTGCATTTTGAAATAGTAGATTGAAGTAGTCAAAAATATAAGAAATTTTTTTTGGGTGCTTGTAATATTATTTATTGAAGAATGCGTGGCTGAAGAGAAGAAAGAGAAAAATGTATTTTGAAAAAAAAAATGGTGATGAAACTGGGGCTTAGTATTGATTTCAATAGCATTTTTCTGAAGTTGCTCCACTTATTAGAAAATTATGGGTTTTTGAACTTTACCGAATTCTGCTTTGTTTCATTTTTGTAAAATGCAATAATCCTTAGTTTTATAGCTCTCCATATTTTCTGAATATGTATACGATCTCTTGTTATTGATATATTTTGATTTCTAGACAAGTATAATATATGTTTGTTTTTGGTATTTTATACATCGTTCCTTATTAGACAAACTGTACTAAAGTTATGTTTTTGTTATAGGAAGGTTCTGAAATTGGGGATGAAATGAGTCGTGCCAACTTAAAATGAGACTTGGTTAGGTTGCTGTCCTGTCTATGTAGTGCCTCTTAACCAGAGGGAAGGAAGTTCATGGATTCAGCGAGGAGTTGGTTCCAGAAGTTTCAATCACAGGATCGCTTGAGGTCGTCAAGTAAGAAGGATTCAATGGGAAGTGGAATAGAAGATTCAAATCCGCTTTCTTCTGAGGAAGCCTCGAATCTCACTAAACAGAGAGCCGCAGCAGCGAAGCAGTACATAGAAAATCATTACAAGACGCAGATGAAGAATCTGCAAGAGAGGAAAGAGCGGTATGGTACATGACCTGAAAATTCATGCTTCTTATTTTTGTCTTCACTAGATTTTCACAACTTAACAGTACACGGTATAATTAGCACTTGCATATCAATGGAAATGCATAAACTGGTACCTACCCAATGTTTATTAATTTAGGCACTTATATTTTTGAGAACTAATACACTCAAAAGCAGTAAGCAACTATAGCATTTGAACAGTTATTTAAGAACACCTGGGGCAAATGGTATTAAAATTTTATGTCCGATATGTAAGGTCAATGTTCATTAGCACCCATGAGCAGATATCGCAAGTTTCAAAAAGTTTAAAGATTGAGATCGATGTACTTCTCCTCGCAACTTTTTTTTATTATTATTTGTTACTATGGGAAATATTTTAACTAGAATCAGGAAACATGAATTTTTGCCTTTCATTGATTTTTTCTTATCTGTATACTAAAGTGTATTGCTCTCTTTTGGAGTTTTAGTTGCTTTTTGACATAACTTCAGATTGGTACTGTTGTATAAATTCACCATTTTCTACTCCTGGGTACATGTAACACTATTTTGAATTTTTTTGCTCAAACAGTCGAAACTTACTTGAACAGAAGCTAGCTGATGCCGATGTATCAGAGGAGGATCAAAGTAACCTATTAAAATTCTTAGAGAAGAAGGAAACTGAATATATGCGTCTACAGAGGCACAAAATGGGTGTTGATGATTTTGAGTTACTGACAATGATAGGGAAGGGTGCTTTTGGGGAGGTAAAAATCATTGATGAAAATATGTCTGTTTTGATTTCCTCATTTTGATAATTAGTTTCACAATTTCTCATTCATATCTGTACCACAATTTGTGATTTTATCTACCTTTTGGCTTTTTCGCCATCACTGGGTCTTTTGCCCTTTACCAAGCAGGAGATTATCTTGGTGAGGCAAAGAAGCATAATTGATGTTCTCTTCATAACCCTTCATAATCTGTTAGGCATGAGGGAAATGTCAGATCATGGGTGCTTCTTGGTTTCAATTGGGGCATGAGTAATTTTGTAGCCAAGTGCATATAAAATAAAGAACGGCATTGAACTTTCTGAAGCTGTCCCATGACCCCTAACCTGCACACAGATTGTGAATAACTGAATCAATTTGCATTAAGTAACACCAGGTCGTTGTTCCTTCTCAGATCATGGCTTGGGATACAGCAAACTTGACTCGGATACATAGATTTTTCTGTCAAGATAGGATTGTTAGGGAAGTTTTTTGGGATGCTTTTCCTACTTTATATTTTTCTTTGTGTAAATAGAAATTATCCATTTATTATTTGATAATACTTGTGCAAATTTTGCATGCCCTCCAGAAATATATGAAAATGAAACAGTAAAGTTACTTTTATAGTGTCGTGAAAGAGATAACTTAATTGTTCTGTAGAAATTGTGATGAGATTGACATCATAAACAATTTCAATTTCATATTATGCTACAGTTTTTTTTTTTTTTTATGATTTCAGCCATACAGTGTTGATCAATAGACAGTTGGACACATTATTAGTATGGAAGAGACTTAAAGCTCCTTCATTAACATAAGAGTTCTACTCGTGCCTTTTTTGTATTGGTAATTTACTTGTACATGTCTCCTCAAGCCAGAAACTTTGTTGTCTTGGCTTTATATGAGCCTGCATTGGACAAAAAAAATTTGTTTTTTACTTTTTACTTTTTCAATACTGAGGCTGACTGTGTAAAGCTTTCCTCTCAAAAAGAGGCATCTTATATATTTTCGTATATTACTGTGAACATTTTCGTATCTAACTAATAGGACCGCCTGAGCTAAAGTGCTTCATATCATTCCTGATTGACAGATAATTTCATATATCTTTTAGCTAAAATTAAATTCCTAATGATTTGCGCCTTGTTTATATACAGGTTAGAGTTTGTAGGGAAAAGACAACAGGTAATGTATATGCAATGAAAAAGCTTAAGAAATCGGAAATGCTTCGTAGAGGACAGGTATTTGATTATTGATCTTCAAATGATTTTGATATGGTTCTGTTTACCATATTACTGGTCCTTAGATTCTGGATCCTATTAGGTTGAGCATGTGAAAGCTGAAAGGAATCTGCTTGCAGAGGTGGACAGTAATTGCATTGTCAAACTCTATTTTTCTTTTCAAGATGATGAACATTTGTATCTCATTATGGAATATTTGCCTGGTGGAGATATGATGACCTTACTTATGAGAAAGGATATTTTGACTGAAGATGAGGCAAGATTTTATGTAGCAGAGACAGTTTTAGCTATTGAATCTATCCATAAACATAATTATATACACAGGTTTGTGGATTACTAGTTTTACTGCCTGGCTTCTGTTTATTCAGGTACTTCTGTTAGTCTGACTTCTTTTCTCAACATTTAATTTGCTACAGAGACATTAAGCCTGACAACTTACTACTTGATAAATATGGACATTTAAGACTGTCCGATTTTGGCCTGTGTAAGCCATTAGATTGTAGTATTCTACAAGAGGACTTTTCGGTTGGAGGAGATAGCTTCAACAGAACTTCAAGAGGTGATGAACGGTCTGCAGTTCCAAAGCGTTCTCAGCAAGAAAAATTACAACATTGGCAGAAAAATA
This sequence comes from Fraxinus americana, assembly GCA_035079005.1. Classification (NCBI taxonomy): domain Eukaryota; kingdom Viridiplantae; phylum Streptophyta; class Magnoliopsida; order Lamiales; family Oleaceae; genus Fraxinus; species Fraxinus americana. The sequence continues at coordinate 21,905,290 of CM068725.1, read as the reverse complement.
GGAGGATGCTTGTAGGTGTCATTTTATTTTGACAGAGATCTGACTGGGAAATTCATGTTTTTTTACAGCTAATCTACTGAGAAATATCCTATAATTCAACTTGAAAGAAACTCTTATTTGCTGGTTACCTATCTAGTATTTAATAAACCATACACCGTCCATCACTCTTGACATTGACCCGTAGTATGAATAAAAAATTTTCGTGTGTGTTGTTTTGCAGACTAGATCTTGAGTGCTTGGAGCCCACAGTTTTCTAATATCTCATATTTTGCTACTGCAGGCTTATTCCACAGTTGGTACACCTGATTACATTGCTCCAGAGGTTTTGCTGAAGAAAGGTTATGGAATGGAATGTGATTGGTATATTTTTCATATATCCTTGGGTTTCATTTATATATATTTTTTAATTATACTGGAAAATACATGAATCACTTTTCCAAATGTACATGTCGGTAAACTTTGATTTTTTTCCCATTCCCTTAGGAGCTTGAATATGAACTTCGAAAACTAGAACATTATTTCAGTGCAGAATTGAAGTAATGGTCAAGTTCTAGAAACTGACGTGTCTGCTTCTGTAGTTTGCTAACATCTTATGTGAACTTGTTACTTCTCCTTGGAGCAACCTCATTGTATGCAATCATTTTTCCTTCAAAGAAAGAAAATGAACTAATATTTTTCAAACAAGTCTTGCTCTCCCCTGCTCCCTGCTGCATTGTCCCCAAAAGAAGAAGGGAAGGTGGAATAGATTATATGCTTATGTTGATGTACAATGAGGTTTGTCCTTATTATGTAGGTGGTCTCTTGGTGCTATAATGTATGAAATGCTTGTGGGATATCCTCCATTTTATTCAGATGATCCCATGTCAACATGTAGGAAGGTAAGCAGGGGAGTGATGCTAATCTAGATGTGATTTTACCACTATAGATGCACATTCTTGTCCTGGACTTTTCTTGGACTTAATAATTTATGCTTATCATATGAGTAGATAGTGAACTGGAGAACACATTTAAAGTTTCCTGAAGAAGCAAAACTTACTTCGGAAGCAAAAGACCTGATTGGCAAACTACTTTGTAATGTGGACCAGAGGTTTGGTTCAAATGGCTCGGATGAAATAAAGGTGTTGTTTAGTGTGTCTTATTTTATGTTCTTGAATTCCAGTAGCCAATGGAAAATTATCTCAATTATCTTGCTGCTTGTTTAATTAGGATCATCCCTGGTTTGAGAGAATTGACTGGGACAGATTATTTCATATGGAAGCTGCATTTATTCCTGAAGTCAATGATGAATTAGACACCCAAAATTTTGAGAAATTTGACGAGGTATTGTTTCCCCTCCCAATGAGCATATGCATTTACTTTGTCATTTTTCTATGAAATGGATTTGTATTTGATCACAATTGATCTGCTGGCTGCAGTCTGAGCACCAAACTCAATCTTCGTCGAGATCTGGTCCATGGAGAAAGGTATTAATGCCAGTGCAACTTTGTGAATGTAAATTTGGATGCATCTACTTCTTTTTCTCCCCTCAAAAAATATAGTGCACGTTTAGGAAGTGATTAGATTAAAACTTAAGTGATTATAAGTTATGGGTCTTACGGAATATATGGATAATGAGTGAGTAGTAGTTGTGTAACTATGAGATGAGTGGATAAAAATTATAGGTGTAATTATTTAATCACTTCCTAAACATGCTCTTAGATGCAGTGCAATTATGGAATTCTGTTTGTGCCATTGAGAGCTCCAAGATAATATGTACTATAGCTTTGGCAGTTGTAGTGCTTTCATTTTATCACGTTGACACAGGAAACTAGGTTTTCAAAATAGTTTCGACATAAGCTGGTACGGTGAAAGGTTTACTTTATACTCATTTTTCCTGAAAGTTGATTGTTAGGAATATTGGGCCTAACTCCACCTAATAAAACCGGCTTATTAGGGGAGAATTGTCCTCACCTTATTAAGTGGATCATTAATATTTTCCCAAATAATGTGGGATTCTAATACGCCCCCTCACGCACAGCGTGGACCATGCCAAACAACTGTAAACAAATCGATATTGGGTGGCACCCAACATTGCATAATTGGGCCTAGCTCTGATACCATGTTAAGAATTGGGGTTCCATCTTAAAAGGTCAACCTTGTTAAGAGGAGTAGCCCAAAGTCTTACAAATTGCTATATGTTTTCATCTTTATTCGATGTGGGATTTTATCCCTTAACATGCCCCCACAAGATGGTGGCTCGTTTGAGCAGACCAATCTTGAAATCCGTATGCTCACTTTTTGGAGTCTTAACCGGATTGAATTGCTCGTTGGAGCTTAATAAGCCGATTTTATTAGGTGGAGTTAGGCCCAATATTCCTTACATGATATCAGAGCCTACCACAGGATTGATGTGGGCCCACACTACTTACCCCGTGACAAGGACCAGAAAAATTACTGGCCTGCACGTGAGGGAGGGTGTTGGAAATAAATCCCACATCGCCTGTGGACAATATCTTGGGCCAGTTTATAAACAATGTGGCAAACTTCTCTTGCGGAACCGATTTTGTGAGATGAGTTAGGCCCATGAATTTCTACACTGATGTTTGTTTTGACTTGGAAAGTCAATCAAACATTTTGTCAAAGCAAGAAAATTTATATTTATTAGACTTTATTGAAAAAAATATATTAGAAATACTAATTATCCCCATTTCAATTGGCATGGATTTTTCAGAGAGAGTTCAAAAGGTAAGTGTTTGATGTAACTTTTCAGTTTTGCTCTTAAAACTAGTTTTCAAGAATCATTCTTAGCCACAACATGTATCAAAGGAAAAATGCTTTTGGAAGAAAATGTCTATGTCAGGAAGGAGGACAATAATTCTAGACAACCCATGAAGGAAATAAGTAAATAACATTGTATAATCTCGTCAGAGGGATTATTATCTTGATGTAATTTTGAAAAATGAAAAAAGGTTCACGAAATAATATCAAGCCATGCTTGGAATACAAGTTAGGATTTCATTGAAAAGCCATGCTCAAGTCATTTTTGAATAGAGTTGTTATGTTGGAGGGTATTTTTGAAGTCTAGAATCCAATTTAAAATACAATTGAACTCAAACAAAGCATGGCCAAGACTTGGATATGTTATGTTGCACTTCTCCACGGTAACTTTTTCCTTGCGAAAAAGAGTGCCAATTGTTTGCTTTGTCTGCAAAACATTGTTCCATGAAGTCTATGTACACCAAGCTCCCATTTTGATTGCCTGCCTTAAGGTCTTTTATGCTATTTTATATTTGTAGGTTTTCTTTTTGGTGTTGACGTGGCATTGTTAGTGTCCTGAAACATGTTAAGAGCTCTTATTTTTCTTGACCCTCGTGTTCTCCGTTCAAGCTTATTTTCTTCCTTCCTCTGCCAGATGCTTTCATCCAAAGACATCAACTTTGTTGGGTACACATATAAGAACTTTGAAATAGTGAATGACTACCAAGTACCAGGAATGGGTATAACTCTCTCTCTCTCTCTCTCTTTCTATGTGTAATGCACTTGGGGCTCTGGCAAAAGCTTGCTGCAATTTATTTGTTGCTACTAGTGTTCTGTCTTAAAAGCATTTTAGATCTCTTTTATCTTTCTGTAGCTGAACTGAAGAAGAAAAGTACCAAGTCAAAAAGGCCAACAATCAAGACACTGTTTGGTACGTACATGCCTTCTGTTTACTTCTGTGAGAGCATACTCAAGATTTCAGATACAACCTTGATGCATTTTCGATTTTCTAATTATTTTGAGATTACTAGTATAATATTTGCATGGTGGCTTATGTTTCAGTGTTCTGAGCCACTTGGAGTCAGAACACGTGATTTTGTAATTTGAGTCTTTTCCGTAACAATGTTTTGATAGCTGGATAGGATTACAAAGGAAGGAAATAGAGGGATAGTAACTGTTCTTGTGTCGTATTGAACAATGTTCGAAAATAATAGCACACATATAGAGAAGAAGAAAGATAGGATGCGGAATTTAATTTTGCATGCCTTCAATTCTCTTCTCGAGTTTTCCTTTATTTTAACCAAAACATGAGTTACCAGTTCCTTTTCTTTCCTTCCTTTAGCATCAATCATTCCCACGTAAAATTAGATTCATCGATCAATAACAAGTTCATTGGCTCTTTATTCTAATGCATCTGGTTTCTGTGTTTACCTTATTAACAGAGGACGAGTTAGAAACATCAGAGAGAGCAAGTCAATCATCTCAAGGAAGCTTTATGAATCGCTATCCTCACCAACTTGAAGATTCTAAAAAGCGAAATAACAAGTCCGAGTAATTTTGCTGTTCCAGTTCCTAAATCAAATACACATTGACATTAAAAGAGAACTGATTTGCATCATATTGGTGGTTCTTGTGCCATTCGTCCATGGATAATCTGCTTGAAACAAGTTTGGATGCTTATTTATTCTTCTTAGTCATAACTGAAATGTGATTATTAACACATTTTGTTAGAAAGTTATTCTTTTTATTTTTTTATCTCGTGTTCAAACCACATTAGCATGTACTCAAGAACAATCAGTGTAAATTCTGTATGAAATTTTTGTTTAGGGTAATAATACTTAACTAAATTTTGATGTTCTGGTTTGACAAGAGCTAAAACAGGAGGCTAATTGGAAGGAATCAATTGCTTTAATGGCCGTTTGAATTATTAGCTTTCGTTTGGATACAAATATATAAATAATTTATAAATTCAGTTAAAGTCAAATATTAATTACAATCGCATTTTCATAAATACTCATTATTATCTCCACATTTTATGGACTCACTACTATTCATATTTATAAACCATTTATAAATAATACAGATACACAAATATAGATACACAGAGGTTTGTGAAAGAAATAATATTGATTTATTTCGTTATTGAGACTTTTATGGACACTTAATTATGGACGTAAACACATGTCCATTCGAAATAGATATACAGGGCCGGCCGTAAGCCAAGCGAGAAAAATTCATAAATAAGGTGTTTACTTTACACCAATTCAAAAAGCAGGTTTATAATTTGAAAATTCAAAAATCATGTTTTTTTTTAATATAATATAATTAACCCACCCAACTTACACCACCCCTACTGCTCCGGGACTATTCCGACGACCATTTCGATCACCAGTTTTTTCCGGCGATCCTTCCGACGACCATTCCGACCACCACTCTTCTCCGACAATTTTTTCGACGACTGGTCACATATTCATAATTATAAGTCACAGATTTATTTACTGGTCACATATCGTCAAATTAATTGGTCGCAAATTATTTCACGGTCACAGATCAAAAATTTTACAGGTCACATTATTTCGAGGTCACATATCATTCAAATTACAGGTCACATTTTTTTTATAGGTCACATAAGTTACAGTTTTTTGGTCACAAATTACTTTTCGTCACAGACACCTAATATATAGTCACAAATCAGCCAAATTGTTGGTCACAGACGATTAAATAGTTGGTCACAGACCCACCCGTCACAGCCATATCCACCACCATCACGACAACATCCAGACCCGCCACAACCACCATCTGCAAAAATATCTAACCCAAACACCATCACCACCACCCAACACAGCCGACCCACACCCCCCACAGACAATCCACCAACACAGTCGATCCCCAACAGCCTACCAACACACCAACAGCGACATGACCCACACAACATAGCCAACCCACTCACCTTGACGCTAGCAGCAGCGACCCACACCACAGTCGCTAGCAGCGCCGCCTCTGCGATTCACATCAGCAGCACCTCGAATCGCTGCTGCGATTCACGGCAGCAGGCGCTGCTGCGACAAATCGCAGCAGCGAAATGACTGCTGCGACTAGCAGTTGTGAATCGCAACAGCGATCGGCTGCGATTCACAGCAGCGTCGAGGAGCTGCTGAAGCGTTGAGGAGCTCCTCGACTGACTCTGCTAGGGAGGGAGAGGGAGAGGGAGGGGAAGATACAGAGAGAGAGTGGGAGGTTACAGAGAGAGAGAGGGGGAAGGAGAGGGGAGGGGAGGCGAAAGGGAGGGAGGGAGGTGAGGGAAATTGAGTGATAAATTAGGGTTAGGTTTTATTATATAGTACCTGATTTTTGAATGATAAAACTTAGTCCCTGATTTTTTAATTCCGAACTTTAAACACCTGAATTTTTATAATTTCCCTAAGCCAAAGCCAACTAGGCAATGGCATAGGGCCCATCTCCTCAACATTAAATAGTAACTGAATTGCTAAAAAATGGATTAGTTCAAAAATTTTATTTAATTATAAATTTTTTTGATCGATTCTAACTTATTTAAAATAGTTTTTTTCTTGAACTTAATATACATGATGAATTAGCTACCAAACGAGTTGAATATTGTTAAGTAATGTAATCTAATTTAGAAACTTATATTATCCATCAAATAGTTTACTTAGTTGTAACTTGATTTGGATTATCCAAATTAAAATTTTCTCAAGTCTATAATTTGTCATTTAATACGAGTTTCAAAATGAGTCCAATATTAATAGGGTAATTCTCGATCCTCCAATAAATACACATTTGATCCCAATACATTGACCTCGAAACTTATTTTCAATTTAATCCCTCGAGACTTCAAAATTTTCAAAAAATTTCCAAATCAAAATCCTTTGAATCGAGTGATCTTTCCGGCCAATAAATAAACTTAACTCATCTTATCGCCTAAAAATATATTATTTTCACTATTTGCAATTTAGTCTCTAAATTTTGCACATTTTGCATCTCGAGTTTAAGGGTCTCATAAGAATTAGTAGCCTAAAGTCTCAAAATTCTCATGGCCGGCGTATAAGCTATTCCATGCGTTCAATATTATCTATTGTTATTGAGCAATTATATACATCCTCATCCTCTAAGGTTATATGATGACACGTAAGCTCATGAATTATACTCCAACAATTTACATGAAAACTTAAGCCCCAGACAAAGGTGTTCCGACCACTCCTAGACTGCAAGGACCGACCCGACTTTATCTAAGTTGGACATATGATTTTCCGAGTCAACAATCTTATTTTATTTTTAAATCCAGCAAACATTAGACAATCGAACTGTGGGCAGCTGTTGTTTTCTACATGGCGTATTTGAAATTCATTTGACACTTGTTGTTTTGAAATATTTCTCCCTACTTTTCATAGTTTATTGTACACACTTTCTTCATATAGATTATAAGTTTAATAAACTAATTATATTAATTACATAAAATCACTACCAAACTGACGTGTTTTTCGTTCTTAGCTATTTATCTTTATCTTTCTGTCTCACTATGCCGGCCAAGTTATTGGAATTAAATAATTGATGACCTGAAATTTGCTACTTTTCTTTGCTTTTTCACCTTCAAATACTGGCCTGCACTTCCATTTCAAGCCTCCTCACTCCTTGACACATATCTTTGATCAATTCTGCATAACATATGATGTTAAATGGAGGGTTTGAAGTTGATGTAATGCAGCCTCAAGGGAAAATGATCGAAAACGGGTGTGCGAATTTCGAGAGAAATGAGCTTTCTCAATGGGTAGAGCATGTCACTAAGCAGCTTATCGATGACTTGCCTGAGACTGAAACTGATAAAATGGCTTGTGACGGTGTTGCCTCGACTCTATTGAGCGAATTGAGGCCGAAAAGTATTGGAAGACAATGGTGTAATGATGATGAAGTTGGAGATGAAGATGGAGATGGAAGTGTTTTGATCAGTTGTGGGACTAAACCAGATGAGCAAGGCTTAAACTTGCTTACGCTTTTACTAGAGTGTGCAGTTGCTATATCGGTCGATAATCTCGGTGAAGCTCAACGAATGTTGTTGGTGCTGACTCAAACGGCGTCTCCCTACGCCCCTTCTTGTGCAGAAAGAGTTGTGGCTTATTTTGCTAAAGCCATGGATAGCAGGGTTATCAACTCGTGGATCGGAGTATGCTCCCCTTTGATCGACTACAAAAGCGTGCATAGCTCATTCCAGATCTTCAACAACATCTCGCCATTCATTAAATTCGCGCACTTCACGTCTAATCAAGCAATCTTGGAGGCATTCCATCGACAGGATAGAGTCCATATAATTGATCTCGACATCATGCAAGGTTTGCAATGGCCGGCGCTATTTCACATACTAGCAACTCGCATTGAGGGTCCGCCTCAAGTTAGGATGACAGGAATGGGGAGTTCAATGGAGCTCTTAGTGGAGACTGGAAAGCAATTGTCTAATTTCGCCAAGCGCCTTGGGATGTACTTTGAGTTCCATCCCGTGGCCAAAAAGTTTGGGAACATCGATTTATCCATGTTGCAAATCCGAAAAGGAGAAGCATTAGCCGTGCATTGGCTGCAACATTCTTTTTACGACGCCACAGCACCTGATTGGAAGACAATGAGGCTCCTTCAGTGTCTATCCCCGAGAGTTATTACATTAGTGGAGCAAGAAATAGGACATGGGGGCTCTTTCTTGGACCGTTTTGTAAGTTCCCTCCATTACTATTCCACCATTTTCGACTCTCTTGGAGCCTTCTTGCCAAGTGATGATTCAAGTCGTCATCGCGTCGAGCATTGCCTTTTGTATAGAGAGATTAACAATGTATTGGCAATAGGAGGGCCAGCGCGAAGTGGCGAAGATAAGTTGAGGCAATGGAGGAGTGAACTTTCAAGAAATGGATTCATACAAATTCAAATGAGTACAAACTCCATGGCTCAAGCACAACTAATACTCAATATGTTCCCTCCTGCTCATGGCTATAGCCTTGTCCAAGGAGATGGAACTCTCAGACTTGGGTGGAAGGACACTAGCTTGTATACTGCTTCTGCTTGGACTTCACTTGCTTTAAGATAATTATTCTATGCATCAATGCTTGTTTTTATACTCTCAAGGGGTGTTTGACAAAGCTTAATTATGATAAAAGTTTAAGCAAATTTTGATAAAAGTTAAAAGAAATTTGTGGTTGAAAAATCGAAAAAAGTCGTGGATCCCACAAAATACAGAATCAAAATTAATTATTGACTTGACTTTGATCTCAACTTTTTAACAACTTTCAAACTTTTCCAAACGTGCACTTAATTGTACATGGTGAGTACTGATCTTTAGTAATGTATAGCATGTAAAGTACATGGATGCATCAATCTACCTAATTAATTTTCGTCTAATTCGCGTCTATTGTGGTCAAAATTCTTCATTGAGGGATAGCTTAGGGAGAATTCAATAATTCGGAGATGTCTACAATCAACATGGAAAGAAATGTGTGTTGTCGAGTAGTGTTTACATGAAAGTGTTGAGAATTTGAATCAATTTTCAATTTCATCTTTAGATGTTCCTTCGAGATATATCATGAAAAGGTAAAATAGAAATCGATACTTGTTGTGGTTTGACCCAAATTTTTAGTGGGTATTGGAATCTAAATTAGAGTAATCTTAAAGAGATCAAAATTATGGATCGGAGGAAAAAGTCGTTGCATTTTCACTAGCTGGACTTTCGAGCAAGTCCGGTAGAAAACAACTTGAGACTTGGTTGCTCACTTGGCGCTGCTTATCAGGTCCAGGCTCGTTTTCATTTTTTGACGCGGTTTTGGACTCATATTCTTCTAAAACTTGTTATATATGGTTTATATATATGGTGTGTTTGAGCCACATTATTTTAGAAGAATGTATTTTGAAATAGTAGATTAATGGAGAATGTGTGGTTGAAAAAGAAGGAAAAGTTATTGATGTGATGGAAAATATTATTTTATTGAAAAATGAGTGATTGAAAATGAATAGAAGAATGAGAGTTAGAATTTTAATGTGGCTCAAATAGGAGCATATATATGGCACGACTTGTATAAAATAATATAACAGAACATAATAGAAAGAGATTCATACAGCATTTTGAGAGTTTTAGATTTGAATTGAGTGCATTAATATCTTGTAAATACAACGGTTATTGATTATAGTGGATTTCTCCTCCTTTGGCCGTTGTTTTTTTTTCCCGTATTGAATTTTCACGTAAATCTTGATATTTATTTTCTTGTTTATTTTATTATCGTTATTATCTTGCGCTCCAAATTCATAACAATACTAATAATTTTTTTGTGAAAAAATGTTAAAATTGTACCACGTATCTTATCTGCGATTACTTTATAAGCATATGTTGAGGCACTTGAGACTCTTACAAACTCTTGTTGAAATCATGAAGTGGCTGACTACGTCTCAATGTTTATCAAACCCTTATAATTTCAAAATTGCAACTCAACATTCTAACTTCTTCTAATCTTCAAATGTAACATGATGATACCTTGACTATATTAAGAGCGTATTTAGTAGAAATTAAAATCAGATTAAAATTGAAAAATTAGTCCTTATTGTTGACTTTTATTATACGAGTAGGACCCAATAATGACTATATTTTCAATTTTAATTGAATTTTAAGCAATGTCAAACATGCTCTAAAATTGCAAACAGCATACCACTGACCTCTATTTTCACCGGTACTAGATTGGAATCAACGATTCCTTGCACTTTTCTCACATCACTCTTTTTCTCGAGCGATGCATTCAAAATGTTAGCGATGATCTCCTTCGTGAAAAGCTCTTGCTACAAGATTTTCTTTTCGAGATGAAGGTGGTAAACAAACCTATTAATAGTGACACAACTTGAGTTGCATAAAGTGTCCACACAATAGAGATATTAAATTATATAATTAATTAGAATATACTTAGGGTTTTGGAGGTTGTGCTGTTATACAAAAAGCAATAGTTCATTCTTCATCCTCATTAGGTATAATTCATCAATTATTCTAAGCTATGATTATACACTTGACCAAGCAAAATTATTTAAGGACATCATTGTAGTCGAAGTATAGAATGAGACTATCCATGCAATTTTCCCTTTTATCACCAAAAAAAAAAAGAAGACTTAGGCCAATCATAACTTTAATGAGACGTTGCATTGTGTGGAGTAGTGGAGTGAGGATTTTTGCTTTGAAGCCACAATTTAGTGGTAGTTGACACAGAGAACAGAATTTAAAAGTGAATAATAAAACTATTGAAATTTAAAATGAATAGAACGATTTGATTTGAAAGATTAGGTTATATATTAGAATAATGCTATGTGTACACAAACTTTCACACAATCTTTTACACCCCTCTCACATGGAGGGGGGTCCACACATAATAAAATAATCGTGGGCCCCCCTCCAGGTGAGGGGGGTGTAAAAGATTGTGTGAAAGTTTGTGGGTACATGTAGCATCACCCTATATATTAAGGGTTTGTTTGGGTCAGATTAAAATCTGATTTTAATTTAAGTCAAAGTCAAACCATCAATATTAACCACATCTTTTCAACCACAAATTTCAAAAACTTCTATCACAATCTAGTAAAAATTTAATTTTAATCTCCACCAAACACCCTCTAATATATTATTTTGTCAACTTTACTAATCGAAAATAAGTCGTACATCTCACATGAGAAAAATTTAACACTAATATTAATAAAATTATGTAAAAATAATAAAATACGCAATGGAACTCAAGGATAATGATTTAAAAATTTGATTTAAAGGTGGAGACAATTTTTTTCGAAAGGTCCTAAATGTTTGGGACTAATTGCACAATTTTTTCAAATAGAATGCAGCTGGAAGGATCCGAAACCTTGTCTCCTAAATCAAAAGTAGAAAATTTAGAGCTTGTTTGGCAGGGATTAAAATCAGATTAAAATTGAAAATATAGCCGTTATTGTTGACTTTTATTAGACGGGTGGGACCCAATAACGGCCATATTTTCAATTTTAATTGGATTTTAAGCCCTCCCGAACGGGGCCTTAACACTACGCTACAAACCACTTTGATTTCATTAAGTTAAAGTCCCTTTATTTATTATGATTTGATTTCGGACATAAAAAGATGAGAGTCGGTCCCCCTATCCCCACAATTAAGTCCCTGTTTGTTTACCATTATTCTAAAAAATATTTGCCACACTAAAATTTTTCACCGCACATTCACCCAATAAAATATTTTACACACAAACCAATAAAGTTCTTTTAAATTTCAATCACACATTCTCCAAAAAAATACTATTCGTTACTCTATTCTTCTCCAAATAATGGGAGACAAACACACCCTAAATCTGTGCTCGCTCTAACGTTTTTTTTTAAATTCTTAAACCGATTGACTTGCCCCATAAGCTACTTTCGATTTCTCGAAGAAAAGAGAGTGCACTCTTTCACTCGTAGCTCTTCGCGGTCAACACCCAAAAAGCGAAACTGATTATTAAGGTAAGACTTCCTTGAGTCCTTAACAGTCAGTACATCGAGCTATTTAACATTCTCCCTTTAAATAATACGAAGGTGGAATTGACCCAAAAATTGGATAGGGGTCAAGACATTTGGGATATATTGCCATAAGTGGAAGACTATGGTCATTTATGAAAAGTTGGAACAATTTAGTGGAAAACTTACAAGGCTAAAAGAATATTATTAATTAAAAAACAAAATAATTATGTACGAATCTGCTTTCTTTTTCTAAAATCCCCACCACACCACTCGTGGGTTATAATCATTCTTTCTTCGTCTCCCTCCCCTAAGGTTGGCAACGGAACGGGTATAAGATGCGTCCGTCATTCTACCCGTCCTTTAGAATTATTTTTGCTATTTTACCACATCCTCATATTTGGTTAAAGTGGAACGGGGCGGGACCCCTGCCCCATTTATCGTACCATTTTATTTTTATTTTTTATATCTTTAGTTAGTAAATATTATTATTTTTTTACCAATTTGTTAAAAATAACTTATGTACTCTATAACAATGATGATAAATCTATTAGTTTTGTTTGATAATTGAGCACATGTTTAGTTATGATTAAAATCATCAAAGTCAAACAATTAATATTAACCACATATTTCATAGATCACACAACTTTTCAACCACACATTTCAAAAACTTTTATTACAATCTACTAAAAATTTCATTTTAATCTCCACCACATACTCTCTTAAATTTGAAATTAACTTTAAATGGGATACTGCATTGAGACGGGACTATATTTTTCGTATCCGTCCCATACAGCACTTAGAAGTAATGACCATCGGTCCGTCCGTGCTCATTTTACCAGGTTAGACGAGTAATACTGCCACCCTTTGGTGCGGGTCCACGGTATTGGGATTTTTTTTTCCCCTCCCCTCCCGGTCTCTCTCTCTCTCTATCTCACGCACATACACACGAAAACACGCACTTGCACCAAATCCATTTTCTATCTCTGTACAGGTCTCTCCTCTCTTTCCTTTTTCTCTAATCCTCAAATTTCGTTCATTTGTCTACCCTTTTTCTACTTCATCGCCGTGATTCATCCATTGCCAGTAAAATATAAGCAAAACCACGCTTGCTTTTCGAATATCAATATATGTTTTAGATATTGATTTCTCCTGTTTAGATTTCGTCAATGAGAATCGATTACCCTTTCACGCGTTAGGGTTTCGGTTCAGGGTTTCTATTATTTTGAGGATGTAGTTCGAGTAAAAATTATTCTCGATCGTTTTGTTTTTATTGATTTCTAGGATCGGCTTTGAGTGTGGTAATTTTGTAATTTGCTTATACTTTTTGGGGGATTGGTGGTGATTATTCTGTCCGTTATCGTGGTATTCTGGGTCTTTTTATCCCATACCCGTTGAAGTTGAAAAAATTGACTGGGAGTTGTGTGGAGGTATTTTTATAATCTGGGAGTTATTTCATTGAATCAATTGCCATGGATCACGTTGTGGGTGGAAAGTTTAAGCTTGGAAGGAAAATTGGGAGTGGTTCATTTGGTGAACTTTATTTAGGTACCCACTTTATATAATTCCTTGTCTGGTGCAGTTAAGGTTTTTTTTTTTTTTTTTCCTTTTTTAAAAAAAATTCCGTTTGTTTAATTTACTTATGTAGGTGTAAACATTCAAAATGGAGAAGAAGTAGCCATCAAGCTGGTATGCTTGTTCATATTCGTCTTCTGTTTTTAACTTCTTGCGTTTTATATAATTTCCGAGCAATGCAATCCTTTGGATTCAATTATGTTTTCAGCACAATATGTAGTGGGTTTTCCATATTTTTCACCAATAAAATATTTTAGCAACATTTTCTTAGATATTTGGATTTATGGTTATTTACTTCTGTTTTTTTTTTTTTCATTCTGTGAGAATATTGGATGTAATTGCAAGATAAAGATTTGTAATCATGGGAAGATTAGTAGTATTAAAACACCACAGGGATGATCTCAGACATTTCTCTATAAGGGCAATAGCGCAGTTTGTCAAATAAGATTATGAAGTGTGTGGTTGCTAATCTATTATGAAATCAAAATTTTGTTGTAGAAACTGTATGAGTAGTTTATACGGTAGACCAATCCCTTTTTGTGATGAAATCACATTAGTACTTATCTAATAATGACTAACTGTGCCTATGTGGCAAACTATATTCTCTTTTCGGTTCACAAGGCAAGGATATATTAGCAGCCTTTCATATGTTGAATTGTTGATATTGTTTGCAGGGCCTTTTGTCATGAAAACAATGTGTTTCTTTGTAATGACTTGAAGTTTATTTAGGATTTCTTGTAATTCTACAAGTTCTCCACTCAAGAAGCTACAAGTTACTAATATAACAAAAATAGTCGAGAATATATGAGTTGATATTACATTACTGCAGATTCTATGTTTCTCACCCAAATTTTTGTTGGAACTTGTGTATTTCCCAGGAATCTGTGAAGACCAAGCACCCTCAACTTCACTATGAATCTAAAATTTATATGCTTCTTCAAGGAGGAAGTGAGTCTCTCTCTTTTTCTTCCTTTCTCAATCAAGACTTGAAAAACTTTAATCAAATGCTGTAATTTTATTCTGTCTTTCTTGTTAATTGTTACTTTCTACATATTTTTATCAATAATCATTTTGTGGATTAAAATAAAACTTTGTTAAAATGCTTTGGTGGCTTTATAATCTGTGGCGGTCATGATGCAATCAATACACCCTTTAAGAGATAAGTCTTCTCTTTTCCCACTTTTCTACCCCAGCGTTTGGTTTTATTATAAAACTTTCTTTCAGGGGGTGGGGAGTCTTATTTAACCTTCCAGAAAGTTAGAAAATTTCTTCTAAATTCAAGTTGATAGAAAAATCTACTTTCCTTTGTCTTTTGTTTTATTTCTTCTTTTAGTTCCTGACTATGTATCTCAACTGCATGTATATACTAATTAACAGGGGTTATAACTTTCCATTAAAGTATTAGTGTAATTTTGCAAAACGATGTGATTTTGACATGTTAATCTAATTGTCTGTTGCTTACTGTTGTCAAATAGCGGGCGTTCCCAACCTGAAATGGTTTGGAGTTGAGGGGGAATATAATATTATGGTTATAGACCTTCTTGGACCAAGTCTGGAGGATCTCTTCAACTACTGTAACAGGAAGTTCTCCTTGAAAACAGTATTGATGCTTGCAGATCAATTAGTAAGTAACTAGAATTTTTATAAGTTTCTCTCTCTATAGATTGTGGTTCTAGCTGCTAATGTTTGTTTTACTTACAGATTAATAGAGTTGAATACATGCATTCAAGAGGTTTTCTTCACCGTGATATAAAGCCAGACAACTTTCTGATGGGCCTAGGGCGCAAAGCAAACCAAGTATGCCTTTCTATCATTCTTAAACTTAAATCTGTATTGGATGAGCATGTCTAGGTTGTTACTAAGTATTTTGGTTTCATTTCATCAAATATATAATACTTTCAGAGATGCTTGTTACCTTGTTGCAACTTATTTGGCATAGTTATATATTTTTTTTAACCTTGAACACAGTTGGTAACTTGTTTCTTTGTCCACTGGGGTATTCTTTTTTTTTTTCTTAAATGTTCAAAATTTATGGGGAACTTTTTTCTTATTCCCGCCTCATAAACATTATAGAATTTATACATAATTTGCCTTTCATTGTCATTATATTATACCATAATTGTTTTAACTTTTGATTTAAATCTTTATTGCAGGTTTATGTTATCGATTTTGGTCTTGCCAAAAAATATAGGGATCTCCAGACTCATAAACACATACCTTATAGGTACTTTGCCTTCATATTTTAATTAGGTGAAATTGCACAATTGTCTTCTTTGCATGTTACGTTCTACATCATCAGGTCTTCGACCATTAGAAAGACTCTAAAAAATTGCACTGATTTGGATGGTCCATAGTGAAAATTAATTGCAAACTAAGCATATGTTTGGATAAAATTGAAAGTAGCTTTTATTTACTTTTCAAAGTCGAACATTAATTTTAATTGCACATTTCTATCACATTACAATTTTATCCAAGCACTCTCAATAACTCATCTTGTTATTGGAATCTGACTAATAAGTGGTGGCTTATGGACGCAAGAGAAGCATGGCATCTTTATAAAGGTTTTACAAAGGGAAATTAAGTATAAAGTTTATTTGTTGGCCTATAACCAATATAGAATAAGCTTGGAAGCAAAGTTAAGTGCGGGGAAGAAAGAGAAATATTATCTTGATGTGGGTGTGCATTTGATTTTGTTTTGTTTTGCTGATCTTGCTAGTTGGATAAATGAACAAAAGCTTGTTACTGAACATTTCTCTTTCTCTATAAAAGCATCTACACAACTCTATTGAGCTGCTGAGTGCTGACAATTTAGAAACAAAATTATGCTCTCAAGTTCTTAGCTCACAAGAGTATCCTAACCAACCCACAAGAAAGGGATAGAAAGTGGGAGAAAACGAGGGGGGGGGGGGGGGGGGGGCTCAAAATTCCATTAAAATAAAATAAGATATGACTCTTTTAGAAATAAAAATTGATGAAGGGTAGAAAGTTGTATGCCTGTGGTGATCTACCTTCAGGCCTTACTGCCTCAACTAGATTAGACATCAAGACAGCATAATATGAATTGGCTTGCAATTAATCTTATTAAGCCCTTGTTTGATACCCATTTTTCTTAAAATACATTTTTCTCTCTTCTTTTTCAACCACACATTTTTCAATAAAATAATATTACACGCAAACCCGAAATTTTTCCTTTTTAACCACATTTTTCATCCATTTACTATTCTTACTATAAAAATGGGAAAGAAACAGGCTTTAAATATCCTCGTCTCTTTAATGGATCCTATCTCTGTGGCCCCTGATTGGCATTAGTGAGAATTTTTTGAGAATAAACAAATCATGTATCTTTGGATATTTCTAATTATTGTGTCTTATGTCTGATATTCTGTCATAATTGATCAGTTTTTGCCTTTGATTTACTTATTGTGCAAACTTCTAAACGTTTTATGATCTAGGGAAAACAAGAATCTCACAGGTACTGCTCGTTATGCCAGTGTTAATACTCATCTTGGAGTTGGTAAGTAATGTAATATGTTATCATAAGTTGTTTCTAATAGGGAAACTTACCTTTCTTTAATGCAATCTAATTTATTTCAATCTGTTCATCTATAAATTTATGGCAGAACAAAGCCGGAGAGATGATTTGGAATCTCTTGGTTATGTCCTTATGTATTTCCTGAGAGGAAGGTTGGTTGGATATGAGGAATTCAATTTCCCTTTTTACTTGTTAGGCATTTTTTCTTCCAAGATGGAAGTTTTACTTGAATATTATTTTATTTTGTTTTTTTATCTCAGCCTCCCCTGGCAGGGACTGAGAGCTGGCACCAAAAAGCAGAAATATGACAAGATTAGTGAAAAGAAGATGTTAACTCCTATAGAGGTATGTAGGTCAGGATTTCATATTACATGTAAGCTATTCCCTGCTTGAAATAGCATGCCCGAAATGGTACATTTGTTAGGGCTTTAAGTAGTAGTTGACTATGTTTGGCCTCAGTGTAGAATAACTTGTGAGTTTAATTTTAAGTAAATAAGTAAGTTTTGAAAATAGTTTTTCAACTAATCAGAATTAGAAATGAGCACTAAGGTAAGCATAACTTTCAAAACAAGTAACTTTTTTTCCTTACTGCATGTTTGGGTGGGGCTTATTTGGAGATTAGCTTATAAGCATGAGAGAGAAATAGTCAGAAGGTAACTTAGCCAAGCATGTTTGTAACTGGAAAGTTTCTTACCCAGTTCATTTGAATAATTTGCCTGCTTAAAAATCCACGCCTGCTGTGTTTTTGCATCATACGTGATGTCTAGGCTGATCTTGGTTATTGACATATGAGCTAAGTTTGCTTGCCTTAATTGTTTGTCATCAATGATGAAGAGTTTACTTCTGCACATTTTGTTGCATAAGATGCAATAAAGGTTTTTCTTTATTATGCTCTGTGTGTAAATTATTTTAGAGTGGATTTGGTTTAATTAAATACTAGTTTCCCCTGTTTCTGGATGCTAAATCCGGTCCAAGTTCTATCATCTTGGCCGTGGTGGTTGGTTGCGACAGTTGCACAAAGTTCACCTTATTACAATTTTTCATAGGTGCTGTGCAAATCATATCCATTGGAGTTCACATCATATTTTCACTATTGCCGATCATTAAGATTTGAGGACAAGCCTGATTATTCTTATTTGAAGAGGCTTTTCCGAGACTTATTTATTCGTGAAGGTAATGACCGTAAACTGTTATTCTGTCTCAGTTTCCAACTTCTAGTTGACTGTACCCACAAGATCTCTTCAATTGAAATACTTTCTGGTCTGGTTTTGTTGAATACCTTGTCAAGTATCTTGTCTTCAGCATGCACATGTTGCAATATCTGCATTTTGACTTTATTGGTGCAGGGTACCAATTTGACTACGTGTTTGATTGGACTATATTGAAGTATCCTCAGATTGGTGCTAGTTCAAGAACACGAGTAAGTGTTTTCGTAACTTCATTTTGCCTTTTCATCTATGATAGGATAATATACTAGCTCATGCCTTTGCTTCCAGAATTCCAGTGGAAATGCAGGGGCTGGAACCTCTGGCGAAAGACCAGGAAGAACATCAGGTATATTTGTTTGACTAAAATGAGCTCCTGGAAATGAAGATTTTATTGTTCTCTTCCTTTTGTTTGGTCACATACACTGATATATGCTTTAGTTTCAATTATGCTGTTTGTAGGGAATGGATAACATGTATTAACATATTGAGTTTATGACATTTAAATAGTGATGCAGCTGGTGCCTGGTAAATTTATTGTTGCTTTTTTTATTTGATTTGGTTATGTCATCCAGTGGGTCAAGACGTTCGAGATCGATTCTCAGGCCCTCCTGAAGCTTTTTCCAGAAAAAATCCTTCAGGGTCAGGTTGGCATGGTGAACATTCTAGACACAGGACATCAGATGTACCTTCATCCAAGGATGTGGTATTTTTTTCCTTTACCTACAACAAATTATTTGTTCTTCTGTTTGTACTTATATGGTCATGAGATGAGAGTGAGATTTTTGGTGGAAATGGGGAATTGGTTAAACGGGACAAAAATCTGCTTCTGGTTTGATATTTGAAAACAATTTTTTTTTACATGATTCGATAGATGCATATTTGGGTAATATTTACGTTTCATTTTCCTGGTGGCTAACGTTACTCGCGTCTCTCTCACTTTTCTCTTATTGGGACTTGTCGGGGAGTTGGGAGTTGAAGTGTCACTAATTTCATTGCTGTGTTATCTCTAAGAAAATCTGATAGCTAAGGAACCTGGTGCTGCTATTTGATTCTTTGTTATGCAATGTATGGCAAACAGGTCCTTGTATTGGCAAATTGTACTGACATTTCCGTTATGGTTCCTTGTTTGCAGCAACCAGATTTAGAAAGAGGCCAAACTTCTCGAAATGGAAGCTCTTCAAAGAGAGCTGCCATTTCAAGCTACAGACCAAGCTCCTCTGGTGAACCCAGATTGGTATCAAGCAGACAAATGATTCAACCTGGGATGGAACCTAAACCCTCATCTTTCTCTCGTGCTGCACCCACTAAAGGTGCTCGCGATGACCCTCTTCGAAGCTTCGAGTTCCTCTCAATCAGGAAGTAATTCAATGGTTTTCTGTAAAAAGTTTATATCGTCCAATGGACAAATGTTATCATCTTTTAAGGAAATATTTGCATTCTCGTACTCTTTTAAATGGGAATGCATTTTACACCACAATTAAACCTCATCTGGCTGTCTTCACGACAATATTACTTTGTATTATGAGTTGTTTCTGTTGTAACGCGTTGCATACTCATACATGGAATTAATGAGTAATGTGTCGGAATTTTTCTGTTTTCTGAGACAATGGTAGTTGTTATTAATGTTGTTATGTATGGATCAATGTATCTTTTGTCGAGTTTTCCTTACTGGGTACGAATTGTATTTGATGTTGCAATGAAGAGTAGATGAGAAGAATTATTGATGTTACTTTTTGGGAAATGGTAATTTAATTACTTCCCCAAACATGAACTTATTTAGTTCCTTTCTTTTATAATTTTATTGTAATTTCATAATAAATTTTGACAATTTATTTTCCTAATTTTCTTTGAACAGTTTTTAGAGAGATTGAAATTGTTCGAGTATTTTCATGGATCATGAATTATATGTAATCTTAAAACATATAACAGAACAAATTGCACATGCTACAACTAATAGATTTTTGCCCTGCATATATATCCAAACGTGAAGTATGTTAGTGATTAAAAAAATAAAGGTTCTGGGGTTATTAGCACTTTTTGAAAAGATTGAGGACTCGGCCCTAAATATTTCCGAAATGGACTTGCGCAGTCCTCTTAAATTACAATGAATTTTTGTTAACAAACGCCAGATCCCATTAATAAAATCGCAACTTTATCGTCTCCAAATCCTTCACTTTAGAATTATGTTAAGCTTATGTTTGGTGGGGATTAAAATTATGTTTTTAATAAATTTTGATAAAAGTCGACAGTGCTGAAAAATTGTGGGTTTCATGATTAAATTAATTTTTTTACTTTGATTTAAATTAAAATTAAAATTACGAAACAGGGCTTCACTTGTTATAGCACTTGTACTGCTATTTTTTGTTTTTCGTCTCATTTCAATCATTAATCTGCCATTAGTTAGAAGAATATATGATCTTGATGATGGGTTTTGAATTTTTGTTAGCGTCCACTGAACGAGGGGTATGTATTTTCAAACTTTTGTATTTACTGTTTTTTTTCCTCCTAGGGTGTGTTTGATAGCCACCCAATTCCATGGAAAATGTAAACATTTTCTATTTTCTCACTTTTCATGTGTTTGATTGGTTTTTTTATCTAGGGAATCCATTTTCCCACTTTGGCTTACACAGTGACAATTTCCTTTATTTCCTTGAATTCATTTTCCCTCCTAATAGGTGGGAAAATGGTTTTTCATGTAATTTGTTTGTTTTTTTTTTTTTTAAATTTTTTTTTGCCATTAAATAAATTTCTAGACACAATGATAAAAAAATCTATCACTTTTATTGATAATTTCCATACAAAACAAAACAAAACAAATGGTATTCGGTATGATAATATATATATATAAATTTTTTTTATTTTTTATTTTTCAATTGGAATAAATTCTAAACACAATGGTAGAAAAAATTATCACTTTAATTGACATTTTTCACAAAAAAAGGAAGACAAACGGATACCAAACTTTCAACATTTTCCAAGTGAAAAATTATATCAATCAAACACAATTAATTACAATTTTCAGTAAAACATTTTCTAAGCAATTCAATTCCCTATAAAATATTTTTTTTCCACCTATTTTTCACATTT
This sequence comes from Fraxinus americana, assembly GCA_035079005.1. Lineage (NCBI taxonomy): Eukaryota > Viridiplantae > Streptophyta > Magnoliopsida > Lamiales > Oleaceae > Fraxinus > Fraxinus americana. The sequence goes on along the minus strand of CM068725.1, from coordinate 21,883,663 downwards.
GCAATCAAACGGACCCTTATTTTAAAATATGAAGGGCATTTAGACCTTGAGAAAATTACCTCAAACATTTCTTTTCAACATTACATTTCAAAAACAAGGTGATAAAGTTTACATTTCAAAATTCAGATGGTAATTATATTTTATATTTATAATTATAATTATTAAAAATTTAAAACCTTAATTTATCATTTTCTTCCCAACGCTTTCTCTCATCTCTCTCTCAGCCATACCCACCCAAGCTCATATCTCCCCCCAATCCCGATCTGTAGCCATACCCACCCAACCCCAAACCTTAATAATCCCCTCCAATCTCGGTGCTGCAAACACCGCGCCGTCGCCACCACAATCCCGGTGCTGCAACGAAGAAGTCAAGACGCCCTCGCAACCACGAAAGCAGCACCGCGATGCTGCTGTAATGGAAGGAGACCGGAGCCTCTTCGCGCGGAGTCAACGACAGCTGCACTTTGCGGCGATCTAGAAGCTGTCGCCGGAGACACCAGAAGCCATCACTAGGAGCGCCGTCGATGAAGCCTTACGTCCCACCTTTTCTCCTTCACTCCGCTGTTTGATGAGAGGCGTTGCGAGATCTGGTGCACGACCTGGTGTACTGTGATGGCTTATCTGGTGGAGCCGAAGTTTTTGGGTTGGTTTTTGTTGGTTGTTTAACTACGGCTGATGTGGTGTTGTTTTGATGGCGCTCGTGAAGTTTTTATTTAATTTTTGAAATTAAACAAGCTTGTCGACGCCGTAGTTCGTTGTGACTGTTTGTGACCAAATGTGACTGTTTGTAACCGATTGTGCTCTTTTGTGACCGATTGTGACTGGTGAATTGTGACTCGTTGTGATCGATTGTGCCATTTTGTGACCGATTGTGAATTGTGACTCATGGCGACCAATTGTGACAAAACAATTCTGGAAAAATTTGGAATTGGCCGCCGAACGAGCGTCGGGGTGATCGTCGGAATAGCCGTCAGAGTGATCGCCGGAGAGTCACCGGAGCGGCCACCGGAGTAATAGTCGGAACAGTCACCAGAGCGTCGCCGAAGCTGTGCCGGAGATGAAGGGAAGGTGGTGTAGTGAGGTGGTGGGGGTTAGTGAGGTGTAAAGGGGTGTAAATAATTAATATATATTATATTATAATTTAATATTTAATAAATCTATTTACCACCTGATTTTTGAAATAATTAGACAAATTTGTTAGTTTTGAAAAATAATTCTTATATGTAGGTTTTGTGTATTGTTCCCTTGGACCTTTTTATGCTGTATTGACGTTCTTTTTGGATGGAAATCAATATCAGGAACAAAATTTTTAATTAATGAAATTGATGAAAGTTCATGATACAAAAAAAAGTTATGAATATAAGTACGATAATGAAGCAATGTTTAAAACTTTTATTAAAAAGTGATGAAAATTTGATGACAATATAACTATCCGTCCATCGATTGAAAAAGTATAAGCATCCTTATTCATGCGAAATTTTTTTCGGAGGTCGCAGAAGCGGATTTTTTTTCCAAAAAAAAAAAAAAAAAAAAAGAATGATGCTGATGTAACAAAAAAATTTGGGAAACATGTACAGTAGTTTTCCATTTTCTGAAATGGCTTGCTATAAATTTATGTTTTTTTTTTCTGAAAAAAGCATAAAAATTGCACAAATATAATTTTAATAGTTTCTAAATTTTTTAAAATAATTTTTCAAGTGACCAAATTTGTTGATAATAATACAGGCAGGCAAGCTAATTCAAAAGCAAATATGGGGCTTGCAAAAAGTGGGGAAGCTTAGTGAGAATCTAATATAACTATGAAATTGTTTCTATCACAAATATATATAATATTATCAAAAATATGAATTTAAAAAATCATATAAAAGATTTTTCTCAAATTTACTAAGCTCAAATTGAAGTAAAATATAATTTATTTATTTATTGGTTTTTAATATGTTTGACTTTGAATAAACAATATTCAATCATGTAATAGGTAAATATTTTTTGACAGAAAATTTTGATAGACAACACTTGACATAACAACATTGGAAGATGGGAAAACAAAAAAGGCCAATCAGATTTCGCCACGTCAACGTCAGTATCAATTCTGTCAAAATTTTCCAGTACTTGAGCTTTATTCCTTTTCTTTTAAACATAAGTGATTAATTTAATTCTTTAAAAAAACTAGTTATTTTGAAGCTTAGCCAAACTTGACTTGCATATTTTACACGTAGCTTGCAGTTCAGCATTTCCTGGATACACGTAACCTTCACCTCTTTCTTCACCAGTGTCAAACTCTCTCTCTCTCACTGAAAGTTTTCCAGTACCAAGAAACTGGCAGTAATGGGCGGCGATAGAATCTTTTCTCCTATATCTGCTACTGGTACTTGTAAAAATTTTAATCTCTCTATAACATATAATCTATCTATATAAGCTTATATACATAGTTGAGATATATAAGGTTGTTAACATGTTGAATATATAATAGTTCTTAAATACTGTATGTTTCCAAATGGGTTTTACGATTGCAGAAGAAGAATCATCTTCAGAACAAGAATTCCCCCATGAATCAGTTAAACCCAGCCTTTTCAGGTATTCGATTTTGTTTATTAAATATTTCTGGAGATTATATGAGGACATGTTGGTTTTCATGGAAATTCGGTGTTGATTTATGCTGTTTAATTATGGGTTCAGCGGGGATGAGAATGGTTCAGTGATCAGTGGAGAAAGTGTATGGGATTTCATAGAATTTTCCCCGGAAGATTGTCTGGTTTGTTCGAGTTTTGATGCAGCTGAGAGGCAGAGGCGCAAGGTCTATGCAGAAGTTTTGAGGAGTTACGAGGAATTGCGGAATAGGACTGAGAGATTGGAGGAGGCCAAAAGTAAAATCTTGAGGTATGATCGGGTTTTTTGTTCTCGTTTGTTGAATATATTGTTATAGCATCGTTATGTTCAGTGTTGTTATTTTTCCATAGCCGTACATTTGTTTACTAATGGTATGATTTGAAAGACTTGTCAACGTTGAAAAAGAAAAAAAATAATAAGGAGTAATAATAAAACAAGATGAAGAAGGCTAACTTCAATCAAGGTTGGGTGGGAACATAGTTAACTTGATAAATGGGTGAACATGGCAGGTTTGTTAGCTCCTCGTAACAAGTCTTCTTGAGCTCTTAGTTGGCCTTTAGAAATAGCCAAGGCTTAACAGGTTGTTTGTTGAGCAAGAGTTGGTTCCAAAACCCCCCAGCAAGTATGATGATTTGGAGAGGGGAACGAAGTGATTACTGTCAAAATGAAAAATTGTTTGATTCCAGGACTCCTAAATGGGAAAGGGAGTGACTGCAGTGTAAAAGAACCTTTAACTGTGTGACTTTAGGAATGAAATGGCATCAATACGAATATCTGATACCTTATCTGTTAAAGTGATTAGTTTAATTTGATAGTTTGTAATATATCAAGAGTACAAGTTCATGTAAGTATGAAGTTTCAAACTCTGGCTATATATTCAAATCTCCGCAGTAGAGATCTTATCTCAACTAGGGATTACCTTACTTTAACACCTTATCTAAATGCAAAGCATAAACATTAATAGCAAACTGATTATTCTCCCACGTGTCTAACTACTACATAACCATGTCCTTGCCCTTTTTCACTTGTACAAAAATGCTTCCGATAAAGAGCAGAAGAAGATACACAGCAGCAGTTCTTATAGCACTTTATCCATATGTTTATGCTTTTAGATTTGTGGATAAGCTTTCATGAACTTATTCATTGGTCTATTTCTCACAGCTATACTCCCGGTTTATGGATTGAAAAGGTTGCTGGTATAGACTTGAGTGACTATGATGTCCCAAAGACTACAACACTCTTATTGATTGGTCCAAAGGGTTCCGGAAAGAGTAGCCTTGTGAACAAAATTTCTAGGGTGCTTGAGGATGACGAATTTGCAACAGATAGAGCACAAGTATCATGTATGCATTGTCACTTTTTCTCCTTTTTATTAATTTGTATATCACCAAAGATAAGGTCATCTATCATCTGGTTTGCGTGGATTTTTGGTTGCAATACATGATTGGGTGTGGAACTTATCCAACTACAGCTTCATTTTAGCTGTGATTTTTATTTGAACAGATAATATATCTACTGGAGATGGGACCTATTTCCTCCAGGAGTACTTGATCCCAAGAGGTTCAGGTTTCTTTTGTCTATATGACACTCGCAGTTTGTCCAATGATTCTTTGGAAAACCTGAAAATAATCAAGCATTGGATGACGAAGGGTGTTCGTTGTGGAGAACTTGTCAAAAGGTCAATATATATTGCATCATACTATCTAATTTAGTCTTTCAATCTGGCGAACCTGGAGTTAATGTTGTCATATATTTTTTTGTCAGAAAGTCTGATTGTTCAAGTTTAAAAAGCCAATTGAAGCACAAGGCACAAAAGAGTAGGTGTGATCCCTCTAAGGTCAGGAAGATTAACTTTGTCATATATGTTGTGAATGGGCTTTCCATATTAGAATCAATGGATGGTGATGATGAGACAACGAAATCATACACTGATATGGTTGCTACAACTTTCAACAATCCATTATTGTCATTCAGAGGTAGGTTTACACAACTCTCTCTCTCTCTCTCTAGCGGGGTGAGAAGTATGCGACACATTGATTGAAACTTTTGTTGCGATTGTTTCTTTTTTACACCTTACTAGTGCACATTTTGTTCACCTGAGGCATGCATGATGCATCAAAAATTGCTGTCTAGGTGATGCATCATATCAGTCACCGTTCCTTGTTGCTTCATCTGTTGGGAGATAGATCCATGGCTGCTATTGTTATATCCTGTTTCTTTTCTTTTTCTGAGTTTTCATTGTTGATGTGTTTATCTTTCTCTGTCTCAGATGACAAGCCTGTTATAGTAGTCACACACGGGGATTTAATGTCACTTTGTGATCGTGTGAGAGTGCGTGTCCATTTGGGAAAGTTGCTGGGTGTTCCTCCAACAAGACAAATTTTTGACATCCCAGGTAAGTCCTATAAATTCCATAATGATTCTGTAACAGCAAAATAATATTTTAGACATGATTCTTGACTCTTACTAGTTAAGCTTTCTGGTGGTTGCAGAAAGCAATGATTCAACCGTTGCGTTGACTGTAGTTGACATGCTACGCTATAGCCTTGAGCATGCAGACAGAAACCTTCCTGGCAAAGTTCGGTTCATGAGCAAGGTTCGGTTGGCTTTCCTAGACTTGCTTAGACAACATAGTAAAATCCATTCTTCAGAAGCTGCATTTTTCTAGTGTGTTTGTATGGTTCTTCTGACTTATTTCCAAACTTCGAACTTAAGCCCCTATTTGATGGACATTCTAAAGGAAAGAATGCATTTTAAATAGTGATGTGATGGAAAATATGTGGTTAAAAAATAAGGAAAAGTTTTGGATTTGCGTGTAATATTATTTTATTGAAGATTGTGTGGTTGAAAATGAGTATTGAAAGGATGCATTTTTTAAAGAATGTGGATCAAACAGGGTGTAAACCTATATTTCAGTGACATGAAATTTTGTGGATCTTCAGTATCGGACTTCCAAAATCATGTCCCTTACATATCTTTTTAGTCAATTTGTTAGTTGACTAGCTTCTTTAGATGAACTTGGATCCTTCAAAACTATGAGACACAGGTTCCTAGGGAAGAGTATCAATTCCCTAAAATAGTTCCATAACCTTCGTAGTTCGTATGGTATTCCTCAGAATTATAACCTATGAAAATATGGTCTTTCTTCCCTTAATTCGAGGAAATACTTGTACATCCTACTGTTGCTTTTATTGTTTCTGTCTCAATTGTTTGTCACGTAACACTCAGAACTCATCATTCATGATCTCTTGATTAATGAAATTATCAAGAGTTACTGTGAAAAAAATTTGAGGACCCATGTATGGAGAGAGAAATAGTCCAATTTGTTTGCGATTCTGCTGACATTGAAAGTGACTTGCAGATGTATAAATCATCCATACTGGCTTATTTACTGCTCCTGTTGGTTCTGGGGATAGCCATTGTCTATCAAATTCGCGGAACCAATTTTCAGTCGCATTCATTTAAGATTCATTTGGATGAAGTAACTGGATCGATTCCTAACAAAATAAAGGAAACTGGGGAGGCCAATATTCATTCTCATTCATCAGCAATTCATTTGGATGAAGCAACTGGATCGATTCCTAACAAAAGTAAGGAAACTGGGGGAGCCAATTTTCATTCTCATTCATCCGATATTCATTTGGATGAAGCAACTGGATCGATTCCTAACAAAAGAAGAGAATCTGGGGGAGCCAATTTTCATTCTCATTCATCCAATATTCGTTTGGATGAAGCAACTGGATCGATTCCTAACAAAAGAAAGGAATCTGGGGGAGCCAATTTTCAGTCTCATTCATCCGATATTCATTTGGATGAAGCAACTGGATCGATTCCTAACAAAAGAAAGGAAGCTATTCCTAACAAAAGAAAGGAATCTGGGGGTGCCAATTTTCATTCTCATTCATCCGATATTCATTTGGATGAAGCAACTGGATTGATTCCTAACAAAAGGAAGGAAACTGTTCCTAAGAAAAGAAAGGAAACTCAGAGAGCCGATTTTTCATCAAAGATTCATTTGGATTGGCGTGCAACTCGACACTTGTGGTTAGGCTCGGATGATGAATAGTCCCTACTTCCATTTCATATCAAATTCAGATGATTTTCCAATTTATACTCAGGTAAGTGCATGACAAGGATTTAACTGTTCTTCGTGGCTGTTTGTCTTTCTGCTGTTGATGTCAACTGTGTCTGGTGTAAATAGTGACAGGAAAACTTGCAAGTATTGTAGTAGTTTAAACAAGAAATGTTCAGAGTGATGTTGAGGATCAACCCATCAAAGGCTCAAAATGCTGAATCGTCGTCAACTATGTTTGGTTCATGTTTATAAACAGTTGATTCACTTTCTATCCACACATTTTGAGGGACTCACAAAGATTGCTCACTAATTCTTCACTCATTTTCATCTACTTATAATTTAAACCATTTATAAACCCTTAATGTTTAGTGGTTTCTTTGTCCAAGACCTGGATTGAACGTGTGTTTATATATACATAACCAGGTGATGAAATTGGTATTGTGATGCACAACACCATATGATACTACCTAGAGTGGGGTTAATTATTTTCTTAATTTCATTAATTCAATAATATTTATTAACTTTAAAAGTGTGTTTAAATTTTTTAATTACTCGACGTCGATGGAGACTAGGATGAACTTTGATGAACGAAGAATTGGTAGAAATTTTCGTAGGTCAAGCCATTAAAACCTATTTTTGACAAAGATGCTAATGGAACAAAATGATATTGGATAGGAAAGCTCAATTCGTTCTATGGGGGAATTGGAAAAATTGAAGTGAGAATTTAGGCTCTGTTTAGGATTGATTATGAGTACTTTTTGGGAGGAATATTGTGATGGGATCACGAAATATGTGGATAATAATAAATAATAATTTTGTGTGTGATTGAAAATTTTGATTTGAATGGATGGTTGAAATAACTTTTGAGTTACTAATAATGTTAGTAGAGATTTTGAGAAAAATTGCAAATGGAAGCATTTGGAATAAGGAATGCACAGAAGTGTTTTTTGTAGTGTATTACATAAGAGTGGCTTAGCTCGGTCCCTGGTCGGGGAGCGCCTTTGTCACAAATTACAGCACTGGCCTTGATTTGTGTTTCATCGTCATGTTTGAAGATATTTGATTCAATGTTGAGCTCGGATGGTCATACCATAATTTCTCACTCAGGACTTAGTTGTTACATAGGTCATGATTGTCTGTTGTTTAGACAATTATTACTCTCTTCTGATTGATGGGTAGCGAGGTGCTGACATCATATGTAACACTTGTTCTCTTATAGTGATCATCTGGGAGGTGTTAACGTCACTGGAAATCACTTATTCGACGGGTCTAATGATGATATTTGTAGATGGCGACGAAGCGTGATCTTATTCGATGGATGAGTTTTAAGAACCTAATGTTATTAAAATTTTACCAACTCTTTTCTGATTGATGGGTGGTGAGGTATTGACATCATATGTGATACTTGTTCTCTTATAGTTATCATTTGAAAGGTATTAACGTCACTGTAAATCACTTGTTCGATGGGTGTAATGAAGATATTTGTAGATGGTGATGAAGCGTGATCGAATTCAATGGTTGAGCTTTAAGAACCTAATGCTATTAAAACTTTACCGTTTGTTTTTCACCCACCCCATAAGGACCCTTTTTTGTAGAAAAAAACATTTCACCGAGCTCGTTTGAAAGAGATTTTTTTAAAAAATTATTATTCTCCAAAAAAAATACTCAATTACACGTTCTATGATATCCATAATTTTCTCCTACTTTTAACTAAATATTCTCCCAAAAAAAAAAAAAAAATCACTTTTCTTTTCTAAAAAGGAAAAAAAATTCTCTCGCAAACAAGCTCAAATATTACTCTGAATTTTTTGTTCATCCATTTTGCTTGTGAAGGAAAGAAAGATAAAAAGCGATGACTTGTAGTTCACGGTTAAATAGATCAAATCTTTGAAAGGCTTACCAAATTTCCCTCTGGTCTTAAAGCTACAACTTTAAAAAATACTATGCCCTGACGTGACGTTGGGTGGAAGAGGAAATTCCATACTCAATAATGCAATGAGATAAAGACACCAATAAACGGACCAAATAAATTGAGAGGTCAAATTTCACAACTTTATGCCTCTTTGTGAAGAGGAGAAACTGAAGTTGGCCCCTCTCATCATCTGTCTCTACTCGATGTTGAACGACAATATTTTGAAATATATTTTCAAGAAAATTTTTAAAATTAAAATTTTAACTATAGAATAAAACTTTACAATGCAAATCTTTAAATTAGTACTCGATGTGACCCTTTGAAAAGCTTCGTTTACACTAAAAAAATTTGGCTCTAACCCAAGCTTCATCCCACTTTTTTCGTCCACTCGATTGTCATGTGGATACCGCAATTCAATTTCTTCTGCTGTCCGTTAATCAATCTCGCTCAATAAATGCATAGTGCACGATTTCGTTGATTGACATTAGTTCACATTACTACATTACTAACATGTTTAGTAAACTAGATTGATGATGTTGAAGAGTAATAAACAAGAATGAAGGGTGTTTAAAAGTAGAAAATTGGAGATAATGTTGGAGTAATGATGTCAAGAAAAGGCAGAAGTGTGAACTACAAAATAGTTAAAAAAAACTAAAAATTAATTGGATATTCTCCATGCTTAATAATTCAAGATTAGAGATGGACACGAGTCAAGTTCCAACCTAATCCGACAATCGAACCTACAGTTCGAGTTAAACGAAATTTCAACCTGAAAATAAATCAGATAATATGAATAAATCGATTTAAGTCGGTCTGGGTCAATTCGAATTTTTGGAGTCAATGAAAATATTTCCCTTGAAATTTTTTTTTTTGTAACTCCTACCCCATCCGACAATCGAACCTACAGTTCGAGTCAAACAAAATTTCAACCTGAAAATAAATCAGATAATATGAATAAATCGATTTAAGTCGGTTTGGGTCAATTCGAATTTTTGGAGTCAATGAAAATCTTTCCCTTGAAAAACATTTTTTTGTAACTCCGACCCCCTCAACACTAAGGTTTTCACGCTGGTTCCAGCCAAATCGAAAATCAAACCAACTTGATTCGGTTTGATTTGATGGTTTGGATCGGTTAGGCAGATAATTTGCCTATCGCTACCAAAGATTATTCAATATTCTCTATAATTAAAATGAGTGACAAAAAGGCAAGATGATTCGATTCTCAATATTTTCAAAGACAACAATATTAACTACTCGAGAGATCACTAATAAATTATTCATTTTAAAAAGTAGAAAAGTAACTTTTAATAAGTCTTCTTCAGATTCTTTACTTACGTATTTAAAATGTTTAATTGCTTCAGCATAATAAGTACAAAAACACAATTATTTTCTAGCATTGTTATGTAATATATTCACGCGAACTTAGATATTTATTACTTACACTTGTCGGCGATGCCAACGCCTGTGAGCATTGCTCGGCAGTGCCTAACGGATGAAGCAGCGCGTGCACTGAACGACGCGGTAGCAGTTGCGAAGCGGCGGAGCCACTCGCAGACCACCTCTTTACATGTCCTCTCTGCCGTATTTGCCCTTCCTAACTCGATTCTCCGGGAGGCCTGTTCACGCGCCAGACGCAGCGCGTACTCTCCACGCCTACAGTTTCGAGCTCTCGAGCTAAGTGTCGGCGTCTCGCTTGATCGTCTCCCGTCTTCTAGAGAAGAATCCGATGAGCCGCCGATTTCGAACTCGCTAATGGCTGCGATTAAGAGATCCCAAGCTAATCAACGCCGGAACCCCGAAACTTTTCATTTGTATCAGCAGATGAATTCTCAGAACTCATGTCAGCCGTCGATTTCTACTGTGAAAGTTGAACTGAAGCATTTTGTAGTGTCAATTTTGGATGACCCGATCGTGAGCCGGGTCTTTGGTGAAGCGGGTTATTGGAGCACCGATGTAAAGTTGTCCATTCTAAATCCTCCTACCATTTCAAGATTCTCCAGAACCCAGTGCCCGCCTCTTTTCTCGGGGAACTTTAGTGATTTAGAATTCAATAAAAGTGGCTTTAAATTTCCGTTTCCCGGGGTTGTAGAAAACGTTGATGAGAATTCAAGAAGAGTAGGGGAGATTCTTGTAAAGGAAAGGTTGAGAAATCCATTGTTGATTGGGGTATATGCTACTGCTGCACTTAAAAATTTTATAGAATCTTTGCAGAGGGGTAAAAATGAAGTCTTGCCCAAAGAAATTTATGGTTTGATTGTGATTTCTATTGAAAACGAGATTTCTGAGTTTATTAATGGAGGTTTGAGTGAAGATATGATGAGGCTGAAGTTTAAAGAACTGAGAGACATGTTGGCAAAATGTGAAGGACCCGGGATAATTCTGAACTACGGAGATTTGAGGGTATTTGTGGATGTTGAATCAACGGATGCTGTGAATTATATGGTTTCAGAATTGAAAATATTGTTGAATAGCTCTGGTGGGAAATTATGGTTGATTGGGGCTGTGGCGGATGATAATAGTTATAAGAAACTTTTAGAGCGGTTTTCTTCTATTCAGACAGACTGGGATTTGCATCTGCTGCCTATTACTTCTTGCAAACCTTCTTCGTTTGAAGGTGTGAGCTCCAAGTCCAGGTGAGCTGTGAATTTGTACTTTGTTCCTTTGATCTATTTTAAAATAATGTCCTAGTGCTGCATTTTTAAATACGGCCGGCTCCAACGGTCAGAATTATGATTTCTAGTGGAAACAAACAAGCCCTTAATGTTTAAATGAGACAAAGTATTGCTCTTTTTATAACTTATTCTGAAAATAATTAATGTGGAACAATGGATGCCAACACTGCACATCTAATGGGATGAAGGATCAATTTTTGTTCGAGTTGCTTATGTGATTGGGAAGAGTTCATATGGGCATGTGTGTCTTCGTGACTTTGTTCTTTTTCTTTGGAGCCAGGCTAGCACAACCCTGTGGTGCTCAGATCTTAAGTTAGTAGTACAGACCATTAGATTAAGAGGTTTGAAATTGAGACTTCCATTAAATTTTTCTGTATTTCACTTTTCCTTTTTGTTGGCAGTGAATTTGAGGGGAATGAGAAGTTCTGGCAGTGACTTTCAGATAAATAAATTATTAAATTCAATGTCAACAAAAAAGAGAAGTGAAATATGGGAAAAATTTGTTATTCTTCTCTTGAATCTTAACCAAAAAATTTAGGGCTCGTTTAACATGACTTCAGAAAAGTCAAAAGGAGCTTTTGAAACCCTTAAGTTGCTTTTTGATCCATTTGGCCAATTTTATGAAAGTGCTTCTGATAGTTACAAGTGTTTTTAGAAGAAGTTGGTCCATAGTGGCTTCCTCTAAAAGCACTTCTGAAATATGAAGTTTTTTTAAAAATTAGTTTTCAATAAAAAATTTAAGTAGCTTCCTCCAAAAGCTCTTCTACAAGAAGCAAAAGTAAAAATCATATCAAACGGTCCCGTAGATTAACATTTTAAGGTTTGAGCTAGCTGCTCATTTGTGGAAGGGTGAAGAATGGAAGTATGAAAGATCATATCTGTTAGGAATATTGAGCCTAACTCCACCTAATAAAATCGGCTTATTAGGGGAGGATTGTCATCACCTTATTAAGTGGATCATTTATATTTTCCCAAACAATGTGGGATTCTAATACGTCCCCTCACGCACAGCGTGGACCATGCCAAACAACTGTGAACAAATCGATATTGGGTGGCACCCAACATTGCATAATTGGGCATTGCTCTAATACCATGTTAGGAATATTGGCCTAACTCCACCTAATAAAACCGGCTTATTAGGGGAGGATTGCCATCACCTTATTAAGTGGATCATTTATATTTTCCCAAGCAATGTGGGATTCTAATAATATCTATAGTAGGATTCGATTTTTGTTTCATTACTTATTTGTAATGAAAATGCATAAAAAACCTACAAAACAATTGAATATAGAATTATATTTATTGCACCTTATGTATAAATATTTTTTTGTTTTGCATGCTTGTTTTGCATTTTAAGTTTCCTTTTTGTAGCCACAAGTTTTCTTCCCTTTTTTCGACGAATGCTTAACAAAGTCTAAAATTTTATTATTGCTAATGAAATAGTAGTATGTTAGCATAATTTCCAAAACTATTGTATCTAAGCCTCCGTTTGGCAAATCTATAAATGATTTATAATGAGGAATACTAGTGGGTCCCATAAAATGTGAGGATAATAATGATTAGTAATTATGAATGTGTGGTGAAATTAATGTTTGACTCTAACTGAATTTATAGAACCATTTATAAATTTCTTTCCAAATGTAGGCTAAACTTTGATTTCACCTTATATTCAGGTTGTGTTTTATAAATTTTTCCAACTTATTTTGACAGAGACTTGTGGGAATATGTTCTTTGTTAACACTTTTAAAACGATAATATGCAAGCTTTGATTTTCTAAAACACTGTATGCAATGCGTAATTACACTCTATGAGTATGTTTTGTTAATTTCCTTATTTTTTACCGTGTTTCGTTACTCAAGAAACAAAGAGTTCATCCATTTCCAGCTGCCACAACATTCCCGTATATTAGATGTATACATCATTAACTTGGATGTATGCATCATTAACTTGATTGTTGGTCAGCCAAAATATTTTTATTTGACCTAAGCCATCGATTGTACATTTTGGCTTCTGACATTTTTGCAATTTGAACTCACGGTTGCTTGCTCATGATATAATTACAGCTTGATGGGGTCATTTGTTCCATTTGGTGGATTCTTTCCTATGCCATCTGAGTATGAACCTCTATGCACAACTCAATCCTCAACTCTCTGCAACTTGTGCAAGGAAAAGTATGAGCAAGAAGTTTCTGTTCTGAAGGGAGGACCCACTTATTCTATTGTAGGTCAGCAATCAGAAAATGTATCTTCTTGGCTGCAAATAGCTGAACGCATGAGCAAGAGTTCAGTTTCTGTGGAGGTTTATCACTACTTTAAATCCTAACTTCCCTGAACAAGCTAAACAAAGTTGTTCAGACTACTTAAAACAATGCCTATGAGTAGTTGGTGAAATAGTTTTTTGTTAAACTACTTGATCTAAAAGCTTAAGCTGTTAGATAAGGTCATGTGTATATAATTTAAATAATGTCTTCAACATGCTCCCTCAAGTGTAGGTGGGGTTCATTTTTTTCCATCAAAGTCTAACACGTGTACATTTTCATTAAATGGGTGGTGGTGAGATTTGAACTTAGGATCTCTACCTAACATAATGTTGAACCACTTTATCTAAAAGTTTAAACTGTTGTCCAAGTATTAGATATATTGTAAACATATATTCTGTCATTTCAGTGCAGGCAAAAGATGACAAAACTGTATTGGATGCCCAAATTATGGGACTGCAGAGAAAATGGAGTGACATATGCCAACGTGTTCATTGCACTCGATCATTTCAAGAAGATATACCACAAAGGTCAAAATTTCCCGTTGATCAGCCTTCTCAGGTTGTTTCTGTTTTGAGGGAAAGCACTCGTGCAGATTTATTATTGGACAAGGACAGAATCATCAATATTAGTCCTTGCATTTCGTTGGACTTGCAAAATAAGCTCAAACCTGTTGCATCAGACATTAATGCCAATGCAAAGGCTGAACTACCAGTGCAATGTTGGAAGATTCAACAGCCAGAGACAAAAGTCCTACAGAACCCCTCCTCTGCTCAGCATAATATGAGTTTGCCTATAGATTGTACATTGTCACCCTCTGTTACACCTGTGATCACAGATTTGGGACTGGGAACGATTTATGAGTGTGCTGAGGAAGAACGTAGAAACTTCAACCCTCAAGAGCATTACAACTGCACTCAGGACTTCTCTGGATCATCTAAAACTAGCGAGAATGCCTCCCATCATGTTGCCCAATCATCGTCTTGCTCTTATGGTCAATGGGAAAAGCTAATCAATGGAAAAGACCTTGAGTACCCATGGAAAGTTCTTGCTGAAAATGTATACTGGCAGATTGAAGCTATTCGAACTATTAGTCAAACTGTGTCACGTTGCAGAACTGGAAATGGGACCAGTCATGGCTCAGACAAGAGAAATGTTTGGCTCAGCTTTCTGGGACCTGATAAGGTGGGTAAGAGAAAAATTGCTGCAGCACTTGCTGTGATGATATTTGGCGGAAAGGAACATTTGCTTTCTGTGGACCTGGCCTCTCAATTTGAGATTAGAGCTGGTAACTCTATATTTCATCGCCAGGATTCAAAATGCTATGATTTGAAGTTTGGGAGGAAGATGGTTGTTGATTACATTGCTGAGGAGTTAAGCAAGCAAACCCATTCTGTTGTACTCCTTGAAAATATAGAAAGGGCTGATTACTTGGTTCAGAATAGTTTGTCTCAAGCTATCAGAATTGGTAAATTTCGAGATTCGTGCGGAAGGGAAATTGGGATCAACAACACAGTCTTTGTCCTTACATCAAGCTTCCTAAAGGCACACGACGGTCTTTTTTCTGGAGAAGCATCCTATGAATTTTCAGAAGAAACGGTATCAGAGGCCAAAAATTTTCAAATGCAAATTTTAGTTGGGTCTACTAGTGGAATATACAGTAGAAACAAAACTGCAAATGTTTTAGTTACTTCAAGTAAAGAAACTGCTATCCCATGCTCTGTAAATAAAAGGAAGTTGGTTGATAATCAGTCTACCAAGACTGGGATGCAAAAACGAAAGTGTGAAAAGTCAAGATCCATTCTTGATTTAAATTTGCCAATAGAGGAGATGGAACAGGAGGACAGTGATATTGATAAATGTGATGCTGAATCCAAATATGATGTGTGGTTGGAAGAATTGCTAGGCCATGTTGATGAGAATGTGGTTTTCAAACCATTTGATTTTGATTCTCTGGCCCAGAAAGTTTTGAACATGATCAGCCTTGGATTTCAGAAAGTTGTTGGACCTGATATTTTCCTTGAAATTGATCGAGAAGTGATGGTTCAAATACTTGCGGCTGCTTGGTTAACAGACAGGGTGAATGCCATTGAGGATTGGATTGAACAAGTTCTTTGTTCGAGTTTAATGGATGCCCATCTGAGGTGTCATGTTACTGCTGACTCTGTAATGAAATTAGTAGCTTGCAAAGGCCTTGTCGTGGAAGAGCAGTTTTCTGGAGTGTGCCTTCCAAAAAGAATAATTCTGAACTGATATTTGATTAGGTATGCATCTTTTATTGATGTAAATTTAGTCTTGTTGGCAGCTTGAACCCTTCTACTGATAAGTAATCCCCACAGTTAATAGTGTGTAATTAGATTATTTCTAATAATATTATACATGGCTCTAGTTTTTGTAGGTAATCCTTCTAAAGCCCTCTCTTAAAATTTTGACAGCATGGTTTTGTAGAAAAGTCGTTTCTTAAAGGAATGTAATGCTCCAAAGGAACGCAAACATACAACTGTCATGAAAAAAAAAGAAATGTTAAAAACTAAAGATGTGTTTCCTTTTGCTTTTCATTGGAATAATGTACAGGTTAACTATTTGCCGGAAAACTAAAGAGAAAAAAATGTCGGGACTATATGTTAAATTCATAAAAAATTGAAGACATGAATGTTATGGCTGTAGGTCAAATTTTTTCCTAGGAATTTCCTGTTAAGTTGTTGAGTAACTCAGCCAACAGTTGATCAAAAATTTGTAGACCCAAATATCCTCCAATCTCTTGGAAATCATCAGCCTCCTTTAATGTCCCTTTGAATATCCAATTGGATTGTAACGTCTCCCTTTCAACAAGTTGGCAAACTTCATCCCACTTCTCTTTACTTTCAGGATCATAATCATCTCTGATCAACCTTCTTTTCTCTGCCTTTCTGTGATTCTCAAGATCCTCTGCTAATGTCCTCTGGAATTTTAAATTTGCTGACATCGAAACCCCTACTATAGAAATAATCAAAAGTTAAATTCGAGTAAAGATTGAATTGTATACATTGCAAGTATTAAGGAATCTAACCTGAATCACGGTCGTCTGGGTCAGGTTCAGATGGGAATTCTGCAAAATCAAGAACAGAATTCGGGCTTGAATCTTTTGAATCACAACCTGTCTCCAATTTGGTTACCTCGGATTTAACTTTCTTTCTTCTTGTTCTTCCCCTTCCTTTGTGATTAGAGTCCACTAACTCGAAAACAAGATATGACTTTTGACAGGAATTTGTAAGTACATCAATTGGCTCGCTAACCTTATAATTGCTGTAAATCTTCTCAGAATCGATCGAGTTACCTTGCTTTTGCCCTTTTGAAACTTTGTTTGCATCTTGATTTTCTTTGTTCTGTTTCTTTCTACTGCTGTTCTTGCAAATAGCTTTCTTTGTTTGCTTCTTCTGACCAGAATTCATGTCTGATTTCATTCCTTGCCAAATTTCACCTGCACTCTCAAAGCTAATAATGAAAAAACTCTCATCTTCTAGCTCTTTATAGCTAGAAATTTCTCGTAAGCTCTTTCCATGTTTATGCCTCCCATGTATTGACTTCAATTTTGTCAATGATTGTATGGCATTCATCGACTGACTTCGCCCAGTTGAATTGAGACTTTTCTCCATAATATGAGGCCTTGATTCTAATCCCATTAGCCTGGGCACTACTCCTGGTGTGTTGAACTCGTCGAGGTAGTTTGCTGCTTCCACACACTGCAACTTATCACTGACTAAAGGCTGTTTTTCCTCCTCTTTGAAATGATCACGAGGGTATGTCGGAAGACTATTAAGGCAAAGAAGCCGGCGTAATACCCCCGTGAGACACCCTGGACTGCCATTCTTGGAATTGTAAGCCTTGCCATTGACGGAGGGCGACGTAGCTGTGGCAGTTGTGACAGAAGAGGAAGAGGAGGACGAAAAGAAAGACGAGGGTCTCATCTACTTGATGAATTGAGTGAGTTGTTTGAATCCCAATTATTGAGAAAATAAGAAAATTTAACAGAAAAGCCTGTAGGGAGTGTTGAATAAGTGGGGAGCAAGTGCAGAAAAGTGAGTTTTGAATGGTGTGAAGGGATAGAGGCATTTGGATTTGAATGTGAGTAGCTGATTTTGATAGAGAATGAAAAAGAGTGATGTTCCCACAACCGTCGAGAGGTCAATTTTTGAAGAATCTGTCGGTTTGAACAAAATTCCGTAGGAAGAATTTGTCAATTTGCTGACAAAAAGAACAGTTATTTATGGGAAAAGCTTAGTGCAAAAAAAAGTGAGATTTTGAATGATTAAAATGTGGGAGGTAGTGGCGGGCTCTACAATTTGAACGTTAATAGGATAAAAAGACACTTTTTTTTTAGTTTATTTAAATGATAAATTGGTAATGCTACTTAGCCCATGCTCGACGACCATTATTTGAAAAAAAAAAAAAAAAAAATTCTACATGTATTCAATCATACATTCGCACAATAAAATATTTTCAACGTAAAGTTGTAAACTCAAAATTT
The DNA here is from genome assembly GCA_035079005.1 of Fraxinus americana. Taxonomy (NCBI): domain Eukaryota; kingdom Viridiplantae; phylum Streptophyta; class Magnoliopsida; order Lamiales; family Oleaceae; genus Fraxinus; species Fraxinus americana. The sequence continues at coordinate 21,865,633 of CM068725.1, read as the reverse complement.
TTTTCTACTGAATCATACATTCTCCTGAAAATTACTATTCAAAACATTGTTTTGATTAAATAATTGCCATCAAATAGGGGGCTTAGCATCACGTATCCATTTTGGTGGAAATTTCAGAAATTTTTAAAATAGATGAGAGGTTTATGTAATTTGCTTTAATATTTAAATTTAGATTTGTAACAATCTAACTATCTCATCTCGTTCGTAAAATGTCTACTTTATGAGTTAGTAAACATTTATAGAATCATTTTATAGTATTTTCAAGAGAGACTCTAAATATAAGATATTTTCTACGTTAGAGTTAATGTTTATAAATAAGCTCCAAGGTACTTTAACTTGATTTTTTTTCAAATACAAACTTGCTCTTTTTTTTTTTTTGATAAAAAAAGGAAAGAAAAATACTGACGTGGCGTTGTCTTAAATTCGAAAAAAGCAAATAAAGCTTACGCCTTAGAAAGGGAAACTTGATGTAGACCTCCCAGGGGCCTAAAACAATAAAGACGGGCTTGAAAGCCTGAAAACCAATAGTGCAAATTATCCAACTCGTTACTTTTGAAAATCCAAATTCTAAAATCAGATTTCATGTTTTAATTTTCAAAAATCAAATATTTTATTTTAATTAATATTTCTGTGGGACTCGAACCTTGGTGGAATGGTGTGCTGCCAAGCAATCATATTAACAAATGCGTGTTTTCTGGCTATAACGTTTTATCACATTCCTTTACTAAGATGGTGACACGTGGACAGATCTGGACGGTTGACTGATCAAATTGGATGACTCTTAACTTATCCTGATCGACTTCTTTGGATCATTCGAGATACACACTTTTCGTCTGCCTTGTGAGAGAAATACTTAGGGTTTTCTTCTTCGGCTCTCTTGGCTCAAATCTCTGATTTGAGGTTGTAATCGTGAGAGTTTTGACTCTCTGATTGTGATATTCTGTGTGAATATCTGTGGGAACTAAGGTTCTATTTGAGTTGTGTATTGATCGGGTTACTGTGGAGTTTCTTGAGTGATCTGTTCTAGATATGTTCATGTACTTGAGAGATAAGTGTTCTATCTTCATTCTTTGTGCCGTTTGAACGATTTGTAACCTTCGTTGCCAATTTGGGGCTATTTAGTGCAACCAAACATAATCCAACTTGTTGGATACTCAAAGGGGGATGTAGGCGTTGAAAGTGGTCGTCGAACCTCCGAGGCTTAGGCCAAAAATAATTCTTGTGTTGATTATTTAATTTTCTGCACTTTATATTTTCAATTCTTTAGTTTAATATCGTGTGTCCTGACCTTACAATTTTTATAAAATATATATATTTATAAAATATATAAACTCCAATACATACATCCCAAACCCTAATTAATCATCACACTCATCTCTCTCTCTACCACAACCCGTCGCCTTCCTTCACTCTCTCTCTACACAACAGCCTCCGCCCGCCGCCTCTGCCTGCCGTCTATCCTCATCTCCCTTCTCTCATGTCAATCCCGTCTCTTTTCTAATCTCCCTCTCTTCCATTGCTGTCACCGCAGCACCCCGATTGGATGTGAGCGCCGTCGCATCACAATGACGACCGCCTACGATCGCCTTCGTAATGAAGAGAAGATGGTTCGACGAAGCTGATCCGCCGGCTCCGCTGTAAATACTGCGAAGAGCGGTGATTAGTGCCACCACTCAAAGCCGATGTATGCTCCGCTTAGTGGGTCTATTGCTGCCGAAGATTTGTTATTCTTTGGGTTTTGATGGGCCCTATTTTGTGGGTTTGGATGGTGTTCTGTGGTGGTGGTGGTGGTGGTGGTGGTGGTGTTGTTTGTGGATCTGGCGGTTGGGGTAGGTTTTATTGAATTTAGCAGTAGTTTTGATGTTGTTGGAGGAGGGTTTAGGTAGTGGTGCAGGTGGTGGTTGTTATGATGGTTTTTGTGGTGTTGGTGGTGAGGTGGCAGTTTGACTATGGAGGTGGCGACGGCTTCGGTGGTGGTTTTTGGTGTTTTGTTGGTTGTGGTTTGAAATATTGGCTAGGCGGCGATATGTTGGTACTGTTGGTTCTGGCGGCAACAGCGATGATGGTGGTGTTGGATGCAGTGGTGGTTGTAGGGGCGACGATGTTTGGTGGTGATGATTTTTGGTGGAGGTGGAGGTGGAGGTGGTTGTTGGTGGTGGTGGCGTAGTTGGCCATCGTGTGAGGGTGGTCGCAAGTGGCAGTGGAGACATTGGAGGTGGTGTTGGTATGTGACCCAGTAGTTGACATGTGACCAGCTATTTGGTCACTTGTGACCAATTAGTTAACTGGGACGCTTAAAATTCGAACAGTGACTCATAGTTAATTAAGTTGTGATCTAAAAATTAATCTCTCACCTATAAAATTTTTGATTTGTGACCAATAAAATAATTTGTGACCTGTAAAATTATTGATTTGTGACCTCGAAATAATCAGTGACTTATAAAATTTTCGATTCGTGACCGAGAAATAATCTGTAACCTATAAAATTCACAAATCAATACAGACGGGTCACAGATCTATATGATCAATTAATTTGATAACTATGACCATATTGTATAGAACTGTGGTTAATTATTTCGTCGTTAAGGTAACAGTCACTGGTTTGAGCTCACAGATCACAGTCATAATCGTTAATTATAGGTCACAAATCAATATAAATTCGAGGCCCAGATCAATATTAACATGTCACATATTGTTTCTTAGAGTCACGGTTTGGATCAGTCGTCGGAGTTGGAATAATTGCCGGAATCGGAGCAGTCGTCGAAATAAATCGACGGCGGAACTGTCACCGGAACGGTCGTCGGAGCGGCAGTAGTGGTGGAGGTGGGGTAGGTTATATATATATGTCAAATATCTGATTTTAGAAATTTCAAAATTGTTTTCTTATTTTTGAAATGATATGTATGATAAATCTCATATATGAATATTGTTGGAATTAATTGATAAAGTGTTAAATAATTAAATGTGATATTGAATTATGTAGGTCATTGCAATTAATTTGGGTGAATTGGAAAAGTCTCCAATATAGGCCTATAAACTGATATATGGTAAGGAATCTCATATCGAAAGTTTACAAGAAAAAAGACTTGTTTATATAGTGTGATGTGTGTACAGGTTATAATTTAATAAATGATCTACAACTTAGCTAAATTTGGTTAGCTAAAGGCTAGCAAACTAGTCACCACTAGAATGGTGCTTTGCACCAGTCGCGTCAAGCCCCTGTCCCGACCTCGTCCGGGCAAGTCACAAAATTTGCATTGGGCGCTTTAGAGGTGCACTTTGCACTTTGCACATACACATCGTCGCAAGGAGCTGTGGAGTCTTAAAGTTTTCAGAAATGGACTCATGGTTCGATGACATGGCAATGGGAGGCTCGATGAGTTGGCATCCTAAGTGGCACACACGTAACAGATTGTGTTATTTTATCCTGCGTGGCAGTTGGACGTACGCGTGGCATTTGCATGGCTGGTGATTGTTTAGAAATTGGTGAACAAGCATAATGAATGGACACTACACTTCATGGTTTAATCTGGGCCGTCAGATCATGAAACAGTTCGATCCAATGGTTAAAACGTATCAGATCAAGTGGTGCACTAGTTCATGAAATGTTACACACTCATTCAATGAGATACTTCAATCTCTATAAATAGAGACATTCAGATTCTTTTTTCCACACCAAATCAATTAATATATTCTTGATTTCTAAATTCCTTCTCTCTCCATATTTTGCAAAAATACTTTCAATATTTTCGTTGTTATTCCATTCAAGTACGTTCATTCTTTGGTTCAACCGACATGATTAGTATTGTGCAATATCGATTTTGGAAGAAGCGTTGTATCTTGGGAGACAGACGTCCATAATCTCGTTTGCACATTGTTGGAGGGCGAAATCTGTCTTAAGGAGATTTGTCTTAGCATACCCGCTTCATCTTTTACTTTTATTTTCTGTTATTTTTATTTGTTCTTTCGATTGCAATAGTTGAATTTCCGACAACAAATTTTCCCAAACGAATATTAAGATACAATAGGCCATGAAATTCGAGGCCCACATCTATCGATTATGATGAAATTTAGGCTCCTTTTGGAGAGAGATTTACGAATGAAAAATGATATTTTTTGACGAATGTATGATTAAGAGGAAAAATTATGAGTCTTATAGAATGTGATTATAAATGATATTGGAGCAAAATAATTTTCAAAAAAAATCTCTTTCAAACAAATTTTCAATAAGATTTTGAGTTTTGATAGACTCCAGATTACATGCATGAGAATCCTATAAATTATAATATTGGTTTTGCAATCGAAAATTTTTGGAGAAGACTCGCGCGCTTCAAGCCGAATATGGAAGGCCACGATCCACATGGACTAGCTAACACGGTCTATATCTTCTTGACAAAATTGACAATCCTGCATTTACACACACACACATGTATATATATATAATAAATTGAAAAATATTATTTTTTCCAATTTTTAAAATATACCTAATTTGTCATTGAAATAAATATTTTATAATTTCTCAAACAACATTTTTACATTGTTAACGTGTTAAAGGTCAATGTTTGCACAGCTAATATGTCTCTTATCATACGTTAAAACCCTTTGTTCACCACATTGCGACTGTATAGTGTGTATTAAAAAATTAATTTATAAAATATATATTTTACCAATTAAATATAGTAAGGACACAATTATATGCGATTTGATCACAATTATCTAATTAATTAATCAAAAATTAATTTTCAGTCGCAATTTATCAAATTATTGATCACAAATTTTTTCTTAGCCACAAATCAAATATCTTATAGGTCTCAGATTACTTCTCGAACACTAATCAAAATTTCATAGGTCACATATTATTCATTAGTCACTAATTGAAAATTTTATTGGTCATAACTCATTTATTCATTGCAAATTAATCACAACTTATCAAATTATTGGTCACGACTATTTTTTTGTCACAAGTCAAGAATTTTATAGGTTACATGTTTCTTGATCACGAATCGAAAATTTTATAAGTCACAAATTATTCATTGATCACAAAATCAAAATTTGTATTGGTCGCAACTCAATTACAAATAATAAATTGAGTCACAGTCACAATTTTTAGGTCACAGATTATTTATTTGTCAATAATTAATCAATTATTGATCACAATCAACCAAATAATTGGTCACAGATACCCAACCCATCTCATCCCACCCACAACCATCGCCACGACCACCGCCGTCAAACACCACCACTGCATAACACTTGCAACCACCGCCTCCAGTGGCACCACCGCCACCGTCGCCATCAAAACCACCACCACCATTGCAAACAAATCACAGATGGTAGAAAAACACCACTACGTAACACCAAATCCACCACCACCACCTTATCTCCAAAGCACAACCACCAAATAGAGATCCACCATTTGCAACCGATCCACCACCTCACCTCCACAATACATCCACCAAATCAGGATGTGGAGCACACCATCGCCACTACTAAATCCATCACCACCAACTCTAGATCCACCATCAGCAGCTGGATCCACCATCATCAGCCCGATCCACCACTGCCACTCAAACTTCACCACACCATAGAAACCACCCCCAACAACAAACAAACAAAAATCAACCAAATTGGCGGGCCGCCATCTTTACGCCTAAAATCATCTCAACACCACGGCGGCACAATGCCACTGTGAGCAGGGTGGTTCTAATCGGTGACCCTCGCACCGTCTGTGGAGGTGCTCTATCACGGCGGTGGTGCGATGTTCGACTGCCGACAGAGAGGGAGAAGAAGGCGGGTATGTGGTGCAAGAAGAAGAAGACAGCACTGGCATAAAATTTCAGATCTCAGCACAACAGCTACAACTGGGGCTATGCACGACGGCACTCAGTTCACCAGATGAGCTTCGCCGATGAATAGGAAGAGAGGGAGTGACAGATGTGTGAGAGAGAGAGAGAGAGAGAGAGAGAGAGAGACGTGACGATGAGGATAAGAGAGTGTGATTTAGGTTATTATAATTAATAATTCAATTAATACCTGATTTTTGAGTAAATAAACTTTTCACCTGAGTTTTGAATTTGAAAACTTAAATGCCTGATTTTTTGTAATTTCCTCATTTTTCTCCACCCCTAAAGTCCAAAAATTTAAACTTTGGAAATTTTACAACTGGGGTTTTGAAGTACGGTTTTATGTTGCAGACTCTTTAGAAATATGTGTGGAAATTTGAAGTTTGTTAAATGAGTATATAGGTAGGCCGATGGGATAGGTCGAGATTGGGGTGTTGTGGCAACGCGTTGATTGATGTCAATAGTTAACCATGACTGAAAATTACTGTCGTTCGGAGAAGATGAAGATAGGGGGTGGGTGAAAGTGGTGGGGTAAAATTTTTTTTTTTTTTTTTTTAATTCTCAATATGGTTTAATAGCACAAAACGTCCCTACATTTGACCCATGTTGTGGAAAACGTCCATACGTTCCATTTTTTTGCATTTTCGCCCCTACGTTCAACATTTTCTTACGCTGAACGTCATTTTCACTGTTTTTCAATGTAAAATGACTAATATATCCTCATATTTAAATAAAATCAAAAAAATTAAAAGAAAAATAAAGCACAAATTGCAACCACATTCTTAAACTTTTTTAAAAAGTGCAAATCAGTCCAAATAAATCATTAAAATATTAAAAATTTAAAAAAATCTGAAACTTGACCCTCAACCCATAATTGTATGAGGGTCCCCACAATTTCATAAACTGCAAAGTAAGCCCCCGTCCCAAAAAAAAAAAGAAAAAAAAAACTCCCAAGCAGGCCCTAAAATTTCTCTCTCCTTCCTTCATTGCAACTGGCAGGTAGCACGTCCATCACCACCCTCTACCCTACCCCAACTCCACCACACCTAATGCCTATGAAGAAAAGACAATCATTCAGCAAGGTCCGAACAACGCTAATTTCGGTTCCATCACGACAACCCATCGCGATAGACCACATGGGCTCACTTCGTCTGCCCCCTGGACTACAATGCCCAGCCATAGGTCCTTAGCCTCGGCCTCTTTCTCCTCTGCGGGGCATTTAGCACCAGCGAACTTCGTCGGAGTGCTGGCTTCGAACCGTAAGGCTTGGATCTAGGCTTCCTAGCAGCAGCGCTAGTAGTTGGCTTTTGTGGCTTGTCCATTGGCTTCGAGATCAGGAGCTTCAAATTCGAGTTGACTGGATCAGTGTCAGACTCTGGTTCGGATCAAGATTCTTCGTCTTCCTCCTCGGACGAAGACGAAGGAGTCGGAGGTTTCAACACTGGCTGCGGTTGGGGTTTCATAATCATCCTCATCGGATTCCAATTCCGACACGAGTGGGTTTTCAGATTCATGATCTTTTGGCATTTTCTTCCAAAAATGGGGATCTGGAGTTTGGAACAGAGCTCAATTGAGAGATTACGAGGACGGTGAAGTGGAATCTTGATTGGGACAAATTGTGGCCACGGTTGAAATCGCCTGAGCATGGGCCATTGACTGGTGTAGGTCCGACGGCCATTGATGAGGTGTTGGTGGTGTAAAAATCTGGTTGTAGAGTGGGATGAGGAGGTGGGGGTGAGATGTGGGAAGCAGGTGAAGTGGTGGGGTTATTTGGCACTTTTTAAAACGTTTGGGCCTTTTATTATTTATTTATTTTTTTTATTTTATTTGTATGGTAGGATATAATGATCATTTTACCTTGGAAAATAGTGAAATGACGTTCATTGCAAGGAAATGTTGAACGTAGGCGCGAAAATGTAAAAAAATGGAACGTATGGACTTTTCCACAATATTGGTCAAACGTAGGGACGTGTTGTGCTATTTAGCCTTCTCGATATTTATAAGTATACAAAGTTAATATTTTACCCATTTCAATTTGATCAAAATTGGTCGAAGTTCACTTTTCTTGATCAATTGACAATTTTATGGACAGTTTCCATTCAAATAGACCTCATTATACATTTATGAAAGGTTAGGAAATGCCGTTGACACAAATTGAAGGCGGTAAAGCCTGTAAAAATTAAAAAGATTTAATGACCGATGCTCCAATTTTCCCTTGAAAAAAGTAAGTTTTTGACTAATATGGCCCAAAACGGGCTTAAGGTAAAGAAGGGAAATAATGCAAAATTAAAAAGAAGAAAAATATGTATATTTAAAGTTATGCCCCTATTTGCAATTGATTAAAATATTAATTTTAATTTAACTCAAAATCAACAATCAATTTTAACCACACATTTTATGAGATCCACAACTTTTCAATCACACTTTTAATCAGTTTTTATTAAAATTTATTAAAAATACAATTTTAATCCCATCAAATAGGGGGTGTCTTCTTCCATTAAGAAGAATCAAAATTTACTAAAATTTTGATTTTTAGCTAAACTAAACAAGAACTTATTAAAAAAATAAAAATTGCTGGAAGCGTCATCTAGGATTAAAGATGGTGATCCCAAAGTAACCAAACAATACTTCATACCTGATGAGCATTATCTACTCGTTAATAGTTGGTACTGGTACTAGTACTGGTAATGCCTTTCGACATGACATCCACCAGAAATGTCTTTAACATCTAACAAGTTTTAGTTAATAGATCTCGTCCCATTCCAGACCTACACCATCCTGGAGATTTTCATTGTTGACTCAAACTACACAATACTAACCGAATTTCCTTTGAACTTCCACGATGGTTGCATATTTTGGACTAATAGCCTTTCTGCAGGGATACTCGGGTCCCAACGAAAAGCCTTCCAATTCTCCTGGAGTTGCCTCCCCTAACACACTTCCAATAAAACTAAGTTTACTACATCAACTTCATTTTTGTATCTCCCAGTCTCTCTAAACTGCTCGCTAATGAAAAAATAAAGGCTACTCAAGAAGCCAAATTTTAATACAGATATGCCTAACTAGAAGATATTCTTCCCTTTTATTAAGTAGCAATCACAACATGTTATTCCTCAAAAGCAACATAAAATCATTTATCATCTAGAAAATCCAATACATATATCAAACATCCATTATTCCCAATTTCACCGTGGAAATGATACCTGTAAAAATATTGGAGAATGGGGTACGTCTACAATTCCATATGGTAAAATATCAATCATTGACATTGCTAGAAATTAAAAGACAACGCTACATCAGTTACCATCGTGAAATCCTGTCGGAAGTTCTCATCCATCGAGTAACACATCACCAACACCTGCAAGAATGACTTCAGTTTAGAAATGTCAAATAACTACCAGAAATAGATTAGTAATGTCTGCACACGCACATTTACGAAACTGAGACACGTTTTCTTAATATAAAAGTCACCATTTAACTCGTCTATATCCGGCTTATATCACGACCGAAAACAAAAGTTGTCAACCAGTTGATGGCCACATAGAATCTGTTCCTCCAGCTTATGACACGAGTAAGATAAGCTGAGCGCCAAATAAACCAACTAGTAAATCCTGCTAGTGATAGACCCTTATCATCCTGTTACAGAAGATTACTAACCAAGTCACTTCCAAAATGGTTTTAATAGCTAAAGAAAATATACAACAGAAATTACCTTGCTCTTCCTAAGATCCACAAGGGCCTTGTATCTCCCAATGGTTGCCATGCTTCCCAAATGCCTATAGACAAATGGAGCCCCAAAGTCCATTTCTTTTGCAGCATTCGCATGCCCTCCACCAGCTTTTCCTATACGGTTCAACGATTTTGCCAGATACTTCCCCTGCCGCTCTGCAACCTGATAGAAACCTTTTGATTTAGGGATACAGAAGAACATTAAGAACTCGAGAAACAGAACACCTATCTGAATAATGCACTTGTAATTACTGGATCCAAGATGAGCCATTTTGTAATTTAGGGGGGCAGGAAATAAAGGTTCACATTTATTTATTTAACCTGATACCGTTGTCATTTTGTACCAACTTGTTATTTAATTCATGTTGACAATATAATAGGATGTGATAATGAAATTCGCTCAAACTATTCAAAGAAAATTTAATTTCACTGTCGGAAAGAAGAATTTTGTGATCATTTCTCCATACATAATAACATACAGATCAACAAAGAAGCTGAAAGCCCTTACTCAGCAAGAAAACTTACGACAAATTGATATAAAATGAATTAGAGACTATGCAGAAGTCCAATAACTTAACAAGAGAACATTCAAGGTTCTCAATAACTTGCCTGGGCAAGAGCTGGAAGAACAGGCTTGCCTGTACTTTCAAGAAACCCACTACAGTCACCAATTGCAAACACATCTTGTGCAGAAGGGACTCGTAACCATTCATCAATTCCAATCCTGCAGTAACATAACATGTAGTCAGCTTTCAGTTAAGGCAAATAAAATTACAAACACATTGAAATGGATTTCGGTAAAATTAAATTACCCGGACCATTTTAGAAAATCGAGAAAATATGACGACAAGAAAGATAGTAATGAAGTAATTATCTAATTTAAAAAATGAACTGCCCTATAATGACAAGCAATGAAGTCGCCACAAGAAACAGTCGATCACATAGATATTGAACTATATCACTGTGATTGTGATAGGTCAATCCATCATTTTTTTTATTTTTTTTGTTTTTCTACATGGAGCAAACAAGTAGCCAAGCTCTACACTAACATCATATTGGAGTAAAGGAAAAAAGAACAATAAAATGAGGAAAATATATAGGTTGATTAAGAGGTAAGTGCAGCGAAAAAAATATGGAAAATGATCTGCAGCATCACAAGTAATTCGCACACAAACACCCAAATCATCCAATGCTACCCGCGTTGCACTCTGAACTTCTCTTCAAATACTTGCTGAGCTTACACATAGATTTACAACACTGAGGGGGTAAAAAAAATTATAAAAGGAAAAAGTTTCCAAAACTTTCCTTTTGAAAGTTTTTAAGAAGTCAAGAGTTTGTTCTGAACAATTTACTAGAATATAAATTAGCAAAGAAGTGAGTGTATTTAGTAGTGGACTTAGTTATACCTTCCACCAGGGGCTTTGGGAATATCGAGGGAATTGACAAATGGTGAGGGGCCAACCCCTGTAGACCACACTAAGAGACCATATGGAATATCAGTGCCATCACTAAGAATAATCTTTTGAGGTTGGACATCCTTCACAATTCCACGGACAAGATGAACTCCTGACTGAGATTTATATATCAATACCAAATAGTCCCAAAAAATACATTAAAAATCAACTTAACATAGTTAAGAGATTTGAGATTGAAGTTTAGTATAATAGAATAATGCACCTCCCATTTTTCTCAGAACACAAACAAACCCCAAGACTTGGTTTTTGCAAGCAAATCAGGAAAGGAGAAGCTAGAAAACTTGCATTAGAAAAACACGTGATGCAAACCACAAATAGTGGATGCCAGGTTTCCAAGGCACAACCATGTATTAGATCCATATTTTTATGCATAATTAACCAAACCAGAACAGGGGACAATATTTAAGCTATCATATCGATCTCCTTAAAAGGAGGCTGCTGTTCTTATCATTAGATATTTAGTTGTGGTCTATCAGTAGAAAAATGAGGTAAAACTTGTAGGCTGAATACACAACTGCAAAAAATCTCAATAAAATCTGTAACCAAACCTAGACTATTGACATCAATAACAGCTATGACAAAAAAAATTCAAGACCACATTTTGGAGGGATAAATGTTGAATATTTTTCTCTTCATGAAATACATCACATCAAAGTGTGTTAAGAATATGCAATATGCAATAGAGAAAGTAAAAAGTGTGACAAGGGAAAATAGCCAATTATATAAACGTCAGAGTCAGGTGTCTAAGTTGTGATTAAAATCTTAATGTTTATCCTGTACCTTGGTTAATTGTTTAATTGCATATGTTCTTAGGCGATCATCAAATGATGATAGTATCTCACTGGCCTGCAAGGTAGCAAAATGTTGCAGGTTAGCAAATACAATTCAGACATAAATGAGTTTTTACTGCAGGTTTGCAGAAGAGAGCAACTTTAACTCAGATATAGCAGAGAGCAAAGGTAACAGCAGAGATATTGATGCAGCAATTTTTGTGATGCTAACCTCAACCAAAGTAACACGAATATAATGTTTCACATGCGCATATGTTTGACGAACATCCTTCATAATAAAGTCACTAAGTTCGCCACTGAACTCGACTCCAGTAGGACCACCTCCAACAACAACACAGTGCAAGAGCCTACGCTTTTCTTCATCAGTAACTCCTGTCACAATCCAGTGCTCAACATAGAATTACACAACATATTTCATTTCCTATGGATCAATTCACAATTGAATAATTAATGTTTTTTCTACCTGGCACATCAGACAACATGAGGTTTAGTAATAGTTTCCTCCTGATTTCTTGAGCATGATGAACTTCACGGAGAAAAATTGCATGTTCTTTTGCACCTTTAATTCCAAATGTAGAAGCTTCTGCTCCAGAAGCAATTACTAACTTATCATATGAGATTTTGAAGCTCCAAGGATCTAAGGTATCTACTCCATCAGTCACAGTTTGACAATGAACCTAACATCGTGTGTTGATATTTCATAATTAATGCAATATTTAAAGGAAAAAATTCACAATAAGGAAATATCAGACTAAAATTAGCAGGGTGAGCTCATACTACTGCATTCAATTGACATGACATTTGATGATCCATTTCTTTCAAACACAAGTTGTGCTAAAAATATGACTGAACGCAAGATTTTGCTACAGCTAAAAACATAATCTATTGTGCCATAAATTTTCATAACCGAATATAGTAGCAGAGCTTCCCAACATATTAATGATGTAAGTATGTAACATAAAGGGCGGGTGGAATAACCAGACCAGAGGAGTTGGGCAGAAATAGATGGGAGAATGGGAATGTGGGATAGTGGTGGTGGCATTGAATGCTGGTGGAGAATGGGGAGGAATAGGTGGCGACGGTGGAGAGGTTGGCAAGAATGATGTTTACATTTTTTTTTTCTTATTCTTTTTACGTATCTATTTATAAAAATTTTCACTGGAAGTAAGAGTTCTCCTAATTTAGCCATCAAAAGTGGTGTACGCAAGCCATGCCTCTTTATAACAGTAAAGTGGACAGAAACCGTCTACTTGGACTAAGGTTCACAAACTTGAAAGGTTAGGATGACTTTTGCCAAAGGTTGCAACCAATGTATTACAACCCGAATAGGTTGGATTTTCCAGATCCATTATTGAGTTGCTAACTTTCAACCACCCCTGGAACAAAGATTAATAATCTTGATGTAGCAAAAATGGTCTTATTGCTATGTCTTATTCAAAAAATACACTTTTAGGAAAATATTTTCAGGTTGGTTAGACACATTCATGAAATTAGCTTTATTGAAGTGAACTTATAGGAATAAGTCACGTGAATAAGTCACGTTCTTATAGAATGTGTCTTATGAGCATACCAACTTGAGTATATACTGTAAGATTTAATTTTTGAAACTAGGCTACATGTTTAGAGATTTTACATTAAAGAAATTTTGTTCATAAAATATTTTTTACTCGTAATATTTTCCTAGTATTATGAGTGAATGCGAGGGTATTTCAACTAAATGAACGTGTCAATTAGAGTCAGGAATATCATCCCCATTGGAAAAGATTAACACTAACAAATACAGATACAAAACTTATTATATGCATTTGTATTATAGGTTTGATGGTGTCCATGGTCTTTGGCTTGGAATATAAGAATTCCAAAGAAACAGATTTCTGAACAAGAGAATGAAAAAACATGAAAGGGCACATTACACGTATGCTCCCTTTCTACTATATAAGAAATAATTGATTTTTTTTTTAAATGGCCTTCTTATTCTGTTTTAAAAGACAACGTTTTTATCTAAAATGTCTTCATTATCTTTCCAGGCCTCTGTCTTTTTTAAATAATTAAATGGACCCCAACCAGTCAAATTAACAACCGTCGGCCGAATGGACCCCCACTTTTAACTCTCTTCAAAGAATCACACACAAGTCTTCCTCTGATGGTGTTCTATCATGGCTCATTGGCAGGTGGCTGGGCTGGATGTTGGGGGGTGTCGGACGCAGGTGGATAGTATGAGGGTGCAGGGGTTGAAGTGGTTGCAGTAGCAGTGTGAAGAAGATATGATAACAGTATTTTTAAGATTTTAAGTACAGTAAGGTTAATTTTAAGAATTTTGAAAAGTTGAGTCCTATTTTCATAACGTCCCTTCACTTTTAAGACTTTTTGATAATTCCTTCGTGATTTGTGAACATTTAGGGCCTGTTTGGTACAGATTCTCATTTTCTACAGTAAATCAATTCTCATTTTCAACCACACATTCTTCAATAAAATAATATTTTCCATTACATCAATATTTTTTTCTTCTTTTTCAACCACACATTTCCCATCATATCACTATTCAAAAATCAATTCTTCCCCCAAAAATCTCTACCAAACACACTCTTATTACCTTGTGTAGATTGTGAAAACCCAGTTAGTATACCATCCCATTTTTTGGAGAGAAAAATGAAATTAAGTCTTCTTTTTCCAAAATTATGTAAAAGGTACCTCTCTTTCTGTCAAAATTTCGGTCGGCATCCCCCTTCCAACTACTTATTAGTCAAAAACTCTTTCAATTCCATATTTCTACTGAAAAAACTGACTTGGGCATTGGAATGCTTCCCGTCGGCATCTCCCTTCCAGTGACTTAGCATTCTAACATTTTTCTTGTAAGTATAGTTGAACAGGATCTGTTGATGTGTAGCTAGCTACAAGCAATTTTTTGCATGATACTAATTATAATACCTTCTCAAAGTCTTCAATAATGTGAATCATTCCTAAAGTGGTGTATCTCACAGAGTAAAATAATACTAATTCAAATTTCAATTTTTACGGAATCACCCATCCTTTTAACCTATGCTAACGAATGGTATAGGGTTCTTTCACTTTATGTCATGCATCAAGAAAAAGGTTAATAGAAGTCCTATAACTATGGGCATAATCTCGTATTGCTCCATAAAAAAGGTGAAAAAAAAAAAAGATACTCTTTATGTGTTCAGCAATACAGTAAACAAGATTTTAGTACCTCATGGTTCTGAAAATCTGCACGGGTACAGTTAGAAAGGAAGAAAAAAGAACCGGGTTCACGAGAAATTGCAGGCTGGATCCTTCCAATGGGTTCGGCAACAGACCGGAACTCGAGAGTGCCAACGCAAGTGGAAGCTAATAGAGGAGTAAACACCATGTGGTTTCTCGGTGATACACAAACGACATCGTAGATCTTGGTGTCGATGTCCTTAATAAGCCTGCACCCGGCCCATCCTGAACCCAACACCACCACCCTCGGCTTCTCGCCCCCCTTGGTGGGCCCCATCCCAGCATATTTATTAGTGGAATTATCAACAGTCGCCGGAGACTGAGACTCGGTGCTAAATTGCAACAACCGAGTTAGTGATGGTGGTGTAAATGTCGGTTTAACTGATGATTGCCTCGTGAAATTGGCGGACAATTGGATGAAATTTCTCAACCAAGGCATGATTTCAAGTATATTTTATGGTAATTATATGTTGGTTTACTATGAAAATTTAAGAGAAACTATCCTCCGGAAAAGCTGGGTCAAGTGTAGAGGTACGGTCGATCTGATGAGTTCAGTTTGAGTAGATGGGTGCCTGGCTCCGGCGGCGGGACAGGTGGCGGCTGCGAATATTAAACAGGTGGCATCTTGGATTTTTACGAGTCGCACCACAATATTGACGTGGGATGGATGTCCATTTTCGTCTTTGTGTGCAGATAAGTTTACAATTTGCAGAAGAAGATGAAAACCTTAAAATGATTTTTTTTTAATTTTTTTTTCCAAACATTACTTGTAGAAATTAAATAAATAAATAAATATATATATATATATATATAGTTGAAAATATAAAATTTTCTTTCATTTTTTATATTATACTCCAACATTAAATAATGATTTAAATATGAATATTTTATATTTGTCGATAACAAAACACATTAAATAGGAATATATTAAAAAACTAAAAAATCAATTATATTATTAACAAAGAAAGTAACATATAATTTGAGACATGAAAAAGAAAAACAAGTTTATCTTTATGGGACGAAAGGAATATAAAAATTGGGATCGAGATAGAGGTAAAAGGATGTGGTTTGAGTTTTTGTGTTTAAAGAGGGAGAAGGAAACCTTGAGGGGTTGCTCAATTGGTCAAGTTTTAAGTTTGCTCCCCAATGATTATTAGCTCGAGTCCTCTTGGGGCCACTAAGATGAGTACTCCACCGTAAGCTTCAAGGTATCGTGGAATTAGACGAGGTGCGCGTAAGTTGGTCCAGACACCCACGATTATCAAAAAAAAAAGAGGGAGAAGGAGAGAACGGTAAAATTAAAAGACAATGAGTAGCAATAAATTCAATCTTTCAGTTAATGGAGTTTTGAGCTTGAGCGACGGATGTACCGTGGATAACAATCTAAGCAATAGAATTTTGAGCTTGAGCAACGGAAGAAATCCATCGTTGAAGCCATTTTTTTTGGTAGCGAGTCCATCTCCAACTTGAATTTGTCTTTTTTATTGTAGGACACACTTCAACAAATAGATAAGATTCAATCCAATAATCTTTTTTCTTTTTTCTTTCTCTCATTTTTGTAGCATCCAATCCTATATTCGTATTCATGAATTTGATCAAATTATTTCAACCACCCTTCTTTTAAGTTTTCGGCCAAGTCTATGTAGAGTCAAATTGATACAACATCTACTTAGTTTAGGCCTCTCTCTTAAGGAAAATGGAGTGTTGGTATAAATTTTGGAAGGAAAAAAATCGAAATTGTTATCTTTTCTAAAAATATTAAATTTTGAGATTTCTTTTCAAAATTTCAAATCATAATTCAATATAATTTTATATAAAAATAGATAATAATTGATTATTAGAGCATCTACACTCAGTATTTAGTTAATTATTAGAGCATCTACAATGCATTATCAGTGGAGGTGGCAAATAAATAGAAAATGTTTTAGTCATATAATATTGATATCTAATGAATGGACAATTTCTACTCTAATAGGTTTTATGTATTACTTAAATTTCATCCGATAAATATTTAATAAGATCGAGAACGAAAGAGAGAGAAAATTACATTCACAAAAAAGAAAGAGAAAAAGAGAGAACGTTTATATTGTTGGCTCGCTCCGTGTAACCGAGCCTCTTTATGTATAAAATATTATTCGTAATGTCAGTATTTTTCTTGTCACGTCGATTGGATGAAGTCATATTGAGGTTGCATCGGAGAATTCTTTTTTAACAATGTATATTTTGCATTACACTTTTTGTAGGAGATATTACACCGATAATGTGCATATTATATTCATCAAGAGCATGCCATTAATATGCGTGAAATCGAAACATCATTCGACTTACCGAAATCTGATTTGAGAAGATAAAATAGCGATTTACCGATTTCGAATATAATAATATGAATTCTTCACTTCCCAATATGAGTGAACGCATGTTGTTCTTCAATTCAAACCCTTCAATAAAACACATAAATAAATTAACCATAATCTGAAATCAAGTATAAATAAAATCAGAAATGAAAAAGATGAAATGCAAGTGATGCGATCGGTCGAGGCAAGTGTTTGACACTTTTTCCTTAAGATGAATTTGCCCCGCATCGGTGCTAACGGTTTCTCGGCAATCATCTCTCAAGATACAACGACCACGTCAAGCCATAGGAGCACTCCAAATGACTTAGACCAACGAACTCGAACGGAGTTCCCTCTCTACTATAACCATGATTTTGATGCAAGAGAAAATCACTTCTATAAAGTGTTTTATGCAAAACTAAAGTAACCATGATATGAAACTATCAAATGAATTGTTTGTTGTGTAATTTATCCAAACACATAGGGAATCCATATATATAGTAGTTGGAACATCCATACCAAGAGACACATCTCTTGAATAATCATAATTATTGGAAGTTACTCATACCAAAAGTCATGCTCTCCAAGAGTCATGATCCATATGAAAAGACACATCTTTTCATCTACATTCTCTAGAATATTCCACAATATTCTACACAATTCCAATAATTTCAAGTATTAAGTGGTTTAAGTTTGGCTTAATTTCTCATTCACCAAACAAGGAATTTCCACTTAAATCATTTCAATTGGTCACAACCAATTTCCAATACAAAATTCCAACAATCTCTCACATGAATGAAAATTAATGCAAATGACTATGCAGACACTAGTAGAGAGGGGGCGGAAAAAACACTGCATCAGAGAAGGTAGCTTCTGGCCTTGAACCTCCCTTAGTGAAATACTATCGGACTTACTGGCTAATTGGTGAACGTGATGTCTTGAACCATTCAGCCGTTGGTGTAAGCCGAGACAACAGTACTCACACAATGTCTTCCCTAAACCGTTCATGGTTCTCACGGTTGTGTCCATTTTGGCCATGGATCACTCTTGGTTTTATAAGTGTTTAGAGAATTTTAGCCTCGAACAATTCTCATTGAAGCGGCCCCACTTCACACTTACATAGGTGATCTCCTATTAAGAGTATTCTGTCATACTCCACTTAACTGAATCAAGATATATGAATCATTAAAAGAGTATCTTAACCTTCAACTATTCAGCAGAAAGCATTTTAATTATCATAGGAATGAGTAGGAATAATTTCCTAAGTGCTTCATGGAATTTTCATAACTTAGTTGTCCATTTGATCCAAGATCTTGGGATCTCCAGTCAACAAGGTAAGGTTACCATTACAAAGACTCTTACGTCGTAGGCTTTAATCTCATTCCCCTCGATATGCTGTATTCTTGATCTCTTGGTAAATCTCTAAAGGTACCACGAGTTTACACCATTGAGATCAACTGCTTAACGGTATTATGTCTACGTCTAGACTTACCATTACATGTGACTTAGTATCTCATCAAACATAGCTAACCAACGATCGATTGATTTAATAGATACAACATGTCACCACCAAGAAATCCTCTCATGAAGCTACATGCTTCTAACTAACTTTATCTAAAGCTTTATAAATTCCAAACAACAATGTTAGAGGATTTCTATTATGCACTACACTAGTCAATCACTTTTACTAGTAGATTTCAAAAATATGGGTATTCAATATCATTATTGAAATATTACAATGCATTTCAATTTTATGAATATTCTTCAAATATTCCAATTGATCTTGCATATCCAAACAAATGCCGTAATTGGATTTTATCCCATTTCATCCACTTTAAACTTAGTGTATATCATCCTTATAATTAATATAAGGATTTTCTATCTTTTCCACATTCATAGACATATTTCTATGATTATAAAGTATAGAAAATTGTAACTTTTAAACATAAGTTACCCCCACAAATCCTCAATTAGGAATGCATGTGCAACTAGTAATGTTGCATCCACAAAACTTGAACTTTTCATATAAGTTCGTAAGCATTGATGTTAACCCCCACATTTTTTGGTTGTACTCGAACTTAGAGTTCATCAACTCTTTCGTAGTTCAATTCATTTATCAAATAGATAATATCCATATCGAATGTTTCATGAAAGTTTAAGTACTTTCAAAATAGTGGTCGCCAATCCACAATTTATTTCAATTGCGTACTTCAATCCAATTATCTTCAATTTGATCATGCAAATCAAATTAAGGTCATCACATGACCAACAATGCTCTCAAAACATATACCAATTTAATTGGTTCCACGATTGAAATCAAATTTCAACAATGAAGAAGACTAAACATCTTGATTCACAAGAATTGCAACTTCTCCAACATATCACATTTGTGACATTTCACAAGATAGTATTATTTCATGTTAAATAATACTTATTCACCATATTCAAATTTAATGAACGAATCATCCATCGATTCGATAGTTGTGTTCGCAAAAGACACAACCCAATGAGAGGACACACCTCTTCGAAACGAGAGGACACACCTCTTCGAATCAATCTCTATGAAGAGATACTTCCTTCGGAAAATAATTATTTTCAAGAGTCTTGATTTCTCATATGAAATGATCCTAAATTATTCCATAAATTTTCCCACCACGTGATTAGGCGGCTTAATACCCATTGTGACAAAAGCATATATTGTCACGTGATAAGTGTGTAAAAACACACTTATTCGGCACTTTTCTGGAATTAATTAGAATTGATATTGAGTATATTTCTATTCATAATTGTGTAATTTTCACTTTTGTAGGCTAAAACCCCGATTGGAAGAAGAACGAGGCGAAAAAGGAAGAAAATGGACTAAAAATGGACAAAAAGCTGAAGTGGGGACTGAAATGCACAAGCCCAAAAGTTGGAGGACTTTAAGTTCAATGTATAAAGGGCCTAACTGAAATGAAGGTCAAAAGTCAAGGACCAAATTGTACTAAATCAAAGTTGAGGGATCATTTTGCCACTTTCCAAAAGTTTGGGGACTTAAATGCAATTTTCCTTTGATATTTTGTTTACTTAGCAATTAAGTAAACAAAATATCTATCCTATATAATGAAAGGTGGCTGGCACGTTTTTTTCCATTGTAGAATAGTTTAGTTTAGTTTTTATTTTATTAGTTAAGTTTAGTTTTAGTTTTTCTCTTTTTTTTCTCTCTAGCTTTCTCTTTTCTTTTCTTTTCTTTTGATTGATCTTGGCTTGTTTTGGAGATGAAAAGTTGATGGCAAGGAGATCAAGCATCAAAGGAACTTGGAGAAACTATTGGAGAAATTCAAATCTACACAAAAAGGGTTGTATCTTCATTTTTGTATTTTCTTCATGATTTTTCCAATGTTAGTTATGTATTGTAATTTGAATCTCCTTGCTTATCACTTTTATAAAATGAGTTAAGTTTATTGTGTTGGAATTTATAGATCGAACTTAACCTAGTTATTTCATTGATTATCGATATATCTACATGTTTAGTGATAAATGCAGTTGTTATCAAAATCATGGTGTATCGATCATCATGTTTAAGATGATTTCATTTTTGTGACGACAAGATGAAATTATTAGGTTTTACATCATTTTTGGTGACGCTTAAATGATTGTAATTAATTTTAATGTGATTGTTGCAAGATAGTTGCATTAATAGACCAAAGTGTTCTATTCATCTAATTGACAACTAAATGAAATTATTAGGTAATTATTTGTGATTGTTGAACAATGATTGCATTAATTAGACCGAAATGATTGATACCTCGGATTTGCATTAGTATATCTTTTGCGCGTTTAGGTGATATAGAAATATACACCTACTCTGAGTGACCCATTGAGCTATTTTCACAGATATTCATGCAATTTGTCAACTTTGTATCGACATAGAAATATGTGGTATGAATTGACTAATTAGGGTTAATATTCGCTCGAAAGAGGGTATTAGCTAAAATAGGAGAATCGGGTCTAACTATCGCATTTTGATAATATGCATCGGCACATAATTGGTTCGAGATCAATGAAACAATAGGTTAAGCGACATCATAAATTCCAACCACACTTTTCCCTCCGAAATTTGCCAAGACACCTTTATTTTTTTATTTTGTAGACTGTTAGTTTTAAATCTTATTTTTAAATGTGTGTGTGTTTATTTTTGTCGTTAGAATTAAAATCGATTAAAGTTGTGTAATCCAAAGTATACATTCCTCGTGGGATCGACAATCCGGACTCTTAAGGTCCACTTTATTACTTGAACGCGACCCGTGCGCTTGCGGTACGATTTTTAGCGAACATCACGCTAGAATGCAACCATGATTTGCATAAGTCAACTGAATTAATTTCATCAAATTATTTGAGGCTATCATCAACAACCAAAGTTAGTACAATTTCCAACATGAAAGCATGCATCCTCAAGTGAGCAAGTGCGAGTAATATATATTAAATATTCTCCAACCCAAGGAACATAGATATCCTCCATGCATATAAATTATTGATCATCATCAATTTTAATGAAAACAAATAATTGGCATTTTTCTTCGTTCGTTGTCTGATTTCAACAAGATCCAAATATATCTCTAAATGATGCAAAGGAACCAATACATCCAAACTAACGTGCATGGATTCCATATTATATACTGCACGTCTACACCCAGCCAAAATTTGTATCACACTCAAATTCATAACAAGTATTCTGGCAGTTTAACTCTTCATAAATTCAACCCGGATATAGAACCAATGTCCTTAATTTTAGAGAACATATTCCAGAATATAAAATGCACACCGAACACAAATAGAAAATTCGGATTGAAGAGGTTAACGGCCAATGTTTACAAATTTGGCAGAGCAACACACATTTCTGACAATTAAACACTAAACAGATTGTCTTTTAGGCCAAAATCATGCACCATTTCACTTTATGCATTTGTTCCAGGCGTGCAAATACTAAATACAATTGGTACATTAATAAGCACATAACAATAACACATGGACAGAATTATAATGGAGAC
Source organism: Fraxinus americana (assembly GCA_035079005.1). Taxonomy (NCBI): domain Eukaryota; kingdom Viridiplantae; phylum Streptophyta; class Magnoliopsida; order Lamiales; family Oleaceae; genus Fraxinus; species Fraxinus americana. The sequence continues at coordinate 21,843,213 of CM068725.1, read as the reverse complement.
AACGGTTAAAATAATGAAGAACCCCTTCATGCATGTTAACCGACAATCATGTCCTTTGGAAATAGTCTAGACATAATCATGACTATGGTAACTTTCAACAATAAATTCAATAGAATGAATTTGAAATATAGATTTCCCACTTTCAAAACCGAAATCACGCATGCATATAAAACATATTTTATATGCTACAAAACCCACGTAAGTTATCTATCGAACATGCACAATTAAACCCAATTTCATCTTAAGATTGTAGGAGATATTACACCGATAATGTGCATATTATATTCATCAAGAGCATGCCATTAATATGCGTGAAATCGAAACATCATTCGACTTACCGAAATCTGATTTGAGAAGATAAAATAGCGATTTACCGATTTCGAATATAATAATATGAATTCTTCACTTCCCAATATGAGTGAACGCATGTTGTTCTTCAATTCAAACCCTTCAATAAAACACATAAATAAATTAACCATAATCTGAAATCAAGTATAAATAAAATCAGAAATGAGAAAGATGAAATGCAAGTGATGCGATCGGTCGAGGCAAGTGTTTGACACTTTTTCCTTAAAATGAATTTGCCCCGCATCGGTGCTAACGGTTTCTCGGCAATCATCTCTCAAGATACAACGACCACGTCAAGCCATAGGAGCACTCCAAATGACTTAGACCAACGAACTCGAACGGAGTTCCCTCTCTACTATAACCATGATTTTGATACAAGAGAAAATCACTTCTATAAAGTGTTTTATGCAAAACTAAAGTAACCATGATATGAAACTATCAAATGAATTGTTTGTTGTGTAATTTATCCAAACACATATGGAATCCATATATATAGTAGTTGGAACATCCATACCAAGAGACACATCTCTTGAATAATCATAATTATTGGAAGTTACTCATACCAAAAGTCATGCTCTCCAAGAGTCATGATCCATATGAAAAGACACATCTTTTTATCTACATTCTCTAGAATATTCCACAATATTCTACACAATTCCAATAATTTCAAGTATTAAGTGGTTTAAGTTTGGCTTAATTTCTCATTCACCAAACAAGGAATTTCCACTTAAATCATTTCAATTGGTCACAACCAATTTTCAATACAAAATTTCAACAATTTTTACTTACAATCCACAGTAACAGTGAAGATGCTCTTATAAAACATAGCAAAAGCAATATAAAATTATCAATAAACAATATTTTTGCTATTATACGATGAATTAGGGAAAATATTTTTTCTTGTTGACAGATAAATTCCATTGCTAATATTTCCATATATTAAAAAATATATATATATTTTTTTAATTAAAAATTATATATGTGGAGTTTTACCCATTTTAAACTCTCTCTCCGTGTTTATGCACGAAATGTAAAATGACGAAGTATTTTTCTTCTCCTCTCTTTTTTGCCATGCAATACTTGCTAAAATTTAGACATTATATAGCAATTATTTAATTTATATGGAAAAAATTTGATTTTTTTTAGAATCAACCGATTTTTGAGTCTCAATGACAGAAAAGTTCTTTACTTGATTATGATAAGGTCGACCACTTGGCTCACTACCTTTGGGAATGGATCCCTCGAGACATCCAAAATAGATGACATGACTCTGAAAGGCATCGAGGTACATGATTGATCTATTGAGTACATTAGCAACCACAAACGTGAGAGAAACCCATCAATGCCTTCAAGTTATAGAACACAGTCAATTTGGAGACCTAAATGGCAAGTGTGACCATTCCCCTCAAGTCGCAGAGACATAAAACAAACATCCTCTTCAAGAATAACCATCCGACAATATCAAAACATCATACTCTCTAGATTCTCACTGTAAAATCAAGAAATCCTAAGGATGTGTCCTCTCCGTACATTACCATCTCTAGGGACACGTCATCATGATCAAGGCCTATATTAAGCCCCTCCTAAAGGAATAAGGTTGGAGAAATATTTTCAGTATTACACATTACAATTTTTAATCTTTACACGAATACACTTATTCTTACTATTTATCACCACACTGGAGTGAATCGAGAATGAGATTCCCATCCTTTCTTAAGTCGAATCATCGTTTTGAAACTCAGACTCCGAATAGTTTGGAAGTTGCATAGCATCGTCGTTGAAGCGACAATTTTTCGGAAGTAAGCCCATCTTGAACTGGAATTTGTCCTTTTCATTGCAATTCAATGAAAAAAATAAGGTTCCATTCCTATATTCGTGCAACTTAGAAATTTAATAAAAAAAAATATGTTGAGAAAAATAGAGGGGTTGCTCATGCTAATTGAGTGAATTTGTAACCTCACCTCAAATTTGGTAAGTATTTAGTTAATCAACACAATAAATTTCAATTAAAATGTTGTTCCGATCAAACTATAAGTTGTAGATTCAATTCCATACTAATCAATTCGGTCAAATTATTTCAATCACTTTATTCAAATTACCTAAATTACAATAGTAACATGCCCGAAAATATTTCATATTACTGAAATATTTGACAAGTAATTATAAATTGACAGTGATCGTAAGATTTGACTCAAAACTTTTGTTTTATTCAATAATACATTGAACCAATTCATCTAAAAGTCCGCTTTGAAGAAAGTAATAATAATTGATTTTTTGAAAATAATAAGAATAATAAACCAGAGATTACACGTGTTTGTTGGAGCACATTTTTTTTTTTAAATATTATTCTTGATTTTTTATAAACAATTATTTGGTCAACACGTTCAAGATGCTCTGTTGATAGGATGTGATAGGTCAAAGGATATTTATTTGTACTTTGGAACAAATTTATGGTCTCTTACTTAGGGCTTGTGTGGGAGGGATTAAAATCAGATTAAAATTGAAAATATAGCCGTTATTGTTGACTTTTATTAGACGAGTGAGGTCCAATAACGGCCATATTTTCAATTTTAATTGACTTTTAATCCCTCCCGAACGGGGCCTTATTGCTTTTGCATTTCCATTCCTAGTAAAGATTCCTTCTTTCTCTTTATCAATAACCTCAAAACCCATGTTTTAGAATCCCATCTGTCTCTATATATATCATCATCAATTCATTATTCAAACTCAGAGACAAAAATTTCCATGGCTGCAGAAGCCAGTTCATCTGACCCTTCTTCCTCAAATCTCAAAATCATTGTTCAGAATAACCCTTCAGACTCTCAGCTCACTGAACTCGGCATCAAATCTTGGCCCAAGTAAGTCTCTCTCTCTCTCTCTCTCTCTCTCTCTCTCTCTCACTGTCTCACACAAACACACACTCCACGGTCGAGCTGACAGACAGAAAGACAAAGAGGGAAGAGTTTTATTCTACTGTACATTATTTTCTACTTCGTTTCTTACAGATGGGGTTGCTCGCCGGGGAAATATCTGCTAAAATTTGATGCACAAGAGACGTGTTATTTGCTGCGAGGGAAAGTGAAAGTGTACTCTAAAAATTCGTCGGAAGTGGTCGAATTCGGAGCCGGAGATCTCGTAGTTATTCCAAAGGGTTTGAGTTGCACTTGGGATGTATCTGTTGCAGTTGATAAACACTACAAGTTCGATGCATCATCATAATTATTGTGGCAGATTATTCATTTAACCTGTACGTTCTTGATTCAACGTTTCTTGTTAACTGGGATTAGTATATACCAGTCAAACGAAAATATGGGCCCGTTAGAAATTAAAACTGTTTGTAGGTTTGAAAAGGAAATGTTCCTTTGACTGTTTGACTGGTCAACTCAACATATTTTTATCATGAAGCAAAAAGGCATTTAAATAGAGAGCATCTTATTTATTACAAAAAGCATCTTTAAATTTAGATAGTCAAAAGTTTTATATATTTCAACAAACTTTGTTTTTAGCTTTTCTTTTTCTTTTCTCAATAAACATTTATTTTTTTTTTCATCTTTTACTTAACATAATTTTTTATATGCCAATTGACCAATCAACTAAAATGTAGTTTGAATAGTTTTAGAAATAGAGTATTAACATATGTGATTTATTAAAAGCAAACTCACCCTCTATTAAAAAATTAAATAGCGTCTCTTGATCTCATTTTTAAACATAGACTTTCTAAAATAAAGAATATTTTATATTTAGAGAATCTTTGAAAATGCTTTAATCCTTAATAGAGTGAGCAGTATTCGCCTAATCAGGTAAACGGGATGAAGATCTAGGGGTCATTGTCGCGAAGCGAGTATGGAGCAGGTACGAGAAACATAGTTCATGTCCTGCTACCCGTCGTGTTTAAAGTTAATTTCAAATTTAAATTTTTTATCAAATAAAAATAAAATATTTATCATCATTTTTAAATAGAACGACAGTTTAAAGAAAAAATATTTATTAACTAAAGACCAAAAAAAAAAAAAAAAATGCAGGATGGAAGAAGGTGACAAAAATACCTGACGCGACAAAAGTTGGAATGATCAATCTGTTCTATACCCGCCCATTTCCATCCATACTATTTACTTATTTAACATTCATTTCTATTTATTTTTAATTTAAAACTTTTGTATACATTTTTTAAACATTTTTGCAATGAAGGAAATAAATAGAGTGGATTCTCTAAAGTTATCAAATATCTCATTTAGCATGACTTTTACTTTTTGTAGAAGAGTTTCTTAAGAAAATTAACTTAATTATGCTTGAAAATTAATTTTTAAAAGAGTTTCCTATTTCTAAATTGCTTTTAGAATCATACCGATTTTCGAAATGCCTCTATGGATATTTCACCTATTTAATTGCCAATCCGCCGACCTATTTTAACTAGTAATCCATGACTTTGAGATCCTTCCTTTCTTCAAATGGGAGAAACAGAGGTAAACTCAAACCGGTTCTTGAAAATGCCTTTTTGAATATTTCTCAATACCTTGATTATTTATGGAAGAATAATTCTGCTTGTAAAATTTTGGGTTACAACAATGGATGATAATCTCTCATATTTTAATCACATGCCCCACTTCCTTGTGAGAAGTTGTCATTCATTATTGTAATCCAAGTGTTGTACATGTAACATCTCTCTTTATGGAATGTGAAAAGCGTTTTGGAAGAAATCGATTTTTTTTTTTCTAGGTCGGGTTTGGTAAACATGGAAGCGAGAATTATTTCCTACATTTATTTATATATTAAGTATTAAAGCAAATCAAATGGAAACGTTTTTGTCTTTATATTTTTGTTATTAACATCAGGGAGGGAACCATGTTCTCTAGCCCTGACTCATCCTCGACCATGATCAAAATAACTTGTCACGCCCAGCCTTCATAACCTAACTACGTGGAGATTGTTGTCTCAAATGTACGGCGGGATTAAAACATTATGTCATTCCTATGTGTAAGACTAGTTTGATAGTGGTATGTTTAGCTCGGTTTGACAATCATTTAAAATAAAAACAAAAATGTTATAAATAGTGATTTTTAAGAGAATGTTTGATTAAGAGCCTGTATGTTTTGCATTTTTTACTATTTTGTATGAAAATTGTTATCGCTGCACAGTGAGCCTAGCCGATATTTTTGACCGTTTTTTGTGATGATGGGGCCCATTAGTTTGAATAAAACGGTCAGAAATTTTCTACTAGTTGGTTGAAAATGTAGAACAAACAGGGGCTAAATGTAAAAAAAATTGAATTTACGTACATAATATTTTATCCTTGTTGGTGGTTATTATTATTTTTTTTTTTAAACATTATTTTGACTAGTAAATTTTTGAATAATGCTTGGTTAAAAAAATATGAAATTTTTTTGGGTTAAGTGTAAAATATTTTATTGTGTGAATGTGTTTGAAAATAATTATGTAGAAAAAAAGAGTTTTAAAAGAATGAAACATAAACAGAGACTTTATCGTATGAATATATAGTTGAAAATGATTGTGTAGAAAAAAAAAATCAAATAATGATTTTCAAACAGGGCTTAGTACATTTTATACAGTTATATTGTAAGAAATAAAATAAAAAAGAAACATAAAATCTCGTCTTTACATGTTATAGATTTTGACAACTCTAGCCATTTTGGGGGTGTCCAAAAGTCTCGAACAGAACCGGAAGGAACTGAACCCGACCCGAACCTAACCGAATTGAGCGGTTCTTCATAAATTAAATACCTGAACGGGTACCCGAATCGAGAACCGATGGATTTGGGTCGGGTCTCGGGTCTAGACCAAGAATCGAAGAATCGAATAAGAACCGAAACCAAATAATTTTTTTTATTTTTTATATTGAATTAATTAAATTATTTTATTTTTTTCTATACAAATTAGCAAATTAATTAAATAAATCAGATTATTTCATAATTTTAATTTTAAAGCCTAAATCATTTTTAAAACTCATTAGCCAATTTTAATTTGAAGCAAATGAATATACTTTATGTAGTTTTGCTATAATATTAATATCTATTTTTTGGTATTTGTATGCGTTGAATTAATCTTATTGGACGACTAGTTATTTATATATATTTTTTAATTGAGATACGTTAATTTGTAAAAGTTACGAATGAAATGTCATTAGTTGTATTTATGTAGTGTTACTGTAAATATTAAAAAAATTGATTATGGTACGGAACCGAACCGACCCGAATCGAACCCGAACGGTTCCATAATTATATTTGGACCCGACGAGCCCATTTATTAAATACTCGAAAGTTTTGGATCGGTTCGGGTCTCTTCAGAATCGAACCGAACCGACCCACGGCCCTAAGCCATTTGGCCCCGTATGGCAAGGATCTCTTGTATTCCGTCCTTGGACTGGACCGAGCTCTATACAGGTGACTGTATTATATGGATCGACGTCAGACCTTTAACAAGAAGATCTGATATCGTTAATACCTAATAGTCCTTAAAAACAATATATAAAATTTCAAACCATCTATGCATTAATTTGACACCTCCACTAGCAATAAGCATGCTGTTCAAGCCACCAAAGAAGGACCGTAGCACATATTTCTGTGGCATGTGGCCCATGTACTGAAATGGTTTCGACCCTTTTCCAGCAATATCCCAGACATGAATCTCTTGGCCATTAAGGTTGACGATTACGAATTTACCATCCCTGAATGTTGAAAGAGATGTGATACTCCTCATAAATAACATTTAAGCCCATGTTCGTTGGAGATTAAAAGCAGGTTATAAGTAGATTTTGATAAAAGCTGATGATATGTGTGATTGAAAGGTTATGAATCTCATAAAATGTGTGGTTAGAATTAATTATTGATTGTGACTTAGATTAAAATCTAAATTTTAATTTCACCAAACATGGGGCTTAATATTCTTATTTTTTTGTTGACGTAGGACCCCGCAGCCGCTACCAGCCAGCGGAGTGTGGGGCTTAATATTCCTGTTTCTTTGTCAGGTAGTATGCTATCACAGCAAGATCCAATACCTAAGGCATCTGCATTCCATTCCGCCCCTTAAATCTCGTTGCCGTCGGTGTCCCACATACGGGAACTGAGTTGCCACAGACGACACCCTTAGAATCAGGAAACCAAGCACACGAGCTGACAATGAAACCATCATCGCCGAATGTGTGCTTACACGGGCCTGTTTCCGCATCCCAGAGTTCTAAGGACTTCCATATTTCCACAAGTCAGCAACATGGTGAAATCTGGACTCTACGCTACAAAGGAAACAGGGTTCTGGTGGCTACATAATATGTGTTTGAATGATACTTTATTATTATTATCTGAATCTATAAATAAAATGATTATAATTGATCTCAGAAACCTCGGCACACCGAAAACCAGAAAATTCTGTCGAGCTGTACTTCAAAATACAACACAAAACTGTGATAAAACATTATAAAATTTAGACCATAGACCAGCATAATAGGTGTACATGTGCATATGAAAAGAGCTTATACGTAATTCAAAGAAACAAATTTAACTTGCACTGACTCTCAATTAGAAAATAGTTAAAGCGTGCAGCAATCTAGACTCTATACTATTTTTCAAAGGTCATATAAATTGCCCAAAGGCTTGTTTGATTTATATGTTCATTGGAGAGGAAGGTTTATATTTTATGTCACAGTGTCCAATTATTACATATTGCTAATCAAAATAATAAATAATGTGCATTTTTGGATGATAAACAGGGTTTTCCTCACATAAAAATAATAATAGAACAAACAAATTTTTATATAGAAAATGATACCATATATTAATTAATATTACCATGAATCATGGAACTAAACAGATATGCCTCGCCTGAGTTGGCAGTTGGAGTCACTCTAGCCACTAGGAGATTAAGTGTCCAACTTCACCAGGGAACATGCTTAAGAAGGTTTAACTTCCTGAACAAGGGAAAAGAAGTGTGAAAATACGGAAATTTGAAACTGAGACTCGAAAAAAAGGTTATCTAAAATGTAACTGATATGCAGAGACGGTTTTAGTTGAAGGAAATCTCATATCGAAGTTGCTTAAGTTGAATATCATTCTGACCAAGTTTGAACATAACTCAAGCAGAGACCGTTTGAATTCCACCCATTGATGTCCATTTCGGATCGTAAAATAGGACAAACAAACAAATGTATGCAAAACATGTTTGCCATATCAGGAGGGTGCATGCACATAGTTGCAAAGATAGATTTTTCTAGGAGGGGTGATAAGAAATTCATAGCAATCTTAGATGCTCAATATAAACTCAATTGGAGCCACTATTCTATTGCTTTGAATGTAATATAAAAATAAAAATAAATTGTGGCAACTACTTGTCTACCGTACAAGTACTTAGATATTCTGTTCAAAGTAAAACCTTGATCATAAATAAAGAGCCAGAAGTTACCAAAAATCTGTAACTGATACAACTAAAATTAATTAAACACAGTTTAGAATTGGAATTGATCTGACAAAATTTCATTATCAACCAACACTAAGGGCGTGTCTGGGTGCACGGTTAATCTGAATTCGGACCGTTAATAATCAACAATTGGACCGTTGCTTTCTTTTTTTATTCAAGTTAATCTGACAGCTTTTTTTTTTTTTTTTTTTAATTCAAGTTAATTTGACAACAAGTTAGACCATAAATCTTTTTTTTCCCAATTTACCCCCCCCCCCCCCCCCCCCAATTACACGCCTCACAGTTGCAATAATTTGAGGTGAGAGAAATAAGCAGCCTGGAGGATAATATGGTAATTCAATGCCAATTTTTAATATTACCCTGCAAGAGTTTGCTGTCCAGTGGGCCCATCTGATTTGAGAGGAAAATTGATTTTTGATTCTAAAATTGCGCCCAGACACACACTAATTGGGGAAGGAACGGTATAGGATACAAACATAGATGGCAGAACTAATGAAATTCAACCATAGATAGATTAGGATAAATGTGGGCACAGATGAATGGTCAACAACTATTAGCAATTTTACAGAAGACAAATTTTTAAGTAGAATGAATATTTTGACTTCAAATCCTATAAATAAGGGTCAGTTGTGCAACTCAAGCAAATCACATGTATGCAATAATGTGGGTTTAATTGGGCCTATGTGGTTCTCTTAACACATATGGGCAGGTGCATTTCTATTTGATTATTACCCATTCTTAATTTTTGTTTAAGTGACACTCACTTATTGATAGCATTAGGATGACCCGGATTGTGTGTTTGTTTAAAATCATTTGTGGCCCTTGGATTTGATCCACTGTTGGGATTAATTCTTGTTTTTGATATTACCCGACTTTGACATTTTGACCAACTCTCCATTTTCTTCTCTCCCCTTTTTTGGCTTGCTGCCCGTTCTCTCTCTGAAGGTGTAACTCTTCTTCCTCCTTTGCTCTCACCAAAAATCGACCTTGGTAACCTATTGTAGAGGGAATACTTGTGTGATGCTCAGACCTGAAATAGGGTGGAGCTATTTGGTTTATTCTCGAGGGTTAGGTCAGATTTTTTGGGGATCTTGGCTGCTTTGGTAGATTCCTTCGAATCAGTGACCTTAGCCAAGTTGTTGGAGACATTGGTTGGTTCTAAACTCTCTCTGGATGGCCTTTTTGCATAACATGGAAGTTGTTCCTGAGCCTTTGTTATTCGACCGAAATGAACCACCGAAAAGGGAAGTGAAGCTCTAATGTTTCTGTCCATTTTTAATGTTCTGACTTTCGGTTTCTTTTCTTTAGCTTCTCAGTGTTGATTTAGGCAGTATATTTAAGTTGGGAGTCATTACTTGAACTGGGATAGAATTCTGCTGTTTATATGTACATTGTAAATGCAATTGATACATGTTAATTACCATATGGTATTCTGATTTCTGGAACCGTAAGAAATCTGTCATTGCATGATTGAGCTGTTAAATTGGTCAGCCTTGTTCTGGAGCCTATATTATGCTATGCTAATTCCTAACATCTGGTATCAGAGCTAGATTTTGAATCTAGGGTTTGACTGCATCCTTAATTTAATCTGCTGATTAGGGTTGATTGTTTTTGGGCATTCTAGGGTTTTTTTATTCGATACTGATTATTGTGAATTTGTGTTGTGCATATTGTTGACCGACTGGTGACTGGTGATTCTAGAAACTTGGACTGCCTGAGGACTTGGTGGTATATTTACTGTTTTTCAACAGTAGTTTGGTAAGATTATTCCAAACTCTCCGTACGGTTAAGTTTGGTACTTTTACCATTTTTATGCTTGGCACGTTTATCTGCATTATATACCTATGCATTGCCTAAATTTGAATCACATCGCACACACATCACATCGAAGTTTAAGTGATCGAATTGATTCGGTGTTGTGTTTCATTTCTGGACATTGTTTTTTAACTCTGCATTCATATTGTGTGTTGATCATCTGGAAAAAAATTTCAAAACCTTTTCTGTTCAGTCCATGAGTACGAGCCACCCTTTTACAGAATTTAGTATGGGTTAGAGGGTCGAATTATCGCAATTCGATGGAAAGGGAGACTGCTCAATTTGGAAACAGAAAATGAGGGCCATTTTGGTCCAACAAAGAGTTGCTAAAGCTCTCAATGATCCTTTGACTTTTTCTGACGAGTTAAAAGCTAAACCTGATGAAATAGAAGAAATGAATGAAATTGCATATAGTTCCATAATCTTACATTTATCTGATAACATTGTTAGACAAGTTGATCATGCTAAAGATGCTAGGACATTATGGACTGCTTTAGATGCCTTATTCTTAACTAAGACTTTACCTAACAAAATCTATCTGTTAGAAAAGCTGTTTAGTTTTAAGATGGACCCGGGGAAGGATGTAGAGGGGAATTTGAGCGATTATAGCATTATCGTTAAGAGTTTGGCTCATAATGATAAGAAGTTCGATGATGAGAATTTATCGGTCATATTGTTAAATTCTTTGCCTGAATCTTATAAAGAAATCAGAAATGCAATAAAATATGGCAGGGATACTCTTACGCAGGCTATTGTGGTAGATGCGTTGAAATCGAGAGAACTTGAACTAAAGAGAGATAACAGAACAAATGTGAGGGAAGAAAGCTTGTTTGTTAGGGGAAGAACTGAAAAGAAAGAATTTAACTTCCATAACAAAAAAAGAAGGGGAAAGTCTAAAATGAGATCGAAATCAAAAGACAAAAGTGGTAAACAATGTTATAACTGTGGAAAGTTATGACATTTTAAGAAAGATTGTTTTGATTGGAAGAAGAAACAGAGATAATTGAATAACATTGATCAAAACAATGCTGTCGTTGTTTCTGAATTTGATAGTCTACATGTCCTGAATGTGTCTGAGGGGGAATTTGATAACAATTGGATCCTAGACACGGGGTGCACTTTTCACATGTGCCCTGAAAGGTCTTGGTTCTATAACTATCGAGAGGTTGAATCTAGAAAGGTCTACATGGGAGATAACAATTCTCAGAATGTGTTTGGAGTTGGTGACATAGCCATCAGGATGTATGATGGGGTTGTCAGGCAACTCATGGAGGTTAGGTATGTCCCTAATTTAAAGAGGAACCTCATTTCCTTAGGTACTCTTGAAGATGAGGGATATACTTTTAAATTCGGGAATAACGTTCTGAAAATTTTTAAGGGATCTCTGATAGTTATGAAAGGACCCAAGATGAATGGGCTGTACTATCTAGAGGGCAAAACTGAAACAACACCTGATTCAAGTCTTCTTGCTGTCAGTAAAAACAAAACCGAACTTTGGCATAACAGAATGGGTCACATTGGGTTTAAGGGGCTAAAATCTTTAAGTAATCAAAAATTGCTTGGAAAAGATGATATTGAATCAATGGACTTCTGTGAAACTTGTGTTTTGGGTAAGTCACATAAGGTGAGCTTTGAAGCTAGCTCTCATAGGACCAGCAGTCCATTGGACTATATTCATGCTCATTTATGGGGTCTTGAGAAGCATTCCACTTTTGGTAGAAGTAAGTACTACTTGTCCTTAGTGGATGATTACTCAAGAAACGTTTGGATTTATCCTCTAAAGGCTAAGTCGGAAACTTTTGAAAAATTCAGAATTTGGCTTAAGTCCGTTGAGAATCAGTTAGAAAAGAAACTTAAAACATTAAGAACTGATAATGGGCTTGAATTCTGTAATTTTGAATTTGACAACTTCTGTAAGCAAAAAGGGATAACAAGACACAGAACGGTTAAATACATACCTGAACAGAATGGGGTCGCTGAGAGAATGAATATGACCATAATGAACAAGGTTAGGTGTATGTTGATTAGCTCTGGCCTAGCCAAAGGTTTTTAGGCTGAAGCTGCAAGTACTGCAGCTTATCTGATTAATAGCTCACTGTCCGGCAGTATAGAGTTTAAGACCTTGAGTCATCTGTGGGTGTTTGGATGTGCTACATTTGCACATCAATCTGAAGGGAAACTTGAGCCTAGGGTTGTCAAATATGTGATGTTAGGGTATCCAGAGGGTGTGAATGGCTATAGGTTATGAGTTTTAAGGGTTCAAGGCATTAAGATTATTAACAGCAGGAATGTAGTCTTTAATGAATCTGAAATGTCATGTCTAAAATGGAAAACTGATGAAGCAAACAAATTTGAAATTGAGAGGAGTGTTCAAACTGAGGTGAAGCTTACTAAGCTTGATTCACCTACACTTGGGAATGATGGTAATGACCCTACACATCAAGAACCTGAAACTGAAACTGAACCTGAACCTGAATAGGTGACTGAACTTCAAAATAACATTGAACCAATTGAAGTTGAACATTTTAATGATCAGCCACCTAATTAAGATTATCAACTCACTAGGGATAGGGCGAGACGGCATATTAGGCCGAACCCTAGGTACGAATCCCTAAGTTTGACTGAGTTTGCATTAGTTTCAGGTGAAGTCCTTGAATAGATAGAACGTGCTAATTATGAAAAAACTATTAATGGAAATTATTCTGAAAACTGGATAAAAGCCATGCAGGAAGAAATGAAATCTTTGAGTGATAACAAAACCTGGAAACTTGTTAAGAAACCAAAAGATCAGAAATTAGTTCCATATAAGTGGATCTACAAGTTAAAAGAAGGTTTGAGCCCCTAATGATTCTGTGAGGTATAAGGCGAGATTAGTGGCTAAGGGTTAAACTCAAAGAGAGGGTGTGGACTATAATGAGATATTTTCACCGGTGATTAAGTACAAGACGATCAGACTGATGTAGGCTCTTGTTGTTCAATTCAATTGGGAACTCAAACAATTTGATGTAAAAACTGCGTTTTTATATGGAGAGTTGGAAGATGATATCTTCATGAGCCAACCACAAGGGTTTGTGGCTAGAGGCAAGTCTAATTATGTGTACAAGTTAGAGAAATCTTTATACGGGCTGAAATAGAGCGCAAGTTGGAGATATCATTGTACGGGCTGAAACAGAGCCTAAGACAATAGTACAAGATGCTTGATGCTTCTGTACTGAAGATAGGGTTTAAAAGAAGTGAATTTGATGCTTGCTTGTATTTTAATGACATAAAGAGCAGTTGTGAAGTCTACTTGCTACTTTATGTTGATGATATGCTTTTAGTTGGACCTAGCAAGTCTCAAATTAATGAACCGAAAGATCTTTTAAAATTAGAATTTGACATGAAAGATTTAGGGAATGCTAGAAATATTCTAAAGATGGTGATAACAAGGGATATGGCTAAGAACAAGTTAACAATTTCACAAGAAGCGTACTTGAACAAAGTTGTAACTAAATTTGGAATGAAAGACAGTAAAATTGTTAATGTGCATCTTGCTAGCCATATGAATTTTTCACGTAATCATTCGCCTAAATCCGAATCTGAATTGAAAGAGATGGAAAATATTCCGTATGCTAATGCCATATGTTCTATCATATTTTCTATGATTACTACCAGACCTGATCTTGCTTTTTCCATCAGTCTTCTAAGTAGATTTATGTCCAACCCTGGTAAGCCGCATTGAGCGGGTATGAAATGGTTATTAAGGTATTTGGTTGGGACTTTAAATCTAGGCTTAGTGTATGAGAAAAGATCTGAGGAGTTGACTCTTAAGGGCTATGTTAATTCGGACTTTGCTGGGGATAGAGACAGTAGGAAATCAACTACAGCTTACTTCTTTACCCTAGGTGATAACTGCATAACATGGAAATCTCAGCTGCAACCTTTAGTGACTCTGTCTAGTACTGAAGCAGAATACGTTACCATAACCGAGGCGGTTAAGGAATGTATTTGGTTAAAGGGAATTTTAAAAAAATTGAACTTCATGCATGATACACCTATTATATTTACGGATAGTCAGAGTGCGTTGTCACTTAGTAAGAACCATATTTATCATGAGAGATCCAAACATATAGAGGTGAAGTATCATTTTATACGTGAGAAGCTTTCTCAAGGTGAAGTCGAACTTGTTAAGATTTATACTGATAGGAATCCCTATGATGTGGAAACAAAAATTCTGCCTGCAGGTAAATTTAAATTATGCTTATCTTTGCTGCATATTGATACTGGTTAATTTTTCTTGCAGGTAGTGAGCGATGATGATGAACAGTCATTCCATGTGCAAATTTGCAACCGAGAGAGTAAGTGTGTTACGAGAACCAAGGTGAAGAATGTAGGTTTAATTAGGCCTATGTGGTTCTCTTAACACATATGGGCCGGTGCATTTCTATTTGATTATTACCCATTCTTAATTTTTGCTTTAGTGGCACTCACTTATTGGTAGCATTAGGATGACCCAGATTGTGTGTTTGTTTAGAATCATTTGTCGCCCTTGGATCTGATCCACAGTTGGGATTAATTCTTGTTTTTGATATTACCTGGTTTTGACATTTTGACCAACTCTCCCTTTTCTTCTCTCCCATTTTTTGCCTTGCTGCCCGTTCTCTCTCTGAAGGTGTGATTTTGACATTTTGACCAACTCTCCCTTTTCTTCTCTCCCATTTTTTGCCTTGCTGCCCGTTCTCTCTCTGAAGGTGTGACTCTTCTTCCTCCTTTGCTCTCACCAAAAATCAACCTTGGTAACCTATTGTAGAGGGAATACTTGTGTGATGCTCGGACCTGAAATAGGGTGGAGCTATTTGGTTTATTCTCGAAGGTTAGGTCAGATTTTTTGGGGTTCTTGGCTGCTTTGGTAGATTCCTACGAATCAGTGACCTTAGCCAAGTTGTTGGAGACATTGGTTGGTTCTAAACTCTCTCTGGAGGACGTTTTTGCATAACATGGAAGCTGTTCCTGAGCCTATGTCATTCGGCCGAAATTTTCCACCAAAAAGGGAAGTGAAGCTCTAATGTTTCTGTCCATTTTAAATGTTCTGACTTTCGGTTTCTTTGCTTTAGCTTCTCAGTGTTGATTTAGGCAGTATATTTAAGTTGGGAGTCATTACTTGAACTGGGATAGAATTCTGTTGTTTATATGTACATTGTAAATGCAATTGATACATGTTAATTACCATATTGTATTCTGATTTCTGGAACCGTAAGAAATCTGTCATTGCATCATTGAGCCGTTAAATTGGTCAACCTTGTTCTAGAGCCTATATTATGCTTTGCTAATTCCTAACAAATAACTTCTGCTACATTCCATGAAACAGTGTTTGTTGTAATTTTTAATCAAGCACCTATATCGGTCCAGAAACTTCAAAAATGTTGGGTATATATGTCAAGAAATATAAAGCTCTGATACTATGTCAAGAAATATAAATTGTATTATTGAGGTCTTGTAAATATTACAATGTAGAATACCATATTTATAGGGTTACAAATAACCGTGAAAGGAAATAAATATAAAAGGAAATATTACACAATCAACTACTATAGAAATAATCATACACTAAGAGGAAATAATATAATGGGAAATATTCTATATTCTATTTCTATATTTAACACCCTCCGCTCAAACTCAATATGGGGTAGAATATTGAGTTTGAAGATATCGATCCAATCAAATCTTCCAAAATGAAGAACTCCAAGCACTTGAGGTCTTTGTCAGTGTTGATGTAGATAAGCGACTTCTCGTTTGTTGGAAGAAAATATTTGTGCACATTTTTTTTTTATAACATAAAAAAAACCTCTAGTTTGTTTAAGAGGCAGGGGGAGTGCCGGTAAAGTTCAAGGTACCGACCCTCCAATTGAAAAAAAAAACCTCTAGGTAGTTTAAGAGGCAGGGGGAGTGGAGTGCCGATAAATTTCAAGGTACCGACCCTCCAAATTTTAACATAAAAAAAAACCTCTAGGTAGTTTAAGAGGCAGGGGGAGTGCCGATAAAGTTTAAAGTATCGACCCTCTAATTGAAAAAAAAAACTCGAGAAAAAAAAAAAAAAAATATATATATATATATATATATATATATATATATATATATATATATATATATATATATATATATTTTTAAACATGATAGAAATATTGAAAAAATTTAGGATATAGAAAATTTAGAAAATTCACAAAGAATTCATAATCAGTTAGGATAAACAGTAGGCAGTGTCTTCTAGTAAATTCACCAAGTGTAAAAAGACAATTGCTTCTCTCAGCGGCAGCTAAAATCTCTTGTGACATTGGATGATTTCTTCAAATACTAAGAAAGGCCAGTAGAGCTCCATTGAAAGCCATCTTAAGCTGGTGCAAACCCCTTGTCGTTGCATTACATCCAAAGCTTCAGCCCTTTTTTTTTACCATGTCAAGAAATATAAAGCTCTGATACTATGTCAAGAAATATAAATTGTATTATTGAGGTCTTGTAAATATTACAATGTAGAATACCCTATTTATAGGGTTACAAATAACCGTGAAAGGAAATAAATATAAAAGGAAATATTACACAATCAACTACTATAGAAAATAATCCTACACTAAGAGGAAATAATATAATGGGAAATATTCTATATTCTATTTCTATATTTAACAATATAGATCAATGCCTTACCATTTATCCCAAGATCAAACCAATTTTGATTTAAACATTAATGAAGAAGGAACAAATTCAAGATTCTATAGTGAGGCATCCCTTACCATTCATTGCCACTCTCTTCATATTTTAAATGTAGGGATTTAAGGGACATGATATTCCTTTTTTTTTTTTTTTTTGTTTTTGAGCCTTCATGTAGTGGATGTTGACAAAAGGATACATCAAGAGAAACATTAATATAAACGTATGATAAAGGGAAAAGGTGGGGAGAAGCTCAAAATCCGGCTTGGGGGGGGGGGGGGGGGGGTGAAACAGATCCAGTGTATTACCATTCACCCAATCTTCAATCTTATGAAAACATGGGGAAAAGAGGGGAAACACATGCGATGTGGAGAGACAACAAACAATTATGGAATTTAAGTGTTAATAATTAGATCAACCATTACATGTCTTGTAATTGATCACCTCAAATTGATATTTATACAATCTTAGGCAAAAACTTTGAAGCTACAACGTCAGATTGATATAGAAAAATCAGTAATTCCATACAATGGCTGTGGAATCACTTGATGATGAGGCAAAATGGTGCCCATAGTTAGAGAACTGGATGAACCGTACTTCATTCTTACGAATAGTTAAAATCTGCAAAGTGACAAAATGCAGCACACAAATTCAACAATTTGACAGAAACAAATAACCTCATGATATCTACAATCTAGGTGTGACGTTTTTGTGTTTACTTTTCCTTTTTGATATAAAGATTTACAAAAATGTATGCCTCAAATCGACAAATTATTGTAAAGAATAAATCATCTCTCTCCAAATATTGATATATCACTGCTTCCCTAAGCAAAAAACATGGAAGGCAAAGGAATAAATAAGTTACAATTGATAGTCAAAACAAATTTTCGTATCACAGTCCCGTTCTCCTGCCCGCGGCGGGCAAGCTTATAATGCCCACTCGGAGAGAACCCAACGTGGGGTTCTCACATTTGGAGAGAACCCCACGTAGGGTTCTCCTGCCACATCAGCAGGTGGACAGGATAAGCCTACCCGCCGCGGGCAGGAGAACATTTTCGTATTAGATGCCCTTGAGAGAACTAGATGGCAATATGCATATTCAAAATTATAGTGTACCGGTTACAACATAAACTTCTTTTGCTCCACATCAGAATGAAAAACTGCCATGCTATCGGAATAGTTGAACATCGTCAAAAAGGTTAATATTTTACATGTTATGGATTAATTGCTAGTCCTATATCACGGAGAGCAATAATAAATCGAAACACAAAAACGAAAGAAAGAAAAACACACGATTTTAAAGTGGTTCTATCGGAACATATTTGCTGATTTTGTTTGGAGGCCCAAATCCTTATTGTTTCTCTGGCCCAAGTTCTTTTATTTTGGCCCATATCCGGATCCACTTATAGAAGAATCTGGAAGAGTGAGATTTATACAACTTTAAGGGCTCCTTTGCAATTAAAAGAGGACTTTTTCACTTTAGTTGGTAGACTTTTCATTTCTCCAACAGTGAGGACGTGTAGTAGCCTTTCTTCTTTGTTTTTACTCTCTGTAATAGTTCTCAAATTTTCTTGTGTGAATTCTTGAGAAATAGGAGAGTATTTTGATGAACTCTTGTGTAAGTTCATGTGGGTTGATGAAGAGTTGAGAAATTTTCTGCAGTTTTTTTGGGCTGTATACTTGTAACTCGTTTTTGCCTATTTTTGGGCGTTCTTAGTGGATTTGAGCGTATTCGTTACAGATGCTCAACGGGGATTAGGCGTTAGAAGTGGTCGCCGAACCTCGGGGCCTTTGGGCCGAAAAATCTTGTGTTGATTCTTGATTTTCTGTTGTTTTCTTTTTTTGTTTTTACTTGTAAATCGACACTACGAACTCCTTTTGGGACCTACAGTTGGAAGGAGTTCACAACAGGTTCACTATCAATAGAGCTATGTCACTCAATCAATCAACTCATGATTGTAGAGCTTTCTCAACATAAGAAATATTTGTCTCGTTAGTCTTTTAAGCGAATAAATTTGCTTACAGGAGTTGAATTCTCTATCTGAATATCCCTGTTTCTACTTTCCATAAGTGCTGCAAACCCAGTTATTTCCATATTGTAACAAGTATATTTCAATTCTTATATATCTCACTTTGTCGTTCTCAACTAGTCATCTTAAAAAGCAATTATCAAAAACTCAAGCCCCATAAAGTTTATCACTTCTCAACATTTTTCTATATATTCCAATTTCCTATACGATAAGATTCTTAAAAAAAAAATTCCTGGGAACCTTTCCAAAGTATTGACCGATCAAAAACGCAACATATGTTCCTATTGTTCTAGAAAGCTTTATGTGTGTCATTCGGTTCTATAGTAAAGAGAGAACAAATAAAAATTTAAACAAAAGGAATACAAAATTTGACTTTGCTTCTGCTTGTTAAAAACAAAATAATTTTCTTTGCTAGCTGAAAAGGCTCAAGACAAAATGTTTTTTACACTACAACTCCACGGTAAATAAATTACTTATGGTATTACACGAGATGGGAGCTTCACCGCAGCACTTTGACAGGCCCCATCAGCTATAGCCAAAAGAACTGAAAATTTGCAAATGTATATCTATTTTATTATTGATTTTTATTAATTATGTTTTTATTATTATTGAGCTTGTAATAGTGGGTTGGCCCAAACCCATCATTAGTAGATTAGGTTTCTACTATTTATAGAATATTTTCATTGTTGATGAATTAGACGATGGACGAATGAAAATTAAGTTTTGGATTGTTGCCAACGTTTTCTTTGTAAGTGTTATGCCCTAGGTCCAATCAATTTTGGACATAAATACTTTGAATATATATATATGGCAATATTTATTATTTAATTGAATTAATATTCTAATAAACTAAATAATAGAATCCGTAGATTCAAGTCTTGGTGATTTGTTAATCACAAGGAGTTGTGATTGTGAGATACAAATTACATATGACTGAATCTTAAATCGTCCGTGGTCGAAACAATAACGAGATACGGATATCGTTATTACGGATAGACTATCGCGTGTGACATTCTTACTTGTGAAGTAAGTAGCTGATCTCACAAGTTAAAGTGTGTTGACACTTGAATGAACACGTGGATGTTTTGTTATAGAACAAAACATTGGAGACCCGCTGAGAGATTCCACATGGATAACTATATGAGTGTTAGTGGTTAATCTCTAACGGTCGGTAGTGGAATTGGTCATTTGACTTGAGGTCATCATGGTACCTTATATGAGGACAGTCATACTTTGGTAGTATTGGATGTTGCTCTGCCAAGGGTCGCTAATACAATATCGTTCGGGTATGTCAAGAATCATATGAAGGTTGTGAATGACCAATAGAGGATTCGTCACTCTTAGATAGTAAAAGATTATGATCTACATTTTATCCAGAGTTTTCGACGTACATTCACTTAACAGTGGAATAAAAGATATGATCGATAATTGAGATTGACACATATCCATATCTCATAATTGATCGGATCATATTGACGAAAGGATTATAGTTTCACGGTAAACGAACAAGTTTGGTTTTATCATGTTACGTGATATTTCCCGTCACATGTATTGTCCTGACACATTGCTAGATGTCAATCTGGGACAACGAAAGTGAATTAGTAATAAATTAAAAGTGGCGTTTTAATTTATCGATTTTGATTAGATCAAAATAATAATTCACGTCGTTCGGTATCGTGATCGGGAACCTAATAGGTCACACACAAAAGAGAATCAGAAGAATAAGATTTACCAATTAATTAATTGACAAGTGTTGGATAATTAATTAATTGGGTTGTTTATTAATAGGCCCGAATTAATTAATTGGATTAATTAATTCATGGACCAGATTTAATTAATTTGATTAATTAAATATTGGATTGAGTTAAGTTTAACAGATGGGCCGAGCCCATTTGGACTTATATTAATAGGCTACTAGGGTTTGAAAATAACATGGAATTTTTCATTATTCTTGCTAGCACAAGAAAAGAAAACCCTAGCCGTCATTCTTGTTCTCTGTGTGGATCACCATTGGAGGCTGGACAATTGGACAGCTTGGATTGCAGATCGTGATCATTGGAGTTCAAGAAAAAGCAAAAGAGTTTGTGGAATTCATCAAAGGTATCATTCTCATCACAGTTTCTGTCTAAACACATTGCAGATCCTCGTTTGAGAATTAAAAATTGTTTTATTTCCGCTGTGCATGATTAAGTAAATTTCCAACATTCTTCCCCTACTTCTCCCATTTCCCTGGTTTCTTCACCAGTTTCTCCCTCCTCCTCTCCGGTTCTTCCCTCTTTCTTTCTGCCTTATATTTTATCCTACATTAAAGTTTTCAATAGGCAAAATGTATGAGAGTATACTCTCAAACAAGATGTACTATTTCTTTATAATGGCAAACTTATGTTTCACTTACTGGACTGTCATTAGACTTTAGACTCTATTGAGGAAATAAACAAATTCTATAAGAATTACCATTGTCTGAGACTCTACTCTTTGCAAGTCAATCCGTTTCTTACATGCAGAACATGAAACGAACAATTCAAAATACACATCCATTCATGTCGAAATGAGTGTTGTACTTACCCTTCTGCATATTTGATGAACTGAATGGGAAAATGGACATTTCTTAGATTTTCAGCAACATTTTGGAAAGTAACAATTCCATTCAGATCCATTTCGAAAACCTTGCAATGATCTACTGACTCATTCTTAACTAGTCAAGCATATGATTTATTCCTTCTCGCAATCAATTATGCATATTTAACATGTGCGATGAAAGTTATGAAGATTGACCCACTGTTTATGATTAGTTAGAGTTGTAGGAGATATTACACCGATAATGTGCATATTATATTCATCAAGAGCATGCCGTTAATATGCGTGAAATCGAAACATCATTCGACTTATCGAAATCTGATTTGAGAAGATAAAATAGCGATTTACCGACTTCGAATATAATAATATGAATTCTTCACTTCCCAATATGAGTGAACGCATGTTGTTCTTCAATTCAAACCCTTCAATAAAACACATAAATAAATTAACCATATTCTGAAATCAAGCATAAATAAAATCAGAAATGAGAAAGATGAAATGCAAGTGATGCGATTGGTCGAGGCAAGTGTTTGACACTTTTTCCTTAAGATGAATTTGCCCCGCATCGGTGCTAACGGTTTCTCGGCAATCATCTCCCAAGATACAACGACCACGTCAAGCCATAGGAGCACTCCAAATGACTTAGACCAACGAACTCGAACAGAGTTCCCTCTCTACCATAACCATGATCTTGATGCAAGAGAAAATCACTTCTATAAAGTGTTTTATGCAAAACTAAAGTAACCATGATATGAAACTATCAAATGAATTGTTTGTTGTGTAGTTAATCCAAACACATAGGGAATCCATATATATAGTAGTTGGAACATCCATACCAAGAGACACATCTCTTGAATAATCATAATTATTGGAAGTTACTCATACCAAAAGTCATGCTATCCAAGAGTCATGATCCATATGAAAAGACACATCTTTTCATCTACATTCTCTAGAATATTCCACAATATTCTACACAATTCCAATAATTTCAAGTATTAAGTGGTTTAAGTTTGGCTTAATTTCTCATTCACCAAACAAGGAATTTCCACTTAAATCATTTCAATTGGTCACAACCAATTTCCAATACAAAATTCTAACAATCCCTCACATGAATGAAAATTAATACTATAACTCCTCTCCATTCAATATTTTAATGGGTTGGCTCCTCATCTATATGTATAAATAGAGGAGCACTCAGTGAAAAAAAAAAAAAACAACAAAAGGAAAAGCAGCAAACACAATAGAAGAAAAAAAAAATTTTGTTTCCTCCATTTCCTCCGTTACCAGTTTCCATTTTTTCCTTCTTCCTTTGCTAAATTCTTCGAGAGAAAGACACAGCTAGTTCGTAGGCGGTTAACGTAGTGCAGCGGGAACCGACGACCGATTGTATCCTGGGAATCGAACACCAATCAAAACCTCGTGCACCCCGGTGAGGCGGCGAATTCCATTTAAGGAAACCGTGTGAACACGGGCCTTCGGTTTGGTTTGATATTCTTTGATTCTCCATTATTTTATCCCACAAGAGTCAATGAATGGAAGTTACAAAAATTAAATTCGGCATTCTTAAGGTAGTGCATAAATTTCAGACTAGAATATAAAGAGCTTAAAGACATAATCTTACAGTTTCAGCCAACGAAAAGTCTGGGAGGTCTAGTCAACCTGAATGGTCTCAGTACGAGACTGATCTCAATCGCAATGGTGGTCTTCATACAGGGCTATCAAGTCAGAAGACCTGTGGTAAATACACTTATCAATATGACCAAATGCTCCAGCCTGCGCTCAGGAAATGTAATGGGCGAAGGCAAAACTTTCTCCATGTCCACAACCAATCCTTTTCTCAACTCATGTATCAAAATTGCAATCAATACTACGCATTTCCCATTACTTCAAATAAAGCATTTCAAAAGTGCACCTGCGAACCATTTCTTTATCCATCTTCAAACCAGAAATCTGTTTCTGTAATATTTCCAAAGCCAAAGAATTGTCCCCACATTTCAAACATTCTAACAAGAACTGCTCAATAACAAGGAATAATGCAGAAGGTCTTGTTTCATCAGTAATGCCATTTATTCTATTAAGAATCTCAATGAAATCATCCCAACTCGCATTGAGAAAATGTGACTCGAGGACTCAAATTCCCAAGATTTGCATGAAATGTCGGACTCAGTTTCTAAGCAAGCAGCAGCCTTTTCACAGCCTAAGGAATATAAGCAATTAAACATTGAGTGATAATTCTTACAGATTCTTGCTTCTTGATTAGGTCTTTTGGCCCTATCATTTTTCCTAGATTCTCCACTATGTAAGAAGCTGCTCGCAATTTCAGAATAATTCTTTGTTGGAATTAATTGATAAAGTGTTAAATAATTAAATGTGATATTTAATTATGTGGGTCATTGTAATTAATTTGGGTGAATTGGAAAATGGGAAAAATTCATGGTTCAGGGATTTACTTTTAGGAAATCAAAAATCAGGTCCCAAAATATAAAATTGCAAAAATCAGATTTTTTTAATTAATTAATTATATTTCACAATTATTATATTAAATTAAATATTTAATTATAATATAATATAATTAACCCCACCCCACCCCACCCCACCAAACTCCATCTCCACCACCCCCATTGCTCCGGCGACTGTTCTCTGGTCGCACTGAATTCTGGCGACTACTCCAACGACCGTTCTCCGGCAGCACTTAATTCCGGCGACTGCTCCAACTCCGACAATTGTTAAGGTCACAGATATATGGAGGTGGGTCACAGAATATTTCGATATCACAGATCAAAACTGATAAAAAAATTATAGGTCACAGTTAACTTCGTTGGTCATAAATCAAGAATTTTAAGGTCACGGGTAATTTTTTATAAGTCACAGATTAAAAAAATTCAAAACTTTTACGGGTCACAACTCTATTTCAGCGAGTCACAGTCCCAATTTCTAGGTCACGGACACCCACTTAGGTCACAGATTGAAAAAAATCAAAACTTTTACTTGTCGCAACTCTATTTCAGCGAGTCCAGTCACAATTTCTAGGTCACAGACACCCACGACCGCCGCCACAGCCAACCACCACCAAAATATTACATCTACGTAACAACCACCGCCAACACGGCCACCGCCAACAAAATCACTGCAGGACCACCGCAAAACAAAGATCTAAAATCTGCACAATCATCGCCACCACCAAAATCTGCACAATCACCGCCACCACCGTTTACAAAACACCGACCACCAAAACTCACCTCCACCACCGGATCCACCATCGCCAACAAGGCAACAACCCCACAAACCACAGTACCCAACCACCGCACGCCTCAACACTACAGCACCCACCACCACCGCACGCACAGCACCCACCACCACCGCCGGATCCACCATCGCCATTAGACCCACCAACACCACCGCACGCCTCAACACCACAGAACCCAACCACCGCACACCTCAACACCACAGAACCCCCCCAAAACACACAAAGAGGTCGATCGCGACCAAAGCAGCTTCGCTCGACGCTGCTGTAGGTGTCGCAGCAACGTCGCGCGACGCTGCTGTGGGTGTCGCCGCAACGCTGCACACCCACAGCAGCAGCGTCGAGGCCAATGGAGGGAGGGGGGAAGGGGGAGAAGAAGGGCGGGAGGCGGCGGTCGGTGGTGCTGGTCCGGCTGGAGAGAAGCGAGAGTGGAGAGAATTGATTATCTAGGGTTAGAAAATTTGGTGGGGGTAGGGGTGCGTATATAGAGTAATATAATTTTAAAAGATTATTATTAATATTAATTGTAAAATTAATACCTGATTTTTGATTAAAAAAGTCAAAACCTGATTTTTAGAAAGTTAAAACTAAACATCTGGTCTAGTGTAATTTCCTTTTGGAAAAGTCTCCAATATAAGCCCATAAATTGATAAGCCCAACTTCAAGTGTCTTATATATGGTAAGGAATCTCACATCGAAAGTTTACAAGAAAAAAGACTTGTTTATATAGTGGGATGTGTGTACAATTTATAATTTAATAAGTGTCCTACAACTTAACTAACTTGGCTAGCCAAAGGCTAGCAAACTAGCCTCCACTAAAGTGGTGCTTCGCACCACTCGAGCCGCACCCCGTCCCGTCCCGTCCCGAGCGAACCCAAAAAGTTGAGTGAGCTAGGGTGATTGTTGGTAGTTGAAGGCCGCAATAACAAGATTATTTTAATTAAATAATATTAAAAATTCCTTCAATATAAACGTAAAAATCATATATAATGAAAATCTAATCCAAAATAACAAGGAAAAAATACATTTTTTGAATCATATTCATATGATCAAGTTTGAAGTTGTGATAGATTTAAGCGAGAGAAGATGAAACTTATATGTAAAACATAATTAAACAATAAATACCAATTCCAAACTTAAACAAAGCTTACGCAAAATTTTTAAAACAATCATTTTTAGAACTATTTTTTACCCAAAAAAATGTGTGTTTTGAACTCTTAAAAAAAATAAAATAGTAGTTAGATTGTCTAAATTTAAATTTACAAAATAAATTAACAAAATTTAACAATAAAAATATATATTATACATAGTTATTATAACCAACCCGATTGTTGATTGTAAAAATCATTGGTTCAACTATTAAGTCATTACAATATTGAATTTTAGTTTAAATAATAATAATAATAATAATAATAATAATAATAATAATAATAATAATAATAATTTTTACAAGAAGTAGTCTATTTCTTTCTAAATTGGACATATAGTTTCTTGTCATATTTAACGCTAAAATTCTTCAATTGCCACAGTGGTCAAGCATTACATTTCCACATGTAGCGAATGGGTTCGAATCTTGACTATTGCAAATATGATATATAATTTCTCTTTGAATAATTTGGAAATTAAAAAATTAAAAGAAAGAGGGGAAGTTCTTGGAATTGAACATTGTACCTCTTGCATACAAAACTAATACCGTACCATTTAGCCTACACAACCTATCGAAACAAGTTATTACATTTACAAATATTTAACAATATTCATCAAAACTTTATAAGTCTTTTTTTTTCCGACCGATCCAGCACGGGCGGCCGCCTCTGCTCGCCGGGTGCTCGGTCCGCCCCTGCGTCCCTTCCCCGCCTCGACAAGTCGCAAAGTTCGCATTGGGGGCTTTAGAGGCACGCTTTGCACGTACGCATCGTCGCAAGGAGCTGCGGAGCCTTAAAGTTTTCAGAAATGGACTCATGGTTCGATGATATGGCAACGGGAGGCTCGATGAGTTGGCATCCTAAGTGGCACACACGTAACAAGTTGTGTCATTTCGTCCTGCGTGGCATTTGGTTCAGTTAGACGTACGCGTAGCATCTGTAGGCTGGTGACTATTAAGATATTGGTGAACAGACATGATGAATGGACACTACACTTCATAGTTTAATCTGAGCCGTCAGATCATGAAACGGTGCGATCCAATGGCTAAAACGTATCAAACAAGTGGTGCACTAGTTTATGAAATGTCACACACCCATTCAATGATACACTTCAATCTCTATAAATAGAGACATTCAAATTCCTTTTTTTACACACGAAATTAATTAATATATTCTTGATTTCTAAATTCCTTCTCTCTCCATATTCTGCAAAACTACATTCAATATTTTCATTGTTATTCCGTTCAAGTACGTTCATTTTTTGGTTAGACCGATAAGGTTGGTATTGTGCAATATCGACTTTGGAAGAAAAGTTGTATTTTGGGAGACAGACGTCCATAATCCCGTTTGCAGGTTGTTGGGGGGCGAAATCTGTCTTTAGGAGATTTGCCTTGGCATACCTCGCTTCATATTCTTTTTTTTATTTCTGTTATTTTTATTTGTTCTTTCGATTGCGGTAGTCGAATTTCCGACAACATTCTTTCCAACTGTGCTACAAGATTACCATCCTTTTCCCCCTATACATCAGATTCCAACCCATAACAATGACATACAGCAAAGTATCTGCACAGTATAGACGGTTAGTCAACATTTAACCCCCAATATCCCATAAACCTTGAATGTATCACAAATATATACGTATCCACTAGACAATAAAAATAATATAGATGATAATTTACATGGCCAAAAAAAGGAAAATAAAAAGAAAAAAATGAGAAAGCTATAAATACCTGAAAATCATCATCAAACTTCAACGGCCATGTTATATGAAGCAGCTTTTTGCTAGTGATGAGTGTACCGTTTAGGAGAGGAGCTTGAAGTTATGGTTTGATTGCAAAGACAGCAGAGCGAAATCGGCTGAGTGATGCTAATTAATCCAAGATATATTAAGCCTTTTGGTGCACATTTTGAAGGTAAGAATCCATTTTTACTATTGATGTGATGGGAAATATGTGGTTGAAAAAAAAAAAAAGTTATTGATGTGATGGAAAATATTATTTTATTAAAAAATATGTGGTTGAAAATGAGTAGAAAAATTAGAATGAAAAAAATAATGTGGACCAAACATGGCCTAAAAGGCTAAATATTTTCACACTACAATTTCCTTATAATTGCACCACATTTTAATTGCATAAATTGTTTATTACCTTTACTCCATACCACACTTATGTCCCTAAGTTTTTTTGTTGTTGTATTTTTATCATGAATTTTTCATTAATTAGTATATATTGTCTCTGATAATGATCTATGTCAAAAATTTCATTAAGAGGTAACAAAAAAAAAAATAAATTTATCAACGTGTATTTATTAAGCAAAAAAATTCAAAATTATGATTAAACACATGTCCACCGTTTTAAAGCACAATAATAATTTTTTTGGATCAAAATCGTTATTAAAAACAACATTGCTTAATTAATGAAAGACTAATGATAAGAACGTGATGAAAAAAGTTAACAACATAACTGTAACATTAAATAAAGATTAGGGATCAATAATACAATTAAAATGTGGTGTATTTATAAGAAAATGTTGTAGGAATATAATTAGCCATATTAAAATATAATGTCAGAATCATTTTTGGAGCATTTTAATGCCAATACATTTTAATTATTTCAGTAATATTTTAATTTTAGTTTTTTGTAATAAATACTACAAAATTGTATTAATTTCATGTTATTAATTTTCAATTAATTAACATTCGTATTAATCTAGATTCACTGAATCTTGAGTTGATGAATCTTGATCTACATGAATCTAGAGTTATATTACATATGAAGTTATTTCTATTCATATATCTAGAAATCTTATTGGGTGTTTAAATTTACGTATTAAATATTAATTTTTATGTATCAAATATAGTATAAAAATATTGCTCATTTATAGTATTTCATCATCACGAATATTTTGAATCATAGAATTTGACTTTTAAGAATATGATTTTCTTCTTTTAAATTCATATTATAATTTTTATTTTATTTTTTAATTCATTTGAAACTCATCAAATCCTTAAATAGTATACAGTACTAATACTTTATAGCACTTATTAGGGGTGTCTAAATGTCTCGAACTGAACCGAATTGAATCGAACGATTTTTTTTAAGTTAAATACCCGTACGAGTACTCGAATTGAGAACCAATGAGTTTGGGTCGGATCTCGATTCTAGACCAAGAACCGAATAAGACACAAAACTAAATAATTTTTTTTATTTTTTATATTGAATTGATTAAATTAAGTTATTTTTTATAAATAAATTAACAAATTAATTAAATAAATCAGATCATTTCATAATTTTAATTTTAAAGCTCAATACCCAAATCATTTTAAAACCCATTTTAAAGACAAGAAATAGTGGAGTTTAAGATCCATTTGCAGTTTTTGATATGGATCACCGATATTTTAATATTAACATCTATTTTTTGATATTTGTATGTATTGAATTAATTTTATTGGATAGCTAGTTATTTATATGTTTTTGAATTGACCTACGTTAATTTATAAAAGTTACGAATGAAATGTCATTAGTTGTATTTATGTAGTGTTGTTGTAAATGTAAAAAAATTTAATTATGGTATGGAACCGAACCGAACCGAACCTGAACGGTTCCATAATTATATTTGGACCCCGGCAAGTCCATTTATTAAGTACCCAAAAGTTTTGGATCGATTCGATTCTCTTCAAAATCGAATCGAATCGAATCACGGACAGCCCTAGCACTTATAAAATATTTCAAAATAACGTTCAATGCACGTTCAACTTTGACTAGTATAACAAAAAGTGCGTCTATCCAAAATACTTGCACAAATTTGCACATTTCATTTGGAGTAACACTATTTAGGGCAATTAGCGTTACAAATAGATACAATTAAATGAAATGTGCAATAAATGAATTACATAATTTTATATTTAATTGAAAATATTGTGTAATATCACATAGAGTTATATACTGATGTTATAGTACCACTAGTGTTAGATAACATTATTCTTTTTTTTACTTTTTAAAGAATTTCATTTTTTCACAATTTCATATTAAAAACAATATGTAGATATTGTGCATTTGAAGTAAGATTTCCAAAAATATGAATTTAAAATTTATTTGGTAGAATATTGTTTAAATTTGCTTTATATTGCTCATCTACTCGTAACGCATTTTTTTTGTTACTCGTGCTTTTTATTATTTAGAAATTTAATAGTGCGTTTAATGTACATTAAAATGAAAAGAATGTATTTTTTGTGATATGATGGTGAATATGTAGTTGAAAAAGAAGGAAAAATTATTGATATGATGTTTGATATTATTTTATTGAAAAATGTGTGGTTGAAAATGAGTAGAATAATGAGAATGTGGCTCAAACAGGGACTTAAATTTATTTACGATTTCAAATTAAAAACAATGTATAAACGTAAATAAGAATGAGGTTAGGATTGTTGATGGATTTTGCACGTTGAAACTTTTATTGGATGTGATTGAACTCAAGTCTAAATGAGCTTTAAGAAATACACGTTGTCCTTATTGTTTGAAATTTTGGCCTTGTTTGAGCTTCATTATCGGGTAAAGAATGCATTTTTATAGTAATTAATGGAGAATATATAGCTAAAAGATAACGAATTTTTTTGGATTTATGCTTAATAATATTATATTGAAAAACGTGTTGTTGAAAAAAAGATAGAAAAAAGTATATTTTGAAAATAATGAGGATAAAATAAAGACAGCTTATGTTTGGCAGGCATTTTTGTAGAGATAATGCATTTTTTGGTTGATGTGATGGGGGATATGTGGTTGAAAAAAAGGAAAAGTTATTGATATGATGAAAAATATTATTTTATAGAAAAATGTATGGTTGAAAATGAGTAAAATAATGAGAAGGAAAAATATAATCTGGCTCAAACATGGGCTTAGTAAAGAAAGCAAGAAAACATAGGGCTCGTTTTGTTTCTGTTTCAATTTTCAGTTCATTTCTAATTTTCTGATTTGAATATCTATTTTAAAATTGCTAAAAACACATTTGGTTTGACATCTTGAAAAATTATTTCTCAAAACGAAAAACTAGAAAACGTATTTGATTTGAGATTTTAAAAAAATTGTTTTATCATATTTTAATCCATAAAATTTAATTATTCAGTAAAAATAGAACAACTTTATTTTAATATATCATCAAGTCCTTTGTATTTATTATTTTCAAAATATATTTTTCTCTTTTTTATTTTCAATCATGCATTCTTCAATAATATTACACGCAAACTCAAAAAAAATTCTTATTTTTGAACCACAGATTCTCCATCAAAATAGTATTCTAACATGCATTTTGGACCAAAAAAATGGAGCTCAAACAAGCTCCAAGTAACATGTATATATTTTAAAGTTGGTGAATCTTACAATTTTCTTCTCATTACAAAAGTTAAAAAAAAAAAAAAATTAAGTTTATAAATATATGAAATAAAAATAAAATTACTAACATGGACTGATAATATTTGTATTTATATTCATTTCAATATATTTTTCAAAATTTTTATGTAAATAATCATTAAAAGTTTGTACTATTTTAATTTATTATTTTTTTTAGAATTCATTTTTTTATTTTCAGTATTTATTATTATTTTTTGAATTTTATTTTTAATTCTAAAATTTTATATTTTTATTTTTCAAAAATTTTATCTTTTAAAATTTATTTAAATGCTTGTTTTTCATATTTTGAGGCTTTGAGGGTTTTCGGTGAAAAACTCTAAAAATTAAAAAATGCGTTTTGAATTTGATGTTATAAGTGCATCTTTTAAGAAAAAAATAAATTTTCCGAATTATCAAACAAAACACGTTTTTAGTGTTTTGCAAAATTGAAAATATCAAACCAAACTTACCTTATTAATTAGAATTGAGTGGTTATAGAGCTATTGTTTCAACATTTGTTGATGACAAACGTAACAGTAAAAGTTACTTTTAAAGTTTTAAGCCCTGTCTGGCAACAATTTTCCTCCACTAAGACAGTGATTTTTTGCCCGTTAGGTGTGGTGTAAGTGTTATGCCCTAGGTCCAATCAACTTTGGACATAAATACTTTGAATATATATAATCGATGCATATATATATGGCAATATCTATTATTTAATTGAATTAATATTCAAATAAATTAAATGATAGAATCCGTAGATTCAAGTCTTGGTGATTTGTTAATCACAAGGAGTTGTGATTGTGAGATACAAATTACATATGAGTGAATCTTAAATCGTCCGTGGTCGAGGTAATAACGAGATACGGATATCGTTATTACGGATAGACTATCGCGTGTGGTATTCTTACTTGTAAAGTAAGTAGCTGATCTCACAAGCTAAAGTGTGGTGACACTTGAATGAACACGTGGATGTTTTGTTATAGAACAAAACATTGGAGACCAATGAGAGATTCCACATGGATAACTATCTAAGTGTTAGTGGTTAATCTCTAACGTTCGGTAGTGGAATTGGTCCTTTGACTTGAGGTCATCATAGTACCTTATATGAGGGCAGTCATACTTTGGTGATGTTGGATGTTGCTCTGTCAAGGGTCGCTAATACAAAGATCGTTCGGGTATGTCAAGAATCATATGAAGGTTGTGAATGATCAATAGAGGATTCGTCACTCTTAGATAGTAAGAGATTATGATCTACATTTTATCCAGTTAAGTTGATAATGAAATCCTTGGCCAAGGTGAACTCATAAGTCGGAAAAGAGTTTTCGACGTACATTGACTTAACAATGGGATAAAAGATATAATCGATAATTGAGATTGACACATATCCATATCTCATAATTGATCGGATCATATTGACGAAAGGATTATAGTTTCACGGTAAACGAACGAGTTTGGTTTTATCATGCTACGTGATATTTCCCGTCACATGCATTGCCTTGATACATTGCTAGGTGTCAATCTGGGACAACGAAAATGAATTAGTGATAAATTAAAAGGGGCGTTTTAATTTATCGATTTTGATTAGATCAAAATAATAATTCACGTCGTTCGGCATCGTGATCGGGAACCTAATGGGTCATACACAAAAAAGAATCAGAAGAATGAGATTTACCAATTAATTAATTGACAAGTGTTCGATAATTAATTAATTGGGTTGTTTATTAATAGGCCCGAATTAATTAATTGGATTAATTAATTCATGGATTAGATTTAATTAATTTGATTAATTAAATATTGGACCGGGTTTAAGTTTAATAGATGGGCCGAGCCCATCTGGACTTATATTAATAGACTACTAGGGTTTGTAAACTGTAGAGAATTTTCATTATTCTTGCTAGCACAAGAAAAGAAAACCCTAGCCGTCATTCTTATTCTCTGTGTGGATCACCATTGGAGGCTGGACAATTGAGCAATGACCCATCAAGCGACTCAAGGTCGCTGATGGCAAAGGCGCAACGCCGCAGCCGCGTTTCTGGCAGCGATTGTCACCGTGCGTTTTAGCGAGCAGGCGAAGAATGACGCTTCGTCGCGCCGGTGTCGCCGCTGTGCGACAGCGGCGACTACCCGTCGCGATCCACTTGTGCGGCGCCGGCGAGTTATGAAAAAAAAAAAAAAAAAAATTTCGATTTTTTTAGGGTTTCAGTAAACGGGGTGGAGGCGGGGGCCTCTGTTGCAATTTGTGAAATTGCAGGCCCCCGCCTGCAATTATATGATTAGGGGTCAAGTTTGCAATTTTTAAATGAAGGACTGTCTTGGAATTTTCGAAATTGATGGGGTTTGTTTTTAATTTGCAATTGGGTCAATTTGCAATTTCAAAAAAAAAGGGTAATTTTTGAATTGAAATATTAAAATGATTTTAAACTTGAATTTCAAATGGGTTTGACCTAAAATTTTAATATTGACCCATTTAAAATTTTATTTAAAAATTGACGACTTTTATATTTTCGTTAAAATTGGATTTTAAATTAAATATTAAACTTTGACCCTAAATTGAATTTTATTTTATTTAGGAGTTTTATCCTAAATTAAAATGTTAATTCATATTAAATTAGAGTTGGATTTCAATTTAATATTTAATTAAAATTTGATTTTAATTAAATTATCCACCCTAGTATATTGTTGAAATTAGAGTTGGACTCTAATTTTGACATTTAAGTAAAATTTGATTTTAATTAAAATGTCTCGCCCTAAATTGTTTTTGAAATTAGAGTTGGACTCTAATTTGGTATTTAATTAAGATTTGATTTTAATTAAACAAGTTCGCCCTAATATCTTGGAATTAGAGTTTGACTCTTATTTTGTATTTAATTAAAATTTGATTTTAATTAAATTCAACCATATTAATTTGATTATAATTAGAGTTGAACTTTAATTTGACATTTAATTAAAATTTGATTTTAATTAAATTGTCTTACCCTAAAATTTTATTGGAATTAGAGTTTGACTCTAATTTGGTATTTAATTAAAATTTGATTTTAATTAAATAGTCCCGCCTTTTATTTGTAGAATTAGAGTTGGACTCTAATTTGATATTTAATTAAAATTTGATTTTAATTAAATAAGTCCGCTGATTAAATTAATTAATTAATTTGATTAATTAATTATTTAATTCTTCCGATCCATTTGTCTAAATTAGTTTAGACGACTTTAATTGCTAGAAACTTGAAACGTGTTTGCATATAATATTAGATATTATAGGAATGCATTTATATGATGAATGTTTTATTAGTGGATGATTATGGACTCGACCATGTGGATGTGTTGAATGATTAGTTTTATTCTTGTTGTTTTATGGGCCTGCGAGCTCTTATTTATTTTGGACCTGCGAGTCCGTTGTTATTATTTTGGGCCTGCGTGTCCAATATTATTTAGGCCTGCGTGCCAACTAGTATAGGATACAAGTTGCAGCTGGACTAATTGGAGATACAAGAAGAGGAGGAGACCATAGAGATGGAGCATTGTATGAATCAATGCTATACCCCCTAGGAACTGACCGACTAGTCTTCCTTATGGCTCGGGAAGACTAGATAGTATAAGTCCATAATCGTCCACACTATTATATGTATGTTTATTTGCATGTTAGATGTATAATAAAATATATATAATTATTACAATGAGACCTTTTGCATGCAAAACCCCTCGTTAAAAATATTAAGTCAATTTGATATTTGCCTTCCATCATTATAGTGAAAAACGAGAGTCCTCAATCGATCTAAGCTTGTTGAGTACACTCAAGGCTGGTCGATTAGGGATATGTTTGACACTATGAAATATTAGATATTTCTGAATGATGGGTTTGACTTAACTAACATTTATCTTTTGTTGAGTACACTCAAGAAGATAAATTTTAGAGGCATGTTAAAATATTAAGTCATATTTATATTCGCCTTCCATCATTATAGTGAAAAACGAGAGTCCTAAATCGATCTAGCTTGTTGAGTACACTCAAGGCTGGTCCATTAGGGATATATTTGACACTATGAAATATTAGATATTTCTGAATGATGTGTTTGACTTAACTAATATTTATCTCTTGTTGAGTACACTCAAGGAGATAAATCTTAGAGGCATGTTAAGCTAACCCATAAGATGTGTGAAGACAAAGAGTTGTCGGCTTAATGATCTGGGAGTTGTATGGAGATACAATTGATAATAGTATCTACCCAAATGTTTTATTAGGGCTTGTTGAGTACACTCAAGGTTTTAATATAACAAATGGGATCCCAGCCCACTGGGAATCAAGTACGGATTCCATAAATTTATGTGAGAGGGTCATAAATTTTGAGTTAAACAGTGGGAGCGAAATTAATTTAATAAAATGCCATGTTAAATTAATTCATGCATTATATATATATTATTTCTTTTACTTTTCGTCGTTTACATTTATTGAATCATGAGTAGCCATATGTATTTAAGAGGCATATTGTATGCCAACAACCAAAGCAAATTTTCTTGATTGACGCCGCAATCTGAGAATTATTATCAGGCATGAAAAATTGGTTGTGTCCTTGAGTAGTCCTTTCTAGAGACATCTGTTGATGACTCGATAAAAGAAGAGGTGGCTGCTATATTAAACACAGTGATGACGATAGTACTACAACATATGTGATGTTTGTAACCATGTCACCTGAGTTACAAAGCAACGTAAGAGTATAGATGCTAACACATGATTTTTCATCTCAATATGTTGAATGATGAACAATCATACGAGGAGATATATGATATTTCCCAGCAACTATACCAGTGCTTAATGACAGAAGAATCTTCAGTCGGTGCTTGTGTACTGAAGATGCAGACTACTTTGAGAAGTTGTCTTGATTGCGTTCAGTTATGAACAATGAACTAAGTATAGACTTGGTTCTGCAATCTCTGTCAGAGAGTTATTCATAACTAATTATGAATTTAACATGAATAAACTCGAAGTACGCTCATTGAGATGCTGAACATGCTTGAAACTGTTAAGTCCAACATCTGTGTTTGTAGTGGACAAATCTTAGTCATAAATTCTTATATGAAAGTCTAAAGGATGCTTTGGGAAAGCAACCAAGATGACTAAGACAGTTAAAGCGAATAAGGACAATACCAAATCTGATGATCCTTATTATCATTTTGGAATGATAGGTCATTAGAAATGTAATTGTAAGGCTTAAATCTACTTCATTAGTTTCATGGGTATTAGATACTAGATATAGATCTCATATTTGTATAAATATGCAGAAACTAAATAAAAGTAGATCGCTGCAAAAATGAGAAGTTGACCTACACGTTGAAAATGAGCAAAAGTTGCTGCATTACCTGTAGAAGCATATTTCTCGCAATGGCCTTTAGGCTCGATACTAGAATTAGAGAAACGTTAATTTTGTTCCCACCATTACCAAGAGTATTAAATAAATTTCATGTTTTGACATGAATTATTCTAATGTTAAGGACAATTGTTGTTCCTTTTTATCTTGATAAGATCTTAATGGTTATGGTAAATTACAAAATGACATTTATATTCTAAATGTTGAGTGTTCTATAATGAGTATAGAAATTGAAAGGCATAAAAATGATAATCTGAATAACACCTATATCTGACATTGCAGATTTGGTCACATAAATGAGAATGCAATTCCAAACTTACATGGAGATGTATATTTGGGTCAAATAATTTTGAATCATTTGACAAATGCGAATCATGTCTGTAAGACACAGTGACCAAATCTCCTTTTACTTGAAAAGGAAAATGATCTGCACAATTATTAGGTCTAATACATAGTGATGTATGTAGATCCATATCAATTAATGTCGGTGAAGTTTATCTTATCTCATCACATTTACTAATGACCATTTCAAAAATGATCATATATATTTGATGAAATTCAAGCATGAAACTCTTGAAATGTTCATGGGATTCAAGCTAAAAATAGAGAAACAAATATGTAAATATATTCTTACACTAAGACTTGTTCGAGGTAAAGAATATCTAAAATGGAGAATTTTAGATTATCTAAAAGAGAATTAGATTCTCATGCAGTGAATTCCTCCACATACATTGCAACATAATGATGCATCTGAAATGAGGAATCGTGCACTATTAGATATAGTGCAATAGAGAACCAGCCATGCAAACATTCAAAAGTCGTTTTGAAGTCATGCACTGATTGATACGTGTTGCGTACTAAATCGTGTCTCATCTAAATCGGTTGACAAAACTTCATACGAGTTATGGAAATGCCCAACTTATCTCATATGAAAGTTTGGACTGTGACGCTTATGTGAAGCGCACTGAATCGGATAAGTTTGAGACTAAGTCCGATAATTATATATTTGTGGATATCCAAGAGATAATTGGATATCAATTCTATAATCTCGTTGAGAAGAAGATGTTCATCTCAAAACATGTCATACTCTTGGAGAAAGTGTTTACTCTAAGAGAGACAGTGGGAGTAGAATAAATCATGAAAGAGTTCAAGAGTCCACGGATATAATTGGCCGAATAGATGAACCTGAGTCTTATCCCACACCAGCTGAGGGACATACTCTTGATCAGGAAGTGGAGACTTCTGAGGACACGTTAGCTCAGTGTAAATCTTGTAGGATCATTTGACCTCCTAGAAGGTACGAATCCATGATTGCTAATCAAGGATAATGAACCTACTAATTACATAGAAATAAAGTCAAGTGTTGACTTAAAGAGATGGACTTGTTGTATGTAACCGGGGTTTGACCTTGGTCGACTTGCCTAATGGATTAGAACCCATAGGTTGTAAATGAGTTTACAAGAAAATGTCAATATGGATTGAAACAAGCCTCTTGGAGCTAGAATCTTCGATTTGATACAAAAGTCAAAATGTTTGATTTCATCAAAAATGAAGATGAAATGTGCGTTTACAAGAAGATAGTGGGAGCATTGTCTCATTCCTGATATTATATGTATGAGACATATTATAGGAAACGACGTCTCTATATTTCAATTGTTGAAATTATGGTTGTCAGATAATTTCTCCGTGATGGATGTGAGAGAAACAAGTTGATCTATAGAGATAGATCTAGAAGATTACTTAACTCATCCCAATCTATACAGATAAAATCTCGAGAAGATTTTATATGGAGAAAATGAACTGAGAGTTCATGGATAGAATGATGCTAACTTCTAGTCAGACTAGAATAATAGTACATCTCAAAAAGGATATTGGTTTACTCTTAAGCGGTGTGTTGGAAATGTTCCAAATAACCGTTGATTCAATAATGAAAGCCTTATACATCATTGCTTTACAAAGCAACAAAAGTTGTGGTCTAGATCAGGGAGTTCATTACTGAACTTAGAGTAGTTCCGAACATTGTTGATCACACGCTTATGCATTGTGATACAATGGAGCCATCGTGCAAGCGAAGGAACTAAGGTCTCATCAATGATCTAAACATATGTTAAGGCAGTGTTATCTCATTGAAAAGATAATACAAAGAAATGACGTAAATAAAGAACGAATTCCCATAAGTTATTAAACTGCAGATCCACTGACAAAGAGTTGTCGCAGTATAAACATGATCGTCATGTAGACTCTTATGGTATAAGATACATAAGTGATTGGATCTAGTGCAAGTGGGAGTTTGTAAGTGTTATGCCCTAGGTCCAATCAACTTTGGACATAAATACTTTGAATATATATAATCGATGCATATATATGGCAATATCTATTATTTAATTGAATTAATATTCAAATAAATTAAATGATAGAATCCGTAGATTCAAGTCTTGGTGATTTGTTAATCACAAGGAGTTGTGATTGTGAGATACAAATTACATATGAGTGAATCTTAAATCGTCCGTGGTCGAGGTAATAACGAGATACGGATATCGTTATTACGGATAGACTATCGCGTGTGGTATTCTTACTTGTAAAGTAAGTAGCTGATCTCACAAGCTAAAGTGTGGTGACACTTGAATGAACACGTGGATGTTTTGTTATAGAACAAAACATTGGAGACCATTGAGAGATTCCACATGGATAACTATCTAAGTGTTAGTGGTTAATCTCTAACGTTCGGTAGTGGAATTGGTCCTTTGACTTGAGGTCATCATAGTACCTTATATGAGGCGCAATCATACTTTGGTGATGTTGGATGTTGCTCGTCAAGGGTCGCTAATACAAAGATCGTTCGGGTATGTCAAGAATCATATGAAGGTTGTGAATGATCAATAGAGGATTCGTCACTCTTAGATAGTAAGAGATTATGATCTACATTTTATCCGATTAAGTTGATAATGAAATCCTTGGCCAAGGTGAACTCATAAGCTCGGAAAAGAGTTTTTGACGTACATTGACTTAACAGTGGGATAAAAGATATAATCGATAATTGAGATTGACACATATCCATATCTCATAATTGATCGGATCATATTGACGAAAGGATTATAGTTTCACGGTAAACGAACGAGTTTGATTTTATCATGCTACGTGATATTTCCCGTCACATGCATTGCCCTGATACATTGCTAGGTGTCAATCTGGGACAACGAAAATGAATTAGTGATAAATTAAAAGGGGCGTTTTAATTTATCGATTTTGATTAGATCAAAATAATAATTCACGTCGTTCGGCATCGTGATCGGGAACCTAATGGGTCACATACAAAAGAGAATCAGAAGAATGAGATTTACCAATTAATTAATTGACAAGTGTTGGATAATTAATTAATTGGGTTGTTTATTAATAGGCCCGAATTAATTAATTGGATTAATTAATTCATGGATTAGATTTAATTAATTTGATTAATTAAATATTGGACCGGGTTTAAGTTTAATAGATGGGCCGATCCCATCTGGACTTATATTAATAGACTACTAGGGTTTGTAAACTGTAGAGAATTTTCATTATTCTTGTTAGCACAAGAAAAGAAAACCCTAGCCGTCATTCTTATTCTCTGTGTGGATCACCATTGGAGGCTGGACAATTGGACAGCTTGGATTGCAGATCGTGATCATTGGAGTTCAAGAAAAAGCAAAAGAGTTTGTGGAATTCATCAAAGGTATCATTCTCATCACAGTTTCTATCTAAACACATTGCAGATCCTCGTTTGGGAATTGAAAATTGTTTAATTTCCGCTGTACAAGTTAAGTAAATTCCCAACATGTGGCAGGCGGGCCCCACCTGTCTCACACATGTTCAACAATTACGGCTTCAACAGTGGCTGAACGACATTATTTCTCCTTCTCAATTGTAGTAATTCTGCTGTTTAGCAGAAACAAACGAGCCCTTAATAATACTCAAGGTTGTAGAAGTGTGTGTTAATCAAAACAATTAAACCTAGTATAAATCAAAACTATTTTACACACGTTGAATTTGTCATGTACTAAATTTAATCGTACAAAATAGATTAAAACAAATATTTGAACTAGAAAAAGAACTAATAGCTATTGATTTAGTTTCTTATTATCCAAAGAAATAATTAGCTAAATTTTGTAAATCCTTAGTATTCAAATATAGAAAATTATGTTAGAAAGCCATAAATGAAATTCAACACATCTCTTGTAGCGATCATGATCACATCATTCTAGATAAAAATTGACGATCGTCCTACTTAATTAATAAAAAAATATCGTAAAAATTATAGTTACATTCTTCTCATTCAAACACAAAATACATTTAGTGAATTATTTAAATAGAATTGTACTCCTACCCAAAATACACATCGAGGTGAAGTTGCTATGTTGACGGGTCAAACAATTTTTTTTATTTGTCAAAAAGATAAAAAGGGCCAAATCGGTGGTGGGCAAAGTTTATTCTGTCAACTGTGGACCGTAGATAGGAATGATTGCTTAAATATCAAGAAACTGACTATTGTAGCATTATTATTTAGAGTTGTGCTTCATGTACAGAAGCACACCCCACAGAAATGCAATAGAACATTCACACATGGTGGGGGCCCGCACATTTTTTTTTAAATACACGATGGGGCCCACTCCTCATGAATATTCTGATGAAATTATGTGGAATTCTTTTTGTACATGGGGAATAGCTCTATTATTTAAGACTAAGGAAAGATGTGGATAATTTTAAATTTTTTAAATGGTAAAAATCACAAGTGGGTCCCATAATATGCCTTTGATGCACGGAATGAGGGAATGTTGGGAATGTTGCAATTATGATATGGGAAGGTAACTCGGAAGCTATAGTTTATCTTTATTTTATTGCATACAACATTTTGTGCAACGTGGACATCTATAACATAGAGCTTGTTTGGTAGAAATTAAAATCAGATTAAAATTAAAAAATTAACCGTTATTGTTGACTTTTGTTAGACGGGTGAGACCCAATAACGACTATATTTTCAATTTTAATTTGATTTTAATTCCTACCAAACTAGCTTGTAATACTAAAGATATTGAATACTATTAACCTTTGAATCTGGATGGAACACAACAGGTCAACAAATCTTCACTCCTCTATCCACCACGTGAATAGTTGGACACACCTAGTAGAAACGCGGATCGAGGCTTCTCCAAACGAGGCGAGGGAGGCAATGATAGTATGCGCTCTAGAATTCCCTTGACCATCTCTTGCACCACACACCGTCCCCTAGGATGCTTTCTCCCTCGAAGTCTAACTCAAAGTGATAATTTTCAACCTCCTGATCGAGCAATTTAGTAGCGCATTCATGTGCCAGGAGGTCCGACACTTGAGGGTGGATCTATGCCCCCTTCTCATTCTCCTAATTCCAACCCCTTCTTAAACTATCGACCTACCACATCTGATTCATAATCTTCTCCTTCTATTGACCCATTGACTCAACCGACAAATATTCATCCTATGTTACCCATAACAAGAACTATGTCAACGAACCTATCCAAAAATTGAATTTGTCAGGCATTTTCACCTCGATGCCATCGATCCTTCATCTCACACACGAATTCTCAAACATCCTATTTAGCATAAAGCTATGTCTGAAGAATGATGTTCTTTCAAGAAATGACACTTGGCAGTTAATCCCACCCATACAGTCCCAAAATTTAATTAGTTGTAAAAGGGATATTACGCATTAAAAAGAAACTTGATAGGTCTATTGGTCAATACAAGGACAGTTTAGAAACAAACAATTTTCATCAACATATCAAAGTTGATTATCACGAAACTTTTTTATCCAATCATCATCTACCACTATCAGGCTAATTCCTAGCATTGTTTTAGATAGTAACTAATCGATTATTCAACTTGATATCAACGATGCCTTCTTATATAGCAGCCTAACAAATGATGTATACATAGGCTTGATTCCCAATTTTTATTGGTTATAATCAACTACACTATGTCTGTCATCTTCGGGAAGCAATATACAATATTAAACAAGCACCCCGTGCCTAGTACATTGAACTTTGTAGTTCCTTCCTTGATTAGGGCTTTACAAATTCACATGCTAATACTTCTTTGTTTATATACAACAAACATGACCATCGAATTTTTGTTCTTATCTACATGGATGATATTGTTGTCACATATAGTTCAGAGATTGATCAATTTATTGGAGATCTTGGTCGTCAATGTTCTAATTTGGGCCCCTTATAATTCTTTTCAGGTGTTAAAGTAGTTCGTCGCACTCATAATCTAATTTTCATTTCATTGCTAACATCTTCTTGATCTCCTTTAAGATCAATATGCATCAGTCTAAACCTATAGAAACACCGATGTGTACTAGTACCACTTTGCACCCGAATGGTGGTATATTTCTACACGATGCAGCTCAATATTTTCAAGTTCTTGGTAGCTTACAATATCTTCTTACAAAAACTTGACATTGCCTATATATAATCACCAAGCTTTCTCTATTCATGAATAAGCCCAACACACAACATTGGATGTCAATCCAACGCGGGTTGCGCTATCTTTGTCG
This sequence comes from Fraxinus americana, assembly GCA_035079005.1. Lineage (NCBI taxonomy): Eukaryota > Viridiplantae > Streptophyta > Magnoliopsida > Lamiales > Oleaceae > Fraxinus > Fraxinus americana. The sequence goes on along the minus strand of CM068725.1, from coordinate 21,799,634 downwards.
TACACTTTATTGTGCCCCTTTTCCTTGCAAACAATCTTCATTCATTCTTTATGCTTTATTTGACTCTGATTAGTCTGAAAATGCTAATGACAATTGACAACACGTCTATTAGTGCACATATTGTATTTATGCATTTCTCAATCATAATCAAATTGCTTGATTGTCTAGAAAGCAACAAAATTGTGGCTCATTCTTCTAGTGAAGCTGAACTATAGGTTTCAGATTAAATGGCGAATTACATCGAATAAATCTCGTTTTTTAAAACTTATTTTTTCCAAATTCATTTTCAACAGTAAATTATTTAAATAAAGCACGTGGATCCATAATTTTTTTTTAAAATACTTTTTAACCATACATTGTTTAAAAATATTATTTTTTACAAAACCTATTTTCAATTTCAAAAATAAACATCAAACACACCTTGATGTTTGAATTTTAGTCCGAGAAGTAGACAATAAGTATTAATAATGCTATTTGTATTTATTTATTACCGTAGTCATCCTACATGACGTAGATGTGATGGTTAATAATTGATGCATAGGATGATGAAAAATTATCACATTAATGTATCGAATTACTACTGTCACGTGTATGCCACGTAAAATGATTACGATAGTAAACGACTACAAATATCATTGATAAAAAAAAGTATTGATATCCCACCAATTGCACGATAAAGCACTTCAATCGAGTGATGGACCCTTCATATTCTTTAATCGGCTGCTTTTCAAAAGCATTGTTCAAGGGTTAATTGACAATTACAATGAATTTTCATTTAGATCATATTCGACAATCATTATTTCAAAATTCTTTAATTCTCATACTCATTTTCAATCACACATTTATTCAACAAAATATTTTGTAGGTGCATTCAAATTTTTTTCATACTTTTTAACCACACATTTTCCAAAAAAAAAATTACTATGCAAAGCTCTATTTTCTTAAAATAATAGCCTTCAAATAGGGGCTGAATGTCATTTATGTCGATCCCATCAATTGCACCATAAAGCACTTCAATCGAGTGATGGACCCTTCATATTCTTTAACCGGCTGCTTTTCAAAAGCATTGCTTAAGGGTCAATTGACAATTACAATGAATTTTCATTTAGCCATATTTGACAAATATTATTTCAATTTTTTAATTATTATACTCATTTTCAATAAAATATTTATACAATAAAATATTCTACACATAAATTCAAATTTTTTTATGCTTTTTAATCACACATTTTTCAATAACACATCTTTTAAATTATTGTATTTACTTCATTCAACTTTAAAATTTATTTTAGTTGTACACCACATTTTTAATTATGAAAAATGCTAGATGTACATCAAGCATTACATCACTTCACATGGAGGAGCCCACTTGAATAAAATATTCGAGTGGGCCCCTTACCCATATGAGGGGGGTGTACACCGTGATGTACACCCCGATGTATCACTAGCATTGCTCATTAATTATTTGGTCATCTGTATTTCAGTAAAAAAAGAATCTTACGTGGCATTGATGTTCTAGTTGTTCGTTCACCGATGTAACCTGTCGCGTGAAATGGAATTAATTATACTATTTGTCATTAAAAATTTTAAAATTTGCTTCAATTTTAAAGTTATTATAACCACATTAGTCATTTCCATTTTTTAATCGCCTAACAATTTAGCCCTTATTGGGGTTCCATTAAAATGAAATTTTGGAAAAAATATATTTTTGAATAGTAAATTTTTTGAAGAGCGTGATTAAAAAGTAAGGAAAAATTTTGAATTCGCATGTAATATTATTTTATTGAAAATGACTTGAAATAATGTATTTTTGTTTTAGTGGAGCTCAAACAAGGAGCTTAGTGCCCGTTTGATAGAATTTACTCGAAAATAATGAGTTATTGAACAGTATTTTTTGGAGAATGCGTGGTTAAAAAGTAAGAAAACTTTAATGGTTTGTATGTAGAATATTTTATTGTGTGAATGCGTGGTGAAAAATGATGCTGTATCAAACAATTTAATTTTTTAAAGGATGACAACCATGGCCCATGTTTGTTGGTATTATTAGAAAAAAAAAAATTTAATAGTGATTTTTTGGATGGTGCGTCGTTAAAAAGTAGAATATGTTTTGAATTTTCATGTAAAATATTTTATTATATGAATGTGTGATTGAAAATAAGAATGAAAATAAAAAAAAAATTATTTTAAAGAGACAAATTCGTGCTTAATATACAAGTATTTTTATTTCACTTCGAATAAACAAAATGGGAAAAAAAGGCATCGAGCAAACGAACATTTAAAAGAAAAAATAAAGAGATTTAAAGTATAATAACACGACAAAAGTTTGAAAATCCATATTCTGTAGTTCTCTCACATAATCAATCGAGTGATATGATGATATAGTTGAAATGAGTTTTAAATTTAGTGAAGCAAATGAAATGATTCATATTTCAAAGATATAAATGACAAAATGTAAAGTTCGATGACATCTGGTGTAATTAATTTAATTTCACATGGTGGGTTTCATCAACACTAACAGAACATTAAGTCCATATTTGGTCCGAATTAAAATTTGATTTTAATTTAAGTCAAAGTCAAACAATCAATATTAACCACATCTTTCACGGATCTCACAACTTTTCAATCACACTTTTCAAAAACTTCTATTACAATTTACTAAAAATCTAATTTTAATTCTCATCAAATACTCTCTAAGTCTACGCCATTGTTTGGTCAGGCTTAAAATCTGATTTTAATCCAAGTTAAAGTCAAACAATCAATACTAACCACATCTTTCATGGATCCCACAACTTTTCAACCACACATTTTAAAAACTTCTATCACGATCTACTAAAAATCTAATTTTAATCCCCACCAAACATCCTCTATATTTGATAATCATTATTTCAAAATTCCTTTACTTTATATACTTATTTTCAAACACACATTCACACAATAAAAATATTATGCACATAAATTCAAAACTTTTTCATACTTTTTAGCCCCTGTTTGACACCAATTGTGTTTGGAATAGTGATTAATGGAAGATTGTGTGGTTAAAAAGTAAGGAGAATTTTTGGGTTTATGTGTAATATTATTTTATTAATAGAATGTGTGGTTGAAATGAAAAAAGAGAAATAGAATGAAGAAAGAGAAATAGAATGAAAAAAAATGAGTGTCAAACAGCGGCTTAAATACAAATTTTCTTCAAAAAGTCACCATTCAAATATTTGTTTTTGACAAATAACGGATATCAAACAGAGCTAAGGATTTTCTATTCAATAAAAAATAAGGCCTACCAATATGGTGGTATAACTGAAAGGATTTTCAAAGTCCGATATGTTAAATGAAATTATTCAAAGTTCAGTGGTATAAACGACACAATGTAAGGTTACGTAACTATTCTTGTAATTAACCCGACTGAGTAAGCACACGTAACTATTCACGTCACGAAATGATGTCACGACACAAACGTCCAAAATAGGCTGGGCCCATTCATCACATTCAATCGATTTGATTGGTTTTACTTTTCCTTCCTCACCAAGAAACATAAATACCTTCATAATTTCTGTGTCTTTGGTACAACATAATATCGGGCGTGTTCTATTAAAATCGGATTAAAATTAAAAAATTAGTCGTTATTATTGACTTTTATTAGACAAGTAAAATCTCATAACGATTATATTTTCAATTTTAATTGAATTTTAATTTTACCAAACAAGCTGATTATTTATAATAACATTGTACGCCAAAGCTCGATAGTTTCTGACGACTTGGACGAATCATTGACACAGTACAGTAAAGAAGAAGAGAGATTTCTGGTATATATTCAGAGTTGAATACTTGAATCAATTATCGTACTACTTTACCTTTTTCTCATCAACATGAACAAGAAAGGTAACCCACGAAACTTCAGGCACGGCGGGGGGTGGCGACCACCGCCGCAACCTCCTGAACACGGTAGATTTTTACCGCAGCAAGCGCGTACGCAATTTAGGGCGTCAACGTCGAGAAATGATGTTCTTGAGAGGATCAATAAAGCACTGGTCAAAGCTCACCATGATATAATAGCGGCCGGAGAGAATGTCTCCACATTGAAAGTGTCACAGGCGGCTTTATTGACACTTGAAGTCGATTCTTGGGAATCGTTGGGGTTTCGAATGCAGGATGTGCCTTATCTCTACAACCTCATGTGTACGGAAGGAAAGGTAGCAAAACAAACTTTTACTTGAAAAACTTTCAGTCTTGTAGTGCTTTTAATTGTGTCCTGATCTACTTAACAATATAGAAAACCAGGTTTATATAGTGACCGATTTTTCCAAATAATCGCCCGCAGCGACAGAATTTTTGTTACAACCTTAAGATATTCGTTGCAATTTCAAGTACTCCGTTCACAAATTGGTTGCAAACGCAAAGAGTGAGTTGTGTGGATTGATATAAATGACAGGTCACAGATTTTCAATAAGTTCATTCTGCTAGTTATTTCTTTAATTTTCAGTTATCAGAAGGGGTCTAACTCGTGTTAATAAAGTCTCTCTTATAAGCAATCTTTGAATATTGCTTAATTTTTTTACATTATTTATAGATCATTGCGTTCATCCACTGCTTTGTCGCGGTCAGAAAAGTTACTTCGTTGTATGAATTAGAACTGGCTATTTGCGAGAACGAGGGGATCGAACAGTTTGAAGAGCTTGAATTGGGTCCTTTACTGAAGCATCCACTTGTCAAGCATTATTTTTCTTTGAGTGCTGATGTGACGGAAGTGTTGCAAATAAAGACTGAAGACATCATTTCTTACCTTCATAAGTTCGTAGACACTCGCGGACGAAAAGAAGTTAAGATTGATGAGTTGCTGGATTACATTGCTTCCGAGCGATCTGTCGCTAGCAGGGAAATGCTGCAAGTGCGCATTCAAAGTTTGGGGTATGTAGTGCATATATGCTGGTTTGAATTATAATTGCAGTATTATTTTTATGTTATAGTAAAAACTGTCTTGTAATAGAGAGTCTACGGGCCCCTTTTTTTGGCAATATTTAATGGGAAGATTACATATTCAAGAGTATAAGTTTAGTCTATTTCAAAAATAAGAACACAAGTTTAAAGTTAACAAAATCAGATTTTTTTTAAATTTTTATTTATGAAATAATAAATTATTAAATTAATTTATTATTAAATATTTAATTATAATATAATATAATTAACCCATCCCACCTTCACCACCCCTACCGTTCCGGCGACTACTCCGATTCCGGCGACCGTTCCGGCGTCGATTTTTCCGACGACTGCTCCGCTATATTTTTTTGTACGGTTAACATGTTTTTTTTACGGTCACAAGTCACATGTCACAAGTCACAGCTCATGTCACAAGTCACAGCTCAGGTCACAAGTCACAGCTCAGGTCACAAGTCACAAGTCAAGAGTCACAGCCCATATCACAAGTCCTAGCTCAGGTCACAAGTCATAAGTCAAGAGTCACATGCCAGGTCACAAGTCACAAATCAAGTCACAGACCAGGTCACAAGTCATAAATCAAGTCACAGGCCAGGTCACAAGTCACAACGCATCATGATTGTTTGTTTAATCACATATTTTCAAATTTATTAGTCACGGATTATATTTTTAGTCACAGGTTACCGAATTTTAAGGTCACAGATTATATTTTTTCACAGAAAACCAAAATCACTAGATCCGCAAGATCCACCACTACCTCCACGACAACCGCCAAGACCAACATCACCACCACCCAAACACCACGACAATCAGTAGTAACACCGTCATCTCCAAAACTATCAGACAAACCACCAGATCTGCCACCACAGTTACAACCATAGAAACGTCGTCGCACAAAACACCACCAACACCAACTACACAACCACCAGCACCCAACTGCCACCTTACCGCCACACCACCAACACCGTCTCCAATCTGAAGCTCACAAACATAAAAAAAAAAAAAAAAAACCACCACCACCACCACCACATCACAATCTGAAAACTCAAAAGAACACCGAAACCAAAAGGTCGACGATGCAGTCATCACTATTAGGCAATGACACCAGCGATTCAGCCCCCACCACTACCACTGCCACCTCCACCATTGCACCACCAACAGCCCCCATCTCTGTCGCACCACAAACACTATCAACAATAACCACCACTATCAACAATCACCAACACCAAAAAAATCCCCAAATTTGCCGGCATGCTTATAAGTTGAGGGAAGAACCTGATTTTCAATCCAATTTCTAACACAATACGCTGGAGTCGTTTGGGGTGATTGGGATGGGCAATCGGCGTGGACCTGCCGCTGTAGCAAACCACCAGTTAGTAGATCGGACGAGGCGGCACTCAAACTACCTTACAAAATGAAACTCCAAAAGATTCACTCTACAACGGTGTTCACCGTTGTAAGCAACAATGAGGAGATGAACAGATCACCACCGCACACCACCATTCGCCGCAGTGACGAACTTCGTTGCGAGCAACGAGGAGAGGAGCGGTCGGAGCCGTCAGCTGTGCCGTGCCGGGGCTTGATGACGACGAGGAGAGAGAAGGAGAGGAGAGAGAGATGATTTGGGATTTTTAGGTTTGGGTAAATATAATTTAGATATAGATGAATTAATAGTATAATTAATATATATATATATATATATATATATATATATATATATATATATATATATATATATATATATATATATATGTAATATCTGATTTTTGAAAAAATAAATCTCATATCTGATTTTAGAATGTTGGTTTTCAAAAGTAAGGTTTTGTGTAATTTCCACATATTTAATTCACATGGAGCCCACCCCCACGTGAGTATCTGTATTTTTTCTCTATAAGCAGAAAAATTCGTTGTGATATTTAGGTAATGAATGTTATGATCAGATGCATTAAATACTGTTGTGATAAGTGGGAGTACGAAAGATGTCTTGCATTGAACACTTTTTCTCTTGTTTTCGTTCTTGTTGGTATATACATCTTTTTTTGTCAACGACGGGGGGACGAAATTGAAATTGTGCTGTTATCGTGTGGTTGTTGGTGGAAGCCTTTGTGGACACAATGCTGTTGCTCTGGGAATCTCCTTTTCTTGTATGTTATGTTATATAGTGGCATATTAATCACATGTTGCATTGCATGTTAATAAGTAATAACACCTTCTTCACTACCGAATTCACATAGGTAGGGGAACATGAATAACATGGGTCAAAAATCTGTATGAAACAACATGGATTTTCAACAACTTGTGGGAGGGAGACCTCTGTGCTTTTTCTAGTTTGATAACTCTTACGACTCAGTCAAGACTCCAAGATAAAAGAAATCATTAGTTATTCTACCAAGCTGGAAAATGTATTCTCAAAAAAAATAAATAAATAAATAAATAAAATAAAATAAAAAATAAAGTGCTCTATCTTTGTAGTAATGGTTTAAAGTACATCCATAGGCTTCATAATTTGATTCCTTCTATCGTCTTGTATACCATAGAGATAAATTCTATGTAACTTAGCATTTAATGTTTGTGAAAGGATTGACAGGGTATGTTTATTCACAATTTAATGCTAGTTGCTTACGTGTTATGTTCACCTTTTGCTTGACATTGGAGGAGTGCATGTATGAAAGGATTGACAGGGTTTACATTTAATTTTACCCTCTGAGACAGCTAGCAGAGAGATAACGTGGTACCTTAAAATAATTGAAAACTCTGTCCAATTTGGCAGCACAGTTACAAAATATATTGTCAAAGTTCTGCAAACTGAGAATTCTTGATTGAGTTTCTTTCTTAGTTTTTCACTTGTTTAATCTGGTTTTTAATTTTTTTCCTTCTTGATATGTTGGACTGAATCAGTCAAATTGTTTTGTAGGTTGCACATTGCTCATGTTAAACGCGTAAAGCGATCAGAACAAACGTTACTAAAGAGCCTGAAGCGTGCTAAGAAGGGAAGGGCCAAGTTGATTTCCTCAGAAAATGAAATTTTTGTTGGTGATCACATGAGATATGTGTCGAGTTCAGAGGAAGAGGAAGTTGAAGGTAATGATTATGAAAATAACCAGGAGAGGTGTGATGTACTGAGTCATGCCAAGTGCTCATTGCAGAATATAAATAGCGGAGACCAAGAAATTGAAGAAGAGGGACATCCTGCGGCTAGTGAGATTTTAAAACAAAGCAAAAAAAATGAACCATCCAGAAGAAAGAGAAAATTCAAGAGTAGTACTAGTTGCAGCGTTTTTTCATCTCCCAAAGTGTATAGGAGAGGTAAAGTTCGATGAATCCTTTTGATTGACCTGAAAAAATATGAAAGTTCGTGATAAAGATGCAAATGATTTTCGCTTGTTAATTTTTTAGTTAAAATGTTCATTACAACTTGGAAGGAGCAATGCTTGCAGTATAATGCAAATGAGGTATGCTGGTTCCTGTTGTTTTCATTATGTACCTATAAAAATGCCAAACCTGTATATTTCGTTAGGCTGTAGCAGCGTATTTAGCAGCTTTTGTGTTGTTTTTACTAAAGAGCAGTTTTATTTCCTAGCATGTTAATTCTTCTTTTTGATGTAATTAACTTAGTATCTACTGGTATGTAATTTTTTGTATGAATTGTTTGCATTCAGATGTAGAAGCATATTTAAGAAGAAATTAGACACTCTTAACTGCATAACAATACCCAAATTCACACTAAATAAGTGTCAATAAATATACTAGAATGATGCCTATGATTTTTCTATTAAGGTTAGAAAATAAACAATGGTATGAAAGGAACATATCCTAGGAAATTCTATGTACAACAACTACAACTCGTGAGCTCCAAAAAATTTATAGAAATTTGCCAAATCCACCAAACAAGCTGGCAGAGTTTCAATACTTTGCCTCAAACTGAGGAATGGATTCTCATTAGTTTGGAAGACCGAGTTGAACGGAAAATATGTTTGCCACATTGAATTAATTATACTAAGGTTCAACATGGAATTATTCATCAAACTTCTTGTGTCGACAGACCAACTCAAAATGGGGTTGATGAAAGAAAAAATAGACATCTTCTTGAAATTGCTAGAGCTTTGTTATTTCAAATGCAGGTCCCTAAACATTTTTGGGCTAATGCCGTTTCTACTGCCTGTTTTCTGATTAACCGTATGCCTTCCTCCGTTCTATCTGGTGAGACTCTCTCTCATGTCCTCTTTCCTCACAAGTCCTTATTTTCTATTGAACCTAAGACATTTGGTTGTACTTGTTTTGTTCGAGATGTTCGACCTCATATTACAAAACTTGATCCAAAGTCAAGTGTATATTTCTTGGCTACTCTCGTGTGCAAAAAGGGTGTCGATGTTACTGTCCCAATCTTAACAGGTACTTTGTGTCTGCTAATGTCACATTTCTAGAACAAATACCGTTTGCTTCATCCTCAAGTTCTATCAGTTTGTGGGAGGATGATGACCTATTAATCTACACTTAGACATCCCCTAGTTCTAATCTTCCTTCATCTGGTGCTACTAAGCCTCCTATAACACAGGTTTACTATCGCCGCCAACAACCTACTACTCCTGACCTGGCTCCTATTCCTCCACCTCTTGCTTCATGTCCTGCACCAGTTCCTTCGTCATCAGATCCAGGTCCTAGTTCGAGCGATGATCTTCCTATTGCACTTCGCAAAGGTAAACGCCAATGTACTTATCCCGTATCATCATTTGTGTCATATAACCATTTATCACAATCCTCTTATTCTTTTGTTGCATCTTTTGACTTTGTCACTATTTCTAAAACTGTTCATGATGCCCTATCTCATCCTGGATGGCGTAATGCTATGGTTGAGGAGATGAATGCTTTAGATGTCAATGGTACTTAGACATTGGTACACTTACCTGCAGGTAAAAAGGCTATTGGATGTAAATAGGTGTTTGCAGTGAAAGTCAATCCGGATAGGACCGTTGCTAGATTAAAAGCTCGGCTTATTGCTAAGGGATATGCTCAAATATATGGGGTGGATTACTCTGACACCTTCTCTCCTATTGCTAAACTTACGTCGGTCGGGTTATTTCTATGACAGCCACGCATCATTGGCCTCTGCATCAGTTAGACATTAAGAATGCATTCAGGAGGAAGTGTATATGGAGCAACCACTTGGCTTTGTTGCTCAGGGGGAGTATGGAAAAGTGTCATCTTCGTAAATCCTTGTATGGCTTGAAACAAAGTCCCCGAGCCTAGTTTGAAAAGTTTAGTCAGGCTATTGAAAAGTTTGGCATGAAGAAGAGTAAGTTCGATCATTCTCTTTTCTATAAGCAGTCTGCAGCTGGTATCATCCTATTAGTTGTCTACGTTGATGACATTGTTATTACTGAGAGTGATTCTGGTGGTATTTCATCTCTCAAATATTTTCTCAATAGTCAGTTCCACACAAAGGATTTAGGAACACTAAAGTATTTTTTGGGGGTTGAGGTGACGAGAAGTAAGAAAGGAATCATCTTATTTTAAAGAAAGTACGTGCTTGACTTGTTGACTGAAACTGGAAAATTGGGAGCTAAACTATATAGCACTCCAATGGTTCCAAATTTGTAGCTTATAAAAGGTGGCGAATTGTTTGAAGATCTTGAACGATATAGAAAATTGATTGGGAAGTTGAACTATCTTACTGTAACTCGTCTAGATATTGCCTATTCAGTTAGTGTGGTAAGTCAGTATATGTCTTCTCCAACTATCGATCATTGGAGAGCTGTAGAACAAATTTTATGCCACTTAAAAGGAGCACCTGGGAGAGGAATTCTGTATGGCAATCATGGTCATACAAGGATTGAATGTTTCTCAGATGTTGACTGGGCAGGATCCAAGGAAGATCGAAGGTCTATTTGTTGGAGGAAATCTGGTTTCATGGAAAAGCAAGAAGCAGAGTGTAGTTTCACGTTCGAGTGCAGAATCAGAATATAGGGCTATGGCTAAGTCCGTGTGTGAGATAATGTGGATACGTCAGCTCCTTATCGAAGTGGGCCTCAAGACCTCAATGTCAAGGATATTGAATAAGATTACATAGATCGTCAAAGATTGAGATTATAATATTTATTTTCCTTAGTGTATGATTACTTTCCTTATTAGTAGATTGCGTAATCTTTCCTTTTATGTTTATTTCCTTTTACAGCTATTTGTAACCCTATAAATAGGGTTTTCTACATTGTAATATTAACAAGTCAATAATAATACAATTTATATTTCTTGACATGGTATCAGAGCCAAGTCTTTAAACTTTTCTCTTGTTTTTTTATAGGGTTTTCTCCAGGCGGGAGGAGTTTTTTGCTCCTCCCGCCCGGTCGTTTTCGTTAGATCTGTCAATTTAATTGCCCAATTTTGAGTTTTTTTTTCGTTTATTTTTTTTATTTTCTAGGTCGACGGATTTTTGGTCAACAGCTTCATCAGTTGGCATCTTCATTAGTTTGGGCTTGCAAAGTAAACATTCTGGTGATATTTTTTTTGATTTGAAGCTCAGTTCAGATTCGAGGTCCAGTTTCTGAACTTGTACGTGAAGAAAGAATTGAATTTCGCGTCTCCAATAATTGCAGTGGGTTTGATTTCAGTTCGGAACCCGTTGTTTCTCTTTCACCCTCAGCCTGCTGCCTGTGGAGAACAGAATCTGCAACTTTATATAGCACGCTGCAATTGGGTTCAGAGCCCAAGCAATCCAGCCGTCGGGACAGAAGGGCAATGAAGGTGACGGAGAGAGTGGGCTTCCAATTCGTTCGTTTTCTGTCCGACGTTTCTGGTCGGAATTTTGTTGGAATTTCTGTCTCCCGATCCTATTGTTGGTAACCAGGATAGCATTCAGAGTAACTATCAGATATGAAATTGGATCCGTTTCCCTGGTGTCTTTCTCCCTTAATTGCTGAAGCTTGTGATCGTGCCTCTTGAAGGATGTTAGCGGCGGAGGATTTGGCAGTTGTTTGGTGGCTTTGCGGTAATTGATGTTGAGCTGTCGGTGGCTGCACATCAACAGAAGAACAGCGGCGGCAGGAACTGTGGCGAATGAAATCGGGGAAGACGATGAGGTGGCAGTGGGCTGACTGGATTTGACTGATCTCCGTGAGCTGGGCTAGTGTTTATGGTTAGTGGGTTTTGATTAGGCTGGGTATTTAGTTTAATTGGGCCTGGAGGTGTTTGGTTTCAAATCAGAAACTCTTTTGGGCTGGGCCTAATGTTTGAAGTTATTTGGGTTTCCGTAATTGGGCCATTGGTTTAGTTTGGATAAATTGATTGGGCTTGAGTTAGTTGGGCCATTGGGTTGGTTTAATTTGGTTGACTAATTTATTGGGCTATTATTTTGGTTTTTGAGACTTGCTATAGTTTTAGGTTATGGAATTTTGGGATTCTTATTTTAGGTTTGAAAAAAAAAAAAAAACTCGTTGTGTGGTTTTGGATTCTCATAGGAGGATCATCTTCCGGTGTTTTGGCGTTAAAGCTTTTGTCGGAGCACAATTTCAGTGTTCGACTCAGTTCTCCCGACAGTTAGAGCTCGCTGTGTGTGTCGGCGCACTTCTTCAATTTCCTTTGAAAATTCTTCCTGGTGAGTGAGCTCTCTGGAGTATCTTTGGAGTGGTTGAATCTTCGTTTCTTTTTTGTCATAACTCAACCTTTCAGGTGTGGGTTTCTTCTGGTCGTCCACGGTTGACTGATTTTGTCAACGTGTGACTCTTTTTCGGTGGTTTCTAGTCGTTTCTCGTGGTTTCTCGTTGGTTCTCGTCGTTTCTTTGGAGTGTTCTTGAAGTGGTTTTGAAGTAGTTCTTTGTTGTTCTTTGTTTCTCGTCGACAGTAATTTTCGTCGTTGGTTGCTTTGATTTGGTTTTCTTCTTCGTGAGCACAAGTATCGTCATCGTCGTCCGGTCATGATTGCAAATTGATGCTTTTACCAGCATCAATTTGAAGGGGGATGTCAAGGATATTGAATAAGATTACATAGATCGTCAAAGATTGAGATTATAATATTTATTTTCCTTAGTGTATGATTACTTTCCTTAGTAGTAGATTGCGTAATCTTTCCTTTTATGTTTATTTCCTTTTACAGCTATTTGTAACCCTATAAATAGGGTTTTCTACATTGTAATATTAACAAGTCAATAATAATACAATTTATATTTCTTGACACTCAATACCGGCTAAGTTATGGTGTGATAACCAAACTGCACTTCATATTACATCTAATCCAGTCTTTCATGAACGAAATACATTGAAATTGATTGTCATTTCGTTCGTGAGAAGATTCATCAATGTTTGGTTTCTACAGGGTATGTACAGGAGAACAATTGTGAGGTATCTTCACAAAGGCTCTATATGGGGTTCGGGTGAATTATCTTTGTAACAAGTTGGACATGATAAAAATCTATGCTCCAGCTTGAGGGAGAGTGTTAGAGACTATTTCATAGAATAGTAAAGTAAATAGTTTTAGCTTTTAGCCCTAATTTCTATCCTAATAAAGTATTAGGTACTTGTATATATACACCATGTTTTCTATGAATGAAGTAGAGAAATACCTTGAATATTTACACATATACTTTAATGAGCATTTAAGTTCTTAGCAATATTGGCAATGAGCCACAACTTTACTCATAGCATGGAACACGTAAGACATTTTTTAGGGTTACAGAAGATGTTAGGAAAACATTCCCTTGACATGTAAAAGAAATTTGATCTTTTGATTCCTAGGCATTGAATGTAGCTAAAAAAAGTACTTTGAAGAGAATATGTGGTCTGAAGCCCTCAATCAGTGACATATGGATGGAAAATTGATATTAAGAGGCACTCAAGGCTCAGAATTACTTGATCATTTCTTTAATCGATTATAGCCAAGTGTTTCTTTAGCCTATAAATGAATTAATTGAATTTGTGACGCAATAACGGTAACAATTTGATAACGAACAGTTGAAAAAGGAACAAGAAGAGAAAGAGAAAGTTCAATCTATTTAAACTTTCTTTCTAAACAAACTTGTAATAAAAGATGACATTGACAATATCAATTATCAAACTCCTAACATATAAAACTACTAAATTCTAGATAAACTCAAATTCTACTTATTTCTACCTCTATCTCCATCAGTTTGTCTATTTCCTCCTTGTTGGGCTCTATTTCTTAAAAAGACTGAAAGCAGGTTTGGAAATAATGAGCATTTTTGAGTATTGAATAAGGAAACACAATGCAGATGATATATAGGCATGTAAACTCAGGTTCAGTTATAACGACATATAGGATGGTTGCAATTTATCCTATTTTGACAAGAATGAAAAGTACACAAAAGGAGATTCTTGGAGTATTCCATCATTTCTTATATCATTTTGATCGTGCCTCAAACAATTTGCATGGTGAGCTGTGAAGCATGATGATTATACTTTCGAATACATGCTCATTGGGAAAAGATATTCTCAAAACAAATAGTAGTAATAATCATTGATGCATGGTTCTGATTTTTTTCATGCTCTAAGTTTGAATTTCACATTCTCATGGTTCATAATTCCATTAATTCTAGGTTATTTTTTCTTGTTCTTTTAGGTTCTTGAGATGATGATTCATTCTTACAAGAGAGGGGAAAACATGAATATGAAGTCCTTCTTTGCAACGAGTTGTGGTTTTGGACTGCTCCAGCTAGCTGTAAGTTCATTTCAATAAATAAGTTATTGAATGTAAAATTTTTACTATTACATGTTGCTGATGGAGATTCCATTCCAAGGGATTTGAATTCATTTTCCTTCCGTGATCTTTGTGGTGGGGTAGTGAATGATCTTGCAACCTCGTCTAATATCACTACTTTTCATCCTTAAGTTCCCATGGTCGTTGATTTTGTAGTAAGGTGGTGTGGATTATCTTACCTTGTCGAATTGCTCTGTGTTCATCTCCCTTATTTTCCAGTATGCTTCTTTTGTTTATATTTATAGTTTTCTTTCTTGTTTTTAATTTATTTCCCAATGAAAGATGCCAATAAAAAGAAGAAATTAGAAGAATGCAGGGAAAAAGGGTGTTCTCCGGAAACTTAAAATAAAATACATTTATCTTTATAAACACTTTTCACGCCAGACCATCTAAGCTAGCAAACAAATCTAGCGCCTTGGTCAATGTACACAAAAATCCACTTCATTCCACTAGCAAGGAAGATTCATCATGGAGATTTTTTACAATATTTTATTGAAGATTTTCCAATTTGGGATTAATTAACAGAAAACATAAAGATTTATGTTGAACGATTATCTTTTATATTATTTTATTTCCTTGTTTACTAGGCATTTCAACTATTAGTAGGGTTCTTCAATGTGAACAACTTTTGATCAATGAATTACAACACAATTTTTTCGATTTCCACCCACTCTTTTTCATGGATCTCTCTCTTTCATATAATTAGGTCCCGAGGCATTTCTTGATTGGATTGACTCCCTTGACAGTTACTTAAATTGGTATGGCATAAATGATGCCCATTCTATCATTTTTGCTAGTATGAAAATGGCAGGGTAGGCTAAGCATTATTGGCAAGCAATGTTGCGTGAAGACGAGCATTTAAGTCAAACCCCTATCACTTTGTGGGATGAGATAAAACTAATTTCAAAACAAGAATATGTCACATCCTATTATAAAAGTCAGTTTTTTACACCAAATTTATAAACTTCAGTTAGGGTATGTTTTCTGTTATCAAGTATATAATCAACTTCGAGAATCTAGCCTACCATCGCGAAATTTCTGTAGCTCTTCAAATCAAAATCTCCAGTTATATCAACAGGTTGAACATTGTAATCAAGCATGGTATTAATTTATATTCACTTGAATCCACAAAAGAAGTTTATTGTAGGGCACCATACTTTGAAACTATGAGAATTAGACCTTACTTACCTCCTGACTCTTGACAGTCTCACCTTAGCTTATTCTCTAAGTCTAGTAGTGAATCTTCTTCCTTGAATAAAGAGTTGGACAACCTTTTGGACTATAGCTGAGCTTACCTTGAATAAGGGTGATGTATCTGCCTCATCTACTACCATGCTGCCAAAAGTTCATACTAACGAACATTCTGCCTACTGTACTAATTCCTCGTGCTCGTTCTATTTATGTGGAGCCAGGGATGTCATTTGGGGCGGAGGGGTTGATTTGCACATTACACTGCCACTAGGAAGTCAATATGATACTTGATTCGAAAGAAAGGATCAACCCCCTTGGAAAAATTGTCGCAGTGTATCTAGGTGGAGTCAAATTTTCTCAGCCGGGGAGAAATGATGGAAATTTTGTAAGATATTATAATGAAGACTTGCCAAGTTTTGATACTTAATTAAGGGAAAAG